>JAJVDI010000013.1:0-600000 GCA_022701445.1 Hortaea sp. C3G1500-4
CCTCTATAGATATCTAGAGGGCGATAGGGCTACTAGGGAAGTCGGGATACAAAGAGGCAGTATATAATAATAAGGTCTTAGTACGCTACGGAAAATAATAGTAGTAGGCTTAGAGGAGGTAGAAGGATAGGATAGCTATAAATAAAGGACTAGGTACCCTATAGGGTAGGATAACTAAGCGTTAAATTTAGAACATATATATTAGTAGGATACTACTAACCTTTGCCCCCTCTCTAAAGTAGGTAGACCGCTCGGTATAATAATAAGCCTCTAGAATAAATATAGGGGTCCGACAATAACTATAATACTAGGGTAGATCTATAGGTAGATCTATAGTAAGGAGGAAGCGGTAAGGGTAGGGGAGGGGGGGGCTAGTAACTAACCTATAACCCTAGATAATCCTAAGCCTATAAACTTTGCTTAAAGGTAGCGATAGCCTTTAGTAGGGATAAGGAGGGAAGAGGGTAGGTAAGGTAATAATATAATAATAGAGACAATAGTAAATACTTATCTAAATAAAATTTAGGGTTAGGGTATAAGAGGGTCGTAATTAATACCTTCGATACCTACTATAAGAGGTAAGCTACTATCCTATAATTGTTTTAGGCGATCTACTCGAGGGCCCTAATAAAATCTTCGCTATAGTCTTCTTCCTCTAGGCCTAATAGATATATACTAGGACCCTCCTAACGCTTTAGTAGGTAGAACGCCTTAAAGATACTAGCGCTAGGGGTATAGGGGGTAGTCGTACCCTATATACCTCTCTTCTACTAACCTATACTCTACGCCTATATATATACCTTATACCCTACCCGCGGCGAGGACGCTAGCTAACGCGGCTAGCTCCCCTCTATATACTTAGCTTTTAAGGCATCCTTACTACTATACTAGGAACTCTCGACGCCCTACCTAATTAGTTAACGGCGCTTTTACTATACTAGCTATCGCTTTTACTATATATTATAGATAGCTCTACCCTAACCCTATAAAGCGATAGTAATAGTCTCCCTCTTCTTACTTTTTCTATCGACCCTCTCTTTAACGCTAGGGAGGAGCCCTTCTTTAGGGCCCTCGATAGCGCTAACTACTACCCCTACCTTTACTTCCTTAGCTAGCCTATCCTCCCTCCTTTCCTCTCTAGCTCCCTCCTTACTCTCTACCTCTTAAACTTACTCTTTAGCTCCCTTCCTACCTCTCTCCTCGCCTTATACCTTGCCTTATCCCTTAGCCCTATCCCTAGCCCCCTCCTTACTTACTTCTTCGCCTTCCTATTTGCCTTCCTATTTGCCTTCCTCTTTACCTTTCTCTTCGCCTTCCTCCTTACCTTTCTCTTTATCTCCCTCCTCGCCCTTCTCTTTACCTTCCTCCCTACTCTCCTCCTTACCTTCCTTCTTAGCCTTCTACTTACCTTCCTCTTTACCTTCCTTATCGCTATCCTTAGTACTAAGGGGACGTATAGCTTCGAAAGGGGGCGTCTACTTCTTAGTAGGAACGGGGCGGCCGCTTAGATACCTAGTAGGGTAGTAATAGAAAGCAAAAGTAATAGGGTCTAGGTATTATATACGAAAGTAGGCCTAGTATTAAATATAATCCTCGTAGAGGTACTAATTATAGTTAGGCGTAGTAGCGACTATAAGGACCTTATTAATATTATCCTAGAAAGAATTAAGAATATAGTAGAGACCCTTATTAAACCCTTAACTAAGACACTCTCCTACCTAGCCTAGGTATAAATCGAGAATAGCCTATACCTACTCGAGTATAATAGTACGCGGCTAGAAGAGGTACTAGCTAGGATAGCGAATAGTTATATTCTAACTATAGGCCTAGCGATAGGGAGGGCTAATAGTAGAGGGCGTAGCTTCGGTCTAAGGATTAAAGTAGGGGCGTAGGGTCTAGTAAGAGCTCGCTTCCGCGACTAACCTACTATCCTCCTAGTTGTCTTCTCCCTTTTCCTTCTTCCCCTCTTGTCCTTCTCCTCCTTCGCCTTCTTTCTCCTCTTGTTCCTCTATAGCAAACTCCTACTCTATGTCTTCCTTATCTCTATCCTTTATACTAGCGACCTCGTTAGTCTAGGCCTACTTTGCCTACTACTAGTTGCTAGGGCTACCCTCTATATAGGAACTAGGAAGGGTTACCCTATTCTCGTCGTCTAAATTAAGGATAACGCGACTACGTTTCTATACTTAGGGGCTAGTAGTAAAGCTACCCTATTTTACTACGTAGTCGTTAAAGTACTCCTAGATATCCTAGGGCTATAGATAGGGGGCAAGTAGGGTATAGTCGCGATCTTAGTAGCGGTAGACAATATCTAAGTAACTAGACGCTATAGTTTAGAGGGAGAGGCTATAGGGCTATTTCTTTATAAGCTAGGCGAGCTACTAGAGGAGGCGCTTTAAGAGGCCTATTAGCTTAACCCCCTCGAAGCTATTAGGGATCTACTTACGCTAGCTAGCGAACTAGTCGAGGCCCTAGTACTACTCGATAGTCTAGAGGGTAGACTACTATACCTAGAGGGTCGACGTCCCTTAGGAGATATAGGCCTATATATCCTTTAATAGCCCCGCGAGATACTCGTTAAGGGAGGGGAAGCTAGTAGAGAGGTCGGCGGTATAATCGCGCTAGATAAAGTCCTTTATATAGCCTTAGAGGTTCGTAGCGCTAGAGTTAACCTAGATAGTATAGTCGGATATAGTATCTAGCGCTACCCTCGCTATAGTTATAATAGCATCTAGAGTTATAGTAGTCGCGACTACCTAGAAGAGCTCTAGGAGAACCTAGGTATAGAGGAGGGCTAAGGAACCGCTACTAGCTAGCGCCTTTAGCGCGAGGGGGAGGGATAAGGTTAAAGGGGGCGATAAGGTCGAGAGGGGTAATATATTATAGAGGAGGGAGTAGGTAGGCGGAGGCATATAGTACTTATATCGATAGTCTTAGGAGGGTAGTTTAGTATAATATTAGGGGGGTTAATAGGAAGGATAGTATAATAGTAAATATATATATTACTCGCGCGAAACCTATAAGACGCGAGGTAGGTAGGGCTATCCCCTTAGGGCCTTAGTACCTATTCCTAATATAGAGATTAGATATAGAGTTAATCTAGTAGTAGACTTAAGTCTACCTACTAGTATCTAGTACTATCTATCTAGCTAGCTACTATAACCTAGGGTAGCTAATAGTAGTCGACTAGAGCGATAATAATAGTATCGCGGTAGGTCTATTAGCTATACTAGGTACTACGCCTAGACTAAATGTACCTATCTAAATAACCTAAGTACTAGATAGTATAGTATAGTATAAGGCGAGTTTAGGAATACCCTATTTACTTAGCTAATAATTGCTATACTAGTAATTACTAATATAGCTATTTATATATAGTCTTTAATACTAGTATAGTAGCGTAAAAAGCTATTTTAGGGCGCTAGGGGGGGGGGGGGGGTCGGACCCTAATAGTAGGCGTTAGGTATATTAGGCCCTATAGCGGTAGCCTTAGGGGCCCGTTTTTAGCGAGGTTAATAGATAGGACGTCTTTTAAGGTGCATAACGTAACCCTAGTAGCCGCTAGCTAATAGTACCCTATTTATACTTCTAGCCTAGGGGGGGGGGGGTCGGACCCTAATAGTAGGCGTTAGGTATATTAGGCCCTATAGTAGCGGCCCTAGAGCCCTATTCTTAGTAGGATTAATAGATAGGACGTCTTTTAAGGTACGTAACGTAACTCTAGTAGCCGCTAGCTAATAGTACCCTATTTGTAGTTCTAGCCTAAGGGGGGGGGGGGGGGGGGGGTCGGACCCTAATAGTAGGTATCGGGTATATCGGGCTCTATAGTAGTAGCCCTAGGGGCCCGTTCTTAGTAGGGTTAATAGATAGGACGTTTTTAGATATATATAATATAGCTATAGTAACCGCTAGCCTAAAGTACTCTATCTATATTTCTAGTAGAGAGGCAACCTAGATCTAGGTAGTAGAAGGTCTAGATCGCTAAATACTAACCTAAGTATTGTCTATAATAAAGAGATACTCCTTTAGAGTACGCGAATACGCTAGGTAGACCTATACTACTACTATTCGCGAGGCCTATACCTATATACTATATGTCTACCCCCTAGGCCTAGAAGTAGAAGCCTACTATAGATACCTCTTAGAAGGGGGGTCCTAAACTTAGAGGGGTGTAATAATAGCCCTTTAAGCCTCTTAAGATAGAAGCTCGACATTATATAATAGATATATTAGAAGGAATAGCGACCTATATTGCTACCGTTTATAAGGCCTATACCTATATACTATATATCTACCCCCTAGGCCTAGAAGTAGGAGCTTACTATAGATACCCCTCGGAAGGGGGGTCCTAAACTTAGAGGGGTATAATAATAGCCCTTTAAGCCTCTTAAGATAGAAGCTCGACGTTATATAATAGATATATTAGAAGGAATAGCGACCTATATTGCCGCCGTTTGTAAGGCCTATACCTATATACTATATATCTACCCCCCTAGGCCTAGGAGTAGGAGCCTACTATAGATACCCCTTAGAAGGGGGGTCCTAATCTTAGAGGGGTATAATAATAGCCCTTTAAGCCTCTTAGGATAGAAGCTCGATATCGTATAATAGATATATTTAAAGGAATAGCGACTAGCGCCTAGATCTTTATAACCCTTTCCCTAACCCTATCCCTAACCCTAAATTTAACCCTAAGGCTATATTAAAACGCTAATATCCTACTAGCGCCCGCGTTACCTAAGCTAATAAGTATACGCTTACCTATTATAGTTATAGTCCTACCTATAACAATAGTAATAAGTAAAGCTTACCCTACTTATAGCGATAAGTAACGCGATAGTCTAGATATAAAGAGAATAGTATAAGAGTAGTCTCGCCCTAATAAGGGCGTACTTAGAAAGGGCAATTGCGCTAGCTAGCTCTAGACTATAGTTAACCCTTATCCTAGATCGCTCGGCTATATATATACTAGCAAGATAGTAAGTATAAGGCTACTCTTATTCCTTATAGTAGCACTTTTAAAATAGTTAAACGTAGAGTATAAATAGTATATAGATAGGTAGCTATACGCGCACTAGTAGCTAGCAAATAGGTAGCGATACTAATATACCTACACCTATAGATAATAGGTATAGGGATAGCTTCCTATAACGGTAACCTTAGTAGGCTATCCTACTTCTACTCGATATATATATCTAGCTTAAGCCCCCCTCTTTTATTAGTCGACACCCCTAGGGCAAAGGTATCTTACTATAAGTATCGAGGGTAGTATCTAGCCGCTAGATATTAGAACTATATATAGCGAGCCCTAGCTCCTAATAGCTAGGCTAGAACCCTATAAAAGGTCGCTAGCGCTAGAGAGGCCCTATAGCCTTAGTAAAAAGGAGGACGTTAGCGCTACTTAGGGTAGAGTAGGGTAAGTAGAAGTAGTCGCTCTAGGGCCCGTCGATACTAAGGCTACTAATAGAGACATAGAGGCGTACTTTAAGGTATAGTAGATAGGTATAGTATATAAGGGCCTAAGTAAAGTAGTAGGTCGCGTCGGAGCTAAGGTTAATCCTAAGGGTAAGGTAGTAAAGGACCTAAATTAGAGAGGTATAGTATAAGGTATAGTATATAGGGGCCTAGCTAGAGCGAAAGGCTATATTAGGATTAGGCTCGACCCTAGGAATAGGGAAGTAAGGGGCCCGAAGAATAATAGTAGGGACTAGAATAGTAGTAGCCCTTATAGCTAAGATTGCTTTATAGAGCGTATAGAGGAGGCAGATCTAGTCCTAGATAATATAAGCTATAGAGAGGTAGTTAGTAAGCGCGTATGCTAAGGGCGTTACTATAGAGGCGCTTAAGGCTAGATAGCTAGTACTAGAGGTAGTTATTAGGGGTAGCTAGGGTTATATTACTATAATAGTTACTAGACGCGATATTAGGTAAGGAGGTTTATTTAGGATAAGGGCTATATAGGTTATAGGTAGGTAGTAGAGAGGGAAAAGGGAGAGCGAAAAGAGGTAATATAGACAGATAACTAAATAGGAAATAGTAGGTAGATTATAGATATATAGTAAATAGTCGCTAGTAAGGTCTAGTTAATATATTAGCTATAGTTAGGCTGTCGACGCTACGCCTTAGCTACCTTCCCTCGTAGCTACTATATATAGGCTAGATTCTATAGTAGGGTAGGATAGACTATATAACTTTTATAGTATATAGCTAATAGGAGGGGTATTAAGGTAAATAGGTTAATAGTACTATATATTGTCGAGTAGCTTCTATAGCTAGCCCCTATCTACTAACCTAGTATCTTTAGAGAGAGGTATATATTAGGCACGCGAGGACTAGGTCGACATATAGTAGACTACTAGCCTACTCCCCTCTATTAGGGCCTAGGGGCCCTAGTCCCTTACCGAACTTATTTAGGGAGTCTACTAAGAGAGGGTAGGGGGGTAACCTAGCCCTAGACTTAAGTCTAGCTAGAGGAACTTCGCTAGAGAGGTCTAGTAGGATGTCGTATATAGATAGTCCCCTCCCTAACGACCCGCTAGCGCCTCTATTAGCTATCCTTGTCGCTACTACTAGAGAGGTAGACTTTTCTATTAGCTTAAGTCGATAGTTAGGTAGAGTACTCCTATAGCTATTATTAGGAAGGGGGTCCTTAAACTTAGATAGCTACTAAAGTACCTCGAGACGACCCTACCTCCTAATTTTCGACGACTTAGGATAGATATATTATAAGAAGTTAGGCCTAGCGCGCTAAGGAGGGGGGTAGTAGGAGGGTAGTCCTATAGGGGATATACTACTATATATACCCCTAAAAGCCTAAGAGAAAGGAAAAAAATAAAAGATTAAAAGGAGGACTAGAGAGTTTAGAGGCAAAAAGGGAGGTAGGGTAAGTAGTCCTTAGGCTACTAGCTAGATAGCGGGAAGATAGATAATAGGTAATAGACTTACCTAGGCTAATACCCCCCTAGTAGTAAGGTATATTAATACTACGTAGGCCGCTAGTAGTACTTCCTAGACTCCTAGAATATAGGATATATACGTATATACGACTCTATACCCTATACTAGATATAGCCCCTAGGGGTACCTTAATCCTCTATATTATAGGCACTATAATCGCCCTACTAGAGTCCTTGCTAGCTAGGACCTAGGCCTTAGGCGCCCTAATAACCCTACTATCTTCCTAAAGTAGATCTAGTAGGCTAGATCTAAGGGCTCTAATTAGTTAAGAGGGACCTACAATTAAGTAAATATATTTATATATAACTATAGTTAAAACTAAACAACATACCCTAGGATCGAACCTAGGACCTAGTAGAGGTTATAGGTTCGATTCTAGTACAATATAGTAGATAGAAAGGCTAGTAAGAAAAAAAGGGGCAAAAAAGGGAAGAAACCTATATATAGTAGGAACGCCTTCTATTTTTAGGTAAAGGGGTAATAGATATATATTAAATCGACGCTACTACTACTATTAACTAGGCCCTAAAGGTAGAGTAGTAAGTTTCCTTAGTTAGGCCCCTTATTAGGTAGTCTATACTAACTAATCTAGGCTAAGCTTTCCTCTATCTACTAGCTACTACTACTACTACTACTACTACTACTATTAAAGCTATTAAACCTACTACTATACTAGTACGAAGTACTAATAAAGCTACTAAAATGCTAGCTAGATAGGGTACTAGGGATCTAGGTAAAGCTAATAATAGGATAACCTACCTCTATACTTTTAAGACTTATAGGAGGGAGGAGAGAGTAAGTCTCTCTAACCTCTAGCTAACCCTCTACTTAGTAGTACTAACTACTATATAGGGGAGATATAACTATAGCTAGTATCTAACCTTCTATACTACCTTATATACCTACTATAGGTACTACTAAGTTCTAGAAGAGGTAGTTAGGGGAAGGTAGGCCTTACTAGACTAGCTATATAAGGTCCCTTATAAAGAAGAGGAGACTAAGGAGATAAGAAGGCTCTATAAGGGGGCTATAGTAGAATAGATAAATATAGAGACACTATAGGTAGTAGTCCTTAAGGGGTAAGAGGATATATAGGAGTAGGTAACCTTAGAGGAAATAAGCTAGGGAGAATATAATAGGCTATAGCCTAAGGTAGATAGGGCCTAGGAAGCTAGAGATATTATATTAACCTATAATATATTCTAGTTAGGTAGTCCTTATTCTATAGGGCTTCCTTTCTATAACTTTGTTTTTTTTTTTTAGTTTATCTATCTAAGATAGTCGTAGATAAGAGGTACGCTACCTTAGCTATAGTAGACCCTAGACTTAAGTCTACCTAGCCTTAGTCGGGTACGATACTAGACCCTCTAGGGATTAAACCTATAACCTATATCGGCTTTAGAGAGCTTAGTTCTAGCTTTATACTATATTAGACTAGGATAGGAAGAGAAAGTAAAAAGGAAGGAAAATTTAAGGGAGAATCTATATTAAGACTTAGAGGTAGGAGGGTCTAGGTAGACTTAAGTCTACCCCTATACCTAGTCGCTAGACTAGATCTACTAGCCGTCTATTCTAGTAGGGACAAGAGGGTAAGGAGGGTAACCTAGCCCTAGACTTAAGTCTACCCCTCGGCCTAGTCGCTAGACTAGATCTACTAGCTGTCTACTCGAGTAGGGACAATATATTATATCGGTTTATAGGGAGCTATATAGCAAGGAGGCGCCTATAGGAGGCCTAATACTTATTAGTAGTTTGTAAAGGCGTAATATTACTAAATAGTAGGCGTATAAGGAGAGTAATTATAGGATAGCCCTACTACGAGGCGGGCTAATATTAGGCTATCCTATATAATCTAGATATATATATCTATCTAAGCACCTCTACTTGCCCTAGCTAAAGCCCTATAGGCGGACGTAGTAGGTTATAAGGGTAGCGTTAGGGAGATCCTACTAGGCTATATTATAGTCCTCCTCGAGGAGTACCTCGCGGATTAGGGTAATAAGGGTATAGATAGAGAACTAGATATAGTCCTATAATACTACTCGGCTACTACTAACGTAGTAGTATATAGCAACATCGCTAGTATATAAGGCCCCTAGATTATAGTCGCGGATATAGTAGAGAGGGATAGCGTAGCTATTTAGCTCCTAAGCGTAGGGTAAAGCTTCTATACGCGTAGGGCTATTAGGAACGTTTACTAAGGCTATTGTCGTTACTAAGGAGCTATAGATAGTAAAGCGCCGCGGTATAAAGGGAACGTCGCGGGTATCCTATAGGCAAGTATAAAGGAGGAGGGTAGCGTACTAATTGTTCCCGCGGCTACTTACGCTATTAAACCGACTTATAGTAAGGTAAGCTATATAGCGCGTAGAGCCGAAAGTAAGGTAGTAATACTAGTTAGAGTATATAGCGACGTTAGTATTAGCTACCTCGTAGTATATAGTACCTAGGTTTCTATAGTAGTTGTCCCTAACCTTAGCTATAAGGAAGTAGAGGGCGTCGAGAAGGATAGTTATAATATCTATAGCGCCTATAGCCTTAAGCGTAGCCTAGAGGATATAGAGAACGCCTATCTACTACTAGATAGTACTTATCTAGCTAAGCTAGCCTATAGCGGTTATAGCGTAGGTAACCTCTATACGAAGCTAGGCCTTTATAGCGGCGCTTAAGGCTATTATAATAGTTATAGTTAATATTTAGGATTAGGTCGCTCGTAGCTTAGATTAGGGTAAGTAGTATAGATACCGAGGTAAGGGGTAAACTAATAGAGAGAGAGAGTATATAGAGGAAGGAGGAAGTAAAGAGAGAAAGTAAGGATATAGGTAGGGTAAGGACAACCTAGTAGCGAGGTAGGGACGTAGTAAATAGACGCGAGCTACTTATAGTAACTATAGATACGTTAGCTATAGTAAATAAAGGTAAGCTATATATAGTAACTATTAGCTATAGTAAATAAAGATAGGCCGGCCGTAGTAAATAGGGGCGAGCTACTAGGGCTATAGACTACCCCGGACTAATGTCTACTCTACTAATAATAGGAGAGGCGGAGTTAAGGGGCTTATATCTACTCCCGAGTCCTAGGTATAGAGGCCTACTATAGCTATTCCTATAAAGGGGGGTCCTAAACGTAGGGGGTAGTAGCTAAAGCTATTAGCGGCCCTATTGCGAGAGTCTTAATACTATAGAATAGATATATCGCGAGGGAGAAGAAGGGATGTCTCGCTAGGGGGGCGACCCGGACCTTAAGAGCTAGGGGGGTAGATAGGCCCTAGACTTAAGTCTACCTACTACTCCTACTATTAGAGTCGTCTCTAGAGATAGAGAGCGCGGAAGCATTCTATTATATTATTAAAGCGGGTACCTTAGGAGAGAGAGTAGTAAGGGGAAAATAGAATATAGGGCTATTAAGGTACCTATACTAAATTGCTAGCTAGGGAGCGCTATAGGGCTACTTAACTACTACCCTATATCGCCTACTTACCCCGCTCTAGAATATCCTACGTACGCTTAAGCGCTATATTAAGAACTAGCTAAATCTCTAGTACGAATCGCCTCCTACTAACGAGGTACGGCTTCTGCCTTAGGATCTATAGTAGTAGGTTATTAGACATACCGCCTAGACCGCTATAGATAAAGTCCTATTTAATATCGCCTAGCTTATCTACCTCCTACTAATTAAGTAGCTAGATAGCGATCTAGCGAAAGGTATATCCTCCTATATATTATATAGCCTATAGAGATATAGAGTTATTCTTTAGGTTCTTTATAGCCTAGTAGAGCTTATTACTCTCGTAATACGAAACGATAGTAAGGTGTCTTAGCGCCGCGGTACTAACTCGCTACTACTAGACCTACGCTATCCCCTTCCTATAGTTAGTCTTAAGGGCCCTATAGTAGTACCGGGTCTAGCGGCGCTACTTAGTATTATCCTAGTTCTTCTAATTAAACCTATCGTCCTAGGAGAAGAGTAGGCTAATACGAGTACTCTAGATATTTAGGAATTAGCTAAATCCCTCGAGCGAGTTAGAATTACCTCTGCCGCTATATAGTATTAAAATTAGGGGTAGGTCGCCTATCGCCTAGTAGACTAGCTCGTAGTTTAGGCTAAACTAGCTATACTACTCCTTAAGGGTAATATCTAGAAGGGTAAGATAGGGTAGTCGGCGCTATCTATAGTAAGGATTAGATATAGTAAGCCTATTAAGTATATTATAGGTATATCGAAAGTAGTAGAGCTTAGTAAGGGTCTTAAATAGCTAGGATAGCGCTACCCTCTCGGGCCCTATACCTATCCTATCTATAGTAGTAGTAGTAGTAAACGCTAACGCGATAATAGACTAGAAGGCCTCTTTAAGGTAGCTTATCGAGGATACCTAGAGCTAGTACTAGAGGAGGGAGGTAGTATAGGCTATCTAGCTAATAATATTTAGGGCAAGTAGGAGGGTGTCCTAGTAGAATAGGTTAACTAGGAGCTAGAGCGTATTATAGTAGCGCTAGTAGTTCGCTAGATTAAGCCCCTACTAGTCGAGAGAGGTAGCTAGGTTACTATTAGTCCTATCGCTATCTAAGCTACTACTTTCCTTATCGCTAGTCTAGCGATATATACCCTTCTATAGCTAGTAGGGGTACCTAGTTAGCCTAGAGTTTATTATTAGCTCGAGGATATTAAGGAGGACGCTAAGCGTCGTAGTTACTATCTCGTTATCCTAGGCTAATTATATAAGGCGGCTAGCGGTACTAGCCTAGCTATACCTCGAGAGGATACTAAAGATGCTATAGAACTATTAATTAAGCTATAGCTAGATAAAGTGTAAGACGTAGTATCGCTAGAAGATATAGTAAGGGAGGTAGGCGCTATCCTCCCTAGCTATTACTACTAGTAGAGCTAGCTAGTCGTCTAGAGCGTTAGTTTTAAAAAAGAGCGCGAGTAAGATCTAGGCTTTATTATAGGCATTCGAACTAATATTTGCCTCTAAGCGCGCCTTAAGGCTTTTATAGGCGTCGATAATAGTAGCCTTAAAGGCCTAGAGGTAGTACTATTAGCTAGGTAGGTAGCCGTAGCTAAAGCGCGACTTATATCGGAGTTAGTTAATAGTCCCCTAGGGGTAGGCAATCTACTAGTAGAGCGGATTAGAGAAGGCAAGCCTAGTCGACTAGCTAGAGGAGGTAAAAAGGTCCTTCGATATTATATAGGACTAGAAGAAGGCAAGGCTACTAGTATAGGCGCTCGACTTTATAAGAGAGCTCCTATATATAGTCCTAGTATTAGCGGTCCTATACTAGGTAAATATTATAGGCTAGATCTCTATCGATTTCGCTAGGGCGGGGAGGTAGGTAGACTAAGGGACGACGATATAGTACTCCTTCTTACCTTTATTAATAATATAGGCCTTATCCTCCTAGCCGAGATTATACTAGGTATAGAGTATACTTAGGTAGCGGATATAGAAGGTCTACTCGAGATAGGCGCGAGTCTTTTTCTAGAGCTACTCGAATTTCTAGCTATAGAGGCGGTTCTTATAGCTATATTCGATAGTAACAAGCTCCGCCTAGTACTATCTAGGATCGCTATCCTAATATAGTAGCTCCTAGAGCCTCTACTAGAACTAGTAGAGCGGGAGCGAACCCTCCTTCCTAAGATAATTAGGAGACTAGTCGGGGTTGTTAGAGAGGTCGTATCTAAGCTCGACAAAGGACTAGTCCCCTACTTTCGTTAATTAGCGCTACTAGCTAAGGGACTACTAGAGCGTATTAGCGAACGAGTATAGATAGTATATAAGGATATAATAGGGGAACGTATTAGCGAGGGTAGGTTAGAGGAAGGTATTAATAAAGTACTACTACTTAGCCTAGGTTAGGTAATAACGCTAGGAAATAGCCTTAGTAGTCGATCCTTTTATAGTACTAAGCGGGAGCTACGGGAAGAAGATATATATATCGAAGGCCTAGCTACTTATCGACTAGAATAGCTAGAGGTACTTATAGCGTTAAGGGTCGATCCCGCTAGAAGTAACCTAGGTATACTAGTCGCTACTAATTGTCTTAGAAAAGCGAGGGTAGTAGAAGACCTCGACACCCCCCTAGAAGGCTCTAAGTAAGGTAAGCGGAAGAACTAGGGCGTTAATATCTTAAAAACGTAACTACTTTACTACTTACTTATCTACCTAGTATATATAGGACTACTCGAGAGAGAGCTTTTAAGGCGAAGAATCTAGACTACTTATCCTAGCGAGAAGGGACTACTATAGTATCTTCTAAAAGTCGAGGGTAGAGATAGAGGCGAGTTAATTCTCTAATACTATAAGGCGTAATAGGTCGGGTATCGTTATAGTATCCCTCCCTATATAATTAGAGGAAGCGGCGTTAACGAAATAGTATATACTTTACCTAGCTAACTAGTTTTTAGTAGTCTAACTAGGAGAAGAGTTATTATACTAGTAGCTTATAAACTAGAATACCTAGGTAAGGTAGGCCTTACTATATAGGCTAGGCTATAGTAGGGCTATATCCTTACTATCTAGCTCTTCTTTATCTAGGTCTAAATAGCTAGCGCGTTATTAGAGCTAGTAATAGTAGGTCTATTACCTAACTATAGGGTCGCTATTACTCTCTTTAGACTCGCTAAGCGTAAAGCTAGGAGTATTATTAGGATCCTCGCTAAATTAGAGGCCTTAAAGCTAAATAGGCTCTCGAGCTAAGGGAGAGATCTCGCTATCTCTATACTAGTTGTCGTAAGTTAGTAAAGAATAGCGAGATATAGACTTGTTATCGTAGCTAGGTAACGCATTTAGAGGTAGAGGCTTGTTATTATAACTAGATAGTATATTAGGGGATAGGGGCTTATTATTGTAGCGAGATAATAGGTTAAGAGATAGAGGCTCGCGGTTATAGCTATAGCTATCTAATATAACCTAATCCTACTTCTACTTAATAATATAGTCCTTAGTATCGTCCTTAGTATTATCTAGGAGTATAGGCGCCTTATTCTCCTACCTAAATATATCCTTCTAAGTAGAGAGGCGAGGGCGAGACTCTACTTTATCCGCGAGTTATACTACTCCTTATAGATTTCTCTTCTATATATTTAGCTCCTCGCTATAAGCTAGGCCCCTCTCTTAACTACTTACCTCTCTTTACTTACTATATTAGTTAAGGCCTAGGATAGGACTTTCTAATCGCCTTTCTACTTATTATAGTATAAGCCGCTCGAGCTAATTAATAAGTAGATTGTTTATTAGATTTAGGGCCTAAAGGAGACTAACTAGGCTTAGGAGTTATAGGCTCCTAGAACTATCGCTACTATAACTACTATTACTACTACTCTACTAACATTAGGACTATAGTTCTAGTTAGCCTTATATTAACTAATTTTTAGGGCGGATAGGCGCTAGTAGCTATTACTATATTATAATTAAAGGCGCTAGGGGCTCGCGATACTACTTATCCTACTACTAGGTAGCTTAGCTTAAGGTACTACTTTATACTAGTCGAAGTTAGCTTAGACCTTAATAAGGCGCTACCTCTACTTCTACCTCTACCTCTACTACTACCTTTACTTCTACTTCTAAGGCACTCGATAGGTCGCTAGTAGGGCTAGTTATACTTTAGTAATAGCTCTCCTCGCGTAGTCTCTATTAAGCCTCTCTCTATTACTATATCTTCCGCTACTAGGCCTAATACTTAAAGGTAGCCTACTCCTCTAGTATACGATTAGTTAATAGATAGACTATCTTAGAATAGTCGGTTATAATAGGTATAGAGGTAGGGCAATAGTATAGAGTCTATTATAGTTAGGGGTAGTAATAAGGTATAATAGTAGCAAGGTAGAGTAAGAGGAGCGGTCTATAAGCGTAGCTATCCCTACTCCTTAGTACTAAGTATAGATGTAGGGCCTACTTAGATTAAGGGGGGGGGGGAGGGGTAAGGAAAATTTACTTCCCTATATTTAAGGGGTAAGGCAAATTTACTCCTACCCTAACCCTAACCTAAACTCCCTCTATAGTAGAAGTAACCTAGGTATACTAGTTACTACTAATTGTCTTAGAAAAGTAAAGGTAGTAGAAGACCTCGACGCCTTTCTAAAAGGCCCTAAGCGAGGCGAGTAGAAGGACTAAGGCGTCGATGTCCTAGAAACGTAACTACTTTACTACTTACTTATCTACCTAGTATATATAGGACTACTCGAGAGAGAGCTTCTAAGGCGAAGAATCTAGACTACTCGTCCTAGCGAGAAGGGACTACTATAGTATCTTTTAGAAGTTAGGGGTAGGGATAGAGGTAAGTTAATTCTCTAATACTATAAGGCGTAATAGGTTAGGTATCGCTATAGTATCCCTCTCTATATAGCTAGAGGAAGCGGCGTTAACGAAATAACGTATACTTTACCTAACTAACTAGTCTTTAGCGGTCTAACTAGGAGAAGAGTTATTATACTAGTAGCTTATAAACTAGAATGTCTAGGTAAGGTAGGCCTTACTATATAGGCTAGGCTATAGTAGGGCTATATCCTTACTATCTAGCTCTTCCTTATCTAGGTTTAGATAGCTAGCGTATTATTAGAGCTAATAATAGCGGGTCCGCTACCTAACTATAAGGTCGCTATTACTCTCTTTAGACTTACTAAGTATAAAGCTAGAAGTATTATTAGGATCCTTACTAAATTAGAGGCCTTAAAACTAGATAGGCTCTTAAGCTAGAGGAGGGATCTCGCTATCTCTACGTTAGTCGTCGCGGGTTAGTAAAGAATAGCGAGATATAGGCTCGTTATCGCGGCTAGGTAACGCGTTTAGAGGTAGAGGCTTATTATTATAGCTAAATAGTATATTAGAGGATAGGGGCTCGTTATTATAGCGAGATAGTAAGTTAGGGGATAAAGGCTCGCGGTTGTAGCTATAGCTATCTAATATAACCTAATCCTACTCCTACTTAACGGTATAGTCTTTAGTATTGTCCTTAATATTGTCTAGGAGTATAGGCGCCTCGTTCTCCTACTTAAATATATCCTTCTAAGTAAAGGGGCGAGGGCAAGACCCCGCTTTATTTATAAGTTATACTACTCCTTATAGATCCCTCTCTTATATATTTAGCTCCTCGCTACGAGCTAGGCCTCTCTCCTAACTACTCGCCTCTCCCTACTTACTATACTAATTAGGGCTTAGGATAGGACTTTCTAGTCGCCTTCCTACTTATTATAGCGTAAGCTACTCGAGCTAGTTAATAAGCGGATTGTTTGTTAGATTTAAGGCCTAAGGGAGACTAACTAGGCTTAGGAGTCGCGGGCTTTTAAAACTATTACTACTATAGCTACTATCGCTATTACTCTACTAATATTAGGACTATAGTCCTAGTTAGCCTCGCGTCGACTAATTCTTAGGGCGGATAGGCGCTAGTAGCTATTGCTATATTATAGCTAGAGGCGCTAGGGGCTCGCGATACTACTTATCCTACTACTAGGTAGCTTAGCTTAAGGTATTACCTTATACTAGTCGAAGTCGGCTTAGACCCTAATAAGGCGCTACCTTTACTTTTACCTCTACCTTTACCGCTACCTCTACCTTTACTTCTAGGGCGCTTAATAGGTTACTAGTAGAGCTAGTTATACTTTAGCGATAGCTCTCCTCGCGTAGTCTCTATTAAGCCTCTCTCTATTGCTATATCTTCTACTACTAGGCCTAGCGCTTAAAGGTAGCCTACTCCTCTAGTATATAATTAGCTAGTAGATAGACTATCTTAGAATAGTTAGTTGTAGTAGGTATAGGGGTAGGGTAATAGTATAGAGTCTATTATAGTTAAGGGTAGTAATAAAGTATAATAGTAGCGAGGTAGAGTAAGGGGAGTAGTCTATAAGCGCGGCTATCCTTACTTCTTAGTACTAAGCGCGGATATAGGGCCTACTTAGACTAGGGGGGGGGGGGGGGAGTAAGGAAAATTTACTTCCCCGTATTTAGGGGGTAAGGCAAATTTACTCCCGCCCTAACCCTAACCTAAACTCCCCCTATAGTAGGAAAATTTACTTCCCTACATTTAGGGGGTAAGGCAAATTTACTCCCGCCCTAACCCTAACCTAAACTCCCCCTACGGTATTTAGGGGGTAAGGCAAATTTACTCCTACCCTAACCCTAACCTAAACTCCCTCTACGGTACTTCCTCGCATTTAGGGGGTAAGGCAAATTTACTCCCGCCCTAACCCTAACCTAAACTCCCCCTACGGTAGGAAAATTTACTTCCCTATATTTAGGGGGTAAGGCAAATTTACTCCTACCCTAACCCTAACCTAAACTCCCCCTATAGTAGGAAAATTTACTTCCCTATATTTAGGGGGTAAGGCAAATTTACTCCCGCCTTAACCCTAACCTAAACTCCCCCTATAGTAGGAAAATTTACTTCCCCGCATTTAGGGGGTAAGGTAAATTTACTCCTACCCTAACCCTAACCTAAACTCCCCCTATAGTCGCGTAAATACTACTTTAAAGGGGTAAGAGAGCTAAGGCTAGTAAAGATAGAAGCCTAAAGGGGTTATTATACCTAGATTCCCTCGACCTAGATAGCTATATAGAACCGCTACTAGAGAAGTAGCTATAGTCCTACTTCTTTACTATACTCGAGGGCCTACTATTCTATAATAGCTTTAGGAGAGAGATCGTAGGCCCCCTCTAGATAAAGATAAGAGTAAAGAGAGAGGGGGGTAGGATAGAGACTACCTAGGTCCCTAATACTAATAGGCGACTAACCCTAAGAGATATAAGGGAGGCTAGAAAAAAGCCTAACTAGCCTAGCAAAGGGGATAGGTAAGGTAAAGGGGACATATAGGCTAAGGGATATAAGATAGTAACTACGGAGACGTAGTAGCTTTAGCTTCGTAGTATAGATATCTTCTACTCTCTTAAGTCTCTTAATATTCTATACTAAAGAAAATAGTATAATATAATATAATAGTAAAGTCGTAGGGATTAAAATACTTTAAAGTACTAAAAGATATCGATTAGAGGTAATATAGGTATAGTAGAAAGTAGTAGGGTATGCGTAGTTAATATCTAGTAACTAACCCGTTATATAGAAATAAGATAATAGAAGAGGTTATAGAGGCTAGTATATAGACACTAGTAGGTAGGGAAGGTAGTATTTATAGGGCCTAGATTAGAACTAGTAGCGACGAAACGCGTTTATTTAATATAGGAGATATATAGAATATAGATAAGGTATATAGAGAGGGGTTACTAACCCTAAAATAACCGACTAGATCCTAATATCTAATAAGCCTACTCTCTTCTCTCTTATATACTTTCTACTCTCTTATATATACTCTTCTCTCTCGCGCGCTCTCTACTCTCTTATATATACTCTTCTCTCTTACGTATACTCTTCTCTCTTATATATACTCTACTCTCTTATATATACCCTACTCTCTTACGTAGTTAACTTAACTTAGATTAGGATAGTAATACTAGACCTAATAAATATAGTCGACAAGGAGCTAAAGAAGGTATTTATAATATAAAAGGGATAGTACGCCCTCGTAGAGGCTCTCTACCTCTAGTTTAGTAATAAGATTACTTATAAGAACTACCTATAGCTAGACTTACTCTAGCGGGCGCTATATAAAGATAAGGTAGGTAATAGCGCTAAGGATAGTAGATAGCGCTAATAGTAGTAGTACCGTAACTCGATTAGGCGACGAAAGGAATATAGGGTTAGGTACCTAACGTTAGCCTACCCTACATATATTATATAGGCTATTAACTAGATTAGAATAGATAAGGTTAAGGAGATCCGCGTAGCTATTATAGCTAACTACGCGGCGTAGGGCCTTAACTATAGCTAAATTAGATACTAATTTAGGCTCTAGTAGCTATAGACGCTACTAGAAGAAAGCGAGATAGTAGCTAGAGACAATACTAAGGATAAGGTAGTAGAGGCGAAGGTAGAGGTAAAGGAGGAGAAGAAGGAAATCTAACTAAGAAGAGAGGCGATACTATAGCCGCGTAGGTAGAGCCCCCTAGACCTCTACCTTCTTTAGCTATTATAAAGGGCTAGCTAGAGTAGATACTAGATTAGGTAGCTAGTAAGGCTAGCCTAGGACACTATCTAGGCTCTAAAACGCTAGTAATAAGCTACGCGGGTACCTTAGACATAGCTAGTAGAGCTTATAGTATAGGGGTAGGTACTACTCGATACTATTAAAAACATTAAAAATATAGACCTATAGAGAGGGGTAATAGAGGAGAAGGATAGCCTAGTAATTAACCTACTCTAGTCCCCGCTACTAGTCGGCTAAAATAGCTAGAAGACCTAAGAGTAGTAACTATTCTTTACCTACTAAAGAGGTAAGATAAGGGGTAGTAGGTAGCCTACAAGTAATAAAAGGTATAGGACTAATAGATAGGGATAATAGAGGTAGTAATAGGAGAGAGACATAGCGCGGGGCCTATACTCTAAATAGGATATATAAATATCTAGAGGCTAAATAAGGTAACCTAGGGGCGCCTACTAGGCCTTATTAGGCCTAGGGGGTTCGACCTCCTATTTATAACTAAGATATAGTACTAGGGGTATAATTAGTACCGCACTTACTCTTAGATAATTATCTATATACTACGGCTAGTAGAGAGAGCGAGTAGGTAGTATAAGGGTAGGCTATACCTACTAGGTAAGGTAAAGGCCTAGTAGTAACTAAGTAGGCTAGTAATAATAATAGTAGTAGTAATTATAATCTAGCTTAACTAAATAATAGTAGCGGGCATCTACCTACTACTAAGTATACCTAAGGCGAAGGTCGAGGTTATCCTTTAAAAGGTCGCTAGAGTAAATATTATACTAAGGGATATAAATATCTACTACCCGAAGGTAGGCCTAAGTAGTATAACGCCCTATAAATAGGGTAAGGTCCTCGAGGAATAGCTAGAGGCAATAGGTAAATAGTAATTACTACCTAAAAAGGAGAGGATAAGGCCCTAGCTAAAGGTAGGATAGGTCTAGAAGCCGACGCTCGACTACTACTATATTAGCTAGAACTAGGTAGATATAAGGCTTACTCTACTAGTAAACGTAGCCCTTAAGATTAGGACTAACTACATCTATACTATACTAGTCCTAGTCGACTAGACTAGCTATAAGGGTAAGAGTACCCTAGTAGTAAGTACTATAGTCTCCTAGTATATAATTAGCTAGCTATAGTCGGCTACTATAGTAATATAGCTATAGGAGGCGTAGAATAGCTTAACTAAAGGGATAGACTAAGCGCTCGAGACAAGTAGAGATATAGTATAAGTAAATAGGGTACTTATAGACTAGTATTAGCGAGTCTACTACGTAGTACTAGGCCTAGTTAAAAAGAAGGGGGAGAGGTAGTAGATAGTAAAGGCGCTAGCTAATACCTCGTACTACTAGCTAGTCTAATAAGTCTTTAGGTTTAATATAGATAACGGGCTACTCTTTAGTATAGTAAATAACTAGATAGTATTCTAGAAGATAGCTAAGGTTCTAGGGGAGTAGTATTAGGCGCGGGAGAGAGGCGAGATAGCTACTTAAGTAATAGGCGTAAGTATAAAAGGGGTAGATAGTAGAGCGCTTAAGGGGTAGACTAGTAATAAAGTCTATAATATAATCGTAGCCTAGAACAAGACAAAGGTATATAGAGGGGATAAGGTCTATATATAGGTCCTAAAGGCGCTCTAGTAGACAACTCTACCTAACTACCTCGCGACGCTCTATAACTACTACCTCGTAATAGGCGAGATGCCTCTAATATAGAATTAGATAGAAATCTATCTCCTTATTAAGGACTATAGATAGCCGAAGATAGTCTTTAATACGCGCCCTATTATACTAATTAGAATATTCTAGAAGATCTTCGAGTACCTACTTCTCTAGTAGCTTAAGGACCTAGACTATCTCTAGCTCTATCTAGCGTAAGTAGGCTTCTAGGTAGACTACTTAACCTTAACCTATATAGCGATAGTATATATTATATTAGCTAAGGACTAGTATAGGGGTACTATCTTCTTTAACTTCTAGATAGCGTTTAATATAATAGACTAGGCTATTCTATAGAGGCTACTTATAGAGTAAGGGTACCCTAGCCCCTACCTCGCCCTCCTTATAAGCCTAAACTATAGCGTAGTCTTATAGGTAATAGTTAATAGTAGGGCGTTTAAGTAGTTTAGCTAGACGCGGGGGGTCCTTTAAGGGTTACTACTATCCCCCTTCCTCTAGAATATTGTCGCGAATAGGCTAATCTAGGCGCTAAACGAGGATGCCCCTAAATTACTATAGGTAGTCTTCTATATAGATAATAGTACCCTCCTCTATTAGATAGAGGCCGAGATCGCCCTAATATTAGTAGAGGTAGTATAGTAGTACTAGCGAAATAGAATCGCGGTAAACGCCTAGAAGTATAGCTATATAATAAGGCAAATAGAGGTAGGGGAGGTCTAGTAAAGAGATAAGGTTATCCTCTAGGTCGGTAGGTACTACTACCTTAGCTTCCTAGTAACTCTAGCTAGGATCGACTTTAATAGATACCTCTATAGGTACCTAGAATAGGCTAGGGCGCGCGCGACCTTTATAGCTAACTATATAGTAACGTAGAGGGTAACTATCTAGCTACGGGTATATTAGTAATACCTAGCCCTAATCCTTAAATATAGGGCCCCGCTTATATAAGCGGCGGCATAGGCGGATCTAGAGGTAAAGGCGCGATAAATAAGAGTAAATACTAGATAGAAGGCATTAGTAGAGTAAGTAGCCTATAACGCGTATAGATAGCGTATAGCCTAGAATCTACTAGAGCTACTAGCTCTATAGGATCGCTTCGAGGGCTACTATATAAGGTTCCTCTAGGACTTAAAGAGAGGCAGCTAAGAGACCTCGCTTAGTATACTACTCTACTAGCCTAGAAAGATTAGGCGGTTTAGGAAGACTCTCTACTAGAGCTAGCTCCTATAGTAGTAGAAGGTAACTACCTATAAGGAAGGCTAGACATAGGCAAGCTAGCGCTAGTTCGAGTAGTAGTAGGTATAGTACTAGCTAAGGCGTAATACGTAGCAAAAGTACCTAACCTAGATTATACCCTAGGCGACGAGGCTCTATAAAGGTCTTACGGGGGTAGATAAGATACTCGTAGCGCCTTATACCTAATAGGATATATTCCTAACCTATTACTAAAGGGTCTAGGGGACGAGGATACGCTATATATATACTAAGGCTAACCGCTAATAGCGATAGGGTAATAAGGAATACGAGTACTACTACGTCTAAGGGATCTTAATCTAGAAGGATTAGTAGCGGATACGCTAATAGAGGGAGGTATAAAGGAAGGACGAGGTAGGCGGGAAGTTTACTAAGGTCGACTTCCTCCTAAATAAGGGATAGTAGAACGATATAGCGAAGGTCCTCGAGATAGTCTAAAAAAGGGTAGAATAAAGGAAGAGGGAGGATATATAAGAGAAGAAAGAGGATAGAGTAAATAGTAACGAGCTAAAATAGACTAATAGAAACCCGAAACCCTTCGAATAAAACTAGAGACTTTATCCGCGATAATAGAAAACTAGCTCGTCTATAATAATAGAAAACTAGTAGAGCCGCGAGGATAGCTAATAACTAGGTAAGGATAAGGCGTCGCCTAAAGGGAGAGGGAGGAGAGAAGACTAGGCTAAGAGAGGGTAGATGCCTTAAGGTAAGGTTAACTAGCGGGGTACTATACTAGGGCGAGAAGGGACTACTAGTATACTACGACTAGAGAGAGCCTCTTAGCTAAAGCGGCGACTAGCGCCTAAGGGGTAGCGACAACGAAAAGCCTTAATAGCCTAGCTAATAAAAGAGTATATAGGTTCCCCTAGGGTAGGACAAACTAGTAGGGGTATAGACTAGAGTAGGGAGAGGACATTAGTATACTATAACTAATTACTACCTCCTAACTAAAGCGCCCTAAGCCCTATAGCCCCTTAAGGTAGTAGTCTACCTTAGCGGAAGCGAGGGAGGTAGCTATAGGAGGACGTTAGCCTAATAGGTAGACAGGCTCCTATTAGTAGTCTCGTATAGTAATAGTAGGTTAGAAGTATATAGCGGTAATAGGCGGTCCCCTCGCTAAGGGGCTAGACCTACTAGGCGGATCCCTAGATAGTATAGGCTCTAAGGGCTATAGAGAGGGCGTTAAGTCGTCTCTAGTATAGACAAGAACCTAAGGATATCTAGTAGGGATAGTCTACTACCTACTATAGCGAGTAAAAAGGTCGGCGTAGGTTAGATAGTATTTTAGTAACTAGGAGGTAAGCTAGCCTTTAGGCGTCCTTAGTCCTATACTAGTAGTACTATTAAGCGTACATATAGTTATAAATTCCGTAATTAATAGAGTAAGCTACGTTCATCTACTTATATAGTCGGCATTTACGTAACATCGATTTAGAACCCCTAACCCTAACCCTAATATAGAGACCCGTGAACTATCGGAGTATTCTGTTAGACAGATTCCTCCGTTTGCAATCCTATCCCACCGTTGGGGAGATAATGAAGTTTCCTACCATGACTATGTAGAACGCCGAGTAACAAACGGTATTGGTTACGAAAAGATCGTTGGCTTCTACAACTTCGCGAAAAGTCGAAAGACGCTGCACTAGTGGGTCTGGGTTGACAGCTGCTACATCGACAAAAGAAGCAGTTTAGAGCTTGCGGAGGCTATCAATTCTATGTACGCATGGTACCGCAATGCTAACATGTGCTACGTGTACATGAGAGATTTCGAAGTCACTGGAAAGCGCAAACGGAATGAAGATCATGATTTCCGTAAAAGCAATTGGTTTACGAGAGGCTGGACTCTTCAGGAACTACTCGCACCATCAACAGTAGTCTTCTGCGATAGGGATTGGAAAGAGTTCGGAACAAAGACAACTTTGGCACCACAAATTCAGCAAGCAAGTGGTATCCCATCGCTATTTTTGCGAGGCAAAAAGCAACCTCAAAAAGCAAGCATTGCCATGCGAATGAGTTGGATGTCCCGGAGGACAAACACCAAACCAGAGGACATCGCATATTGCATACTTGGGCTGTTTGACGTGAGCATGCCCCTGCTATATGGAGAAGGAGATAGAGCTTTCATGCGTCTTCAGCAAGAGATTATCAAGCGCTCAGATGACGAGTCCATCTTTGCGTGGACTTGCGACGTGAGCGAATGGGGCATGCTCGCACCTTCGCACAAAGCATTTCAAGGATCCGCAGACATCGTCAATATTCGTCTCAGACCAGAAGAGCGGATGCCATTCTTCATGACCAACAAAGGCTTGCATTTTCCAAGTTCCAGTGATACAGAAGCCTTGGACAAGGTCGACCAGTCCACGCGCATACCTATGGGGTACCCAGATCACGTTGTGGAGCTTGGATGTTTCTTTGGCCATAGCTCTGGAATGACGCATGAAGATCCCGGGATTGAGGAGGCGTGGGAAGAACGCACCTTGACGATCGAGCTCAAGCGATTTGGTCCCCTCTGGATGCGAATCAACTGCAAAGAATTGGGCCAAGTATGCAACAGCCAGCGTCAAAAGCGACAAAATGGGACATATGTTGGGAAAGGCGTACAGAGGGTTTACATCATACAACAGCCAAACTTGTGAGCTTTGAGATCAAAGACGGCGAGAGAGGAGCACAAGGCCCATACTGGCCCGGAAATCATACGGCAGCGTCAGTGAAAGGCTGATTCAGAGTGGGTGCGATATCGTCTGGACCTGGCTACGGTGCGAGAGATGTGTCTGCTTTGCCGAATGATGGTAGAAGAACGGGACCGTAATCGCTCCTCGTACCAACGGCGGCACGGCTTATTCTAGGAGCGCAGCAAAGCACGAGAGCGGCAGTAAGGGCGATGCAGGCAATAGCTTAAACTCTGCACGCAATGCTACTAGTTTCTGAACCTGCAATTGATGAGCCAAAGAGCAGCCAAGAGTACGGAGGCGCAGAGAGACGGGGGATGCGGGGATGGGGGGTAGTTCTGCCAATGTGCTACTTCATAACCAACAGCTTCCGAGGTGAAAAATAGATAAAAGGGAAATTGGGGAGAGAGTAAGGGAGCGCGGAAGACTTCTTCCGTCGGTTGGCAGAAGAGAGAGAGCTCGGGAGGGAAAAAGGCGACACAGGCTGTGTGAGTAGCAGCCCGAACGCTTCTTCTCCCTAATAAGTAGAAGCAGGTGCGGCACAAGAAGCTATTTAGGTCTCGATGGAGTATTTCACGCTAGTGCATTGCACGAAGAGCGCGCAATTCGTAACTTTCCTTAGTTACTACTGTGCACTAACCCCTAGTCTCTTTTAAAGAAATTTTTCTTTACGAGACCCTAGCTATTTTTACACGAATATCTGCAAGTTTCGTCTAGGCAAAAATAGATAATTAATCGTAAAGGGTTGAAAGTATATTATTATATCTATCTACCGCTTTATATGTGTTATGAAGCTTGTAGTCCTAACCCTAAAGTAGAGGTTAAGAATATTTTACTTTTGTAATTTAACTTCGAGTTACACCCTATACTCTCTACTTTTACTCGCAAACGTAATTTGTCCAACTGTCGCTTTCTCCTGCCACGTATCTTGCGGTCTGTGGCCACGGACATAGCTTCCGAGTTCTTTCGCTTCCATCCGGCGGATCTGTGCTTAACATCGCTTCTGGTTTCCGACCGCACTCGACCCATTTCACGAGCTCTGGCATGGCATGGTATGTCGCCGGCACTGCCGGGTAGTAATCCGCTGCGCCGCAATGGCCGCCTCCTGGAATCATGAAAAGGTTGAAGAAGTCGCTCACATCCTCTTCGAAGAAGTTCTCAACTCGCTCTAGATGTTGGATTGGCCAGATGGCAGCATTGAACGGATCCGTCCAACCCTGCGTAACGAGAAGCTTGCCACCGCAGTTGCGGAAGGTCGAAAGGTCCGGACTAATTTCATCGATGTGTGTCCCAGCCTGGACATCAACATCGACGACACCAGACTCCCAATCGAAAGTGTCCGCGCTGTAATTCAGGTCATTGTACACAAGATTTTGCAGGAGTGGAATGCTGAATGCCTCTGCTAAATCTCCCTCCTGCATTGCCCATTCGTTCTCACTGCCAAGAGAAAAGCCTGGATAGATCTGTGAACCATTGCCGGGCCGGGTGGGTCCTGCATAGATTGCCTTTGCTGCTTCGATTTGGGTTGCAGTGAGACAAAATGTCGCGTTGGAGGCACCATTGCCACATGCAAGAGACGATAGGTCAAAATCGCAGACTAGAGGATTTTCGATGAGACGATCTTGCACACCGTCTAATGTATCGCACGCATCAAGGACTGCGTTGGTGATGCCATTAAGCTCAATTTGTGTAAGATTTGAAGCCGATGTCTGCACGGTGCACAGTTAGTAGTTAGACTTGACGATCTGGGGACAGACTCACATTAGTGTGTTGAGCATTCCATAGAAAACTAAGAGCCAGATGGCTGTACCAGTTTCCCGGTGAGCCTGCAATGATCCCATCAAAGAGCTCTGGGTGGTATTGTGCAAGTGCGAAGCCTTGTGCACCCCCTGTCGAGCAACCTAATTCACAAGGTGTTAGCTAATGGTTGCCGATTGTGGGATTGAGGATCTATGCACCATCGTAATACGAGAACATGGGCTGATCTCTGTAGTATGCGGCAGTCAGAGCTTTTGCTGCTAGAGTAAACAGACTGATAGCATTGTGTATCCATGCTTCAACCTGCGCCGGATCATGTAGATATGGCAAATACACGCCAGGCTCTCCCCCGCCATCGTTGTTTTGTGAGGCGAGATGACCTGCGTTTCCTCCTGCAACGGCGACACCCAACCCAGAATCGAATTGCTGTAGCATATTTACATAGTCAATGGTACCTGCCATGCCGCCATTGCCGACTGCCATGAAGCGACCTTCGTAGTTCACCCAGTCCGGTAACCAAAGGCTAAAGGCAAGAGTATCGGCAGTGCCGTACTCTATGGTCGCATTGACTTCGCAAAATCCCTTCTGATTAAAAACACCAGAGACGTTGCGTGCGTTCGGCGGCTGGTAGGCGACACCGGATATCGAGGCGTTAAAACCATCCAAAGGTATGTCGAATGAACGATTGCTGCATTCTGTTGGGGAATGCGGTAGGACAAATGCTGTTGCGCAGCCCACTAGCGAAGGAACCAACCATTTGGAATGCATCGTCAAAGATGGTGTGTGGTCTATCTTTCTTGTAGGACAACTCGTTAAAGCAAATGCACATTCATTCCTCTTATATCGTGAACGCCAAACGCCAGCGCAGGTATGCGTAGAGTCACTCGGGTGAAGACACATCCAAGCACACGAGAAGAAATACCCGGCTTGCTAGAAGTTGATGATCTCCCCCGCAATTCAGCTGCCGACACTGTGGATCTCGTCCGGACGGGACTTGTGCTCGGCCTTAGATGAAGGCGGTGTGAGACTCCGGCGGAAAAGATCGGCCATCGTCCGCACATCCGCAGTAGTATCCATAAGCGATGGATTCTGCCGCGATTGGACGGCATTCTCACGTTGTCCGGTACCCTGCAATGTTTCATGCAAGGCTACTAGAAGCGCTTGCGATGCTTGTCAGTCACCTTTGGAGACACCCCGCACTTACAAGAGCGGAGAAGCTCTCTAGCCAGGACAAATGCTTGTGCATTATCCGCCTTAGCGGCCGCAGATAGCACGGTTTCCTATGCTGGGAAGTGGGCCAGAGCATTGAGCGATCGACAAAAATGGTGCCGGATGGAATACATAGAGCTCTTTGTGCTGGTATCACATCCACTCTCGGCCCTTGCAGCAGTCTTGGCTGCGTACCGTCCAGGGCAGGTTGGGTGATTTATCAACTCCAAATGAAGTCCGGTATCGCCTCGATCCCCTTCCCCGCTCCCCATTCCTTTCCACATCCCACGCGTTTGAACTTGCTCTGAATCCGAGGGTCTCACACATTAAGCACAATGACGGACGACAAAGCGATTCAATTGGCCCATCACGAAGAGCCAGAGCTTGGTGGTTCAAAGGAACACACAGACAATGGCTTGTCGACGGTCTACTCTGGCAAAGGAAGCGAAGCAGAGAAGAAGTTGATTCTTCGCCAAGATCTGCGTATCATTCCACTGTGCTCTTTCATCTACTTACTATGGTACATAATCTCCACATGTAACCAATGAATCACATTGAACTAATAGATCACCATAGCTATCTCGACAGGAGTAATATAGGCAACGCCAAGGTGCTCAATGAAAGCACCGGCGATGACTTACTTCAGGAAACGAATATGACGAACTACCAATTCGTCATTGCGCTCATGGTCTTCCTCATCGCCTATGCACTTTTCGAAGTTCCTTCCAACATCTGCTTGAAGCGCTTCAAGCCCAGTAGGTGGATCGCTTTCCTCATGCTCTCTTGGGGCGCACTTACTATGGGCCTTGGAGGGACCCAGTCATTTGGATCGGTCACCGCAGTGCGCTTTCTCTTGGGTGTGTTCGAGGCTGGGCTATTCCCTGGCCTGGTCTACTATTTGACTTTTTGGGTAAGTACAAAGCAATATCAGGGATGCACCAGAGTGAGAAGATTCTAAGACGATTTTAAAGTACCGTACCGAGGAGAGAAGCATCAGAGTTGCTTTGATTTTGGCGTCTGCCACGCTCGCAGGCGCGTTTGGGGGAGCTATCGCCTACGGTATGTCCAATTTATGGTGTCAAGGACCAAGACTGACACAGCGCAGGCGTTGGACACATGAATGGAACCTCTGGGTTATCCGCGTGGAGATGGCTATTCATCTTAGAGGGGCTGCCCTCTTGCCTTTCCTCAATAGCCGTCTATTTTATACTTCCAGACTACCCGGAAACGTCCAGCTGGCTTTCTCCCGAAGAAAAAGAACTTGCTACTGAGCGCTTGCGGCTTGAAGGCTCCAAAGGGCACGGCCACATGTCTTGGACTGACGCCAAAGCTACCCTGATGGACTGGAGGCTATATGCCCATTACGCTGTATGTCTCTGCTTGCGAATAGTTGCCTGGGTATTGTACTAATTGATTGCTAGGTTTACTTTGGTATCAGTACCCCTTTCTCTTCGCTTTCCCTCTTTACGCCAACGATTACAGCCGGCCTCGGTTACGATGGCCTCAAGGCTCAATTGATGACGGTCCCGCCTTATGCATGCGCTTATGTCGTTACCATAGCAAACTCCTGGTCCGCGGACCACTTCAATGCACGTGGGATACACTCGGCGGTGTTCGCGACCATCGGCGCCCTCGGATTCCTCGTCTCGGCGGTCTTGCCTCCTGATGCCTACGCACACCGCTACGGGTGTTTAATTGTCGCGGCTACCGGTGCTTTTGCTTGCATACCACCTCTGCTCGGATGGTTGTCTTCGAACCTCTTCACAACGGGAGCAGTAGGTCTTGCCATTGCCATGAACATCTCTTTTGGAGCGCCAGGTCAGATCGTGGGTGTGTGGATCTACAAAGCGAATGAGAAAACCGAAGGGTACCCAACAGGCCATTGGACAAATGCAGCACTGTTGTTCTTTGTTGCTGCAGGATGTGCAGGGTTGATGCTCCACTACAAGGCGTGCAACCGCAAGATCAGAGGCGAAGGCGGCGACCGACTATACAAGTATTGAGTTAGAAAAGGCTGGTCGACTTAGCCTGCACACACCATAACACCAGGACTCATGCTCGTTCATCCTTGCAACAATTGGGGCGTGGCGCAAGCAAGACCCTACAGAGGTTTTTATATCTGGTTTTTGCTCTTTTACAGCTTTTGTATCTGATCATTACCCTCCTTTGCTAAAACAGCATCCACCATCGCTTTCCTTGGTGCTTCTCGTCCAGTCCAGAGTCTATATTGATCGAACGCTTGTGAGAGCAAAACTTGCACGCCGGGCACAGTCACCCATCCTTCACTTCTTTGAGCTACAGCGAGTAAATGGGTCTGTCTTGGCTTGTACGACATGTCGATACATAGCCCGTGGCCCTGGAAGATTCCCCCGAACTGCTCTTCACTAGTGACATGCGCCGGCACCGTACCAATTACGACATCGTAATCTTTCGGCATGTCTTTCACGCTGTCTAGCACGGTGATCTTGAAATGGTCTGAGAATTGCTCTCGCACGGCCTCTGCCACGGCTTTCGTTCGATTGACAAGGTAGATGTCCTTCAATCCCGCTTGATGCATGGCGTACAATGCTGCCCGTGAGGCTCCTCCAGCACCCAGTACAAGTCCAGTCTCTGCCGGCCAATCCGTGGAGTCCTTGTAAGATTCGATGATGCTGTGCAAGCCCGACCAGTCGGTATTATCTCCTGTAATGACTCGATTGCGTCCTTGGCCAGATACTACAAGGGTGTTGATCGCTCCAATGGCAAGCGCTGTCTGGGATTGTTGCTGGCAGAACTTGTGTACTTGCAATTTGTGCGGCATAGTTACGCTTGCGCCTCCGAAATCATCCCGCTCGATCAAATGTGCGACTCCATCGATACCTGGCGATTCCTGAATTTGATACTGATAAGGCAGTTGATCGTGTTTGAAGCCGGCATTGTGTATAGTTGGTGAAATGCTGAAGGAGATTCCGTTGCCAAAAATATAGAACTCTTTGGAGACGTCGGTGTCATTGGCCACCTCTGAGGTCAAAGTCATCGTCGCCAAACAGGAGAGCACTTAAGTAAATGGCCTTCCAAGTTGCAGGCACAGACCCAGCAGCGCATCGGGCAAACCTACATCTAAAGTAAGATTGCCATGGTTGGTGCCGAAGAGCTAAGACAGCGCGGCAAATGGCTTTTCCTACAAGCCGCACACTGTGAGTTGGAATCCACAAGATGAGACTTGCAGCATCGGCTTACCACTTTTCCGAATGCATTGGGGTCGTGGTAGAGACCTGTATGTGAGAACACACAACGTTCTCTGTCCCTTTGTGTTTCATGCCGCCTGGAGCTATTGACAGTTGCATCGAGACCCTCGAAGCGAAGATGCAGATATATATTCCTACCTGCATGGTACCTAGAGAGACTGACTTGCCAGTTCGAGAAGTGAAAAAAGTGAATGTCGTTCTTAAATTGCTTCTATTCAGACTTCAATTTGTCAAACTCAACGATTAGGATTGGCTTCAATTATCTCAATACACACTTACGCGACTGCTCCATCCCTGTTCTCTCTACGAGAAGTTCACAGCCTCCACTCCGTAATTGATGCCCGGGCTAGATTTTGCCTCCTTGTTTAATACGTCCCAGGCCTCTCTCGCTAGGTCCTCGCTTATCACGTTCGCATCAGTACCTGGGCTGAACCATACTCTGTACTGTTCTAGTATTTGGTGCCCAATGATGTCCGTGCCTGCCACCGTGGCCCAGGAGTACTTCCTCGCAAGTTGAATCTTCCTGGTCTCGATTGGCTTGAAACACATGTCCAGAAAAACTCCTGGCGCTTTGGCAGATGCCAGAAAATGGTCGAAGATCCTGAATGCCACCTTTTCGGGTTCGGATTGTGGTTGAAAGTCGGGAACTGTGCCTACAATGTAGTAAGGTGTCTCCAGGGTCTGCGCCTGTTGAACGCTAGTAATGTGTGTGATTCTGGTTCCAGTCGCTGATCTCATCTTGGCTGTGTCTTGCTCGAGTGCCTCCACTTCCTTGTCATCGCGGTTGACGACGTAAATCTCAGGACACTTGAGATGGACTGATAGAGCATACACTGCTGCTCTACTTGCACCGCCTGCGCCGAAGATCAGTGCTGATTTTCCGGCTCCTCGACTATCAGCGGCAGATAGACTGCCCAGAACGCCTCGCCAGTCCGTGTTCGATCCTATGAGACGCGCATCCTGAGAAATAAAGACGTTGTTGCAGGCTCCGATGGTTGCAACAAGCTCGTCAGTCTCATCAAGCAGATCTACGACTGATTGCTTGTAGGGCATGGTGATGACAGCCCCGCCAAAATCTGGACTTTTCAAGAGCTTGTTGACATCGTCGAGTGTTTGTGCTTCAGTGGCATGGAAGACATATGGTTGCTTCAATTTTCTGCAAATGTGATTGTGCATAACCGGTGCAATGCTGTGGCCGACACCAATGCCGATGAGATGGAGGTTCCTTTGTGAAGACATGCTGACTGCACGTTATCCCGTACTATTGTGAGGTATATCGCAGGACTTTGTCCGTATCAATTCGCAGCCCATTGATATGTGGGAGGTGTCCACCGGAAAAGGCATTTTGCGGGCGGGCGTTTGCTTTGCGAGCGCCGCTGGACGAAGTTGCAGTGCTGTCTAGAGACCGATGACGGCTCAGCCTTTTGCCGACAGCTGCCCCTCCGCTCGCCAACGCTTACTCGAACATGTCAAGACATCAACCTTGCCGGCATATGCAAATATCCTCCGGTTCTGAAAACGATCGAATAGTTCCAGTATATCACTAAACTTGGACTTCGATGATTGTCAGAGACTACGCCGACAGCATCGCTTCCTTGTCCTTTTCGCCAATATGAGGTTCTTTCCCGTCATCACTTCAATGAGTCTGGGCCGTGCCTGGAATCATGCACTAGAGGAAAAGCTCAAGAGAGCCTCAAATGCGGGCTTCGGTGGTATTGAACTCTTCTACGAAGATCTGGAATACTTCGCCCGGAGCCGGTCAGGTGCACAAAGCAACGATACGCCTGTATCTCCCACCGAATTGGTCGTAGCCGCAGCAGAGATCCGAGAGCTTTGTTTGGAACAGGGACTCACTATTATCGGAATGCAGCCATTTCTGTTCTACGAGGGTCTCTTGGACCGCAAGGAGCATGCAGCGCGCATTGAGAAGCTGCATGTGTGGTTCGACATTGTGGACGCTTTGGATGTCGACACAATCCAAATCCCAAGCAATTTTCTTTCCGAGTCTCAGATAACAAGCGACCTGGATGTGATAGTCGCTGATATGGTCGAAGTTGCGGAATTGGGCGCGAGCCGTTCCAAGCCCATTAGATTCGCTTTTGAGAATCTCTGTTGGGGCACACACATCGACACATGGGAACAGGCGTGGCAAGTCGTTCAATTGGTCAATCGTCCTAACTTTGGCATGTGCCTGGACACTTTTAATATCGCGGGCCGCGTGTGGGCGGATCCTGCCAGCGCTGATGGCAAAGCGGCAGACGCAGACGCCGCACTTGAGAGCTCGTTGGAAAGACTTGTCAACACTGTGGACGTATCTAAGATATTTTACATCCAGCTTGTCGATGCGGAGAGACTCAAGACTCCGCTTGACGAGAAGCATGAATATTACGCGAAAGGCCAACCAGCCCGCATGTCTTGGTCTCGCAACGCAAGATGCTTTATGTATGAGACGGATAGGGGTGCTTATCTTCCTGTCGAAAAGGTCGCCAAGACGATCATTCACCAGCTTGGATATCAGGGACCCGTTTCTATGGAGCTATTCTCGCGGACAATGTCAGACCCCGGTCCGGAAGTTCCCCATCAGCACGCAACCCGGGGAATTGAGTCTTGGAAGAAGATAGTGCAAAATCTCCAGCTCAACTAGAACAGCGCAGTGGTCTACCAGCCACAAGCTAGAGCATTGCCTTAGTGACATAGTGCAGCATATTCTTTCTGCAGCAAATTCATAGCGAAGTAGTTTGAGTCTGATTCGGAATCTTGGAGATGAGAATCTTGCAGTTGTCATCAATTTGGATCGAATTCTCATTCTCCATTGAAGACGGTACTACAGTACAATGACCTAGTTTAAGTTTCCACGAAAAGTGCCTCAAACCCCGCATCCCGAGATACGGCTCATACCTTTGCCGAAGCGTGTTCAGTATACACCAGCCTTCCTAAATGCTGCGAATCAAATCATGTTCATAGAGGAACGTACACCACGACGCTTTCGACATCTGCCTATATCAATCGAGCGAAATTAGCACCAGTCATGCCAGATTTACACTCTCTAGAAGAGGGAACGTGGCCGGAGAAGGCCATCCGGAACAATGGCCCCGATCATCTGGTCATCGAGAGATTAAAGCTGCGCGAGCTAGCAGAAGGGTGGCCTTGCTATAGGTAAGCAATGGAACACACAAGCGGGCGACACACAATGCTAACACACGACCCAGAGATGCATGCGAATGGGAGAATTTCCACAGCATCTTTCATCCTGGCGCTTACGTCTACACGACATGGTCTGGTCGAGTAGCATATACTGACTTCATGTCGGCATCTCAGCGAGGCATGGACAACGGTGCGTTTATCATGCATCGGTGCCATGGCGTCACCAGCGATATTACTCCAGATGGCGTTCGCGCCGTCACCAAGATGAAAGCCACGATAACTCAGCGGTTCACAATTGATGGATGCGAAGTGGATGCGGAAGCCGACTGTAGATTTTGTTTCTTCTTCGAAAAGCAAGATGGCAGGTGGGGTGCGCGCTATGTGCGACATTGGTACGAGAAAGACAAATTGCTTCCAGTCAATCCAACAAAGGTGCCGACCATTGACGAAGCGAAACTTGAGTCTTATCCTCAAGGGTACAAATGTTTGGCTTATTGTCAGGAGCTCACCATGGGAGTTGAGGTGGCGAAAGACATGCCCAGTCACAGAAGGCATGTTGGTACCGCTTCGGGTGAGAAACATGATCTGCTCTACAGACAGGCCAAAAGCTGGTTGGACGGAGAAGACGTAGATATTTGACGTATTTTTTGATCATTTAATACATTACAATTGCTCATCAAAAGATGGCTCGATTTGAAACCGATTGCTGGTGAGGTCCTCTTGACCTTCACGGGGGTCATCCTGGAGTAATGAGGTTTTCAAAGTCCAACACATCTCCTTCACGCGAAAAGCCAAGATGTTCCATAAACTCGCCTGATACGACTGGCCTATATCGAGAAATTGCGTAAGAAAATGGCGACTTCGAATACCAAAGACCGATTCATGGGGACTCAGAAACATACCAATCAGCGTTTTCTAGTAAAGTAAGTTGCCCAAAAAGATCGACATCACCAGGGACATTCGTCGCACCGTCTTGTGTTACTGCTATTGCAGGTTGCGCAGGCACGGTGTTATCGCATAGGGGCGCATTAGAAGACATCGACAAGCCACCCTCAGAAGAGGCGATCGGGTCCAATTGCATATCACCCGGCCTAGCTTGCATCTCAGTTGTAGGTGGATTCGAAGAGCCAAAGATGCCGGCGGATGTCCCTCCGGATCCTGCAGGGGGCGGGAAATGTGTTGATGTTTCGAGGACCGCACGCTCGAAGAGGCCAAACAGTATCGCTGCAGTGGGAGGCATGAAGCCTCCAATTGTTGCTGCTGACTTGAACTCTGGGGATTGCATTAGCTTGACGGTATCTGATACACCACGGGATGGATGCATCGTAGCGTCCGTCACGTGGGTATCGGGGGCTTTTGCTCGGGTATGTAGAGTGACATAGACCACAGTGGCCGCTATTTTGACCTGCGCTAAGTTGGGAGGTAGGGACGATAATGATAGCTGAGGCCGCACATCGTCTACGTTCAAGACCGGCATCTTGATCTCCATTCGCAAGTAGTCACGCAAAAGGGTTGAATGCCGAGGTCTGTCACCAGAAGCTAGTGCGTAGTTCGACGAGTTAAGTAAAGCAATGATCCGCCCAAGGTCGTTGAAAGCGCTGAGAGTCTTGCTGGGGCCTGATCGTGTGAGCTCTCTCGTCCTGGGATTGGTCATGAACTGGCACATCTCCCACTCCTCCATCCCATCTACACTCACATCACCCACGCACTGAAAATCATGGTCGTTCAGATACGGTCGGCGGCCAACCTGTGATGATACTAAAGTATCCAGAACGAAGCAAGCCCGGAAAAGTCTTTTGCTTGCATCGGATGCATTTGTCGCATTTGACCGGTCACCAGTAGGGAGGATGTCCAGAATGGCGCCAACGTAAATGGCTCTACCAGTCCAGATCCATGCAGCCGTCCAATTTTGGCGGTGAAGTTCCAGAATAGCCAAGACTAAAGCTGCGTGGACGTGGCCATAGTCCAAGTCGCAACCATTCTCTGAGGCCAGCTGCTGAGCCATCTGAACTAGTGGAGAACTCAAGTCTGAGCTCATACCTGTGTCTTGCGAATCTTCAGACGAATCCTTTCCGCATACTGATCCTAGTGCTAATGATGCCCATAAAGATGCAATTGCGCCGGGAGATAATGCATTACCAATGCCTGCGCTTGAGGTTGAATCACTAAGTAAGTTTGCTGAACGGTACAATGTAAATTTTTCTATGGCAGGGAACCAACAGTGGGTGCGCACAACGTAGTTGTCGAGAAACCGCGGCCATTGCTCTGGAAGCGAAGCCGGCGAACTCATAACCGCAGTCGAATGTGGAGGAGCGTATGTCTCTTCTGCTGTCAGGGTACTTGTTTCACCCACAATTCCGTCGTCGAAACTGAAAGCTTCATCTGGGATCGGTGCAGCAGCCACAGCAGGATGCTCTTCCGTCGTTCTGGGGGCATTCTCAACAAGTCTGTTGTAATTTTGGGTCAAGGTATCATTTAGGGTCTGGAGATACAGTTCTTCGTCCTCTCCAGAGTGTAGGCTTTGTAGGTGCTCTTGTAACCCTCCTGAAGCCGAACTGGCTCGCCAAACCGTCAATAGAGACTCGGTAGATGGCGCGAATGCCGCGTGGTTTGTCGCTATCCCACACGGGGAACCATTGTGGGCATTCAAAACAGATTTCACAAGCGACTCGGCTTCGTCGAACGCATGAATCAGAAGTCCCAGAAGAATTTCAAGGCCTCTGACATAGCCAGTTGGGAGTCCTCTTTTTCGCCCTTCACGATATGAGCAACCCCGGCCTGCTCTGTCGCATCTTCGACACTTTGGAAGGGTCCCGTCGCACTTCTCCTTCCGTTTCCGGCATTCCACGCATGCTGTAGATACTCGAACGCGTGCTCGTTTTCGAGCAGGACCACCGTCATCCCCAGCATCGCTAGTCATGTTCTCTTATCGCACATTCACCGGCTAGCGAATGGACGGTCCACTAAAGAGCGCAAGTCAATGCATCAACAGATAAAGAAGTTGATGGCTTGCCAATCGATTCTCGGCGGGTTCAACTGTTGGCGGTTCCCGAATGGCTCGACCGCCCAGATGAAACCGGATTATGCTGCTCCAGCTGGGGGAGGTGTGGGGGAACCACTGGAGCATCGGAAAATTGCTTGGCCGGGCGAGGGAACATCTTCCCGACGTTTTGCCACATCCACGAACCGCCTTGAGGCATAATCATCCGCATCGTTTTTAAAGGCGACTCTCAGAGCCTATCAAGCCCTGTCGTGCTGTTCAAGGTCATGGTAGGCGAAGTGTCTTTTCCATCTCAGCCTATGCTCCACTGTTCAGGAGCACAGAGACGCCCGAGTTTGCCGGAATCCGCATCTGGAATCGATCTGGGTGCTGGAACAGAGTCAATTGACAGCACAAACGACGCTTCTATTCTTCTGCTTGGCATTCGCGGCACTGGAAAGACTAGCATCGGGATACTGGCTGCCAGCCATACTGGATTCCGACTCATTGATGCAGATCAACAATTCTATCGCACGACTGGATATCTCAGAGCGTCCTACGCGGCAAAACATGGCTTGGACGAGTATAGGGCGAAGGAATTGGCTCTCATGAGGGAGATCCTGGAGACTAATCCCACAAGGTGCATTATAGTCTGCGGTCCAGGATCAGCAGAAGGTACTGGCCGAGACCTCATCAAAGAGTTTAGAAAGGAGCATCCGGTGATACATGTATTACGAGATGCAAGCGATGTCCAAGCATATTTACGTACAGACAATGTGAAGAAAATATCAGGTTTGGCCGACATGATCGGTCCTTTGTATCGGTCGGTTTCGAGTCATGAATTCTACAACGTCTCAGACCCTGCAGACTTCGGCCAGGAGGCTTTGCATAGCTGGATCCCCCAGCAGCACCCAGCGCTTTATCTGAAGCATCTACAGATTGATGTTCACCGTCTGATAGATGCTGTTCGGAATCAGCGAGCTCGACCACACGATTTGCAAGCTCAGCACTCGCTTTCAGATCTGCCGCTGGAAGCTAAGCCATACACGTATGCCCTCGTTGTGGACTTTAGACACATTACAGACATCGCATCCAAATTACGCCGCACAGATCTCATTGCGGATGCCATAGAGCTCAGAATCAAGCTCTCAGACCTCGTGGATGAGCAAACTGGCCACTTCAGCGAATCTTCAGCGACTTTACTGACTAGACAACACTATGTCTTACGCCGGTGCGCACCGGTGCCAATCATCTTTCATTTGGAGATCGACCAAGCGCAATCTGAGACCCAACTGTCAGAGTACGGAGAGATCCTGGTCCATGCTCTTCGTCTGGCACCGGAATACTTGACGGTGAATCTCAACGCTGGGTGCAAAATCTTCGAAGAGGTATTGAATCGGAGGCAATCGACAAAGATCATTGGGCACTTCTTCGATTGTAAGCCTGTCAAAGATGCTTGGAGTCGACAAGAAAGAATATCGATTCTAGATCGAGCCCGAAGCCTAGGATGCGATCTAGTCCGCATTTGCCAACACACTGAAGATGCTGGTGACAACTTTGATGTTGAGAAGTTTCGTCTCTGGGCAAGACACATCAACTCCTCAGGCCCTGCTCTCATTGCATATAACATAGGCTATCAGGGTCGTTCGTCGCTCTTCGTAAATCGAATATTCACTCCCGTTGGTCTCGAGACGCTCGATCATGCCTCCTCTGCAGACCAAGACCAACAACTAACAGTGCAGAGTGCCCAAAAAGCTCTGCATGCATCATTCATCCTTAACAAGCTGACTTTTGGGATATTTGGAGATGCTGTCAGCAACGCGATGTCTCCATTAATGCATAATTCGGCATTCGATTTCTGCGGCATGCCCCATGTGTATCAGACCTTCCAAGCACCTTCTCTACAGCAATTGAAGCATCTTCTCTACGACAAGACCTTTGGTGGCGCTAGTATCAGTGCTCCATTCAAAGAAGACGTCATGACCATTGTGGACTATCTTAGTCCAGAGGCGCGCGCAATCGGAGCTGTGAACACATTAATCCCGCTCAGATCGAAAGCGCTGGAGTCTATTGTTGATCGTAATCGAGCTGGGCCTGTTGAGGCACTCTACGGGGATAACACAGACTGGATAGGGATACATACATGCATTCGCAGCCATCTTTCGCCCATTAACGCTATAAAGAGTCGCTCTACGGCACTGATTCTCGGCGCGGGTGGTATGGCCCGGGCAGCGATATATGCGCTTCAGCGCCTGCAGGTCCAGACTATCTTTGTGTGGAATAGAACGGCCCAGAACGCAGAAAAGATGATCTCGATGTTCGAAGGGAATCGGTCTTCGACACAAGGCCAAGGTGCTCCCTGCCCTGAGGGTGCACCACCTCTCAAGGCTTTGGCTCGCAGCTCCGATTCAAAGACGGTCCGACCTTGCAGGATTTTCTCGCTGTCCTCTATGGATGAGCCTTGGCCTTCCGGGTTCGAGCCACCAACAATTGTTGTTAGCTGTATATCACGAGCAAGTAACCCACCGCCACAAATCGAGCTTCCAGAATCTTGGCTAAGAAGCCAGACCGGAGGTGTCATAATCGAGGTAACAACATCTCCGCTCAATGATCATGGTCGCAGTCAATACTAACTTCCGTAGCTCGCTTACAATCCTGTCGACACACCCCTTCTCCGTCAAGCCCGGGATCTTGCGACTAAGGGTTGGATAGCTGTCGATGGGCTGCAGGTCCTTCCCGAGCAGGGTATTGCGCAATTCGAACTTTTCACTGGGAGAAGGGCACCCCGTAAGCTCATGAGGGATCTTGTCGCTCGACACAGTCGCGAGCAGGAGGATCACTCCTGAGATATGCCGAGCATGAGCTTACAAGATACTGGAAGGGATGAGTTCCTTCTACTTAAGTTAACGAGGGCGGTGTATCGTGTCTTAACAAGTCCATGCGAGGGCAACCTCTAACGAAGGTGAGCCGCCTTGCACTTCTCTGGAAGGGTAGTCGCCTCAGCTGAAGATTATACCATTGAGGCAGGACACAGGCTGCCTGATCTTGGTGGCCTCATGTATGCCAGGCGAAACAGTTGGTCTAACCAAGAAGCTCGACACTTGTTCCTTGCTGTCTGACGTTGGCATTCGTAGCTGCGACTTCGCCTATCCAAAGATTTGCTCTCGGAGACAGGTGGCACTACGTGGTCATGGCCGTAGGCGTTGTGTCTGCTTCATGCGTCTCCGGAAGGCTTCAGCGAAGTTGTGGCTTGGACGACATTATTATTTTTGCGACGAGCGCACGGCAACTTGACATGGGATGGTGGCCGAGATCTGTTTTCATTACCAGTCAACGGGAGCAGAGGACTATACTGTCTACGTTCCTGCGTCAATCGTTCTCGCGTAGACACAAAAAGGCAGTTGTAATATTCAGAAGTCTTATGTTGTCACTTCGCTTACATGAATGTGTTGTGCATTGCCCTGCGATAGGAGGTCTTCTCTTTCCCATTGCCGTACATTTCCACAATGAAATCATGGAGGATGAACTTTGTGCCAAGCCACAATAATGGAGAAGGAAGCCGCTAGCAAAGGAAATCATTAAACGACGGGACGCTAGGGCCTCTCTATTTTCCGTTATCACGATCCAACATATCAGCCTCCCGTGTGTCTGCATTACCCGGCGCAGGCGATACTTGATAGCACGGCAGCGCAGGCAGGTACACACAACTGGCATATAGCAGGACATACTTCTTTACTATAACAGCAACGATATAGATCTACCGTTACGCTTGCTGCCAGAATGCATGAAGGCAGTTGGGATAGATCCGGTTGGATCGTAGGCTATCGCTACTAGTGCACTGTTCAACAACAAGTCAATGACCTTCATGGCTCCGCGGAGGCGGTAAGCCTTCCAACATTCGCAGCAACCGCATCATCATCATGCGTTCGCCATCTCCTAGTCCTGGCGTTAGTTGGAGACGGGCAGAGCGAAGGTGGCGGAGAAATGCTCCGGACGGCTCCTGTCCAAATAATCATGTCGACCCGAATTGATCTCGAAGCTTGTCTCTTTGCACTCGTTTCTCCACAGCATAGCACCTCCCATACTGTACCACCAAACTTCAGCTGTTCTGCTGGAAGATGCTGGGACCACGAGGCTGGATCTATGGGACAGCCCTCTTGATCGCAGCTGGCATTTTCTACGCCCTCTTCGCCCATGAGCCTGCGAAGATCTTCCGCGAGACGCTACATCTACCATCCAGTTCGCGACCAGATTTCACAACGGTCGACACATCGGCCGCGGTTCTAGAAGATGGCTTGGAACCCGTCTTAGGCCCACTACGGCCTTACAAAGAGGGTTTCACGTAAGTCAATCGATCTTCTCATTTCTGTGGCATGAAAGCGAGAGGGCTGCTAAACACCGTTGCAGGATTGTCTCGCCAACATATCACCGCACCGAAGGCTTGACGGAATATCTCGATAACTACGCCACCGGAGATGTTCCGTCCCTGCACAAGATCATCATCATCTGGAACAACGAGGAAGATGCACCTGGTTGGCTCAATAAGACGCTAGCCAAGTATCAGGTGCCCATTGTGCTGGAACGCCGCGCCCGCAACTCGAAGAACTACCGATTTCAGCGCACCCCGGCCATTGAGACTGCGGCCGTACTTGCTTTAGATGATGATATGGTCATCAAGCCACGCGATGTTGAGTATGCTTTCCAATCTTGGCAGATGTACCGCTACCCGCGCAAGCGCATGGTGGGATATATTCGCCGTCGCGTCAGCCCAGAAGGCGATTACCGCATGTCACCAAGTCCGGACGGATACAGTATGGTCCTGACCAAATCCGCCTTTATCCACGTCGACTGGATGGACCTGTGGTGGGCGGACACGCCCGTGATGCGTGACTTTAGAGATTACGTTGACTCTCGCAAGCTCCCCGAGAGGTATCCTGACCTGACGACTGGCTGTGAGGACATTGCCATGTCATACCTGTACGGTCACCATGCGCACACGCCACCCCTCTGGATCGCCGGTGCCAAATTCCATGACATTGGACATTCGAAGCTGGATGGCATCTCGACACAGGAAGGACACAATGACGCCCGCCAAGCCTGCGTGCACCATTTCAGAGAAGTCTTCGGGAAAGACTCCCTGATAAACACACAGATTCACGCCAGCGTCATAGCCGAAGAAGATGAGAATGCAGGCAGGGTTGATTGAATAGTTACGTAATGAATTTGGCTTCTTATTTACTCACATCTTACATTGAACTTGGACGGACTTCACTCCCCATCTTCGGAAAGTGAGCCCCATGGAATCCGAAACCGACCGGCATACCAATCTCAGCCCGCCCGATCTCTGCGAATGAGCGAGCATCTAGGCAAAGGAGGTAGCTTTCGCCGCTGTCACCGTCCAGCACGACGCTCAGTATTACGCCTTCGTCTTCATCCTTGCTTCCAGGCTTCGAGATGAAGATCGGCTCTCCCGGGGTGTGACGCAGCGTTTCCCAGACAAGCATCTCGCCGGTCGCTGTGTCTGTCTTCGCAAGGCCATCGTGGAAAGAAGACTTGCCACGGTCCAGGACGCTATACACAAAGCGATGCGGTTTAAAAGCCAACTCTTGATTGAATTGCGGTAGATCTCCAGCAGAAATGGCCATAGTTTTCTTGGCAATGCCGTTTGATTCCCTGCGCTTTGTCGATCCTTGCAATGGAACATCTTCGAGCTTGTACCGCACCAGGCTACATTTCGTGTTTGGGTGTTGCTTATGCGTTGCTTCGATGTGTGGTTGGTCGGACACGAGGCTGGTATAGTAGAAGCGATGCAAAATGTCCATGTTTGCAAATTCGACCAGTCTAGATGACTTGATCAGCGTAAGCTCTTAGCCCTTGTATTCAGCAACTTACTCGCAGGTCAAATCAACATTTCCAGAATCGCCAACCTTCTCCTCCCACGCGTTGGTTGTATGAAAACAGAAGAATGAGGGACTTTCAAACGTTTTGACCTAGCCACCGTCAGCGATCTGTTTCCCCATTGTTGGCACTCTCGGAATCTTTGACTCACTACACCCCTGTTGTGATGCCTGTCCACAACATACCATTTTGTCTTTGCTCCAGGATCGAAGTGCATCGCATCGAACAGATTGCGATGCCACAAGATGTCTATTCCTTTCGATTTGAAGAAAGCTGGCCACACACATAGAATGACAAAATTTGGTGTGAGCGCGAGAGAGTGTAGGTAGGCAGGCTTGACCGAGTTTCCGCTTATCTATGCAAGTGAGCATTGGTGCAGATCTCGGTATATGGATGGTTTAATACACACTTCGGCCAGGATATCCGTCGTCCCATCCGATTTTGTTCGGAATACACTAGGTGGATATTAGTATGTAGTTCTCATCCGCGTGCCTTCGTTTCCATACCGATAAGCCGGTATCCTTCCAAAAGCAAGGTTGTAATTGAAAGTCTCTCCCGTGACTGGATCATGAGAAGCATGAGCAGCTGACATGGGGCCGATGAGGGAAGGGTGTAAAGCATCTTGTTGAGCGATGCCGATAGGCTCCAGTGTGTCGAAGTCAAACTGCTTCGTTGTCGCATTGTCAGTGGTAAGCGTCAACAGACGTCCACTGTGGTCGCTATGTGCTCTGGCTTTGGTCTCTTCCGAAGGTAAGGTAGGACGGACGGTAACACCTGCATGCGGCTGCGGTGTCGCCGGGACGAAAGCAGACTTTAATTTCTTGTAGAAAGTATCGCATGGGTCTCTTTTTTGCCCGAATGAGAGGATATCGAGGCGGCCTTCGTTCCTGGCCTGCTCCAGGAGCTCATCCACCTAAGGCATCATGAGCTTCTGGTCGGAGGATATTGTCTGGAGAACCGCGCCTACCTGACAGCGACTTGAGTACCAGATCTCATTGCAGACACCATCTTTTTCTCCAATGAGCTCGAATCTGTGTGTTGTCGTGAAGCCATCGAACCTGTTGCATCCATGTTAGCTAAATGCTGTCTTCTCTTCGCAGCTTTTTGTCTCAGTTCATTGCAATGAAGACAGTAGACTACTTGCCAGTGGCTGATTTTGAAGTCCTTATCAATGTTTCCGGCCCGTTGTATCTTCCAAGCACCAGGTCCAGTTCTGAACAAGACACCCGCGGCGTACGCGGGGATGTAGCCTTGCAGCCCAAGGCGGATTGGATGCCTTCTATCTCCGGCAATCTCGGTTGCATTAAACTGGAAGGTCAGTAACAATACTCATGGGTAGTCGTATGCGACCTACTCCAGCTGCATTGGGCCAGTTCTTGTAGTGGTCACAGAGTGCTGTATCCTTGTGTTCTACGCCGGAATCATGTCGCTCCATGCTTGGAAACCACAAGCAGCTTTTCGGAGAAGGTAAGATGAAAGAGGCAGATAGGGAGTTGGTCCGAAGTGTAGCAAATGTGTATGCTTCCTCGTGTGCGAAAGCTGCTCTACTTGTATTTAGACAAGCACTCTCCAGCGACGCTATTAACTGCTCTAGCCGCTTTCTTGCCTGAAATGGGAGGCATTGCGAGTCTGCTGTGGCGATATCAGCATTGTGGAGGATGGATCCTTCAGCCTGTATCAGGCGCGCGACGGCTCGCTCATTTGCTGTGCCATAGCTTACCATAGTCTCCCGAACAGGAAATCATTGCGAGTTGCCGCGGCTCGGCTGTCACCACTTCAAGTTCTCTTCTGCAGCCGGGATAGAAGAGACTGCAACGGGCGCTCAAATACCTCTTTGGTATCGCGGGTTGTTGACTATGGAGAGGCCCAGCTGCGTTACTGCATCACCGTGTTGCCACCTTTTTCGGTGCGTTTTCGTCTCTTTGTTAATTGTCGGACGTAAGAAAGCATATTTTAATCACGGCCTTGCTGGTGATCGATTAATTATTAGACTACACTGTGCGCATGCTCATTATCCCTCTGCCGCACAACGACAAACATATGTCTGTCTTGAAAACTATATAGTAAATGGCCAAAGCGAAGCACTGTCCTATATTGCTGTTCACTCGAACAGTGGGCTAGTCCTCATGCTCTGATACCAATCCAGTGGGCAGGTCACTGCAATAATGCCGAGGCCACGAAGTCTGAAGATTCATGTGCACACAGGTGTGGTTGTAATTATTTAGTACAGTAGTATGAGGGCGACCTGAAAGGACAGTTGCCGAAGCGGTTGGTGAAAGTCTGGAAATGCGGAGGACGGGCCTGGGCCCTGCACAGCTGGGCCGTCTTAGGCAGTTACGCAATCGACGCGGGGCACGGAGGGGCATGAGAGCTGTGAGAGGGGCAAACCAGACCTCCAGCTTGGAACAGCTTGGAACAGAGCTGGCAAGGTTGGTAGCATGACGTCGCTAGGGCGAGATAAGTAAGCAGTCGACAACCACATTGAAAGCATCCGCCGTCTCTATTCTCCTACACCCTTCCTGTGCACAAACCCGAATCACATCCACATTGAACCCATCTCGAATCACCTATACAACATGGACAAGCTCAAGGACATGGCTGGCAAGATGACCGGCAAGGACAAGGGTGAGAGCGGCGGCTCCAGCTCCGGCGGCGAGGGCAAGCAGGAGCAGTACATTGACAAGGGTACGTACCTCTACTCGCAGGCTGTTGAAGGAAGATACACATGAATGCTAACTTCCGTTGCAGGCGTTGACATGGCCACTGACAAGGCTGGTAAGATTGAGAGCCATTGTTCCCCTTCCAGTGTTCCAAGATGCTAACATGCACGCTTCCAACAAGGCTACGGCGACAAGTACGATGTACGATGCAGTCCAACTCCATCTGAGGTCGATTGATGACGCTGACCACATGTCTGTAGGACAAAATCTCCGACGGTATCAACAAGGGTATCGACAAGGTCAGTCCTGCTCAACATTTACCAGCGCCGTGTGATAGCGACTGACACCTCCACAGTACCAGGACGGTCAGCAGCAGAAGTAAGGGTAGCACGTGTCACGGCCAACCATACTGTAGAATGAGTATATGAGACACGTCACACCTCTAGACAATTGTTCCATCTTCTGTTCAAACCCACCCAACCTCAGCCTGTTACCCAGCCATACGCTGTACTTTTACCCAAGCCGTACCTGAGTCACAGCAAGTTGGCCCCAGCTTGAGATGTGTACTGCTATCACTTACTATCCAACAACTTTCCTTCCATATCAGATACAGCCCTTGACGATCAAGGCGACTTCACTGAAACATGTCGACTGAAGGCGTCGAGTGAAGGCTGGTCATAAATACTCATGTATGACATGACTATAGTGATGGCTAGCTAGCCTTTTGACGTCTCACGTCCACCTCCACCCACCGGCATCAATGGTCCAGCAAATCTTACTCAGACCATCCAAAAGCGTCCCTTGCGGTCCATCTAGACTTCAACGCCTGCGCCGCAGACTTCGGTCTTCTCTCCCTCGTGAAGATACCCTTCTTGTTACCGTCCACCCGCCTCACACCGATCGAAGTCTGGAAGTCGGCGAAGTTCCATACATGCTCACCTGCCATGGCCTTGGTACGGTCGAAGACCCGATGGTACATTTCCAGGTATTCCGTCTGGAATTCCTCGCTAAATGGCACAGGGTCGACGGCGTGAAGACCCGCGATCGTGTCCACACCGTACTCGGACATGATGATGGGTCTCGGGTAGGTCTGCTCCCATCCCTGCAGAGACGCTTCCAATGCAATCTCAGCAGCGGCGAGATCACCGGTCTGCTCGTACCATCCGTAGTACCTATTGAGCATCGTCACGTCGAAGAAGTCTGCAATCTTATCTGCTGTGTAGTTTGCGTCTCCCTGGTTCGCGTACGTGATAGGACGGGTAGAGTCAAGTTCGCGCGCAAGTTCAGCCAAGGGCTCAAAGTATGGCCTCGCACCGTCTTCCTGAGCGGCCGGCTCATTGGCAATAGACCACATGACGATACTGGCGTGGTTCTTATCACGTCTGACAAGTTCACGGATAGCTTGCTTGTGTGCAGTCTGCGTCACGTTGTTGATTGCATCCGGCCGGAAGGTTTCCGGACCTGCTGGGCCTTGGCCAATACCGAGATTGAGCCCTACGGCTGTGGTCTCGTCGATCACGACCATACCCTGCCTATCCGCAAAGTCCATAACGTCCTCGCTGTAAGGATAGTGAGATGTGCGGAAAGAATTGGCTCCAATCCAGTTGAGCAATTGGAAGTCGTGAACCATGTAGCTCTCATCATGCCCTTTTCCACGAACCGGAGTATCCTCGTGCTTTCCAAAGCCGGTGAAGTAGAAGGGACGCCCATTGATGAGGAACTCGGTTCCATTTACTGAGACAGTACGAATGCCGGTGGCGAGAGTGTAAGAGTCGACTACATCGTCCGACGCATCCATGACCGTGGCCTGGAACTGGTATAGGTACGCCGCGCCAGGCTGCCATAGCTTCGCAGACTCAACACGCAGTTCACCGCTAGATCCCGTGCATTCGGCAACCATTTGGCCGTCCTCATCGACCAAGCTGACATTGACTCGTGCGCCGGACCCGTTGGCGACCTCGACATCGTAATGAACAACGCCCGTGTCACCGTCGACGTCGGTCACGAGGGTGATGTCTTCGATGTGCTGTTGTGGGACCGAATACATCCAGACAGATCTTGCAAGACCAGCGTAGTTGTAGAAGTCATGGAAATAGGTCTGCTTCCTCTCGCCCGTGTACTCGTCAACACTGATCTCTCCTGGTGGCAAGGTTTCGTACGTAAGCTCGTTGTTGACAGCAATAGTGAGACGGAAGTGTTCGCCGGCGGCCACAAGATCAGTGATATCTGCCTCAAAAGGCGTATAGCCGCCTTGATGGTCTGCGACAGGCTGATCATTGACGTAAATACGGCCACGGTGTGTAGCGGATTCGGCACGCAAGAGGTACCGATCATCGCGAGACCAGCCTCTGGGCACAAGGACATCTCGCTGATACCGAACCCAGCCGACATGATCGTGGATGGACTGGTTGACGAAGATGTCGTTGTATGAGGCAGGAACTGGACACTCAAGGTCTGTCGACAGTGGTTTGGACCATGACTCTGTTGCGTTTCTCTCGGCTTCCGGAATAAGTGCGAACTTCCACAAGCCATCCAAGTTGATGAGGTCTCTGAACGAAGACCGTTGTGGCCTGAGATTGATCAAGGGTTGTTCAACATCCAGAAGACTTCCCTGGTTATCCTGTGCCAGAGCGACAGGGGCAAGGAGCGGTAGAACAGTGCTCAAGAGCCGGGGAATGGACATTGTTGCCATTATGGATCGTTTGCCTCCTGGTCCATCATCTTTGCTCTCTTCATATTATTTGTACCTAGCATCGGCATTCGCGCTTCGTTTTGATAGAACGTCTCTTACGGAACTTCTCCGCATCGGCGACTGCTCTACATCTCTGGGGTGGGGTAGCCAAGGCTTTGATTGGAGTATTACGCCAGGCATTGTCCAACATCTGATCTACAAAAAAAGGCTGGCAAAATAACAACCGATAGCCGGAGTCCAAAATGATAGCCAAGAGTCTCCATGCGGGGGTTCGACACTTCCATCCGTGTGGGGCCGAGTGCTTGGGTTTCCTCCACCCGTATCCGTAGACGCCCTGACTCGTCCAAGCAAGTTTTGCTCATCTAGCAAGCATGTACGATTACTGCGACGGAGTCTCGTTGGCTTGGAAATCCTTAGCTTCGTATTGTCGAAGGATTGAAGCAAAAGCCGATGCCAGACTTCACACCGAAACGTTCTTCGGCAGCTCGTCTTTAACCCCATACCCCGCCTCACTCGCCAACATATGCCCAGCGCCAGCCCATCTTGGTGGAATAACTTGCTCAGCTCTGGGCCCGAATTCACTTGGCCGCCACAAAAAGAAGTATTCTTGAGCAGCGAGGCCGGAAGGCATAGGGATGGGGCACCGAAATGGCAGCAGGAGACTGAACCAATGACATTGAGACTGTCCCATTTACTCGCATGCCTGGAAGGTGAGGTCAAGCGAATGTGCTCGTTGTGTTCTTGTCCTTCGATTGCGCGGATTCGAGCAAGAAGGGTCTCCCGCTTCCTACTGCCGTAGTCGGTTCATCACGGAGTAAGAGCCGCGCACACTGAGTGGAGTGAAATACAAATTTGCAATGCTCCCAATTCGCTGGGTCGATCTATTCCAACAATATCGATAAACGTTGACCAATGAACGTGGTAGGCATGCACCTGGGGGTGAAGTGAAGTTCACGAACATACCTAGTATTTGGGGCCACGGAAGCAAAGGTAGGTGATCTTATCTTATCCGATCCGATCGGCCACCCTGGACTTGGAAAACAGTGGGATTTGTGTCCACCTCTGGACTCGCCTAACGGCCCAACACGAAGCCGTCAAAATTAGACCGGAAAAGCGACAAAATGGAAAAGAATCCAGATAAACGAGTAACGGAGTGAGGATCAGGGACGCGTTTAAGTCGCTCAAAGGCAGCGATCCGTCAAATATGACAGGCTGTCTTTTGGTGCACTGGTAAGGACTGGGTTGGTCTCTGGGTCTCTGTAAACGGACAGCAAAAGGGAGAATAGACCGCACCATCTCCTCTTCGCTCAAATTGCATTCGTAGACATGCAGGTACGTAAGCAATGTCTTGCAAGGTATCATCGAGAGCATTTTAGTCGATCTGGAAGGCAAGCGTTCAATCTACCTCCAGGACGATAGCGACAGAGCATGAACAAAGGGCATGTGTCCCCTATGCCCTGGTACATTTGCTTGGTGACTCGGCGTTCTCCAGAACACGGCTACATCGACGCTTACCACTAGAATGCTGCCACAACTCGCCAACAGGAGCCGCCATTCGAAGGAATCTCTGATCAAAGAGAAAGCAATCAAAGTGAATGGTACTGCCCCAATCGCCAGCACACTTGGCGCTCCTTGCATTGCTTCTGAGCAGAAATCGAACACTTCCCAGTTGCTTGCGGCCCTTGACTGGTCTTGATGCGGCTGTGACAATCAAGCCATGGGGCAGTCCGCAGGTGTTGCTTGATGAGACGTAACCGGGAATACGGAACGACTTTATCTCCGGCAGCCGGTCCTGAAGCTTGTTGCGAATCCAAGACGTTGCATGCCGAATAACGCGGATTGTAACCCTCTCCATCACCAAATCCGTCCCCGTCTCGCGTCAGTATGAGCTCTGAGGCGGGGATTTTGGGGGATCGACATGACCCCCAAATCAAGACTCCACTGCAAGATCCTACGGCTGATACTCGCTTTTCTCTTCTGTTGGCTTAGCAGCATGTGTTCAAGGTCTGGTGGATCAATCGCAAATCAGGCCTAGAGATCTTCCACCACTACGATGTCCCGTAGCGTTACTCCAAAATCTTCTCCGCAGCACATGGCGCCCCATGGGGGGCTTGTGGTAAGCTTGATGAGATGAAGACGTTCGAACTGTCCTTGGTATTAGTCCCCGTTGGCTCGCTTCTTTCTTGCATACAGGCCTACGCTGTAGATCTTCTCTCTGCGCAACTCTTATTTCCCAATCTTACCCCTTTGAAGCCTTTCAGCCGCTGAACAAGATCATCAAAATGGCTGAGACATCATCGCTGGACAAGAACGCAACGGAACTTTACGAGGTTCGCCAGAGTGATGATATCGAGCGTGAAGCTGAGGCAGCCCATCATATCGACCGCAAAGACATTCACGTATCAGCCCATGCAGAACTCTATCGAGAGGCGCTCGAACGCTATCCAACAGACGAATCGATCGACAGAGTGGCAGAGAAAAAGCTAGTGCGGAAACTCGACTGGCGAATCATCCCTCTACTTGGAGTCTGCTACTTCTTCTATGTAAGAAGCCAAGCTCGAAGCAGAAGAAGCTTGATTAGCTTGCTTGGCTGTGGCTGACATCTCTCTCAGTATGTCGACAAGACGACGCTTTCTTACGCTGCCATCTATGGTGTTAAGGAAGATCTCAACCTCAAGGGTGATGATTACAGTTGGCTGTCATCTATTTGTACGTTTTTCATCGTTTCATTCCGCTCATAGACAGCACACATGCTGACCATCATTTCTTATATTAGTCTACTTTGGATGGCTAGCATGGGTAAGCTTGATACTGCCCTCCGACATAATGATCGGGTCTCGCTAATCGTTAAACAGGCCATCCCATCTAACCTGATCATGCAACGCCTGCCTCCCGCCTACTACCTTGGCTTCAACATCTTCATGTGGGGAGCGCTCTTAATGTGCGAAGCAGCAGCCCGAAAGTTCGCAGGCTTAGCCGCCCTCCGCGTCCTTTCCGGTGCCTTCGAGGCCATCGCAGATCCAGCTTTTATGCTTTTCGTTTCGACCTACTACCGACAGGAACAGCAGCCGAGTAGGATATCAGCATACTACCTCTGGAACGGCATTGGCGTCGCAGGCGGCGGACTGATCGGATACGGAATCGGTAATATCGAGGGCGCACTTGCATCATGGCGATACGAATTCATCATTGTCGGAGCATTCTGCGCGGCCTGGGGCATCATCATGTGGTTTGCCCTTCCAAACTCACCCACGACCTTCTGGGGCTTCAGCCATGAAGAGAAGTTGCTCATGATTGCCCGTGTGCGAAGCAACCAGACCGGTGTTGAACAGAACCGTGTCAACTGGGGCCAGATTCGTGAAGCATTCCTGGACTACAAAACACACCTCTTCCTCTTTTTCGGCTTCATCGCCAACATCCCGAACGGAGGAATCTCTAACTTCTCCACCCTGGTGATCCAAGGTCTTGGGTATGACGAGCTCGGTACGAGTCTGCTTGGTATCCCGCAAGGTGTCATCATCGTCATCTGGATTGTGCTAGGCGCGGTAGCGAACCACTTCGCACCAAAGAACAGCCGAACGCTTGTTGCTGGCGCTTTCATGCTACCTACCATCGCTGGAGGTCTAGGTTTCCTGCTAGCTCCGGATGACGCTTATGTTGGCCGACTGATCTGCTTCTACATGACCGGTTCGTATCAAGCGTCGTTCATCATGACATTGTCATTAATCACTTCGAACGTCGGAGGCCAGTCGAAAAAGATGATCGTTTCCGGTATCATCTGGTTCGGAGCGTGCGTCGGAAACATTGCGTCACCATTCTTTTACAAAGAAGACCAAGCGCCGAATTACACCGAAGGAATTGGATCGCTACTGGCAGCCAACATCATCGAGCTTCTTATGTGCATTGTGTAAGTCGACGGGAACGTATGACAATCAGGATCGAGCGTAGCTGACGATGCGACTTTCCCTACAGCTTCCGGTTCGTTTTTGCATGGGAGAACAAGCGCAAGGAGAAACAACGAGCTGCGCTACGCGAGAATGGGAGGGAGATCCAAGCCTCGAACGAGACAGCTTTCAGTGACATGACTGACAAGGAGAATCCCAAGTAAGTCCATTCCTAACGAAGTTATGAACACGATGATTCCAAACAGACAGACGCTGACTGGCTCAACTAGCTTTACATACGTCTATTAGAGGAAATACCCGGTAGATATTTCAACGTACGATATATTACACATAGAAGACAAATTTTTACCATCTCCTTCAAAACTCGGCTACTTCATCCAACGTCCTTCTCAGTGTCTACAGTTTTTAGTGCCGTCGCCCAATTCATAGGTAAGACCTTGCTACCCCTTGCCGGAATCTGTCCTCCTTCAAGCCACAAACGTGTTATCATAACCCTGAATAACAACCTGTCGATGTCGCACACGTGCCTTACCAAGTGCAATCCCTACGCGCCGCGTTCCCGGCCTCAAAGAAGAGCCAGCACAAGTTCAGCGATGACGGCTAATCACAAGGCTTTCTCATTGCTTTCTTGCCCTAGCAAAGCAGGCTACGAAAGTTACCAAAAACCCTTTCGCTCCCCCACATCCTGCTATCTTCGTATCGCCAAAAGCATACCCAGCCAGCTCAAGGTCAGAATACGAAACACTTCCATCGTGAGAAATGTAAAGGCAATCGTGAACAAGACACCCGCAATGATCTTCACGATCTAGACAGAAAAACGGTCCAGGCCGAGGATTCCCACATGGCACAAGAAAACCTACAACCGGAGACGTCAGCACAGCATAGCTCAAGCCCACTCAAGAACTACGAAGCACAGGGGAAGAGACAGTGCGCAGCGATCAAACGGAGAGGGTAACAATTTCTTCAATTTTTCCCCTTTTCATTGTGCTTTCAAAAAGACGCCTTAATTTACACGCTAGTAGCCTCTGCCCAGAAATGCAGTTAATGATAGCACCCTCTCTGGCTCTCCGGCTCAGTCCCACTCTCTCGGCCTCGCCTGCATTGGCTCGTTGCGGCCGTTCAAAGCTGCCCTGGCCGTTTGCCTGCTTGCCTGCCTGCCTGCCGGCGTCCTGAGCACACTAGACAACGACCTCCTAGGCAAGACCTAGATGAGCCCGACCACAATCTCGTACCTTGTCTCCTGATCAAAGACTGCAACTCTCGACGGGACCAGGCTGTAAAAAATTGGACAAGCAAACAAAGACAGAGAGCTCGTTGCTCGGCGGAGTGTGATGACACGACCCTTACGCAGCCTCAGCAGGCATCTCGGGGGCAGTCTGCATGCTCACATCCCCTTCGCCATCCACGGCCTCATCCCGAGCGTCGTTGCCAGGGGCAGTCTTCTCAACAGGAGCAGCCGGAGGCTCCTCAACAGCCTGCTGGGTAGTCTCCTCGCCCGACTTCTCCACGGCCTTCTCTTCAATCTTGTCGGCAGCCTCGGCGCCCTTCTCTTCCGGCTTCTCTTCTGCTTCCTTCTCTGCGCCCTCCTTGGCCTCTGCGTCAGGCTGCTCAGATTTGTTGTCAGGTTCGGCAGCCTTCGTTTCGCCGTTCGTCTCAGGTTCCTTCGCCTCAGATGGAGCCGCAGGAGCAGACTTGGGTTCCTCGGAAGTCGCGGGCGGTGCAGAAGCAGCTCCATCGCCATCAGACTCCATCTTCTTGTTCCAGACCTCCAGCATAGCCGCCGATCTCTTCTTGAAGTTGTACTCCTCATCCTTCGGGATGCTGTGAAGCTTAACGATGGCCTTGAGCACCTTGTGGATTTTCGTAACGCGGATGATGGATGGCTCGAGGTTGTCGTAGTTCTCCAGCTGGCCGAAGAAGTCTGCCATCGAGGCCATCTCGTGCTCCTGCGGCGCCTGATCGCGGGATAGGAAGCCTTTCTGCAGGCGGTGACGGAGGTAGAGAACAGCCTTCTCGCGCTGCTGAAGCCTCTCGGCCTCAGTCATCTGCGGCTGCGCTTCCTTCTCGTCCTCTTCCTTCGGTGCTGAAACCTTCTTCTTCGGCTTCGCGGCTTTCTTTGCAGATGACTCACCGTTCGGCGTCTTAGGCGCGTTCAGTTTGGTCACTTTGGGCGTTTTCTTCGGCTTTCTCAGGTCAGCTTCGTAGTCATCTTCACGACATTGGGGGAACGTACCTTGTTCTCAGCTTCGCTATCAGCATCCTTCTTTCGCTTCTTAGTCGACTTGGGAGCTTCTGCGTCATCCATCTCGACATCCTCATCGGCGCCCTTGCTCTTGCGGGCCTTTTTCTTGGGCTTCTTCTCATTTTCCTTGGCCGCCTCCTCTGCAGCCTTCGCTTTCTCCTCTGCGACACGCTCCGCCTCGGCTTCGGCTTCAGCGACCGACTCGAGATACTGCTGATGTTCCTCTTGGAACCTCTTCAGCTCGTCCTTGTAGTACTGAAGGTCGTGATTCTCCACGGCGAGCTCGTAGGCCGAGGACAGGGCCTTGGTCATCTTCCCCTTTGGCTTCTCTTTGCACTGCTCGGGGTCAAGGGGCGTCAGGCCGGTATTGACCAACCACGAGCTAGTAGAAGTCAGCCAAGCCAGTCTTTACGTCGTCGGGCGCATGAAGTGAAGAGAACTTACAACTCATTTGTGAACAGGAACATGACGGGGAAGGTGCGATCTTTTGCGTTCTTGCCACCCTCCTCAAAGTCATGTCGCAGGGAGCCATCAGGCCTGGCGGTGGAAATAGGGCGCGATGCCAAAAGCGACTCGGGCAGCATCTCCTCGTCGCAGATGATGGCGGGCCATGGCGGGTAGCCTTTCAGCCTAGCCCAGTAGTGCTCACCAGGTTTGCAGTCGAGGTGCAGCGTTGGACCCGTCTTCTTCTTTGGGGTCTTCTTCATCCTGTGCTCCGGTACCGCGCCAGTAGACTTCCTCTTACTGTCCTTTTTCCCTGATGCGGGCGTCGCGTCACCGATTGCGCTAGGCGGCTCGGCGACCTCAGTCGTCTGCTCGCCGTCGGGCGCGTTGACTTCGGTCGTGGCCTGCTTGCCCGCCGTCTCCTCGTCCTCTTTCGTCACGTTCGTGCTTTCGTTCACGGGCTCAGTGGGCTCGGCGGCAGGTGCCGAGGGAGGCTGCTCGATGAAGGTTAGCGATCATGGCAGAACGCGTGACTTGAGGGCAGAACTTACGGCAGGCGCGTCGGCAGGCGCCGCGTCATGGGTGGTCGGCTCGTCGGCCATTGTTTCGATTTTCTGGGGGAATGAGGCTGAAGATGCGGCAGGTCCGACCTCGCTCAGGCCGCCGCGGGCGTGTGAGGAGTGTTGGATGTGGAACGGTGACGCGTAGCAGCCGTGTCGATACGCGTGACCGGATCGCGATGGGATCACGTGGAAGCGCAATCAGATGCGCGATGGAGATGGAGCACGTCGGGTGAGGCGGTGGGGGATGACAGAGGGGCGGCGGTGGTGGTGGTGGCGGTAATGGCGGTAGTGGTGATGTTGGTGGCAGAAGAGAGGAGAAGGTGAGCAGCCGAAGCCAAAATGGAATTGGAGGATGGATGAACGACTGGGGCTGGCCCGAGCGCCGCGTCACAGGAAGCTAGGCAGTCGTCCGGACAGAATTCTTTCCCTACCAGCCCACCTACCTATCTTGGCCTAAATTTTGATTGAAAAGCATTCATCAGAGGGCTGTCATGGGCTCCGCGAGCTGCCTTGGTTCATTCACCGCGTATATACAGGATCGAATCTGCTGCCGTTCCAGTGAGGCCTCGTCTGCCGCCGCCGCCGCTGCTGCTGCCGCTGGCTGATGATGATGCTGCTGATGATGACTCCTCGGGTGCGTGTGGCAAGGGAAGCTCCGTTCGCAGCCTGCGACGCGGGCCCACCGGAGAACAACGCCCAATCAGCCGCCCGCGCCCAGCCCAAGATACCCTATTCGTATCAGCTTGTCTGTTTGCTGGCCATGGGAGCACAGAAGTCGCCGGGCGTTTGGGCTGTCCGCATCAACACCAGGCTCGGACCAAACCACATCCAACATGCAGTGAGTGATCGACTGATGACTGCTATGATTCCGCTCTGTAGCCTTGTCACCAGCGTCCACCACGCCGAGATGATCCAAAGCTTCCCACTGCTTGCGAGCCGAGCTGCAAAGTATCCCCGCCCGAATCCTTTGCAGCTGCGCGAAGTCTCGGCGGGAATCACGAGTCACTGTGCAGGACTTGTCGCGCAAAGCCTGCAGCTGCTTTCGGTTCTGCGCTACGCTGGCGCTTTGCTGAACGCGAGGCCATTTCGTCCAGGTCCACAAGTTTCCGGGCCGATATTAGACGTCAATCAAGACTGTTTTGCAATCTTAAAGATAAAACAGTTTGGCTGTCTTGCAGATCTCGTAGACAAACCAGCGCGGAGTGCGGCCAGTGCGTTTGAGTATGGCCGCCGTAAAGGTCCAGAGATTCGCTTTCATTACGGCCCTTAAGGTCGCCTGGGTTGCCGTGACCAGTCATCCGTCGCAGTCCTTAGCCTCCAATGACGACGCAACATGTATAGTTTTTACTTCCGAAATGGCCGGATCCAGGTTTGGCTCAGAAGGCCGTGCGACTCTGTTCCAATAGCTGTCGAAAATCCCGTGTGTCGCTGTCCACTCGATACCAGAAGTAGAGAAAGTAGCACGTAAGAGTGTCCATTCATCTGCGCAGTGGCCTTCTGGCATCTTACAAATCAAAGAAACACGGAATAACACCCACCTGTCTTCGTATCCACACAGCACATCGTGATTATGCTTATATCCGAAATACTGTCACTTCTATGTCCAGCATCTCACAAGCAATTCGTGACCGGTTTGGAGAATGATCCATCGTTTCATATGTGACATGCAACAACTTTGGCATCCTATTCCGATCGTAACTCTTTTTCTGCTTCGGGACACGTTCCCAGCTGAACCCGTCTACTAGAGACTTGTGAAGAGCAATTCCACAAAATGCACAGGCTTCGACCACATGTCGTAACTGCCTCTTGCTGCAAGGCAATACGGGCTTCCATTCGCTTCTGATCTTCAATATGGGTTATCCATCTCAGAAGGTGCTCCCACTGGGGCTGGTGCATGCGACCGGGCTAGGTAACGTGTGCCGAGCAGTGCGAAGAAATCGGCGGTAGGCGTGGGAAGACGATCATACTATCGAAAGAGGCTTCAACCATCACAGCCAGCGAGGGGGATGGCTAACGCCGTCATGAATAGATTTGGAGTGCATCGTGGTAGGAGAGGGTAGTGGGCGCTTAGGAGAGAGAGGACGGGCTTGAGTGGATGGATCATGGATGGCCTGGCACGCCATGGTCCCGTGACCAGTCAGCCAGGTGGAGCCTGCCCACGTCGGGTTGAATGCCGACGGCCCGGGGGACCTCGGGACGGGAGGGATCAGCGCGGATCTTGTGCCTCAGGCAACCACATCTTTAGCATCCCGAGGTCCCGTCCACGGGTCCCGAGATCCGGTCGATGCTGAATGGAGATTCTGGAACTGCAACCTCACCTGCCCTTCAATCAACATTACCACAATAACCAATCCAATTTGCAATGCTCTCTTTTGATGGTGGTGTCACGTTGCACAGGTAACCTCAGCATCACAGACTCGAATTTCAATCCCGACTATGGCACCATCTGCTGCGTAGATACCCATGTTAATCCCAACACCGGAATCGGACAGTTCTTCTGTCCGGCTTTGCAACGCCAAACCTACATAGTATTGGTGATATCTAAACTTCCCGCTCATACTCATCCATCTCTCCCATTACCAAGATCCACATCCTTCAACTTCTTTTTTTCTCTCCCATTTTCGATTACCACATGGGATCTTCTATTCGCCTCCTGACCACGTCCGCTCAAAAGAACATGGCACCAATCCCGATCGGACTATGTGGCAAAAGCTCAGGCATGGCGAGTGCCTTTTCGCAAAAACTCCTTCCGGAATACGAAAGTAAACTACTTATCCTTCACCACCACAACCAACAAACCCACGCTTCCTTGCTGATCCATCATTTTTCAAAGTCGTCCATCACTTCCAGAGCACAGCCGAAGTTCACAACCAGCTCCCAGCCTTACTAAAAGGACAGCCCATCAGACCGGCCTCGGGAGTCGGTACCAACGCCGACTCTCCTTCAACGCAAGTACCGCTTGCCATGGTGGTAGGAAGAGGGTTTTCTGAATCCGAGCTACAAGAAATGAGAACGTTAGAAGGAGCTCTCACTCTTCCATGGCTTTACCCGGACCCGCTAAAGAGCATGGCGTCGACTCTTTCCGGTCCGTTCTTGCTGGATGCGATCGCGGAACGGACGAAGGCGTGTTTGGGAGCGCATGGGGTAGCGGAAGGCAAGGATGTCGCGAGCGGGGAGAAGGGTAAGGTTTGGTATTTTTAAGAAGGAATTGAATCTTTCAAGAGCTATTAGCCAAAGGCGGTCCGGATCAACGAATGTCGAGTTTGGGCTCCAGTCCATGTTATGACGCGCAGTAGCAAGATTGATACCTTTTTCAATCTCGGCTGTGGACGATCACCAGGAGGGTCAGTGACCCAGACAGTGTACAAAATCGAGCTCCAGGGATTTCATTACTTCATTAATTAGTCGCTACCCACTTTCATCACTGACACCCAGGCTACAATCCCCGACGGTTCAGCTCTACAATTCTCGCAGAGCAGGCTCCACATGATTCTTGGAGCGAGCCTCTTTGTCTTTCAACTCGAACTGTTCGAATGGAAGCCCTCCATGTTGAAACGACCCATCTCCATCCGACGCACTCCAGCTCTTAGCTATAAAGTCATGATTCAGATTCGATTCGCTGCCGCCATCCTCCGGGATAGCTGTCGTCTCGCGCACGGCGTGTTTGGATGAAAGGGAGGAGTGTGCGAAGGAAGAATAGACCTTCGAAGGCTCCAGACCACGGAACCATTTCCACGCCCGCTGGATCGGACCGGCGTAATTCGGCATGCAGGCGCAGATGATGGCGAAGTTGAATTCGAATTGGCTCCATGCTACAACTTGCACGAGATCGTACGAAGGGTTGTCGGTGGAGAGAGCTGGAACTGCCATGGCTAGGCGGATAATACTGAAGATGGTGACAAGCAGACTGCAAAAGAGGTTAGTGGGAAGACCTATCTGCAGCAACGTCTCCCGACAGAACACCACGGACACACATACCCAACCAAGAAGGTCATACTAATCCCAATTTTCTTCCTTGTCGGCAACTGGGTCTGGAGAAGTTTTGGGATCGGCAGGAAGAAAACAGCCAGATCTAGAATAATATTCACGACCCCCCTGTGAAATGCCCACTTGCATGTCAGCGACCGGCTGCACGTTTCCAAAAATCCACAGTCTCAAGAGCTTAGGGGTGCAGGCTGTGAAACAACTCACATAGCGACGAAGTGCGGCTTATTCTTAATACATTTGCCCGGATGTTCCAGATCCCAGTTGGTGTACTTCGCCTCAACAGGCTGACAAGAAAAGATAATACTGAAGGTGAAGGCGACATCGCTCAGGATGATGATCGCCATCACGGCGTAGATGGCTCCGCGGAGATGAGTTGTTGTGGATCTTGGCCACACACGGAGACACCTGTTTTCAAAGGATCAGCCCCGGACATTTAGGCCTCAACACACCGCATTGTGTTTTTGGACTTACATGGCGAGGATGGAAACCTTTGTCCAGGTCATAATATTAACTGCAGGATTGGGTCCAACGTTAGCTCTGATTGTAACTGAGATCACAAAAGAACAATAGACAACAAGTGAAGAATGAAGCGGACGGCTCACTTACAATACCAGATCTCGCCAAGCCAGAACCACTTTCAAAGCGTCAGCCAAGGCAACAATCAAAAGGTAGGCACCAGGTACAGACCAGGCGATCCAAGCATACCTTGAGCAGAGTAGTTATTTCATTGGGATCCAGGTACCACAGATCTCTCCCGAAGCCGTTCTGAAGCACTGCAAGTCATGATGGTTAGAGATGAACGAAATGAAACGACCATGTTGCCACCCGGATTCCCTTAGGATGTTGTCTAAAGAGCCGAAGATACTGGGAAGAGACAAAGCGAATCGAAGTGGCAAATCGCAACAAGGTGCTCTTCCCAAATGCTTAACGGACGATCAGCGAGCAGGATCGAATCCGGGAAGATGAGAATGAAGGAAAAGAGACAAGAAAAGAGAACGTACTGATCTCCGACCCAGCCTCCTCAGCAATCAAAAACACATAAGCGAGCGATATAGCCCCGTCATCCCAGCCCAAACCGGCACCACGCAGCAACGGAGATCGTATAAGGAGCCGCAATGCAATAGCGAGGGAGGATAGGCCGAACAGGGACCACTTGACCTCGGAAACGAACCGGCCCCGGTTGTGCACCGGTCTCTCGCAGAGGACGGCAGAGTAGTGACGTGCGACTGAAAATCGAGAGTCCATATTGTTAGTCCAGTTCGCGACATCGCGTTACTCAAACGAAAATGTCCGTTGTTCCTCCTCCTTCTGTCCTCTTTGTATCCTCGTCTCTACCGAGAAGCTGTCATAGGGGTCGGGGAAGGCAGCGACTTACCAAGCCCATCTCTCCTCGAGCAATTCTGCTGGACGCATAATCCGTTGGCCATGTCGAAGGCAGGCTGGGAGCATTGACATTGGGCGTCGAAGACTCCACAGCCGAATTGAGGAGCCGTTTCGGCTACGCAAGCGGCCTAGAGATTAAGTACGTAAGTCAGTCGTAGTAACGGCAAAGGAATGAATTCGATAGCGGGGCATGTTGGAAATGTCTTGCAATTGCTGTGGTAAGGGGAGGGGGCGGGTGGCTGGTCGAGGCATGACTTACAGCGCATGCAGGAGGGGGCTCGATATCTTCGAGGACGCTTTGCGGAGCGACGCGCGGGGCCAGAGGGTGTTGTCGATTGACATTGTCCGTCGGGGATAGAGATGAAGACGAAGAGGTAGCGGAACGAAGCAGACCCCCACTGCTGCGTGCTTCGACATCAGTTGAAGCAGCAGCAGTAGCAGTCCCAAGAAGGCATTGGAGCAAAAGCTTCGGATGCATCGTGATTACCATCCACGTCAAAAGAATCAGAGGAACGAAGGGTCAAAGGTTGGAATAGTAATCCGCAAAAGCGGAAACACGGACAGCAGAAGAGGTTCTCAAATCATCTCTGCTCACTCACACAAAGAGCCACTTGGATGAGCAGCTTATCCGCCACAAGTGCAAGGCCTGGGGACAGCCACATTTAACAACTGACCACGAAGCCTAATGGGCCATATGAGGAGGACTACGAGGTACGATGCTAAAGGCCGGGGATTGCAGGGTGGTAAGGCCAAGGACAAGCAAACTGGCTAATCGATCACGGGAGAGGTCGAGAAAAGAAGTGGGTTAGGCTTTGCAACCTTGCTTGAGATTGAATTTCTTGAGTCCGAACGCCCACGAGTCAGTCAGGCAGGCACGCATCCACATCAGGGCGAGGAGAAGAGACGACGAGAGACAGAAGGTGCTTCTATGTGAATGAGGAAGAGGGCTATTGAGAAGGTTTGCATGGAGAACTCCACTCGCATATTCGCATGGCAGAGCATACTTAGGTAGGAAGCATGTACTACATGATCATGAACAAGAGACAAGGCACACACACATACCTTCGATGGCTCCAATTCCCTTTTCGGGTAGTTCGAGCATACAGCGCCAAGGTCGGAAGAGGTTTTGTCAAGGTTGATGAAGAGGAAGCGGCGGCGGCAGCATACAAGGGAAGAAGGGACGGCGGCAGAAAGCATAGACAAGACAACGGCAAGCAGCCGGTAGTGAGTAACATTGAGTTCCATCGGGCCAGAACCCAAACATTCCGTGCCTGCATCATGTTGTTTTGAATGGAGGCGGTCCGCAAAGCCTAAGGGAATTAACATTTCTAGCTGCCGTCCCTTGGATGACGCGAACCAACCCCGCGAGGAAGCCCTGGAGGATAACACTTTCCGAAAACGTCCAATGCCCATTTCTGGCAGGACAACATAGACTCAACAATCGGGCCTTTCAAGTCGAAGAGATCGGGGAGGAGCCGAAAGCGATAGAGTTGATCTTCACGGAAACCTTATACGATCCCCCGCTCTTGAAGCCCAAAAGACACGGGTGAGAAACCTACATAGTATTACATCAAACTTCTAGCCTAGAGTCCCGCAGACAAGTCACATACCGAGGTATAAATGGGCAATATATTGGAAGAGAAGGGGAAAGAAAGAGAGAAAAAAAAAAGGATAAAGATAAAAACGTCGGGAAATGCAATAGACCCCTGAACCCAAAAAAAAAAAAAAAAAAGAAGAAGAAGAAGAAGAAGAAGAAGAAGAAGAAGAAGAAGAAGAAGAAGAAGAAGAAGAAGAAGAAGAAGAAGAAGAAGAAGAAGAAGAAGAAGAAGAAGAAGAAGAAGAAGAAGAAGAAGAAGAAGAAGAAGAAGAAGAAATAATTAGAAATAATTAGAAATAAAAAAGATGAAGGACTTCCTGATTTTTCCGCCTAATTAAATTCATTTTCATGTCAAAGTGAGATGATAAGAAAGAAGATCCAAATATGCCCCAGGGCAAAGCAAGAGAAAGAAAAAGGAAAAGAAGTCAAGAGGGAAGGAAAGAAAAAAAAAAAAAAACAACAACAACAATAAGAGTGAGGGGAAGCGACCAAGGCTCGACATTCCCACTAGCCCTCACGACGATTCCGAAAGAGGATGCAGGGAGGAATGGAGTGAGAAAGGAAGAAAGGAAGCGAGGGCCAGGAAGAGAGGGAGGGGAGAAGAGCGGGAAAAGCTAGAAGGCGGATACTCGCGCGCAACGCCTATTACCTTATTATCCTACTAGCAGGAGTATAGGAAGGGTAGACGAGACCGAACCGAGACAAGACCTCAGAGGAGTAAAGAAACCTTTTTCGTCCAAACCAACCAAAAACAAAATAAAACCGTATAAAACAAAACCCTACAACTCATCATGCCCCTCACCCTCCTTTCCGCTCCGCTGCTGCTCCGCCAAAATGCGCTCATACTCCTCATCCCCAATCTCCTCCATCGCGAACTCCATACCCTCGGGCATCTGTTTCTTCATCTGGGCGAGGAAATCCTCATCAACCGCCTGACCCTCGCCGGCATCCGCACCAAAATCCGCTTGAACAGGTTCCTCCGGCAGCTGGTCAGCCGGCATCACGAGACCGGAGGGGAGGGGAGACTTGGGAAGGTCGCCCATGCGGAGGGCGTCGATCCAGTCTTCTAGGGAGCGCTGGGTGAGAGGGGAGGTTTTCTCCTCTGCCTCCACACCAGAAGAAGAAGAAGGAGGAGAAGAGGAAGGGTAAAGTCTAAACCATTCCCTCTTCCCATTAAGCGCGACCAATTCGACTTCGTCCTCGCTCAGAGACAATTTCGCGCGTAGGGCGGCCGCCTGGCTGTTGGTGTGGGGTAATTGGTAGAAAGGGAAGAGGTTCCGCTTCGCGGACTCGTGTTTGTGGTGGATCTCGCTGAGGGCGGAGATGGCTTGGAGGGTCATCTCCGAAGGGACGGCGGGAAGGAGGGCAAGAATACAGGTGCCGGCCTTGGTGTTGAGGCATTGTTGTTGGAGGGAGAGGCCGTCCGGGAGGGATTTGATGGGTGGAGCAGGTTCGGAGGGGACGTGGATGGGCTTTTCCGTGTCAACGTTGGGGTTAGGGGATTCGGTTGGTTGGCTGGCATCGTCCATGGTTTCGGCGGTTTGAGATGCGGGAGCGGTTTGGGCTTCCGATGAGGCGTGGGAGCTGGAGGCTTTGCTGAAGGATGAGGAGGCTTTGGAGGATTTGCTCTTGTCCTTGCTCGCGGTGCTCTTCTTCGCCTTCTCTTTCTTTGGGGCTGGGTCGGGGTTAGGCAAAGCGGCTTGGGAGAGGAATTTCATCATTGCATCCTTCTTCATCTCGCCGTCGTAGAAAATTGGATCCTTGCCATCACCCGGAAGAAGAAGCAGAGACGGGAACTTCTCCACCTTGAAAGCATCCACTGCTGCCTTGTCTTTATTCCTGATCTGGGCAATGCTCATGACGTCCTTGAAGTCCACCGCGATAGCCTTTAGCAGAGCACTCACGACGCCCTTCTCGCTAAATAGGATGGCTTTCGGTCCATCCCCTTCATCCCGCCACGCCTCAAAATCACTGTCCTTCAATCTCCGCACATGATTCGGGATCCTCTCCGCAACGGCATCGGCAATGGCCTTTGCGCTCCTCGCCCCCTGATAGTCTTCCACGGCAGGTCTGCCGGGTTTCTTGCCTGGACGGACGATCTTGAGGGTGGGGAAACCCTGGACCCCCATATTCCCACATAACGGCTTATTCTCTTCGGCATCACAATTGACGGCGGCGACCTTAGCAAGACCCTTGAGGGAGGTGGCGGCTTTTTCGTAGGCAGGCTTGAGGTTCTGACAGTGGCCTGGAAAGGATATCAGTAAGAATGCATTGACATATTGACGGGCTGGTTATGGATGTATTGATTGATAAGGATGGTGACTTACCGCACCAGGGAGCGTAGAACTCGACTATGGAAGTATGGTTGGAGTCGGCGATGAGTCGGCGATATGATTGACCATCGACGGAGAGAACGGCGGAGGATTTGCCGTAGAGGCCATTGGCGAGGGCGGCGGGAAGGAGCAGGAGGGAGGTGAGGAGGGGGAGGGTGGGGAGCATATTTGATGGGCTCAAGGGGTCAGATTGATTGGTGGCTGTGCTGAGGCAAGTGAGGTTTCGATAGGAGATTGGTCAATTGTTCAACGCATTGCTGGCGAGGAGCTCTGATTTGATTGAGGTTGATATTGGAAGTCGCGACACAATCCCACTGGGCAGCTGTGCAATGTGAGGCGCCCTACTACCTACTATGTAGGTATGTAGACAGCTGTTCACTTCCTCTTGTTGTATCGTGCCTTCCCCTCGTGTTCGCGCTTGCCCTGTCTCGCCCGTGTGAAACGCTGGCCAACTGCACAGTGGTTACCATGTATGGTCATAGCTTCCCCCGCAAGCCGGGACCCTTGCCGGCGGGTCGGATCATCTTCCATTGGCTGGCTCGTGCAGGGAATGACGCCGTTTGGCACGTGGGAGCTGAGGTGATCCATCTGTTTAGCCAGCGGTGATCAACCAATCCCTCAAGGTAAAAGGTCAGATACGCTGCGTACCGTCCTCTCCCCAGGTCAGAACGGTATTCAACTTGGTCACATTCAAGACCATGGCCCAACTCACCCTCCCCGCCGCCTTAAAACCCGAAGTCGGCCGCTTCGCAACCCGCGCCGCCCAGCTCGAAAAGTACCGTCCCATCGTCACCTACTGGTGCGAATACTACATCCTGCAACACATCCTCAACCGCTCCCTGCACACCACCGACGCAGAATGCCAGTCCTACGCCATCAGCCTCATGGACAAGCTCGAGGCGGCCAAGTCCGCCAACTCAGCCAACGACGCCATCACCGACGACGTTGCCGCCAAAGCCTACATGGAGAACTTTGCCCTCGACACCTTCACCCGTGGCGATGAAGCCCAGCGATCCAACACCGTCACGCGCCAGACCGCCGATACCTTCCAAGCCGCATCCACCTTCCTCGATCTGCTGAGCATCTGGGGTCCGCTCGAGCAGGAAGTCGCGGCCAAGAGCAAGTTCGCCAAGTTCCACGCCCTGCGCATCGCAAAGGCGATCAAGGCGGGCGAGGATCCCAATGCCACCAACCCTGTGGTCGAGGAGCCGAAGCAGCCCGAGCAGCCGGATGAATATGGACTAGAGCAGGAGCTGACGGATCTGGAGAAGCAGGGGGCGGGGGCGGGGGCAGGAGCAGGTGGAGCACAAGGCGGAAATGCGTACCAGCCGCCTACAGTCGAGGATGCGCCGAGAAGCGGCGTCGCATCACGGTCGGAAAGCACAGCACCGAATGACCGCGCAGCAGCCGTCTCACCGCTTGATCCGACGGCGACGGGCGGAGATCCGGGGGAAGATGGCGGTCGGCAGGCAAGCATAGGCGGTGGCTACTTCCCTTCCGTGCCCTCAGAACCGGCAGGAACGCCCGGGAGAATAGATCCCGACGTCGACACCACGATGACGGATCCCGACCGGAACTTCGGCGGACAAGACATTGCGCACGAACAACCTCCCGCCTCAATGCAAGCCGCCGCCGCCGCCGCCGCCGCCGCACGGAGCCCTCCACACGATCCGGCAGACTTCTACAGTAATCCAGTCGCGCAGTCACCATCAACATCCATCCCCACCCCACCAGGCGCACCATCCCGACCCTCGCGACCGCCACCCGAGCAAATGGACGCCTTACCACCTTCTCAGCCCCCCGCAGCAGGACCATACACCCCCGGCTCCCAAGCATCCCCCGCGACCTTCGCACCGCCCTCAGCCCCCGCACCAACTATTTCAAGCGGCGGTCCACCACCACCACCACCATCTGCACCTACACCATCACAACCACCTCCCCCTCCTCCGACGGGAGGATACCGGACAGACGACGACAGCGTCTTCCAAGCGCAGAAGCACGCCAAATGGGCCATATCCGCCCTAAACTTCGAGGATGTCGAGACGGCGGTGAAGGAACTGCGGGGGGCGTTGACGTCGCTGGGAGCTAGTTAAGCAAGGTAAAAAGAAAAAAGAAAAGAAAAAAGGAAAAAGCGGGGGGCAATAAGAAGGGAGAGGTGAGACTCGAGTTGAGATTAGGTAAATAGAGGGCCAAATAGACGATTAAAGAAGAAGGGAGGAGGGTGAGAGGAATGCATATCCCGCCTTCTGCTGTCCCAATCCTCGTCTGCCATCCCATTCTATTTTCCCCACCCTCTCATTTCTTTTCCTATCTATTGATCCCTTGCCTATCTCGTCCTTTGCCTCCCATTCTCTACAACAACCTAGACGATCGCTCCTCCCTTCTCTTGCGATTGTGGGCCGGGGGTTAGGGGCAAGGGAAGAAGAAAAGAAGAACAAGAAGAAGAAGTCGCGCCATTAGCAGTATGGCAGAGGGAGAGATTCATCCGATCCTGCCAATTCCATCAGCTCAAAATCATCCCTTAGATCAAGCGACGCAGCTAGCAAAACGGCGGAACGATGCTGACGAGGACGGCACAGGTAATAAGAGGCTCTAGCGTCAGAACTCCACGAGATGGAGACGGACTTGGGGCCAGCCTAACTGTCCCGCAGGGAGTGATGGATAGCAGATTGAAAAGAATAGGATTGAAAAAAGAGAGGGCTGGGCAAAAGGGGAGTGGTGAGCTGAGGGGGGGGGGGGGGGGGGGGGGGGGGGGAGGAAAAGAAAACAGAAGGTGAAGTCAACAGTGCTATACAACTGAAGGGGAGACGAATGAACCCGGTAGACCATAAAAGAGAAAAAAAAAAGGAAAAGAAAATAGAAAAGTGGATAATCGACGAGAAGAGAACTTTTCGCTTTCCGACCAACAAAGCAGATGAAAGCCCAAAGAGACAGGAAGTGGGAAAGGAACAAATCAACCAACAAAACAAAACAAAAAAAAAAAAAAAGGAGCAGAGGGGGAAAGAAAAAAGGGGGAAGGAGAATTGAATCGGAGGGAAATGACTTGAGGACAAAGAGACAGGCACAACGAAGACGCAAATGAAAAAATTCCTTCCCTTCCTTTCAACCGATACAGGTCCTATGATGCAGTGACTCAAACTAAAAATCCTCGTTCCCTCTTCTCTCTTTTCCTCCCCTCTCTAAACGATGACAAGGACCTCCGACAAGTCCGGAGGACAAGAAAGAAGAGGGGCCGGGGAAGAACAGAGGCAAGGGAGCCGCGAGCCATGACATCAGGAAACAAACCCCGAGATCACGCCCAATCTACTGACCAGACGAACTCCTCGTGTTCCGCTTAGCAGCCTCACCCGCCTGCTCCTTGCCCGACGCGACGGCATCAGCAACCTGCTCCTTCGTCTTCTGGGCCTGCTGCTTAGCCTTCTCGCTCTGGGCCTTAAGTTCCTCCTTGCTGGGCGCAGCCTTGCTGCCGCCGGCGAGGAGACCGGAGAGGATGAGGACGAGGGTGACGGCGCCGACGGCGAGACCGGCGGCGATTTCGGGGACGAATCGGACGGCCTCGACGGGGTCGCGCTGGGCGATGGCGAGGAAGAGGTCGAACTTCTCCGTGACGTACTTGATGGGGTCGTCCATGAATTCGAGGTCCATGGGGGACTTAGGGGCGGAGTCGTCCTTCTTCGGCTTGTTCTTCTCCTCTTCCGCCTTCTCGATCGCGAGCTTAACGTCGAAGGTCTCTTCCTTGAGAGCGACGGCGTCGGCTTCCGAGTGGCCGATGTAGATGTTGTCGAAGAGGATGTCGTTCTGCATGGTCCAGAGCTCGAAACCGATCTGTGTTGCGTTAGCGAATGATGTTCCCCTTAGTTAGAAAAAGAGATGATGTCAACTTACACCACCCATAGCCTCAAACTTCGCCGGAGTCTTGTCCTCAAAGTAGTCTGGGTTGGCGATCTTGCGCGGCTTCCACACACCCTTGTAGGCCGGGTTGTCGATCAAAGGCGCCGTCCACTTGCCCTTGTAGGCCGGGTTGCGGATGGTTGGCTTCTCCCAGGGACCACAGCCCGAGACCTCATCACACTTGGGGTTCGGCACCATCGGCGGGATCCAGTCGCCGTCCTCCTCATCGTCCCAGTCCTCTGGCTTCTCAGCTTCCGGATCCGGAACCATGGTCGGCTCGTCCTCGAGCCAGTCAGCTGGCTTCTCAGCGTCTTCGTCAACAATCTCGAATGGCGCGTCCTCGTCCCAGTCCTCTGGCTTGGTCGCGTCAGGGTCAGGGATCTTGGCCTCCTCAACCCAGTCATCGGGCTTCTTGTCCTTCGGGTCGTCGATCTCCTTAGCCGGGTTGACGGCTGGCGTGAAGTCCTCAAGAAGTGAGCCATTCTTGACGCTGCCACCGTCGATCTTCATCTCGAACGTCTGGTCCGGACGGACGATCAGGGTGTAGAGAGAGGTAGACTTGGTGATGCGAGCCGCCGGTGGGCTCTTGAGGTGCTTCTCCTCATACTCGCCAGTCTTCGGGTTCTTGTGGCGGAAGATGAAGTGAACCTTGTTGGTGGAACCGCACTTGTCGGGACCAAACATGATGATGTAGGGCGAGGCGTTAGAGAATTCTTCGGCGTGGAGGGCCTTGTTGTCCTGGAGGAGCTTCATGTAAGCACCGCCACACTCGAGGCCAGCCTGGAGCTTGACCTCATACTGGATGACGAGGGTATCATCCTTGTTGGTGATGGCCTTGGGGAACTTGGCGGAGATGGCGTGGTGGGCAGCCTTGTCCTTCAGGACCAGACCCTTATCGCCGTCGATGCCTCGGAGGACGGTGGGCTCCTCGACGTTCCAGGTGCCGACGTACTGCCACTCCTCCTCGGTGTTCTCCTTCTTGGCATTGGAAGCCTGCCATCTGGATTTCCAGTCGTCGGTGAATTGCTCAAGGAAGGGAGCTTTGAGGGTAGTAGGCTGTGAAGGTCAGTCAGCAAGCATTCATTAAAAGTGACCGTGAAAGATGAGGCATTGCAGGGGTGAACATACAGTGAAAGTGGGCTTGTCAACCACTGAAGAAGTAGCCGACTCTACTACAGAGGCGACTGAGCTTGAGGCCTCGGCGGCGGAGTCTTCGAGGTCGTCGGCGACATCAGCTCGTGCAAAGGCCGCATAGCAGCCCAGGGCGAGGAGGGAGGTGACACGCATGGCGGCGGTGGTGCACCAGGGTCAGAGGGAGGAGGGAGGGGTAGGAAGGGCGGAGAGCAACAACAGTCAGAAGGAGGATCTTGATCCAGCGACTGAAGGTAGTAGTTCGGCCGGTATATAAGGACAGGACAGCGTGTTGGCGGCGGCGGGAAGCATTGAAGCCAGCTGTTCGAATCCCATGTCCCGAAGAAGCTTGGGCCCGCCCGCCCAACTAGCTCCAGCTTGCTCAGGTACACGACACTACTACCGCTACCGAGGCGGGGCGACTTCTTCTCCGCGATTCGATAGGGAATACTATTGCCGGCTACATTCACTACGCTACTCGGACGTGACATGTGATGACCATTATCCGGACAGCCAACACGTGTCTTGTATAGAAGATAGCATCCACCACGTTCATTAGTCACTCTCCCTTCCCCGGCGTGACTGCAATCAACTGCCTATACCTTCCAACGCCTATCCAGAAGCAAAGCCCAGACTCTTCTACGGTGTTTCAAATATAACCCGCTCAACAATCCAGACAAGAGTAGCATAGTCTCATCACCTCAATGACCATTTCGTACTATTTGATAGAAAAATCGATATGCCACGCTGTAATGTACACTACATTCCCCTTTTTTCAGCGATCCATGCAGACCACAGATTGTTTTTGAAAGATGGGCCTCGATCACCAAAAAAGGCCCATACCATCGACCCCCACTTCGACTCTCCACACTCCATCCTTCTCAACCAGTGGACAATCGCCCACTTTGTCATCATTGCACATTACCAGCGCCCTCACTCCATAATCTGCGAACTCAACCTCGCCGTGCACTTCCCCACGAACCCCTTCAACCAGCGTAATACTCGCCCACATGACCTCCCGCTTACCACGCGTTAACATCAAAGTACTCCTCGCCAAAGAACGTAACGACGACCGTACGATCGGCGAACTTCCTGCCCGCCAGCGCCGCCAGCGCCTTCTGCGCCGACTCGGGCTGCTCGTACTTGATATAGATCTTGCCGATGCCGTTATTCTGCCTGTTGCCAGACGAAGGGCGGGGCATCTTGACGTCGAGCATGGTGCCGTATTTGGCGCATTCGTCCTTGACGTCGTCGAGGATTTCTGTTGTAACAAAGCGTCGTCAGTTGGATTCAATCCCAGATAGACACCCAGATGAAAGTAGGTCGGTAAAAAAAGAATTGAAAAGAAAAAAAAAACATACCATCTGCCTCATTAGCATCCATCAGCTCCTCAGGCGTAATCATATTCATCAGACAAATGACCCTACCCGCTTCGACGTCCTGGTTGCCCGACGCACTAGCCATCATACTCATGGCATTGACGCTCATTTCGCCGCCGACCTGCTGGATACCGATCGAAGCCCGCTGCACCTTGAGCTTACTATCGCCCAGCTCCATACCGTTCAAGCTATCGACAGCGACCTCGGTAGCCTCGGCCGCATTAGCATACTCGCAGAAGGCGATCCCGCGACTCTGCCCGCTCGCCGTGTCCTTGGCCAGGACAAAACTCTTGAGCTCGCCAAAGGCCACCAGAAGCTCCTGGATCTGCTCTTCGCCGAGGTAGGACGGGATGCGGGTGATGGAGATCTTGTTCTGAGTGTCGGGGACGAAGCTAGATAAAACTCCGGCTTCGGTCTCCGTCTCGTCCGTGACAGCCGGGACGATGTAGTCCTTGGGTCGGCGGATCGTCAGGCCCTGTGCGCTCCCGTTCGCTTCGCCGTTCGTAGTATCCATAGATTCGGGCTCCATGCTGATACCATCGAGGGCCATAGCGTTGGTAGCATCTTCCGCAGTCTTGAATTCGAGGAGAGCGTACGACTTGTCAGCGCTGACTTGGGCAGAGATACAGGGATCCTGGCCACGTGTCGTGTTCAAGCCATTGAGCTGTAGATTGAAGAAGTCGCTAACGCTGTCATCAGTAGCAGAAGCGGGAATGTTGTACACGAAGAGACGCTTGGACTGGCGTGCAGTTGACGGCTTAAGGGCAGTCTTGCTGGCCTGGTTGCCAGGCTGGTTCATGAAAGCCTGCAGTCTGGATGGGTCCATAGGCTGCTGGCGAGGTGCACCAGGCAGCGGGAACATACCAGAGAGCTTGGCCTGCTCCGCAGTCACATTCTCGTAGCCTGGGGGCTTGATGTCCCACTGTGTCAGTCTCCGCTTCCGCTGCAAGACTGGAACGACTTCCGTAAGATCGGGGGTAGGCTCCTTTGGCTTGCGAGGCGGTGGTGTACCGCTCTTAGCCCGTGCCTGCCTCTCCAATTGGCGCATATCATCACGGTCCCGGCCTGTATCACGATCACGGTTGTCACCACGTCTGTCCCGGTCGTCACGTGGCCTCCTTCTGTCGTCGAAGAGATCACGGTCCCTCCGGTCGCGTCTCCTATCATCGTCGTCGCGCCTCGCATCTCTGCGTCGGTCTCCTCGATCCCAGTCCCTGTCGCGTCGGTCTCGGCCGCCGTACCTCTCCTCGCGCTCCCGCTCCCGATAGTCGCGGCTGGACGAGTACGTGTCTACTTCATAGTCTCGGCGTGAGCCACCGCCCCGCCAGCCACCTGGCGAGCGCGAGCGGCGACGATCACGGCGCTCTCGGTCTCCATCGCGGTCTCTCCGGCGGTCGTCGCGCGAAGACTGCATCCTCCTGTCAGACATTCTGACTGTTTCCTCGCGTGTCTATTCAGGCTCTTACGTAGTACTCCGGGCGAAAGGGCGTAGGAAGGTGGTTATGTTCTGCGGGTGGGTTCGGAACAAGGACGACGGATCAAGGGCTGCGAAGGCTTTGGGCTCTGCTTCTTCAGTGTTGCTCGGCCACCTCTGCCGCTGCAGTTGCCGTCGCGTCGTCGAATGCCCGAATCAATTGACTGAATGGAAGGGGACGATCCCGGGTGCAATTGACGTGTGGGCAGAATGAAAGTGAGCCGTACAACCAACACGAGGTGTGTATGGTTCGTGGGTAGATCGAGGCGGCAACTTGAAGCTACAGAGAGCTTTGCTTGAAGAAGTTCAGGTTCCGCGACTGGACGTGAACCGTGCGGGATTATCCGTCCAATCCGTCTTGTGGTCGAACTTGGTCCTGCTTCTCGCTGACCTCCCTACGCCTACAGTACTGTTGCACCGTATGTATCTGCCCAATAATACAGTATGAAACACTGTGTGCCTGACATGAACATTCATTGGTATTCTCATGGTCTGGTCACTCGCTTCCCCCATCAAACCCACATACTGCATCCTATTGCAATTGTCTCGTCCGTCCTGTTTGGCCTGAAGCCTGCCGGAAGACCTTACAGGACGATTCGGCCAAAACACTCTGGCACAGTGGAAGGCCGATATGGAAAGAGCGTAACCATTTCTTAGCCCTCCCTACCCTGAAATAGAGATAGAAGCGCCCGATCTCCTCGGTCGTAGCTTGCCCGCCTTCACCTCGAACAATAATGGGAGGAGGCTCACCAGGTTTAGAGCACGAAGGATCTCCCAAGGGTCCGTGGCATCGTCAGCCAAGCCGCACATCAACGCATGAGGGCCAACGCCGCCTTCAAGTGCCACAAACACGGGAATGAAAGTAGTCAAATAATCTTCGTATGTGTATACATCCGCGGAATGAACGGCTGAGTGCATCCTTCCAGCCAAGCTTGTAGGCAAGCAGGTAATAGACGTCTTGTGACCCTTCGCATTGGCCTTACTTATACGCCGCCTGGATGAAGTCTGCTGTTCTACATAATTCCCATCAATGACCTCTGAGTCTTTAGGGTATCTAATTATGAAAGATACCATCCTGGCATGCGGAGACGGGCCACAATGCAACAACTCTCTCTTCTCGCAATGGCAGCATGCGCCGCCGCACAAATCACCGTCTCCAATCCGAACGCAACAATCCAAACCTGCAGCGACCTCGACACATGCGACCTCACTGACACGCAGAGTATCTGCCAGGTCAACGGTCGTGCGGAAAACGGCGTAGGCATCGTGCCGAGCATCATCGACCTCGGTGGCAATGGGTCTGCCGCAAACGACAACAGGAATCTCTCTCTGACTCTGACCGATAACGGCCTCCAACCCCAGTACATTCCAGGCTTGGAATACAGTCGGAAAACTCTCTACGTCGGCGCACCTCCATCCGTCAACCTTACAGAGGGCCCACCTACCTGTGCACTCATGCTGCAGCTTTATGACCAAACGTTCCCAACAATTGAAACGCTCATGGGTAATGCCGATGGCGTGGAGAAAACCGAGACGCATTGCCCATTCGAGCTCTCAACCAGTTGCCTAGCCTTCGGCATTGAAGACAGTCTGCGCACGTTCAATCACAGCGGGCAAGGCACCGAGCGGCTGCCGCGGTGTGAAGCTCTAGCGCAGCATCTAGAGAATGACCTTGGAGAGGACCCTGCCAGATTGTTCTGCCACTATACCAGTGGACTGGTAACCGTGCGTCCATTTGAGCCCCTCTTCATGAATTATCTAATCAATTCAATGTCGGCAGGTATACGGCGGAGCCATCTCTGGGCCTGATGTGCAAACAGAAGTGGCCTCGATTTTCAACACGACAAACGACGACGACGGCTGCCGACTGGTCCAGCCGCAAAGCCATACGCTATACAACGTAACATCTGCTATGCAACTTCTTTATACAGATCCTTCAGCGGGCGATCTTTTGAGGACGGGTGGTCGAAGGGGATATACGCCCATAATTACCGTGACCTACGGCAACGATGATGCTGACCCGGAAGTTCAGGCCTTGTGCATGAGTGTGCGGTCGCCTGAGGGGAACATGCTCCCCGCCCAGAGTTTGAATGAGACTAGTAGCGGAGCTGCAGGACCGAAGAGGAGAGAAGCCGTGTGGTATGCAGCGGCAGCGGCCCTTCTCGTGGTCGCATTGTCATAGCCTCAAGTGGAGATAGACATTTGGCATTGGATCATGCTTTTAGCATCTCAGCTACGGTGACCTCCATTGGCTGTGGCTTGACCCCACGCTTCGCAAGTAAATCCTCCAATGTCGAATCCTTAATCTCGCACTCATTATCCCGGAGCGCGTCGTATGTCTTGCTCCACCACTTGATCATCGGCTCTGGCATCTTCCGGTCCTGTACGTAGTACTGTTCATGCTCGTCTCTTGACACGAGCTTCAAATTCACCTGCTTAGCCTTTGCCTTCGAAACCATACTTGCAACTTCCTCAAGCGTATGCGCCTCCTTCTGCGACAAGTAGAAAGTCCTGCCCGCCCATTCGCCAGATGGCGAGGAGAGAATAACTGCATTAGCCAGCCCAAGATCCGGTATACCCGTCCAGCTAATCTTGCTGTCGCCCGCGACAGGCACATCGCTCCGCTCGTCGCCCGGAACGTCATAATGTCCAAAGTACAGCGGCCAGCTCTCATTGTAGAGACCTTCCCTTATCACCGTGTAGGATAAACCACTACCAGCCAACCACTCCTCCGTCCGCTCATGGGCCTTCATAACCCGACTCTTACTCGGATTCGCAAAAGCAAGACTGGTGTAATAGATATGCTTCACACCCACTTTCCTGGCCGCCTCAAGCGCCTTGAAATGATCCGCTTCCCTCCCCTCCCCAGGGGGAGCATCCCCGAAATCCTTGTCTATCCGCGAGCTGGAGATGAGGAAGAGGCGATCGCAGCCTTGGAAAGCCTGCTCCCAGACCGACTGGTCATCGTCCCAGTCGGCACGGCGGATCTGAAAGCCCTGCTTGTCAAGGCTCTGGAGCTTGCTGGTGCCCGAGTCGGATGACGTCGTGCAGACTATTTCCGACGGCGAGAGCAGTTGGTTCGAGAGAAGGGCGGAGAGGGTTGCGAAGCCCAATTTCCCGGAGGCTCCCACGATGGCGAGCATTTCGAAAGTGTCAAGTGCTGTATACCGTTTCACTTTGCGTAGTAGGTCACAACAGAAGGGAAGAAAGATTCTCTAGTATGGGTTGTTGTTTGGTGGGGATTGAGGACCTAATGACGTTACCCTGGTAGATTTCCTCCGGCAGATGAATGTAGCTGTCGGCAAGGAGATTACTTAAATCCGATGCGTTGCATGGATCCCTGGTTTCACTTCTGAAGGGTGAAGTTTGGACAAGTGCATGCTTGTCATGAGGTGAACATACCATAGCTATTTTGTGCACTGTCGACAGGTTGGTTGCGTTGACTTTTGCCAGACATCCCACATGATGCTGAGTCAGCTGTGAGTGTATTCAAGTGCCCGATGGACACGACGCCAAATCTGCAGGAGAAAGAGATATTGAAATAACCTGCTCACGACTACTGAGCCCATCAAATTGAGTCTCCATTCCGGCAGCGAGATGATTACGATTGCAGCTCTTTCCTATCCGAGTAAGCCGCCAAGATATTCTCGGCCATGATATCCTTGGCCTGTATCGGCGACGTCGCGCTTCGTGCCTCGGAGGTAAAGACGGCGTTAGAGCGGATCATCGGCACAACAACTCTTCACTGGAAGGACCATCTGCTATAGTGAGACGCAGCAAACTTCCAAGATGTTTTTGCTGCCTCCGTCGCCGCGCCTCTCGCAACCTATAAAGTGCCCAGTCGCCTGCAGCGTTCCATGGCGATTTGGTCGAAGGCGGCCTTGGTGACTTCCTTGATCCAAGTGGACCGAACACAATATGGAGCCATCTGAAGAGACAAGACCGGTAGATCCGGACGGCACAATCTCCCATTACCGACATACGGACCACGATGTCATCCCAGAGACAGAACCAATTCGCCCTGGACGTTCCCGACGTGGTTCCAGAAGCACACGGAGCAGATCGCGATCACAAGCTCGCTCAACGAGAACAACACGAGGCTCGACATTGCATCGATATGCTTCGCATATTGACGACCATGGAGGCTATTACCACAGCGAGGACGACTTCGAAGACACGACTACCGCTTTACGCGCGAAAAGGATTGACCCATCAAAGCCTGTCCAAAACGATGAGCCACAGGACCAGGTGGCGAACGATCAAGGAAGCGCTCCTTTTGCTGAAGATATAGAAGCGCAGGCACGATCATCAGAAGAGAGCTCCTCCAACCGGCCAGAGAAGGAAAAGAAAGATCCCAACCTCGTAACCTGGGATGGACCTGACGACCCTGCGAACCCGAAAAACTGGTCGACCAAACGCAAATGGGCAGCGACTCTAGTCGTCTCCTCTTTTACCTTCATCAGTCCCGTCGTCTCATCCATGGTAGCACCGTCTCTAGATGCAATGTCGGCCGATTTAGGAGTCAAGGACCAAGTCGAGAGCGAAATGATGCTGTCGATTTTCATTCTTGCCTACGCCTTTGGACCGCTGTTTCTGGGGCCGATCAGCGAGCTTGTGGGTCGAAGGAAGGTTCTGCAGCTCGGTAATGCGTTCTTCTTTGCTTTTAATCTTGGAGGTGGGTTTGCGCAGACGGAGACTCAGATGGTAAGTCGTGGAAGGCATGGCGTCTTTTTGAACGGAAGGAGACTGACCTTGGCATTTAGATGGTCTGTAGATTCTTTGCTGGGTTAGGCGGCAGTGCTCCGCTGAGTATTGGCGGGGGTGTGCTGGGTGATAGTTGGCAGGCTCATGAAAGGGGGCGGGCCATCGCCGTGTATTCGCTGATGCCTCTCATCGGTCCTGCGATTGGTTAGTCTTCTGAATATCTCAAAAGCCAAGTCAACGTACTGAACTATGTTCAGGTCCCATCGCGGGAGGTTTCATTACAGAAAACACAACATGGCGCTGGGCGTTCTGGTCCACGTCAGCTGCGTGCGGCCTCATCCAAGGCTTCGGCTGGTTCTACCTGCAGGAAACGTATGCTCCAGAGATCCTGCGGCAGAAGAAGGTAACTTTGATTAAGCAGACTGGGAACAAGGAGCTATACACCGAGTTCGAAAGTCCAGACCGTTCCATCGTGAATCATATGCGATCTGCCTTGGTCCGGCCATTCAAGCTTCTCTTTACGCAGCCCATCATCCAGGTACTCGCCATCTACCTGGCGTATGTTTACGGGCTGATGTATCTCGTGGTCGCCACATTCCCATTACTGTGGACGTCGCCGGAGTATTACAACGAATCCGTCGGTATTGGTGGTCTCAATTACATCTCACTCGCAGTTGGCTTTGTAAGTAGCAGAACCTATATTCGTCCAAACCCATCTCTGCTGGAGAAAACTGACCACCAAATCTAGTTCATCGGCACCCAAACAGCAGCGCCGTTGAACGACCGTTTCTACCGGCAACTGAAACAACGTAATAACGAAGTAGGCAAGCCAGAATTCCGCATACCATTAATGGTGCCTGGAAGCTTCATTATGCCTGTCGGACTGTTTTGGTAAGTACTTACTCACAAACTCCCGAACGCTAAATACTGACTTTACAAATAGGTACGGCTGGACAGCCCAAACACATCAACATTGGATCCTGCCTAACATCGGCGCCGCCATCTTCGCAGCCGGTGGGATCGTCATCTTCCAATGCATCCAAACATACATAATTGACGGATACACGCGCTTTGCGGCGTCGGCGCTCGCAGCGGCCGTGTTTCTGCGTTCACTGTGCGGGTTTGCGTTCCCGCTCTTTGCTCCTTACATGTACGACGCGCTTAAGTTTGGTTGGGGAAATAGTTTACTGGGTTTCATTGCAATTGGAATCGGCATCCCTGCGCCCTTTTTGCTTTGGAAATACGGCCCCTCGTTGAGGGCGAAGAGCCAGTATGCTGCTGGTGGCGGTTAAAAGCGGTACATAGACCTCAGGAATATGATGACCGCAATATCAATCAGGCAAAGACCTTCTAATCTCGATATCGAGGCCGAAGCTTTTCTATAGCTATTTGCAATCATCAAATTTGGTCATAGAGTCTTTATGCCTGCCAGCCATGCCCATGCTTGCCCCAGGAGCCCCTGTGAGAACCACCTTTCCCAAACGACCTGCAGCCTTGCCAACCATGTCGGCTACCGTGACCATTATAGTTCTTGCCCTTCCCAGCATCGTTAGCGCCGACTTCAAGAACAGCTACACTGTACGGCGGCAGCTGGAAGCTGAACGTGCCGTCGTCGCCAGCAGTCACAGTATCCATGTGTTTCTCCACGATGCTGCCGCCAATCGGGTTTGAAGCGTTCGTCGGCGCGGTCAGATAAGTCAAGTTCGCCGTGGCGCCACTGCTGACTCCATCGAAGTTTAGCTGGAACGGGACATTCGAGGTTGCGTTGTATACCGCAAACTTGGCAATATGCGATCCAGTGTCATTGCTTCGCCCAGCGACGAAGTAAGCCGGTCCGAAGCCGCCGTCGGTGATGGTCATTGGCAGGTTTTCGGTAATACGGGTGCCACTGAGCAGGTGAATCATTTCCCAGCTGGTCGACATGGTCGTGTGCTCCGGGTTTGCATCGAACTCGATAAGGTCTGGGATCCACTCCCAACGGTTCAGGTTCTGGAATGATGGGGCGTATGCAGAGCCGATGATCTTGTCTGAGTTACGTTCCGCTCCGAGGAGGAATATGGCTTCGGCGACTGTAAGAGGATGTTAGCAATGCACAAGTCAACTACAGTCTCTACGAGAGTCATTGCCGCAAGCATTCAATGGCACAATTACCCAGATCGCGCTCAATTTTCTGCAACAAGGCTGCTTCTGTATTCACTGCAACAGTGCCGCAAGCTCGGAGTCTTGCAGAGTCACGCTTGACTGTCGTGACGGAAACGTTCGGTATGAAATGGGTTACGTACCTGACCCTTGCCAGTAAGGCGCGAAGTTACCCTGTCCAACGCGCGTGGTATCGCCATCGGGGTAGTACGTGACAGCGTACTCGCCGATTACGACAGGGTGCTCGGAGGTGTAGTTATCGAAGAATCCGAACTCGCTAGACATCAATTGGGGAGCAGCATCTGTGGGAAGATCGTCAGCATCGAAAGTTTCTGCAACAAAATCCCATCCTTCAAATTAGTCTTACATTGGTGGAAGTCGCCAGCAGCATTGTCAGGGGGTGTCGAGCCCTTAACATCAAAGTAAGAAGCGATGATCGTGATATCCGGATAGGTGTTTCGGATCGCATCGTGGAAAGCCTGGAAGCGGTATGCAGCGTACGACGGTGCTCCGCCGTTCAAAGAATCCTCATTGCCGATTTCGACGAAACCGATCTCGAACGGCCCATACCCAAGGGATTCACGGTAAGAACCCCACTCAGTGGAAGCATCGCCCATGAGAAATTCCAGCTCATCGAGAGCCGACTGGACGTAGACTTGTAGATCATCTTCAGGGACAATCTCTCCATCTAGCCAGAGGCCAGCCCAGACTCCCAACATGGGCTCCATGCCGAGATCCTGAGCCCAGAGCAGATATTCGATCAAGCCAAGACCGTTGGTGTTCTCATAATCCCATGTACCTGGATATCCAGGGCGCTGTGTAAGTGGCCCGATGGTGTTCGTCCAGTTCCTAAATAAATCGTTAATACATCTATGCCCGCGACTCATCTTACGGGCTCGGCAAGACTTACCACCAATAGGGAGATTGAAGACCCTCCATATTGTTCCCGCCTGGCATGCGGAAGAAAGACGGGTACAACCCATCGATAGCCTCCATCAAATCAATGCGTAGTCCGTTTGGCCGATCGTTGTAGGTGGGCGGGAAGAGACTGAGCAAGTTGAAGTTGACGGAGTCCTTCAGGTCCGAGGAAGCAAAGGTGAAGTTAAGGGTGTTGTTGCTATCTGGTGCACTCACGGATGGTTTGAAAGTATAGTTGTACTGCGTCCACTCGGAAGACGAGGAGACCTCAACCGACGTTTCGGCAAAGACCTTGTCGTCGTATGAAGAGAGACAGATGGTTATATTGCCATCAAGACCGCCGTAGACCCAAAATGACCCGTTGTACTGCCATCCAGACACGACAGGGAAGCCCCAGAATCCTTCGTTCGAGAAACCGATAGTGTCACTAGTCGCATTGTCGGCAGAAACCTGCATCGAGGTCGGAAGTGCTGAGGACAATGGCTTTGAAAGATTTTGGAGAGAGAGCCCAGCACCGCCAAGGGAGTTCCAGTAATCGAGGCTTCTGGGGTAGATCTATGATGCATCAGCTGGAAGTCGCATTAGGCCAAGGGCAGAACGCATACAGGATCGCCCTGGAAAGCTCTATTATGAACACTAGGAATTCCATCAGCCAAGCCTACAACAACTTCAAGATGATCATGCGTACAGCTCAGCGTAAACACCGCCATCACCAGAATTATTAATGTCCTATTCCACGTTAGTTTCTCATCACCTCAACCGGATACAAGTTCCGCAAAATACCTCGAACATAAAACCATACGCATAAGGCGAGGTAGCATTGCCGCCCTCAGAGGCGACGGAGACGCTGACAGCATGCGCTGTAGCAGCGAAAGCCGACGCTGACAATGGCTGGGACCACATATCTGCAACCGCACGTTCAAAGATGAGATGAGGATGAAGCTCAATCGACAAGCAGTCAACAAGAACGACAAGCTCTCTCGATGTCTTATAAAGCTAAGATCGGCTCCACGGCATTTCGTTCCAACACCGGTGGGAGTAAAAAAAGGTACACCCTAGCACTAATGGAACGACTGCCGTGAAGTCCGTTTTGCTTCCCAAACTTCCCTGCAAGCCATGCATTGAACGTGCAAGAGGTTCCACAGCAAACTGGGAAGACGCCACGTTCCTCGAGCCTCCGGTCCTCGGTGTAGCCAGGAACCGATGCCGTAGAGAGAGACGCCCATTGATGGAGAAATACCAGGCAGAGTTCTGTGATCGTCATCGTACAACAGACGATATGCATACACGAGCCCACGCGGCATCGCGGAAGATGGGGCAGGAAGATGGGGCTCCGGAGGGGTTTGAAATGCCCAAGCGGGGTTGCGTGGAGACATCGTCATCGCCTGAAACGGCAGGTACGTGAAGAACCTGCTGTTGTCTGTATGCAGTTGGAAAGGCTGATGATCGTTAGAGAGGCGGCTGAAAAGAAAAAGTGCGGAGTCCTATGTCGATCGATGTCTTTGCGGCTAATTAAGCAAACCTAAGGATGAAAGAAGCCGTATTTGCGTGCTTGGCAATGCTTGATCGGAGGATGGCTCGCTTCGAGGCTTCTACAGCTACTCTATGCCGACTGGATTACCGAGAATGCCCCTCCGCATATGCTAAAGGCAGAATCCGATCGATGTTTTGTTGTTCGTACAGAAACCCGACGGAGAAAGGAGAGAAAAGTCACCGTATAAGTAAAAGACCATGCTGTTTGAATGGGACAAGTAGCTGGGAGAATTACAATACGTCCATCGCTGTCAAGGACATGTACTGCGTCCTGACGGTAAAGATACAACGGTACCGGCACTCAGCACTGTTTTTTCAGGAAACAAAAACCCTCCCTCCCCATCATCATAAACACAATTCGTCTAACCGTCAACCTCCATCTTATCCCCATCGCCATTGCCCTTCGTAGCCGCCTCGCCACCATCATTCTTGACATCCTCATCGTTATTATTCCCGACCGAATTCTCCACCACCCGGCCAAACTCCATATTCTTCCTCTCCATCTCCTCCTGCGGCATATCCTTCATGCCGACGTGATTCCGTTCAAACATCTCCTTCATGCTCTCCTCGCGCTCCTGGCGGGTTAGGCCACTGACCTTGGTACCTTCTTCGCCGCCTTCGCGCTCCTCGCGTGGCTCCAGGAAGCCTTCCGCCGTGTTAGGCTGGAATTGCGCCTTGTACCCGTTTACGGCGATCCGGAGTGTAAGGTTCTCGTTGTCGGCAGTGGCGAGGAGACGGTTGGCGAGTCTGTCACCGACCGCGGCCAGGGCAGCTGCGCCAGAGCCGGAAGCGCTATCCGCGTTGTTATCGCCCTGTGGTGGGGGAGATGGAGGGTAGGAGAGCGAGTCTGGGTTGGCCCCAGCAGCGCGCATGTTACGCATCAACAGCGGCGTGTTGACGGATTCGCGTGGGACACCATCGGTAGGGTCGATCGTCTGATACGACGAGACATAGGTTCGCCACCTGTTCTCCTGATCCAAGGGGCTGACGCCATCGTCGTAATACGCGGGGTCATCCTTCTTAGCCAGGTAAATCTTGATCGTCTGTGAGCTCTGCTCCTGCACATTTGTTAGCATGTCTCGATCGTGCGAACATGTGAGGCATAGTCTACTTACCCAGTCGACGCGATAGACGTCGCCCTCGCGGACAAGCTTCTCAACGCTCTTCTTGTACTCTGTGCTCTGAGGCACAGTACTCACTTCCCGAGCCCTGTCCCTCTTGAAGGCTTGGTAGATGTCCCAGCTCTTCTCCTTACCTTCGCCATTCAAGACAGCAATGGCGTATCTGCCTGTCTGACTGATCATCTTCTCGAAGGCGTACAATGGATAGCCCGACTGCAAGTAGAAGCGTCTAAGCGTCTCTTCCACATCAGGCGTGAACTCCAAGTCGCCTTTCAGCACGTCGTCGAGCTTGCCGAGAACCTGTGGATAATATTGCGCAGTCTCCGAGGTATCGGAGAAGAAGTCGTCCGGCGTCTTGTCCATGATGCCGAGCTCCATTGCAGGCTTGTGCTTTTTCGCATTCTTGACCGTCTCGCGGCAGCCATCCTCCGAAACCTTGACCTTGTACAGGCGCTCATAAAGAATGAAGAACATCCTGATGAAGCAATACAGGGGCGTGTTTGCCCAAAGCTTGAAGACATCACGCTTCTGCGGCTCATTGGGATCGACATTCTGAGCGGCTGAGGAGGTGGCATTGCCAGCTTCAGGATGTGCAAACCACTTCTGGACTTGTGGCTCCTTGGCCGCCTCTGCAACAGCAGCACCATCTTCTGCGGCTGCAGCTTCGGCATTCGTCTCATCGGTCGCCTTGTCACCATCGCCCGATTGACTAGCCACATCTGGCGTGCTAGCACGGCTGTTAGACGCAGCGCTGTCGTCGCGATCTTTCCGACCAGTTCGACTGCCTCTGCCACGATCTAGCGCAGTACGCAACAGACTCTTTCCAGGCTTTCTACCCCTAGAAGCCGTTGCATCTTCTGCGCCAGGTGTTGCGCCGTTCTCAATGGGCTCGTTGAAGGGAGTACCACCAAAGCGCGACCGTATCTGCGCCTCAAAGACTTCCTTGTCCAAGCCAAAGAACAGCGGGACGAACTCGCCGACGAAACCAGCCAAACGTGGATGCTCGGTCTCGAGGTTGTTGTGTGTGTATTGGAGCAATAGGTAGGCAGCATCTACGACCACATCAAGGTCATGTACCTCCAGACTAAGCTGGGCCTCCCTTCTCATCAACCCAGTTTCGCCAGCACGTTCACGCCTCTTCATCTCCTCATGTCTGACAGCGACCTCGGTCTGCAGCGTCTTCGTCTGGAACTGCCTCTTGTCGTTTTTGGCGTTGCCGACGGCTTGGTGGTCAAGTGAACGCCAGAACATGCGCTGTGTCTGCTCTCGCCAGACCTTCTCCCATTCGCGCTGAGCCATCTTCCACGTCTCGAGACGCTCTTTGAGACGATTCAGTAGAACAGGAATGACCTGGTACGGCGAATTGTGAAGTTGGTTGACCACATCTGCGCCCTTCTCACGACCATAGATCTTCATAATGATGCGCTTGTAGATGGTCTCGCTTTGCCCGCCTAGGCCTTGAGGAAGCTGGTAAGTTCGCTGCTCTCCTTCAGACAGGCGACGAAGCTGCTGTGCGATGGGTTCAAGGAGCTGGATCGTGCGAGCGCAGGCTTCAATGTTGTAATCGTAGTCGTGTCTCTCTTCCTCGATCCTGTGAAGACCTTCCTCGTGAACATTCTTCCTGTGCGCGATAAAGCCTGAGTCTTCAGAGGCCCACGTCGGGTGAGAAGCCCACTCATCGTTCAGGACCGCATTGCACAGCTCATCTCTACCCGAGCAAGGCTTCACCCTCTCTCGCTTGGGCAGCAGGCGGTAACTTGGACCAAGGCCTCGGCAATTCGATAGGCTAATGCGACCAGGAGGTATTCTTGCCTTGTTCTCGATAAGTACGTCTTGCTCAGAAAAGCCCACGAAGTCCGAGAACCACTTCATCAGGTCTGGGTTTCCTCCGATGAATGACTTCGCTCTGTGCACTAGAGTTGTTCCGTCGATGAGATCCTGGCTGAACAAGTTACAGAGCTTGAGGAACTCGTTCATGGTGTTCTTGTTCGAGATGACCTTCTTGGCGCGATCGAAGAAACTCATCTCCTCGCTTGTCGCCGCAGACGTCGTCGGCGCGATCGGCACTGGAAGCGCCGGTACCAAATTAGGACTGACGGCTTGCAGCACTCCTTGATCAGCACGACCATTGACGGTCTGGCTGGCGGTCTGCTTCTGCCTCTTGTTTGCGGGCCCGCCCATCTGCGGAGGAGCCTTAGCAGCACTTGGTCCGGCGACACTTTCGACCGTGCCTTGTCGCTCCTGGTTCTTGCGCTTCTTCTCGCCCTTGCCCATGGGCGTGGGGGCAAAGTTGCCCACAGGTGGCAAACCTCTACCTTGTCCGTGGCCAGGAGTACCCATGTGGGCGCCACCAGCTTCGCGACTCATCACCGGGCTACCTGTTCCGTATACGTCGTTTGCGCCGTGACGGAGGTTGCTCAGCATCGCACCCTCCTCAGCTGCAATGCGACCGCGCTCCGCTGCCTTCGCCGCTGCTGCAGATTCGGGAAGAAATTGTTTGAAGTCTTCGAGAAGGTCTGGCGCAGTGTTGAACAAACGCGTCACTTGGCCGTAGACGTCTTGAATTGGTTTCGATTCGCGTTGGTATGTCTGCAAGATCTCGAGGAATTGCTTGTAGATGTCTGGGTGCTGGCTGAAGCGGTTCTTTATAACAAGGTGAGTCAGCGATTTGCCACATGTCTCGTGCTTTGTGAAAGCGGGTAAATGATGAAGTGAACAGCGGAATGACAAGATGAGGTGGCCGGGAGGTAGAAAGTAGTACTGGCCAATGAAACAAGGCCAGAAACCTGGTGCACGAGCTTGACACGGTGGGTGAATGGAAACATACCTTAATCTTGTTGACGTAACTGATCGCGTGATTGAACTCGACTGGAGGCCTCTTCTCTGCTTCGCCGAGGGCATTGGGATCCTGTGAAGGGCCAGGCGTACCTCTAGGTGAGGCGCCGGCCCTCACACCCCCGCCGCCCCCGCCGCTACCGCCGCCTCCTGTGGCAGCAGAGACGGCATTTTGCAGGGAGCTGACACCCCTCTGTTCTTGTGCGTGAATGGCTTCTTGCTGTCTCGCGGCATCTAATGGGCTAAGATGCTGTTGCTGTTGCGCGCTGTGCGCTGTGGACGCCGGGCCCAGTGGACGGCCGGACGGGGAGTACACCATGTGTGCGCTCTGCCCGCCCGGCTGAGGAGTGTATGCGCCGTTTGCAGGCCGAAGACCCATGGACTCGACTCCTTCCCCAGCGCCAATCTGGTCCAGCGGGCGAACTTCGGGCATGTTATGCACGGTGGTGCCTTGCGGAGTAGTGACGCGAATAGCGTTCGGGTTGTCGCCCAGGCCACACTCGATGCGATAGCCAGGTGGTAGGAAGGTGTTGAAGCCTTGAATGAGCTCTGGGTTGCCTGCAAATAGTTGGCTGACGCGTCCAATGACCCCAGGGGTATCAATTGCGCCGCTCTTGAAATCTTTCATGATGTCCAAGAATTTGTTGTACACGTCAGGGCTGTCCGCAAACTGGACCTTGACCTGATCCAGGTAACTCAACGCGTCATTCAAGATGGGCTGCTGACCCTGACCTTGCTGGCCTATTTGCTGCTGCTGCTGTTGCTGCTGCTGCTGTTGTTGTTGTTGCTGAGCAGCCTGTGCATGCTGTTGAGCAGGTGTTCCAAATGGGAGTAGCATCCCGGGTTGTTGTACCTGCTGCTGCTGCTGTTGCTGTTGAGCAGGCTGTACTGGGCCGCCAAACATGTTCGCAGGTCCACTCGGTGCACCTAGGGGTTGCATCTGCTGTGGTTGCGGCTGCGGCTGCGGACCAGGTGGACCGTGCGGACCTTGTAGCGGCGTGCCAGCGCCCAATATATTATGAATACGCCCGCCTGTAGCAACAGGTTGATGCAGTAGGGGAGGTCCCGGCTGGTGCGGTGGCGCCTGTCCTAGCCTTCTCCGCTCTTCTTCTTCGCGATGTCTACGGTCTTCCTCCTCTTTGATGTGAATTTGCTCCACTTCCCTGGCCCGTTCGCGCTCACGGTCTGCTATGCCAGGCTGACCGGTAGCCTGTGCGATGTTTGGCAGTGGGAAGCCCGGCGGGCCGTCAGGTCGATGGGTGGGCGGAGGGGGTTGGCGGGGCGATGATTGCGAGATTCCTGCAAGACCTGCGAGGCCTGCAGGTTGGTGATGGAAGCCGAAGCTACCCGGGGGAGGAGGTGGTAAACCACTGTGTGCGGAAGACGGTGACGGGGCGGGCTGTTGCTGTGGAGTTCTGTGACAGCAGTGTTAGCAAGCAGTTCGTTTCCTGATGATGAAAATCGCGGTGCCATTGCTGTCCTGCTACGGCACGGCCAGCTGCATGACATTTCGGCCCTTGGGTGAACGCATGGACAGAGCAAACAAAGGACCTACCCGTATCCGCCGCCGGGTCTCGGAGGCTGAGACTGGCTCTGGTCTGGATGTGCGCCGCCTCCCGGGGCTGGCGGCCACCGATGCCCATCCATATTGCTTGATGTTCCAAACCCTATTGCCCTGTGACTTGTCGCCTCTGAGAACGGGTCGAGCTGGTTGGAGGAGATGCAAGGTGTCGGATGGCTGGGCTCGGTAGCTTGCGACAGCTCTCAGACGGGACTCGCGTGGCCTGGTGGGTGGTGTGTGTGTGTGTGCGACGCGAAGCACCAACTCGCACGTGCTCTTGTTCCTCTTGAGTCAAGTTGGATGAGGAAGCGCTTCAATAGGGACCTTGGCGCATGGTGGACGCTCCGCCAAGAGAAGTACAAGTTGTGGTCTGTATGGTATGGCTCGGTAGTCGTGCTGGTTGTGGTGGCAGAAGCAGAGGGCAGCAGGGGAGAACCCAAACTGCGCTAGAGGCCGATATCTGGGTTCTGCCAGGGCGGTGTACAGCTACGAGGAGCCGAAGCTACATCATTGACGGCTACTCCCGGCCCGTACCTGGCAAGGCGGAACGTGCGCCCGAGGTCGGCATCTGTACGGCCCTGACTCTTAACAGCCGAGACAACTCTCCTTCTGATATTGCTCGAAAAATCACGACAATGACGAGGAACATCCCTTGGGCACCAAACATGTCACACTCCAATCAACCTACTTCAGATAACCCAGGCTTCAAGGTGGCATATCAAGAGGCCAAGACTGGCTTCGATGAAGGTGGCGTACCCATTGGAGCGTGCCTTGTAGATAAGGATGGCAAGATACTAGGTCAAGGGCACAATATGAGAGTTCAAAAGAGCAGTGCGACTTTGCATGTACGCAGCTATTACATTCCCAACAAGACATTTTTGCAATCACCAGAACCCTGAATAACCTTTTATCGTCTCAAGGCCGAGATCTCCTGCTTCGAAAATGCCGGTCGTCTGCCAGCGTCTGCGTACCGTGGCGCGACTATGTACACTACCCTTTCCCCATGCGACATGTGCACGGGAGCATGTGTTATGTACAAAGTTGCTCGAGTCGTCATGGGTGAGAACAACACCTTCGTCGGCGGTGATGAATACCTCAGACAACGTGGGATCGAAGTCGTCAACCTGAAGAACGCCGAGTGTGAGCATTTGATGAAAGAGTTCATCAAGAAGCACCCCGAAGACTGGTAATCCGACGTCGAAGTTGCTGAGATTTGGCAAATGCTGACTGCTGTGATAGGTACGAAGACATCGGGGAACCGGAGAAGGCCCAGCAGTGACCGCGCATGTCACACACTAACCAGCCTAGAACAACTGTACGTTGTCCTTCAAGGCCTAGCCAGAGTCAACCTCTTCTCTTCGGAGCCGGGGCGATTTGCACGCTACCAGTCACTCTGCATAATGAACCGGTTATGCATCCTTTCCTCGGCGGCGGCCAAATCGACTTGGCTAGGCGCGTGTTTCTGCTGACGGAGGTCTGTTAAATCTGTTGGCACACCGCCATTTCCTTTCAAATGGCCGAACGAAGTCATCTACCTGATAGTCTGTGAATCTCCTGGAAATAGAACTTCAGATCGTCAGGGTTGACAAATGGCGTAATTCCTAGCCGACAAACGTTAGCGAATCTCTGGCACTGTGTACGCAAGGAGGACATAAGAGACGCTTACCATGGCCGAGATTAGCTATCCAGCCTTGCTTTCCACCGCCGAAGCCCTTAACCATGTTTTCAACCACTTTCGTGATCGCCTCGTGACCACCGTACAGAATGCCAGGGTCAGCGTTGCCTTGAATGACCTTGCCGTACTTCTGCGCAACCGCATACGCATCTTTTGGTTCGTAAAGCCAGTCAAGCCCAATAACATCGTACTTGGTCTTGCACAAGTCATCCAAGGCATACCATGCACCCTTGGCAAACACGACCATGGGCACTACCTCCTGTCCCAGCTCCCTCAACCGAGCTGGCAGACGATCGCAAATATAGTTCAAGTACGGCAGGCCGAACTCGTTGAAGCTGGCCGGACTCAACTCTCCCGCCCACGAGTCAAAGACCTGCACAATCTGCGCCCCGGCCACGACCTGCTGCGCCAGGTACTCGACACACAACACCGCAATCTTCTGCAGCAGCTTCTTCGCCTCGACCGCATACTTGAATATCCACGTCTTCGCATGCCTGAACATCTTGCTGCCCCCACCTTCAACCATATAACACATGAGGGTAAAAGGCGCACCACAGAACCCATACAGCGGCACGCGGCCTTGCAATTTCTGCCGCGTAAGCGTAATAGCCTTGTAGACATAATCCAAACTCTCCTTAACATCACACTCCCTCTCCATCACCTCCTTGAACTGCTCGTCCTCGGGGCTACCCAGGGGATTCGGGAAATGCGGGCCCTTCTCGGGCACCATGACGACCTCCATGCCCATGGCCTGGGGGATGACGAGGATGTCGGAGAAGATGATGGCGGCGTCGATGAGGCCCTCGTACCGCTCGACCGGCTGCAGCGTCAGCGTCGACGCGATCTCCGGGTTGCGGCAGCATTCGAAGAAGTCGTTGTTGCCCTTGGCCTTGTGGTATTCGGGGAGGTAGCGGCCTGCTTGCCGCATCACCCAGCATGGTGGACGCTCGACTTTTTGGCCGCGGGCGGTGCGGAGGAGGAGGTCGTTTTTGAGGGGTTCGAATTTGGGGTCGTCTTTGCTTGCCATGGTTGCTTCCTTTTTTTTCCTCCCTTGTGTTTTTGATTTCCTGAGCGGTGGGTTGGGGTCGTGGTGTGGGTGATGGAGGGGCAGTTGATGCGAGGTGGTTTGAATTGATCGAACCGAGGCTTGCGGTTTGACGACATTGATGGAGACATTGATCAAGCTTTCGTTAGAGCAAACTCTGTGCGAGCAGGGCCGAACAACCGCCTTCCCATCAAGCCCACCATAATCCAAGATAAACGCTGGAAGCTGACTAGATATTTACCAAGAAATAACGACTCTTCCAGAAATCGTTTTTGAAGCTGCCTCACTGTCAAACGATCTTGTACATATTGGCTAAGGCTGTAGCCTGCAGCTCCCTAACTTGAAGAACTCCATGACATCTCTATGAGCTTGGGAACATTGATCCGGCGCTCAACATGTAGCCCACGAAAACTATTGATATCCGGCCAGCCACTTTTGCGCCCGGCAACCTTTTCATGCGACGATTTATCGCAGCGATCATGGATCCGCGGAGCGAAAACAAAGACGGTGGTAAAAGCAAGCAGCTTGCCACAAGGGATCCTTCCGCCACTTCCCCAGACCGAAGATGATCTCGCGCCCAAGAAACAATACCCGACAGTGCTTCAACAGCACCTGAACAATGTCCGCAAATTTAAGGACTGCATTGTTCTCACCCGGGTCGGCGACTTCTACGAGATGTATTTCGACCAGGTAGACGAGTATGCGCACCTAGTTAACCTCAAGAAAGCCAAGCGAGCTACCGCTCTCGGGGATGTAGCCATGGCAGGGTTCCAACATGCTTCACTGGATAGGTACCTGAAGATGTTTGTCCAGGATCTCGGGAAACAGGTGGCTATTTCTGAGCAAATTCGCTTGCCGGATAGCGAAAGGGAAGGCAGAGCAGGGGCTCCGATGTACGACAGGAAAGTCACGAGAGTGATTACGGCTGGTACTTTGATCGATGAGAATTTCATGGATCCGTATGAAAACAATTTCCTGCTGGCTGTGCACCTGGGCGCTTCAATACCAGCGGAACTTCTAAGTGAAGCTCAAAAAGAGCCGCAGGAAAACAGTGGTCGCTCGCAATCTGTCGGTTTAAGCTGGGTCGACTTGTCGAGTGGCGACTTCTTCACGCAGCATATCAACCTTGCTTCGCTTTCTTCGCTCGTGGCTCGTATTCGGCCACGCGAGATTGTGCTTGACCGATCTCTGGAATCGGCCGCTGAATTGCAACTGAATACCCTTCTTGGCGAAGGTGGTTTCTCTGTGCACTTTCACGAAGTCAACGTGCAGTCGTCTACAGTCGCTGAATGGACCACGATGCTCGAACAACCAGTCCCGAAAAAGGAGGTATCCGCATTCTCGGCAGAAGAGGTCATAGCTGGTAACCTGGTACTAGACTATGTCAAAGAAAAGCTCATAGGCCAGCAGATCAAGCTCCAGCCACCTGTCAGGCGCTCGGAAGAGGAATTCCTATCGATCGACAAGCAGAGCTTACGGGGTCTCGAGATTCGAAGCACCCTTCGGGATGGTACCTTCCAAGGCAGCTTGTTGCACGCTGTTCGCCAAACTGTTACCAAGAGCGGAGCAAGACTTCTCAGCCAGCGATTGGTGTCTCCTTCAATGTCTCTAGGTGTAATCAACAAGAGATTAGACTTGGCGCAGGAGCTCTTGCACCATGATGCGTTGCGCGAGGATGTCGTAGCGTTGCTGCGTCGTACAGCCGACACTCTGCGGCTCCTCCAACGCTTCTCCATCGGCAGGGGCGACGCTGATGACTTGTTGAGTCTCGCTCGTACGGTCGATGTTACAGTTCGCTTGGCCAAGCTGTTGCAGGACCACATTGAGGCGCAGCAATCCCAGAACGATGGGGTTATCGATTTTGGCTTCCTCATGGACATTCTTGGCCGTCTGGATACGAAGAGCCCCAATGTGATCTCCAAGCGCATTACTGACGCGATTGATGAAGATGGTCTCAATCGGCAGCATGTTGCTGAACTTCAGGAGCGATCTGATGCCGAGGAGTCAGCGGAAGAAGCAATAGCGGCCGGAGAGGATTCGCAGAAGACGGCAAAATCATCACGTCGTACGTCCAAGAAGAGAGCTACTGCTGAAGAGATCAGCCCGGAGGAGACCTGGATCATGCGCAGACGCGCGTCGTCCACTTTGGAAAGGGCACATACCGATCTGGACGACTTGATTGGAATGAAGTATGATCTTGCTCAGACATTGCGTCGAGACCTCATGAACGAAAGCTTGACGATGAAATGGAGTGCTCAGCTTGGGCATTTCTGTCACATCAAAGGAAAAGAAATCAAGAGTCCGCTGTCTGCACGTTCTGACGTCCGAAGCATTGGCTCAACAAAGAGTACCAGGTCATTTTACATTGATGAATGGACTCAGCTCGCAGCCCGAATAGACGAAAGTAAACTTCGCATCCGAACCGAAGAGGAGCGTGTGTTCACTCGGCTTCGTAATAAAGTGCTTGAGAACCTCATGACGCTCCGTCGTAATGCCGCCGTTCTTGACGAGCTTGACGTAGCCTGTTCGTCTGCGACCGTCGCGAAACAGCGTGGGCTTGTCCGACCGATCTTGAATGAAAGCACAACCCACAACATCGTTGGCGGTCGTCATCCTACAGTAGACGCAAGTTTGAAAGACTCTGGCCGCCTTTTCACCGCGAATGACTGCGCTGTAGGTGATCGTGAGAAGATCTACCTCATCACCGGTCCCAATATGGCAGGAAAGAGCACCTATCTCCGCCAGAATGCTCTCATCACTATCCTCGCGCAAACAGGCTGCTTCGTGCCGGCCGAATACGCCGAGATAGGCCTCGTCGATAAGATCTTCAGTCGGGTAGGCTCAGCAGACAATCTATACCAAGACCAGTCGACCTTCATGGTGGAGATGCTCGAGACGGCCGAGATCCTCAAGCAAGCTACACCCCGATCCTTCGTCATCATGGACGAAGTCGGTCGAGGCACAACGCCAGAGGATGGTATTGCTGTTGGGTATGCTTGTCTGCATCACCTCCACAATGTAAATCGAAGCCGAACACTATTCGCCACGCATTTCCACGCTCTTGCAGATATGACGACCGACTTCAGTGCTCTGGGTTGCTATTGTACGGACATTGCCGAAGAGGACGATGGAAGCTGGGCTTATGTGCATAGGTTACGGAGAGGTGTCAATCGGAAGAGCCACGCGCTGAAGGTTGCGAGATTAGCAGGGTTACCGGAGAGTGCTGTTGAAGTCGCTGGGGCGGTGTTGGCTGACATGCAGCGACACGAAAGTGTAGAGGTTGAAAAGCACAGCACTTGTGCTGCTTCTGCTTGGACAATGTAATCTCTGATTATCCTCAAAGAAAGAATATAAAAATTTATCGACTCATCTTGTACAGCTGCAGATCTGAGATAGACTCTCAGGACCTGCCACGCTCTGTTCGAGAGTCACACAATAGAGAACAACTCTATTCGGAAAATTTCAGCGGCTGTGAAGCTTAGTGCAACTGAATACTATGCACAGCGGTTTAGCATCTAGTGACGACTTGCAGCATGGATGTAGAATATGTAGCAAAAATGGAACAATTGAAAACCAGATAAGAATCAGCGCGCCAACACCAGCGAGCTCGGTACAATGATTCGTCGTTCCTTCTTTCTAGAATTCAAAGAAGGAGGAGTCACAATTAACCACAGATCACTGTCTGTTCAAGATCCTAATGTTGACGAATCTTCACCGTGCTATCGTAGAAGTCGGGCTTCAGTCCTCCTAAAGGGGATTCGGCGCCGATACTCATCGCTAGGGTTAGGGTTCTGCGCATCAACGTCTCGCATCTTTCGGACGTCCAGTGCAGACGGCATCGTCAGACTCCCACCAGCAAGATGTTTTCACGGCGCTCGCTGCATACTTTGAGTGCTGCCGAGAGGCAGTTTCTCCGGCAGCAGAACGTCCGCACTGGAGAATGCATTAGATGCTTTCACGCCTCGCGAAGACAGCGCGCAGAAGGCGATGGACCTGCGGGATCTGGGAAACGCAATGTAGGCTCGGATCAAGGCAATGACCAGGGCACACCCTATAACAGTATGGACAGAGCATAAAGACGGCCAGAATGTAAGCTGACACAATCATCAGAGCCCAACCGTGGACCTAGCCGTCAGCAACGCTCCGCTAAGGTCTCCGAGGAAGTCCGCATGCTCAACCGCGATACACCCAACCTTGGTCCAACGAAACCCCCGAACGATGGAGCAGACTTCACCGCACCGCCAGCTGCCACGAAGCCAGAGGATGCGCCGCCAGGTAGAATGGGTGAGAACATGCCGCCGGAGAGAGAGGGACCGTTGAACCAGGGTGCTGCAAGCAGGCCGCTGCGGGATGCTGGAGAAGAGCAAGTCGGTGCAATCAAGCGCAATATGAGTGTTCGGCCTGACAGCGCTGCTCAGCCCACCCCTGAGGTTGGCTTTTTGGACGCAGCGAGCGCGGGTGGACAGGGGACGATAGCGCAGAAGAGAGCACAGGATCCCGAAGAGCAAGATGAGGAGGGAGAAGAAGAGGAGCAAGACAAGGCACCAGACATGGTCACTAAGAAGCGGCCCGACGTTGTTTCGCCCTCAGGGCGACGTCTTCCCATGCCTGGAACACCCTTTATTGCTGCGGCGCTGACTAGGGAGGGTCTCAAGACCGCCGGCGACGGCGCATCTACAATTGCCGCCGGGAATTTCGAAGGTGTGCTGAATGACCGACTGAAGGTGGTCACCGAGCCTGGAAACGACGTTGCCAGTCGCGACGTCCACTACCTCGCCCAGAAACTCCTGAACCGACAGCTCGTTTACTTCCGCTCGCAGGATGAAATCGATGCAACGTTGGCAGAGTGCAAGCGCATCACAGGCAGAGGCGCTCTTCTCACGGAACAGGAATACGCCGACTTGAACCTCGACGCTACTCAACCATACTTTACCCCCTTCCCTGAAGGCGTACGGAAAACTCTGATTAGCCACATGGTGAACGGGCAGTACGACAGCCAGGGCCTTTTCGCGGGTAAAGCGCCGCATAAGCAGGAGGTCTTGAACGAGGTCGAGAGGAATCTGATGCGCAATGGCACGTACTTGAACAGCGATAGCAGCAGGCTTCTTCAGAAGGTCAGGAGTTTGCTGCCTGTAGCAACACCGCAGAAGAGTGGTGCTAATGGCGCAGCGCCGCAGGGCAAGGAACAGCAGAAGCAGGAAGCTAAAGCGTGAGTGAGCTATCGCTGAGCGTTTGCATAAATGTAGCAATATCTGTACAATGAAAAGCCAGGTTTGAACCGAGTCATTCCACTTTTTTCGGCCAGAGCGTATTGCGTCTTTACAAGCCGGTGTGTCCATAATGGCCAGTTCAGACCTATTTAGATCAGCCATTCCTCCTTCCAGAAATCAACCACTTCAATGCACTGCTTCTCTCCGACCAGATCCCTCAATTGCTTCAGCTTCATCCGTCCGCCATCATCGCCAATGGCAGACGAGACATTTTGACTTGTCCAAGTCAGCGGGTCGTCCAACAGGTCGCTAGCCTGAACACAACTGCCCGCTTCAATTGATGCTTTAGCGGCTGCGCGAGCGGACGGCGAGCTTGACTGTGGTGCGCTCGAGATCCCTGTGCACGCCGCTGCGAGCTCTTCCATGTTGACGAAGAGGTCGGACAAGCAGTAAGCGGTCTGCCGATCCATTGGTGGATTTGAAGTACATTGCTGGAGCAGGTCAAACGTATTCGCCGACTGCTTTGGCGCAGGGTGAAAGGGGTTATTGAGAGCAGCGACGTACTTCTGCACGAGCTGCGGCAGCTGACGGAGGGCCGTGAGAGGTAGGATGGGAATATATGGGATATCTGAGCGGTTCGTAAGTTCGGCTTGGAGTTTCGTCCAGGCTATCACACCTTCTGTATTTCCTCGTTCGCTGTCTGCTGAGAGTTGGGCGGTCTGCTGTGCCAACTTCCTAGCTGTGGTGAAGCTATTGGCAATGATGGGAGCAGTCGGTTGGGCTGGTGGTGGTGGTGGTGGTGGTGGTGGAGAGGCGAGGAGAAAGACGATAGCCAGGTCTTTCCCACCTGTCAAAGAAGCGAAGCGCTGGATTCTCTCGATGGTGGCCTCAAGCTGGGCCTCAGCCACAGCGGATGATGAAAGGAGGAGGAAGCGGAGCTGGCGAGCAGCAAGCGCATGACCAGTCCTAGGATTGACACAAGGTTGAAGCGGCAAGATGAGATCGTGGGTGTCGAGGTTCTTCTCTGCGGATGGTAAGATCTCTAAGCTTCTTACAACCGAGATGGAGGCATCTTACCTAGCAGTCCCAAGCCGCCCTGGACCGTGAGGACTGGGACGATAGACTTGAATGACTGGCGTCGACGTAGACTGTGACAGAAATGTCCCGGGGCCATTTCCACGTTCTGGCTGATGTAATAAATAACAGGACGGGAATCGGCGCTGATGTGAGAAAGGAGAAGATGAGATGAAGTCGGGTAGGCACGTGGCCTTGGACTTCACCTCATCGGTCCCTTCCGCCCAATCCGGCTTTAAATGAGTGATGAGTCCGATATTTACATTGCGAGTGGGGTATTTACTGTACAAACCATAGTAGCAAAATATACACATTATTTTCCCTTGCTTTCCTTGTTACCAGCGTCCGCCTCCACTGACACCTTGACATCAGTAGGCCTTGCTGTAGTCTTTGCCTCGCTTTTGCACTCTGGACTTTCGTTGTTCTTCTCGCCGGTGGTCGCCACCGATGCAGCGGGCACAGTAGTTCCGGCTTTACTGCCCTTCTCTACCATCTCACTCACTGACTTTTCCGAGAGGGCGACAGGTCTTCCGCCCTCCTTTTCCTCTGGCTGCGCGCTTGGCAGCCAGGCCTTTGGATTGTACCAGCTGTACTGCGGCGTCCTCTTGATTTGCTCCTTCAACTCAGCAAGCTCGGGCTCATGCTCCCTTCGAAGCCTGTACACTTCAGCCTCCAGCTGCTCTATCCTCTCAGCAACGTCATCCCGGCGCGCGCTCTCTTTGGCCCTGCTCCTCCAACTGTCCCAGACCAGAAGTCCCGCTGCAACGGCAAATATGAATGCCTCCGAGAAGAAGTTTGCACCTAGTTCTATCGCCTTAGCATCGCTTAATGGCCGTATTCTGACCCTAGGCCTCTTCTCCTCTTCCTTTTTCTTGTCCCCAGCACTCTCAGCTTTAGCTTGGTCTTCATCATGCTTTCGCTGCTCTAGCTCCGTCCTGACTGTGGGAGACTCAGCCCTTCTTTTCTTGTCTTCTGCCGCTCTCTGCTCTCTCTCGTGCATTCGTTGTTGTGCATCGGCATCGTGTAGCAGACCTAGCCGCATTCGCATATCGATTTGGTGGATTCGTTGCGCCTGTTTGACGGCAAAACGGCGGAATCCATCATGTTCCTTCGTCTGGCGCTTAATGTAGTTACCAATGGGTTTCGCAGCAGTCCGGATTACTAGTGAGGCGAGCTTGAAGGTGAGGGACATCTTGGCGGAAATGCTTGTATCTTATTCACTTTCCAGAATAATGTTGAATGCCCACAGCGGGCGCTTATGCCTTCAGTCCATGATTTCCTTCCATTAAGTCGACTCATAAATTGGCTTCAGAGCTCAGAGACTGGTAGGAAAGAGGTCTTGAATACGGTGATTCAGGTTGCCTAATAGAGTTCAGCGCTCGTAACTCCGCTAAGTCCGCGCTGTTTACAGGTACTGAGGTAGAGGCAGATCAAGTTGATTCCACGCCTTCCTCTGACATTTCGTGCATTGTATATCTCTTCCAGTATTTTTCCAAAAATTCAGAATACCTGCACTACCAGCGATACACTGCATCCTTTGGCCAGTCGATCATGCTGCCCCGTCCACCCACGAAGATTACATTGACTGCGGATGACATTGCCGAGTATGAACAGCGGAAACTGGCACGAGACGCGGCAAGGAACATGAATGCCGAGCAGCGAATGGACAGCTCAGTGTCCCAGGACACGTCGAATAGCACAGTTGAAGATGCCCACGACAACGGCATGGAGCAGGAGAGCAGCATGGTCGAGCAAGACGCAACACCGGCCCAGCAAACTCGGGCTGCAAGAGCAGCAGCGGCTGCCAGAGTCAGATCAGAGAGGGAGGCTAGGTTGGGTATTGGGAGCTCAAGGGGCTGAAGCGCCCCATATAACATCAGTCACTGTGCTTCCTCTTGATTTTCACAAGTCACGGCACAAGTCCGAGCCCTCGACCGCTAAACTCCACGAGGACGAAGATTACGAAGTCTGGAATGCAATTCGCAGAGCCTTCAACATTCGTGCCTTCATCCACGACCCAAGTTGCAAGGGGCTCTACACAAGCTCACGATTCGCTTGTGGCAATCACCTCCCAGACAAAATGCCAAGGTTCGAGACTGCCTCGCAAACTCATCACGCTCATACACTCGTACTGCTTCGTCTTCCAACGCCGTCAAACGCAATGGCTCCACCACGAGCGCTCGCGATGCTTCTAGTATAAATTTCTTAGCCTGCTACCATTGAGAGATGCAGTCGCACCCTGAGCTAGAATGGAATTTTACGATCTTGATACGCTCATTATCGATGGCGAATGCGATTCCGAAGTTTCAAGGATCGGCTGGGAACTCGGTGCTAGAGGTGATAGAGATGCGTCGGCAGTGGTAGAGCCTGAGAAAGCCTCAGAGACTCTCGCGGACCGCCAAACGTGGGACCTGACTTCTTTGCACCCTTTCTTTGGGATTTGACGAAGTTGACTGGGCTACAATTTAACAACCGACTGGATTTCAGGCAATTGGGTCGAATACACCGCGCATTGGTGGACAATCTGATACCCAACCGGCTGCTTCGGCGAGAATACTTCCGCCCACATTCCCATGGAGAGAAGCCGCAATCACTCTCTATTACGGCCGGATTCTAAAGACCCCGATCCAGCACCTAAGTACTCGCAGACGCCCGTCCCATCAAATGCTAGAAGACTGCTGGATTTCTGAGAAGACTTTGGCTTTTGCTTTTACCTCTGACAAATTCGATTCTGGCCATTTGCATGCGACATCTGAATATTCGTGGCCAGGACATCTAGCTGTACCCATTATCTTAAGGACATCCAATAACAAAGAGGAGATCATCCACGTTTCACAGACTTGTCAGGCTCGAATGCGCACAATTATGTTTGTTGCACTCAGTGTTGTGGCTGTCCTAAGCTGTGCCTAGGGCAGATCGGCAGGAGAGCAAATCCCCGCTTTGCAATTGGAATACGTTATTTTCTTTCGGGGCCTTTGATTCGACAAGGATGAGGAGTGCACATTTGGCTTTCTAAATAGGCTTTTGTCATATTCTTCGCAACCAAGCTCTGTCGCTCTCACAAAACATTCAAAGTTTCGCTGCTTAAAGCTTGACGAATCTAGGAGTGCTTTGGTCCAGACATCACATTTGGCCAGAAGCTATGCTTCGATGGCTCCCTGATTGAAACCGACGATTCGGCAATGTCATTGACATGATCCACTGCTGCATACAATGTGACACCGACTGGCACATCTGACCGTATTACAAGAGGCAGTGTGCATCAAAAGAAAATCAAGAATTCATTTGTGCTTTCACGGCTAAGCCATGGCTCATCGCTGTCCCTTTCAATGGCGCCACGGCGCAACTTACAGTCACCTTATTACCACAGCCAGTGCGTCATCTCCGGTCGACCTTGATAAAGGAAACAAGCGGCCCAGAACACAAGTTTCCAGGCCGCTCGAAGAGTCTGTGACGCCAGTCTGGTCTTGATCTGAAACTCTTTCGAGCCGTGTACAATGAGAATCAGCCTTGTCGTGACCCCAGCAATATTGGGTTGGCACCGGCCGTTGGCTTCGAAGGCGCCTTTATCTGTCACTATCACACAGTCACACTTTTAGAGACCAAACATCTCAAAGTTCGAAAAGTGCACGCCGTGGCTTAATGACGCTGTTTGATAGACAATGGCCCTGTCAATGAGGTGGCATGCAGACTGTGGCGGATTTCAGTGTTGCCGAAATTCTTTTGGAATGCAAGTCAATGTGGCGGTTATATGTTGGCCGGCTCTCGCGGTTCTTGGAGGAATGTAGATCTTCGCGACCACTCACAACAGCGCGCGGCACAAAGTGCAAGCAGGCTTTGAATTGACTACTTCATCGTTGCAGGGGCACAAAACTGCTGTTACAGAGTCTCCGTTCCATCGTTCGAGAACGGGGTTCTTTGCGATGCGTTCCTTACGCCTCGATGTCCGGAAGAGTGCCATCGCGGTCCTGTCGCTTTTGGGTGCTATTCACGCCCAGAGTGTGGCCGAAGGGACATTTTACAAAGGCGGAGGCGCACCTGGAGCAGCGCCTTATCAACTAGTCGACGACTATCAACCGTCCATCTTCTTCTCCAAGTTCAACTTCTATAGTGTAAGCCAATCATACACAGAAACAATCCGTCGCGCTAAAAATTTGTTAGTCCTATGACCCTACTTATGGCCATGTCAAGTATGTATTTCGGTTCTAGCTTCATGGCAGAGCTAATTGCCAATAGATATGTCACCAAAGATGTTGCTTGGCAGAATGGCTACGTTCAAGAAGGTGACCAGGCGATCATGAGCGTCGACACCACAAACAAGTGGCCAAGAGGCGGCGATGGAAGACCGGCTACTAGGATCATCAGCAACAACGCCTACACACACGGCCTTTTCATATTAGATCTCGAACACATGCCATGGGGCTGTGGCACTTGGCCGGCATATTGGCTTCTGGGCCCTGACTGGGCGACGAATGGCGAGATTGACATCATCGAAGGTGTCAATACCGGAATGTCCAACTCGATCTCGATGCACACAGAAGCAGGCTGCACAATCGCTGGTAGCGGTCAGACGGCGACTTTCCAAACCTCGGATTGTGATCACAATGCGAACGGCAACTCCGGCTGTGGCTCGTTGCTAGACGGTTCTAAGATTCCCAACAACTACGGCGAAGGTCTCAACAACAATGGTGGAGGTGTCTATGCAACGGAGTGGACATCCGAGTACATCAAGCACTGGTTCTTCCCCCGAGACAGCATTCCCGACAACATTGCTTCAGGAGAGCCAGATCCTGCTACTTGGGGTATCCCGACTGTAAATGCTCAAGGGTCTTGCGACATCGACTCTCATTTTAACAACATGAGCATAATCATCAACACGGATTTCTGCGGCGCTTGGGCAGGTTGGGTGTACCAATCTCAATTCCCTGAATGTCCACAGAATATGAGCGCCAACAGCTTGGACTCATGCGTTGATTTTGTTGGAAACAACCCGTCATATTTTGAGCAAGCATACTGGGAAATCAATTCCCTGCAAGTCTACCAAATGCCGGAGGGTGCTCAGCCAAGCTCGTCATACACGACTAGCCTTTCGTCAGTTACGCCGGCGGTAAGCACAGCAGGCACCAGCCAACTTCCTGTTGGTCCAGGTGCTTCAACCCAAGACGTCTCCTCCGCGCCATACACTGGCCCAACTTCAAGTGGTACTCCAACCGGTTCGGCACCTGCATCAGCTTCTACACCGGTGCTTTGTCCCGATTATAACGGTACGGCCTTCACCGACAGCAACAACGTGCAGTACGATATTCACTGTGGATTCGATTATCAGGGCGGCGGTAATGTCTATGCCGCTGAAAGCTTTGAAAATTGTTTGGGGATTTGCGATAATACCTCGGGCTGCAAAGCAGTGTCATTCGTCGGAGGAAACGGTGCTGGCAGCTGCTACGTCAAGGATGCGACTGGATCATTGAATTACGATGGCTCCACCAACGCTGCAGTCCGCGTATCGGGTTCGGGGTCTGCAACCAGCTCAGTGCAGCAAACCCTTATCACCAGCGAGGCCAATACAGCATCTATGACATCCACGATGGCTAGTAGTCCAAGCCAGTCGCTGACACCGTATCCCTCCTCAACCTCACCCAGCACTCCTGATGCGGCCTGCCCCGACGCAGACGGCGAAGAGATCACGGATGACAACGGCAGGTCGTATACTATTTACTGCAGCTCCGACACCACGGGAGACGGTGCATTCGGGACTCGCACATTTGACAGTGGCACTTTCACGCAATGCATGGATGCTTGCGACGAACTGTCAGAGTGCGGCGCGTGGGTCTGGTCATCGTACCCAGACTATGGTGGCATTTGCTACTTCAAAGCATTACCGCAGACGCCAAAGCCTGTGACTGACGATAGGTCAGTCGCAGGTATCGTTGTAGGTGAAGCAGCTAGCGCAACGAGCACTGCAACGAATGTGCCACGCTCGTTGTCCAGCACTGCAATGCTGAGCACTCTGACTCCGCCCTCGTATGAGAGTATGTCATTAACAAGTTCTTACGGATCCTCGGGCATGACAACCGATCTCGCTTCTAGCAGCATTGCAATGATGAGCGGCATGGGCAGCAGTAGTACGAGATCGAGCAGCGTGTCTAGCAGCGATGCAAGACCGAGCGACACAACCAGCAGTGATATGAGACCAAGCAACTTATCGACCGGCACCATGCTTGGCAACCCTTCCACGTCTACTAACAATGTTGCCTCAAGTGCCGTTGCACCTGAAAGCTACGCCTCTGCCATGACCGGTACCTCCGCCTCAGTCTCTGGGAATGTTTCGCCCTCCAGCTACGTCGCTCCGACTTCCTCCAGGACAAGCGTATCCGGCGTGTCGACCTCAAGTGGAGTGACTGCTAGCATTCAGCCGTCAAGCTATGCTATTCGAAGCTCTAGTAGTACCAGCATACCTTCGGTAGCTACTGAAGCTGCTAGCAGCGCAACGACATCTAGTAGCACCCCGCCAGTAGTTTCGCCGGCTTCTACCAGCTCCTGTTCAGTTCTATCAAGTTCTTCCATTGCGTCTTCGCAACCAAACACGGTTTCGACAACGACTTCCACACAATTTACTCCCGGTCCATACGCTACACCGACGTTCACGGAGCCTCCTCCAAACGAGCCGGCCCCTTCATGCCCTGCAGACCCTGCAGAGTCGTGTGAAAATACTGGCGACCAGTCAGTGTGCTCAAGCGACAACGGTGCAGCCTACGGTCTGACCTGCAATGTCGCATATACCGGCACGGTGCTCAGTTCTCCCAGCTACAAGATGAGGAGGCAAAGTGAAGAGCCTTCCTTCCAAGCTTGTGCAGATCTCTGTGACACCACGACTGGGTGCGTGGCCTTCAACTACATCGACACTCAATGCACGATGTTTAGCGAGGTTACGGGTACATACTACGCACCTGGTGCCGTTGGAGCAACGCAGATTACCTCGCCAACGGATCCGACTGTTGGCTTACCACCAGCATACACGAATACAAATGTGGCAAGCCAGTCTTCTAGCTCTCAGCCATTTTTGACGTCGTCCTCATCGGCCACGTCTCCATGTAAGTGTTTTCCATTCGATTGACACGATGTTTGCTAATCATGAAACAGCACAACCCTCGGTCAGCGCCCCGGGAAGTACCACAACACTCCCAACAACAACGAGCAACCCATCTGTACCCGCAAGCGGCTCCTCCACACTGACCACCATCGGCTCGTCCTCCGTCTACACAGCTGTTTCATCAGCCGATGTACCCAGTAGCAGCCGGGACTCTACTGTCACTATTTTCACATCAGGCAGCCCTACCGGCACATGCAAACCAACACCAGGCGTGGGCACGACTACCCTGACTACCACCACGATCGTAACGAGTTGCGGGGTACCTGTGACGTGCCCTGCGCCTTGATAGTTGGTATATGGTGTGACCTGTCGATGAAGGGGCGTTGTTGTTACAACGACAATGACCAAAGGACATTCACGCTCCAACCGACATCTGCGCAAGAGCTTAGTGTCCGTCATCAGTGTTCGGCTTGGGGATGACTGGATCGTTGAGAGGGTCTTAGATAGTATCTGTATTCGAATCTTAAAAGATGATGAGCTTGTCGATCTCAGTATCAAGCGTGGACGGCGGTGTTTCAGTAAGCCGGAGTTAAAAGGACTGGATTCTGGAGAGCTCTAATGGCACACATCGGAAAGAGTCTCGTGGCTGTGCGCGCTATGCGTTATTAGTTAACCCACTGCTGAAGTTCATAATGAGAATGATCAGGTGTTTTCCACTTGTGTCCAATGTCTACATTAGATTGATGAATCAATCCAAGATAGCTTCTGCATTAATCCAGGTCTACCATTCTTCTAAGACAAGAAACCTACACAGATACTTCCATTATATCATATGAAAACAAAATGAATTGTTTCCTTATTATTTTGTAGTAACAGAAAGTACCTGGTAAGGTAGTGCAAGGGTGGACATATCTTTAGTTGTGCGGGGGCTCCACACTTGACCCCCGCAGTTCAGAGGTTCCATTCCTCTGCAATAAATTGGTGAGGTGGTGACTTCAATTCCAACTTCACGCTTAGGTACATCTACAGTAACAACCCCACCCAATCGAACTCTGCAAGATCCCCTCAAGCTCTCCCTTGCACCTACGCCTTGCATATCTAGCAGGCGCGAACACAACACCGAACCATGTCAACAACTACTGCGCCACCGTCTCAATCCCACGCTCCCACCGAAACCTCCTCGCCCTGGGCAAACAAATACCGCGGCGTGCGTCCCTCCCCACCTCCCCACCTCACAAAACCCTCCAAACTAATCAACTCCATTACAGGCCACAGTCGAAGACCTCGACCCACCACCCGCCCTCTCCACCTCCCCGACCTCCCCAATCCATTCCGCGCTCATGGCAGCCTTCGAACGGGAATACACACACCTGACCGTCATTCACCCGACGACCAAAACCCTACTAGGCTACCTCAGCATGCCCTCCCTCCGACACCAAATCGAAACAGGTCAAGTCCGGGAAGACGAGCCCGTGGAGAAAGCTATGCTGCGGTTCCAGCGGAAGGGGAAGAAATACAGGTTGATAACGATGGAGACGGGACTTGAGGAGTTAGAGGCGTTTTTTGAGGGGGAGGGGGAGGGGATGGGGGGACAGAAGCAGGAGTTTGCGGTTGTGACGGATCCCGGGAGGAGGTTTGTGTTGGGGGTTGTGACGCGGGAGGATTTGGGGGAGTTTGTGAGGAGGAGACCGGCTTGAGATTTCTCTTTTCTGACTTTGTTTGGGAGCCTGGAAATGGGGGGGGGGGGGGGGGGGGGGGGGGGGGGGGGTTTGCATGAGGCTGAGAGAGGCAGGACATGGGACGCAAAGGACAGGGAGATGGGGATGATCTACGATATGCTCACGCACGAGACTGGGAGAGAGGAATGAGAATCTCCTGTCGAAGCTAGCAGAACGTGGTGAACTTTTGATACAAGGATGGCAGATGGAACTCAAGCCCAGGCGCCGACAAGGGCCATAAGCATACTGCCACCGACGACAGCGCCACAGGCTTCAAGTCGCCGTCTGCCCTGGAGCTCGGCATAACTTCTATCTGTTAGGAAATCCTCCGCGAGCAGCTGCACCAGTCCTGCATACAGGAGCAAGCCACTGGAGATAGCATTTACAATACCGACCATCAACAATCCAAACTGGCTTTCCGGGTCGTATAAACGATGGACTGCTAATCCAATCGCTTGGCCGATGGGCGTGGTGACGCCGTACATGGCGCTCATCAACCACGGCTTCGGACTGCTAGGAGGGAACGAGGAGATTCCTGCGATTCTGCTGCCAAGCGCAAGACCTTCGAAGGTCTGATGGAAGGAAATGGCGACTAGGAGGACGACGAAGGCGGCGCCGGTGGAGACGGAAAGGGCCATTCCGATGAAGACAGAGTGGAAGAGGATGCCGGCTTCGAGCATGAGACATTGCAGCACAGCGCGTTGTTCGTGTGCGGTGTCTTGAGTAGTCGGGGAGGTGTGGGAGTGGGTAGTAGGCGGGTCTGCAAAGGAAACTTTGCGGTTGCGGCGAGATGAAGGATTGTGGAGATGGCCATTGGAATGTTCCGCTTGGTCGTCGTTGGAGTCGTTGGAGTCGGCAGTAAGCGGCTGTCTGTCATCGTCGGCTACCATTGGGTCCAGCTCATCGAGACCTGTGTCGGAGTCGTCGTCGTCCTGGAAAGGAGGCTCTGGCGGGAGCGGCTTATTAAGCGTCTCGGCATTGTCGGTAGAGCCAGGTCGCGTGCTGGTATGCTCTTGTAGCGGTACTGCCGCATCCAGCTCATCGTACTGCCCAAGCGGCTCATGTCTGAAAGAATTACTACTCTCACTCCTCCCCACCTTCGGTCTCGGGTTGCTGTCCCCTCTCAACCGTTCCAAGTCTACGCTGTGATTGTGCCCTGCCCCCTTAATGGCGAACACCATCTCAATGCCTACCACGGCCAGCACGCTGCACATGGCAATAAAGCCGCTCATAGCCGGGTAACCCTCATTCCAGAAGCTTGGCAGACAGGGGTCGGTGAGGCTGGTATACGCGGTGGGCAGCAGGTGCACAAAGGCAGTCGCGATCAGAACACCCGTCCCGAAGTGTCGGCTGAGAAAGAGCGCATAGCTGGGCACTGGCAGTTTCGGAAAGCGCTTGACGATGATGGGGAAGGAGCAGGCGAGGGTGCTGAGCAGGAGGATCAGGAAGAGCGCAAAGACGTGCAGGCCGGTGTCGTAGTGTCGGTTCTTGTTTCCAGAGCCGCATGTTGGTCGGGTGCCATCGTCCGTAGAATCCTGTGTCTGGCGGCGGGCTATCTCAGCGCGGAGGAGGTGGAGGGGCAGCGAGGACAGCGATGTCGCTAAGTAAGATTAGTGCTGCGCGTGTGGAAGCCGTGGTGGGCGAAGAGCTTACAGTCCTGTGCGACATCGTTGCGCATGGTAAGGGGACAGTACTGCAGTCCGAGGACTTGAACCGCAAGTGACGCTTCCCGTCGCTCCTTGTTACTGTACAGTACATGTACCTTGCCAGCCTCCAGTGGTAAGCTCGTAGGATGGCCTAGTGCGGTGATGGCGCTGCGCGCGCTCCGGATCTGATAACGCGCCCCCGGGTCTAGCCGGAAGCTCGCTCAGGTCCACGGGTTGCCGCTCAAGCCTTATTGCTGCCTGAAACGCGGGGTCCGGCGACCTGGGAACTTTGAGCGCGACGCGGCACGTTCCGCATTAGCTCATTCCGCCGTCTTCTCTTTCACTGAGGTCGCAGCTCTGACAATCTTTATCGCATTACTCACTTTCACTTCTCCTCATACGCATAATCACTGAATCACTACCTCACGACATTACAAAGAGCGGCCGACACTGTTGCTCTTATATACACTCATTGCGACGAGCCCCCGACCAGCCAGTGACTTTGCTATAGCAAACTCTCGGCTGGATCAGCTGTCAGCAGCTTTTCCTTAGCAGGCGCAGGCCGCTTGCGCTCGTGCACCTCTCGTCGAATTCTTTGCACACCACAGGCTGCACACGAATCTGCCGCAGAAATGGTTGCGCGTCAGAATGGCCCGAGAGCCGCTGGCCGTGGCTCGGCAGCAAAGCGGGCAGGAGCGAGAGCAGACAAGGACGGCGACATCTCTATGGGCACTTCGGTCAAGGGACGTGGTGGAATCAGCAAAAGCACGGCGCCGACAGGGTCTAAGAAGGAGCTGACTGGCAAAGGCGCAAAGGGTGGAATCCTCAGTGCAACGGCACAGCGCGAGATCTTGCGAAAGGCAGGTGCTGGGGATGTCAGCATGAAAGAATCAAGGGTCACTGGTACAAGAGGTGGTCTTGTGGAGCTGAAGGTCACTGGCTGGCAGAAGAGCAAGGTTTCCGGAACCTCTGACGGCGGTGTCAGCAATCTCATTCAGTGGCTGGAGAAGAAAGCAAGCTCGAGGCTCGGCTCAAAAGGCAGGAGTGTGAAGATCCGGAAGGTACGTTGTCGCCAAAACTTCGCCGATTACCAGCTCCCGTATTGCGCACTCGCCGCCGCATCCGGTCCGCCTTCGTTAGCAGCCAATCTCAGAACGACGACCGCGATCAATCCTTTGGACGGCGACCGCTTACCATATGGCTGATCGGCCAATGCACAGCATGCCGATGTTTTAAATAGTACTAACTTGAGTATAGTCACAAGTACAGGAGCCCGATCTGATAATTAAGGTGGCATCGGAAGACGTGGGTGCCTTAGTAAGGATGAACGGATACAGTTGGGCAGGCGTCAATGTCGGAATTGAGAGGCTTGGAGGAGCTGTGCAAGATGCGTCTGGACAAAGCAATGAAACGCAGAAGCTCAAAGACATGTTCAAGAGCGTTCTTGAACGACGATACGATTTTGAGACGAAATTCCTCAATATGAGCGCACTGGCCGAGGACCAGGACCTCAAAGACAAGAAGCTTTTCGATACGAAGTCGACCGAATCGAAGTTCTTCCCGGCCATGATGAAAGTGCTTGACGCTCAATTCGATAAGCCTGAAGAAAAGGATGCAGCAGTCACCAGCCTTTCCTTGGCAAACAATGGCTTAGAGGAGCTTACGGCTGTGAAAGAACTTTCCGCCACGCTTCCGAAGCTTCTGAACCTGGATCTATCGAACAACAAGTTTGCCAATCTCAACGCGCTCACGCCATGGCGCAAGAGGTTTTACCATCTGCAGCATCTGATTGTCACTGGCAATCCGCTGGAGCAGACCGAGCCCAATTACGCCCAAACGCTTACCAATTGGTACCCGAATCTCCGACAACTGAACGGCATACAAGTGCGCACAGAGGAAGACATTGCCAACAAGAATAAAGTAACCAACCTGCCATTCCCGATTCGCAGCGCGCTTTTCCAAGACGAAGGGGGTATCGCTGAAGGATTCATTCGGAAATTCTTTCCGGCGTTCGACACCAATCGAAACGAGCTCGCGCGGCATTATTACGATGACAAGAGCGAATTCTCATACTCGGTCAATACTATGGCGCCGGCCGACCCTGAGAATAGCCAAAAGACGGAGAAAGGTGAATGGGAGCAGTACCTCAAGAGCAGTAGGAATCTAAAGAGGATCTCGCAGCTTCCAGCTCGGCAAAGTAGGATATCCCGCGGAAGCCAGGCTGTCGCGACTGCTTTTGCTGCTCTCCCAGCTACAAAGCACCCTGATCTCATTGCCGAAGCGCGGAAGTGGTTGATTGAAGCGAAGATGGTTCCAGGCGTACCCGACCCATCTGGAGCCTCGGCAAATGGTGTCGACGGGTTCCTCATCACAGTCAGTGGCGAGTTCGATGAGGTCAATGGCGGGAAAAAGCGCAGCTTCGACCGCACGATCGTCCTCGGCCCTGGCGCCGGGCCAGACGGCGTGAGGATAGTCAGCGATCTCTTGACTATCCGCGGCTACGGAGGGATGCAAGCCTACGAGCCAGAGAACGTCGACACTTCTGTTGCTCAGCCTCAACCTGTACAAGTCCCAGTCCCAGCTGCGCCGGTCGAGCCAGCAGCGCCCGCGCTACCAGCCGGCCTTCCGCTCGAGATGGCTGAACAGATGGTACAAGAACTTTCGAAGCGTACAAATATGACCATCGCCTACGCAAAGGACTGTCTCGACCAGACAGGCTGGAATGGGGATGCTGCATTGGCGGCTTTCGAGAGCGTCAAGGGGAGCTTGCCACCTGACGCCTTCGTTCAGCCGGTCGCTTAGGATAGCGCTGGCGATATGAGGGCTTTTGCATGCGTGGTCAAGGGACAGGTAGAGCTTTGGAGGAGAGAGAATGGGAAGGAGGAGAAGTCTTTCAAAGATTGGAACTGATTTTCGACTTTAGCGATGGCGCTGGTGGGAGGCCTTTTTTTGCTGAGCGTATGCTTTTTTGGTAGTGTTTCACTGTGGAAAAATGTATTATTAAATTTCGCTCGCCATCGTGGCAAGGCTCGTTTGTTTCCATGCGTGTATGCACTTTCCAACTTAAACTTGGCATGAAGGTCGGTTTGGTTTGTTCACGCCATCTTTCGGTATCGAGCATACCTAGGTACCTAGTACCGTGTGAGGGGCCAATCGGTCACGTGAACTCGGAGATAAAGTTTCGCGCTAGTCACCAAGCTGCGAACTTCTGGACGGAGCTTCACTTCTGTACTCTTCTTCTGCACGACAGAATCCAACCCCATCTACAGCTGCTGATCCCCACCTCATCACAGCAGTCTGTAGCCATCATGTCGGACGCCGACTTTGAGCGCGTACGCGCCGCGCAGGCCGAGCGTAACACGGCCGGGAAGAAGGGAGGCTCCGACAACCAGCGCAAAACCGACACCAAAGCCTCTATGACGGACAACTTCGACACGGAGCTCTACGGCAACGGCTCAGGAGATAGGTACGCGGGCTACAACACATCGATCCCGACCATGGACGAGGACGATGCGATGGCGGTCGACACGGACGAGCCCGAGTCCGGGAAGCTGGTGGGGCAGTACACGGCGACGTCGGCGCAGATGAACGAGTGGGCGACGGGCGACGCGGCGGAGGACGACATCCTCGATTCGCGCGAGAAGCAGGCGCAGATTGCGTCGCGCGAGTCGGAGTACCAGAAGCGGCGGTTCCGCCGGAATCTGGATGAGGAGAAGGAAGGGCGGACGTACAAGGAGGTGATGGCGGAGCGGGAGCTGCAGAGGGAAGAGGAGCGGGTGAAGCGGTTGATTGAGGATAAGAAGAAGGAGGAGATTGCGAGGGGTGGGGAGGAGGATGATGAGGAGATGGGTGGCGTGCAGAAGGAGCATCAGGCTACGCTGAAGGATGGTGCTGCGGAGGAGGCGGGGAAGAGTGGTGAGAAGGCGGAGGGTGCGGATGGGGAGGAGAAGCCGAAGCCGAGAGCGCGGAAGAGGAGATGGGATGTTTCGAGCGAGGCGCCTGCGACTAATGGCGAGGCTGGTGCGGCAGATGGTGCGCAGACGAATGGTGGGACTGCCGCGAAGAAGAGCAGGTGGGATATGACGCCTGCTGTTGATGGAGAGGCCGCCCCGGCAAAGAGAAGGTCAAAGTGGGATCTTGCGCCTACAACGGACGGGGCTGCACAGTCGGCTAGTGCTGCTGCGCCGGTGCAGCCTGTGGTGGGTTTTGGCACAGATATCTCGACCCGCAACGCACCTTTGTCAGATGAAGAGCTGGACGAGATGCTCCCGAATGAAGGATTCATGATCCTGACTCCCCCTCCTGGGTACGAACCTCTCCGTGCCCCTGCAAAGAGGGTCGCGCCACCAGCTACACCAGTCAACACAGGAGGATTCATGATGCAAGAGCCCGCGGATGCAAGATCGATGGGCAAGCAACTTCCCTCAGACATCCCAGGTGTGGGTGACCTGCAGTTCTTCAAAGCAGAGGACATGGCATACTTTGGAAAACTTGTGGACGGCGCGGACGAGAACGAACTCAGCGTCGATGATCTGAAGCAGCGGAAGATTATGCGACTACTACTCAAAGTCAAGAACGGCACGCCGCCTATGCGTAAGACTGCGCTTCGACAGCTTACGGACAACGCCCGGCATTTCGGTGCTGGCCCGCTATTCGACCAGATCCTACCATTGCTCATGGAGAAATCGCTCGAGGACCAGGAACGACACTTGCTTGTCAAGGTCATCGATCGTGTCCTATACAAGCTCGACGATCTCGTCCGTCCATACGTGCACAAGATCCTCGTCGTCATCGAGCCGCTGCTTATTGACCAGGACTACTACGCCCGAGTCGAGGGACGTGAGATTATCTCCAACCTGTCCAAAGCTGCTGGGTTAGCCCACATGATCAGTACGATGCGACCCGATATCGACCATGTGGATGAATACGTGCGGAATACGACTGCAAGAGCTTTTGCAGTGGTCGCTTCGGCGCTAGGGATTCCGACTCTGTTGCCTTTCTTGAAGGCTGTGTGCAAGAGCAAAAAGTCCTGGCAGGCGAGACATACCGGTGTCAAGATCGTGCAGCAGATTCCTATCCTGATGGGTTGTGCCGTGCTGCCGCATCTGCGGGGTCTTGTCGATTGTATCGGCGAGAACCTCAACGACGAGCAAGCTAAGGTGCGGACAGTCACATCGCTGGCGCTTGCAGCGCTTGCTGAAGCGTCGCATCCGTTCGGTATCGAGTCCTTCGACGACATCCTCAACCCGCTCTGGACTGGTGCTCGCAAGCAGAGAGGTAAGGGCCTTGCTGGTTTCCTGAAGGCTGTGGGTTACATTATCCCGCTCATGGACGAGGAGTACAGCAACTACTACACCAGCCAAATCATGGAGATTCTCCTGCGCGAGTTTTCGTCGCCCGACGAGGAGATGAAGAAGGTTGTGCTTAAGGTGATCAGTCAATGCTCCAGCACATCAGGTGTCACGGCTGCATATCTAAAGGAGAAGGTATTGACCGACTTCTTCAAGTCGTTCTGGGTCAGGCGCATGGCGCTTGATAAGCGGAACTACAAGCAAGTCGTCGAGACTACCGTCGATCTCTCACAGAAAGTGGGGTGTGGAGAGATCGTTGAGCGCATCGTCACGAACCTCAAGGATGAGAGCGAAGCGTACCGGAAGATGACGGTCGAGACTATCGAGAAGGTCATCGCTTCGCAGGGATCTGCCGACATCAACGAGAGACTGGAGGAGCGCTTGGTCGATGGTATCCTGCATGCTTTCCAGGAGCAGAGCGTGGAGGATATCGTTCTGCTGAACGGGTTCGGGACCGTGGCTATCTCGCTTGGTACACGGTGCAAGCCCTACCTGCCACAGATCGTGTCTACCATCCTCTGGAGACTGAACAACAAGTCTGCGACCGTGCGACAGCAGGCTGCGGATCTTGTTAGCAGGATTGCCCCTGTCATGAAGCAGTGCGGTGAGGATGGTCTAATGGGCAAGTTGGGTACAGTGCTCTACGAATACCTCGGTGAAGAGTACCCAGAAGTCCTGGGCTCTATTCTTGGCGCCATGCGGTCCATCGTTAGTGTAGTCGGCATCACCAGCATGCAACCGCCTATCAAGGATCTCCTACCTCGTCTTACGCCCATCCTGCGAAACAGACACGAAAAGGTGCAAGAAAACACTATCGACCTCGTTGGCCGTATCGCCGACCGTGGACCAGAAAGCGTGAATGCCCGAGAATGGATGCGTATTTGTTTTGAGCTGCTCGACATGCTCAAAGCGCACAAGAAAGGTATCCGCCGCGCTGCAAACAACACCTTCGGCTTCATCGCCAAGGCCATCGGTCCTCAGGATGTCCTGGCAACCCTCCTCAACAACCTGCGTGTCCAGGAGCGTCAAAGCCGTGTCTGTACCGCGGTCGCCATCGGCATCGTAGCTGAGACCTGCGCGCCCTTCACTGTGCTCCCCGCCCTCATGAACGAATACCGCGTCCCGGAACTCAACGTACAAAACGGCGTGCTGAAATCCCTCAGCTTCCTCTTCGAATACATCGGCGAAATGGCCAAGGACTACGTCTACGCCGTCACCCCCCTATTAGAAGACGCCCTGATCGATCGCGACCAAGTCCATCGCCAAACCGCCGCCTCGGTCGTCAAACACATCGCCCTCGGCGTCGTCGGCCTGGGCTGCGAAGACGCCATGCTGCACCTCCTGAACCTCCTCTACCCGAACCTCTTCGAGACGAGCCCCCACGTCATCGACCGCGTCATCGAAGCTATTGATGCTGTCCGGCTCGCGGTCGGGACCGGCGCGGTGTTGAATTATGTCTGGGCGGGGCTTTTCCATCCGGCGAGGAAGGTGAGGACGCCCTATTGGCGGCTGTATAATGATGCGTATGTGCAGTCGGCGGATGCCATGGTGCCGTATTATCCTGCTGTCGACGATGAGAAGGTTGTGAGGCATGAGTTGATGGTCGTGTTGTAGATTCTTGGGGGGAGTAGAAAAAGAAACAAGGTCTGGAGGGGTTTTCACATGCAGCTTCTGTTCTTTGATGGAACGGAAGCATTTGGGTGTTCAGATAACGGATGGATTTGGATGGGCGTTTCTGGGGGGGAGAAGATAGGTCATGGTCAAAAGGGGCTGGGATAGGGGGCGGTATTCTATGGAGTTCCTTCTTCTGGGGGTAGCGTGATGTTTAGATAAGTTTCCCATGGGAAGAAAATATACTTTTTTTTTATCTCACCACGATTTCCTGTGCTGAACTTCCATTGACCATGTTCACCCGCCGGACTACTAATCGTCGTACTCGAGGTGCCCTCCCAGCTCGCTCTTCCGCCCGCTCGCCGTGAGAGCTTCTTGGCCAATACTGTTCGCCCGGTCCTGATGGTGAATCGTGTGCTGGGGAGACCATGACTCCAGGCTCGACTGACTACTGCGACCTACCCACATCAGTTATAGCCACATACTAATGCACTCTCTAGATCTTCGTCTCGAGTTTTTAACCTCGAAAATTCGAATCGTCAAAGGGGGTCGTGAGCGTTTTCAAGACATTTATTGAAATTCTTTTTTTTAAAAAAAAAAAAAGAGTAAAGCGTGCCCTACAGGTTTATTCCAGAACCTCTCAAAAGGTGAGAGCAACAATAGTGTATCAAAAGGCAGACATATAGAAGTAATGTTGATCAACGAACAATGAATCAGGAGTTTTTTTTTTTGTTTTTTTTTTTTGGTTTTTCTCTTCTCTTTTCCTTTGTCTAGAGGCGAAGAAAAAAAGGGAGAGAAGGAAAGAAAAAACAAGATGTACATGTAGACCCCGACCCCCATCCTCACTCCCTATTCTTGTTTGACACGTAATTCCTTCAATCTTAATGTGTAGGGGAGATCAATATAGTACAGTTCTTCCTTTCCCTCCCTTCCCTTCCATTCAAAAGACGCAGCGAACGCCACTTCCCCCGCCGATTTCGAATCTTGTTTAAGTGTGTGTGAGAGAGAACTTGCGGAATGTGACATTCTCCAGCAACCGGACAAAAAAAAAAAGAGAGAGAGAATACTTAGAGGATAGTAGGGGGTTCGGTGTACATTAAGGAAGCAGCAGCAGCAGCAGCGAGGACGGGGTAATGGTGTCTGCTACGGTATCTAAGATTTCTTTTGCTCTTTTCTTCTGTCCTTGTCTCCTACCCACTGGCCCTGGTCTCTTGGTTCCCTTCTTTATTTGAATTTTCGGCTTCTCTCTTGCCCCTCCCCCCTCCTCCCCTCGGGGGGCCGGGCCCTTCAACCTTTTCTCTTCTCTAACACAGGGGAATCCAGATTGGCATGGGAAAAGTCAGAGCGTGTCCCATGAAACCAACATGGACGGACGGGTGAAGTAGGCATCGCGAGCTTCGTCCAATTTCCAGAAAAAAAAAAAAGAAAAGAAAAGAAAAGAAAAGAAAACGTCGCAGGAGAAGAGAAATGCCAGGCTCCCCCTGTCATCCCCATAGAAATTTGGATTGCTACGGTATAATCATACGTTGCGTCCCCTCAACCATACGTTCCCTCCCTTGTCTCCCTCTTTCCCTCCATCCCTCCTTACTAACCCGCCCCACCCCCTACTCCCACTCACACTTCTACTCCAACTCCCACCACCGTTACGCACGACCTTGGAAGAACCAGAAACAGAGGATCTACGATGACCCTTTCATCCCCCCACACGCACTACACGTCCACCACCTATGCTCCATAAAACTGCCACAGTTCTCACAGTTCCAGCCTAAAGAGGAACTCGGTCGTTTCCCCGTTTCCCTCCCCGTTTCCCATTCCCATTCCCTTTGGCTCCGCATCCCCCCCTCCATCCCCGTTCCTCCCTCCGTCCCCTCTCTAACCCCACTCACCTCCCCCCTCCCCAACGCCGAACTCCTCGCCCCCCGCTGTCCGCGCAAATCCTGATCTCGTACCCCCACACCAACGTCGCTATTCCTGTGAATCTTGTTCCGAGTAGTGGGAGGAGGAGGCCGTTCAGTCCCACAAGCATCGCAAGCAAGGAATTGCGTGGGGTTGATGCAGGTGCAGATTTCGCAGGACCATTCGTCTGGGTTGAAGGGGTCGGAGAGGTCGATTAGTGGCGGTGGTGGTGGCGGGGGTGAGGTGGTGGTGGTGGTGGTGAGGTCGATGGAAGCCGTCGACGAGGAGGACGGGGCGGGGGTTGTGGAGGAGGAAGAGGAGGTGGTGGTGGGAGGATGAGGAGGAGGAGGAGGGTTGGGGGAGGTGCGCGGGGAGTGTTTGGGAGAGGTTCGCTGAGGGGCTTGGTGGGGTTGGGTTCGGCCTGGGTGAGGTCGTGAGGGGGGTTGGGGGTGTGGGGGCGGTGCTGAGATGGTGCGGTCGATGGTTGGTGGGGAGAGGGGGCTGACGGGGGAGAGAGCAGATGTTGACGGCGATACGCTGGAGGAGGAGGATGGGTTGGTGCTGGCTTGGAGCGCCCATCGCATCTGTTCCTCTTCGCTCGGATGGTCGGCTTGCTCGTGTTGGTTGGACAAAGGTCTACTCTCTTTCTTGGGATCGTAGAGTCCGCTTTCAGGATGCCATGCTAGTCCGCCGTCGGCTGGTGCAGCGGAAAATGTGCCTTTTAGCTTCTTCTCCTCTTCTTGCTCCATGAGTTCGTACAGCGCTTGTGCGATGGCCCGATCATTGGCATCATCTTCTTCCGCCTTGGTTCGGAATGTAGTCCTGCCTTGCTGTTCGGCAAGTTTGGTGGCGTCCCCTCTCCCCGACGCGCAGCCTCTATTGATGGTATTTCTCTGCGTCACTTGATCCGCGATGATCGACCTCACGTCGCCGTAAAGATGCAGCGGCGTCCCCCCTAATCTCTGCCCGGATCCTTTACTGAGCTTGCCTTGCGCCTGCCGTTTCTCCGCGCTTGCTCTCGCCAGCCGCCTCACTTCATGCGGAGGTGGAGCACCATACCTTCCGCCTCCTAGCCTATGACCTTCTGAGAGGAAACCTTCTCCCGTATAGCCTTTACGCATCAGGGTTTCCTGCTCGTCGCGTAATTCGTCCCAGAGTCGATGGAAGTTGCTATCATGATCCCCCCATACATTGTGCGAAAGCTCATGTAGCATAGTGTCGACGACCTGCTCGGTCGGTAAGAACAGATCCGGGTTGTTGTGGTATCTCAATCGGATACAGATCTTGTAGCCCTTGTTGATGTTGAGACCGAGTAAGTTCTGTTCGGGTGGCAAAAATTCGGCCAGGATCTGGACTTTCCATCCGCGTTTCCTCATGATGGGTTTGACTAGCGAGGCGACTTTGCGTAGCATTGTGAGGGCGGCATCGCCGCGAGGCAGACCTTGAAGATGCTCGTAGCTGTTGAAGAGGGCTTCGGTTTCTTTCAGCTGGGATGCATAGGATCGCTGTACACCACTCGGACCACCCTTAGTGCGTCCGCGGTTGCGAGAAGTGTGTTGAGGCAGCATGGTGTGTGGTTTGGAAGTGTGATTTGAAACTTGACGACAATTAGTAAAAGATGGAGGATGCAGCGATGGCTGGCCAAGGATGATGGCAGACTGTTCAGTCGCACGCCATGTAGGCTACACCTCGCTGAGTGGTATTTATCTCGCCAAGGGCCAACAGTGGACCGTTGCGTGTGCTTGTGCGTGTTTGATCAAAGGATGGACTGAAGGAAGCTGGAGATGCGGTGGCGAAGCCGCGTGTTGGTTCGCCAGGCCTACGAATGAAATCTTACCGTTCGAGGCTTGAGAAGGAAAGCGGGTTAGGGTTGGTGTCTACGTGACTCGGGGTATATTGCAAGCGTTAGAGTGATTGCTTGGAGCCTGTCTCTGTGTCTGACGACGCCAGAATCACGCCGGCGACTAATAATGACAAAAAGAAAAAAAAAAGAGCCAAAAATCATCGCTTGGTTATTATTAAGCCCACGCTGCGTGATCCAGGCTGTTGGGTGGTGATGGCGATGATCGGCATCGGAGCGAAACGGGCGGACGATCCCGATGGCGCCAACATTTCTAGAAAGCGTTGGCTCGGATGCCGGGCCGGCACCGGCTGAGAGCTCCATCGCTCATTGGCCGTCCAATTGAGGCTCCCACTGATCCGATCGGTTCCTGCTCATCGCGCATCCGCATCCGCATCCGCATCCGGTCTGCAGCTTCCTCCTCTTGGGATCACCAGCGAAACCGCCATGCAGTTGCTTGCTTGTTCGCCAGGCTGATCATTACCTGTAGGCGCAGTCGAGATGGAGCCTCCACATGCACCCGCCCAGACACACGTAGGAAACACGATGGACAAAGGTAGGCAAATACCGCAGCTGCGAGCCCTTTCCTCAAAGACGCGAGGGGAAACTTAATTCATACTTTTGACGTCTTAGCTGGACTCTATCGCCCGCGAAGGGCCTAGAGTTCACCAAACTCGCCGGCCTCGACACCAGGCCGTCGTTCGGTTAGCACACTAACCACGAAGAATGTTCTACTCTTCCCCTCCACTCACGACTACCAGGATCACTCAATCCAACAGCCCAGACCGCTTGCTCGACTGAAACCCTCCAATCCTGCGCCGCGATCGCATTCCTCGTCTCACACACCCGAAAGAGGAACCCGTCTTCCAGAGCGGAGCCATTCCGGTTCCAGTCCAGTTAGCACCATCCAACCGCAGTCATTATTCGTCCCCGTCGTCCTGGCAGCTCTAGATGACCGTGTTATCTGACGAGGCGGAGGCAGAGCAGCGCATCTCGAAGGCGCGGTGAAGCAGCAGTGGACGGAAGCGGAAGGCACGGAACCCGGCGGATCCCCCATTTCCCCCCCTCAGTCGCCATGATGTCGGACCACGGCCGGGGGAGGGTTTCCTTTGAGGATCTGGTCTCGGTGCAGGAAGAGGCACGCCGGGCCAAGGACACGGAGGACAGGCTGGAAGAGGCACGTCGGGCCAAGGACACCGAAGATAGGCTGGCAGCAGAGGACTACTTCTCGGCCGACGGCAGCGTGGGCGATGCGCGCTCGCCAGGCCGTCAGCGCCATGCCATGTCCATTCGCATCCCTCCGCCGCAGCACAAGGCCGACATGGCGTTTACGGCGTTGCAGTACTTACCCATGCCGGTATTAGTATTGTCGAGCCGGAAGACGGTAGTGTTGGCGAACGAAGCAATGGGAAGGTTGTTTGGCGTCGATCCCGTTGCGCAGTTGGACGGATCTGGGCTCGATTCGGAAGACTTGTCCAAGGTGGACAGTCAGGACCTTCGATCACCGACAGACGTCTTGTATGGCACCACGCTTGCGCAGCTTGGTGTCGATCTGCTCTTAAACGGAAACCCTGTCTTTGTCGCATGGGAGGATTTCTTAGAGACAGTGGTGGATGACGCTTCGCGCGCTCAGTGTTCACTCACCCAGCTGAACACCTTCCATCCTAGAGGCCTGGAAGATGAAGGACAGACCCCGACGACGCGCCATAAGCGGTCGACATCAGTAGCATCTTCTGCGCGTCTAAGTCACGTCAGTGGAACACGGACAGAGGTGCACGATGCTGTTATGGACGTACTGTTCTCTACTAACCGGGACCCAAAGACCGGCCTCCCTCTAGCTGCGAGGCTGGAAGAGTCCAATCACGTCCAGGCTCAGATGATCGTTTCAGTGTGGGCTACGGAGGATGAAGTCTTCTATACTCTCACCTTTACCGCTGCGAGACAAGCACCGGCCTCAGCATCATCCTCAGAGGCCGCGAGATCTACGACCACGAGGACTGTGTCAAGAACACCGACGACATTTAGTGCAAGTCTGAGCGCAGGCTTAAGCTCAAATAGCAGTTCTGGATCTAATGCACGCAGGAAGTCCAATCAACCAGATACCCCGACGACGTCTTCCGGCCTCACCAGCCCACAGTATGCGCAGCACAGCCATCCGCTCGAAGGTCCTCTGCCTGCAGGCCCACCGTCTAAGAGTTCAGGAGCCGCAGCGCCGACAATGTTCAGCAAGATGAGCCGACTAAAAGACGCGTTGATGAATAGTATGAACATCCCGGCGTACGCCATGTGGAAGGACGAGTCGTTTGGTGTCCCGAACAAAGCCGCGATCAAACTTCTCTATCCTTGGATCGAGGACGGGGCCTACGACAGCAGCGAGCAAGCTAGAGATTTCCTCAGCAGATATGTGTTATACCGGGACGATTTCAGCGAGGAGATACCACTGGAAGAGTTCCCCATTATGCGTCTGATGAAGGAAAAGCAAGCCTTTGAGGGCTACCGAGTTGGGATGTACTCGGCCAAGGATGGGAGCCAGATGAAATTCGATACGAGTGGACAGCCGCTCACGGATGACAAGGGGGATTTTCTAGGTGGTATAGTGATGTTCCATGACGTGACGGATTATGCGGCTACCATCAATCGGCAGCAGGAAGAAAATGCACGGCAATTTGAGGATATCACGAACATGATACCACAGATGATCTGGAGAACAGACCCGGAAGGTGTTCATGACTACTATAGCGATCAATGGTACTCGTACACGGGTCTTAGCGTTGAGGACAGCTACGGCGAGGGCTGGCTAAATGCTTTCCATCCGGATGATCTAGAGGTGGCGAAACCGCGCTGGGCTCATTCGCTAGCAACCGGCGACGAGTATCTAACAGAGTACCGGTGTAGATCTGCCGATGGCGCATGGAGGTGGATGCTCGGACGCGCATTACCGATGAGAGATGGAGACGGCAAGATCGTGAAGTGGTTCGGCACATGCACAGACATCCACGATCTCGTGCTCGCCCGGGAAGAAGCACGACAGACCAGAGCGCAGCTGGAACGGGTAGTGAACCATGCGCGGATCACGCTCTGGGCTGTGGACAAAGAGTACAACTTGACTCTGTTCCAAGGACGCACCATGGTGAATAGAACCGCAGAAGAACTCGCGAAAGACAAAGAGCAGTATATGGGCATGAATCTCTGGTCAATACTCGAGCTTCAGGGCCGTCACGATGAACTGGTTACCTATCGTGACCCCATGGCTCGCATAATGAGTGGCCAGAGCGAAGTGGAGATGGTAGAAAACCAGATCGAATCGAACCAGCGCTGGTTCCGCACGAGGATGTTCCCGCTCCTGCGCCAGGAACGCAAGGGCGGGCTAGACGGCGACGAGTACCTGGACGGCGTCGTCGGCGTCAGTATGGATGTCACGGAGATGCGCAAGCAAGCGGAGCAGATCAAAGAGCGGGACCGGGAGAACTCGCGGCTGATGGCGCAGAGCGTGGCGGCTAAAGAAGCGAGTAAGATGAAGAGCCAGTTCCTGGCCAACATGAGCCATGAGATCCGCACGCCCATTGCGGGCGTCATCGGCATGAGCGAGCTGTTGCTGGACGACGACAGTGGACAGCTTAGCAAGGAGCAGCGCGAGTGCGCGGAGAACATCCAGCGGAGCGCGAATGGGTTGCTGACTGTGATCAACGACATCTTGGACTTCTCGAAGGTCGAGAGTGGAAGGCTGGATGTGGAGGAGGTTCAGTTTGACCTGAGCGTGGTCATCCGCGACGTCAATAAGATGCTGAGTTTTGCCGCGCAGCGCAAGGGGCTGCGCTACGTCGACGATATCCAGGAGCTGAAGAATTGGAAGGTCATGGGCGATCCCGGCAGGTTGCGCCAGGTGATGACGAATCTGCTGACCAACTCGATCAAGTTTACTTCGAACGGCAGTGTGACTCTGCGGGTGAAGGTGCACAGGGATACGGATGAGGTGGTCGAGGTGCATTTCACGGTCGAAGATACCGGGATCGGGATCGAAGAAGAAGTGCGCCAACGGCTTTTCCGACCTTTCTCGCAAGCTGACAGCTCAACTGCGCGCCGGTTTGGCGGGACGGGACTGGGGTTGACCATCAGCAAGAACCTCGTCGAGCTCATGCACGGCAAGATCTCCTTAGAGTCGAAGCTGGGCGTAGGCACGAAAGCGACCTTCTGGATCCCCTTCCCCAAAGCCGCCTACTCCTCCGGCGAATCACCCGTAGTCAACATCGAAACGATCCCCTACCGCCTACAATCCGAAGTCTCCGTCTCGCGTCCCCCCTCCGACACCAGCGGGCCCGCAACACCCATGACGCCGGGCTTCGCGACGCACAAACGCGGGCTCTCCTCCTCCGCCGCCAATGGCGCGGCACTCACAACTTCCCACTCGAACGAGGAGACGTTGGAACTCAGCGAGGCGGAGCGCCGGGCGACGAACATCCTCGTCGTCGAGGATAACGCGATCAATCAGCAGATCGCGCTCAAGACGATCCGGAAACTGGGGTTTGCCGTCTCGGCCGTGTGGAATGGGAAGGAGGCGTTGGATTATTTGCAGCAGCCGCCTAGTGAGGAGTATCCGAGGCCGGATGTTATACTGATGGATTGTCAGATGCCTATCATGTAAGTCTCTTTATAATGTTATTCAACGGCGAGAGACACACAAGGGAATTTTGTCTTTTGTTTTTTGTTTTTTTTTTTTTTTGCTGACAAGAAGATTTTTCTAGGGACGGCTATCGCGCCACCTACACGATCCGCAACAGCCAGCCCTTCGCCAGCATGCCCGCCCTCCAAAACATGCCCATCGTGGCCATGACCGCGTCCGCCATCCACGGCGACCGGGAAAAATGCCAAGCGAGCGGCATGGACGACTACCTGGCCAAACCGGTGAAAAAGCCCAATCTGGAGAAAATGCTGATCCGGTGGGCAATCGAGGGGAAACGCAAACGCGCCGAAGCCGCCGCCGCCACCTCCTCCTCCAGCAACCTCTCCCGCCCCCCGCTCGGCCGCGCCACCTCCTCCTTCGCCTCCGACAACGCCTCCCCCGACCCCGCCGCCGACCACCTCTCCTCCGAGCTCGATCGTCTGGACTACATGCAGCGGGCTGCGACGCAGCGCTCGGAGGAGACGCCGAGCGATAAGGCGATGCGGCAGCAGCGGGCGGAGGAGAAGGCTATGGCGCTTCGCGACGAGGCGTTGAGGTTGTCGGCTGAGGATCCCAAGACGCAGGTTGGTGAGCGTGGGGGTGCGGGGGGGCGTGGAGGAGGGGGAGCCGGGGGAGAAGAGGGCCGGGCGACAGAGGAAGGGCCGGGGAATGCGGCGCTGACGGTGGAGAATATGCAGAAGTTTTCCTCCTCTTCGAGGGGGGCCTCCGGGGCTGGTGCTGGTGGTGGGGGCGGGAGGATCGCGAGGTTGAAGAAGGACGATAGTCGCGAGGAAGGGGAGACGTCGAGTTTGGAGGTCGGGTTGGGGGGCAGTGGGGCGGGCGAGGATGGCTATACGACTAGTAGTCGGTTGGAGCGGAGTTGGACCCCGAGTGAGATGGATGCTGCGCTGGGACCGCGACGGTCGGCGCCGGGGTGAGAGACGAAGAATCGGGATTGGAATGGGAGGGGTTTTTTGGTCACGTGAGGCTGACTTTTTTGGGGGGTGAAAGGGCTTGACGCAAGGGCGTGCGACGGCTTTTCGCGACACTTTCGTGGCACGCGGAGGCGTTTTTCTCACGCCTCTCCCTCCTCCTTCGGGGATGAAGCCAGGTTTCCCCTCCCCCTCCTATCCGTAATGGAAAGGATTCGACTCCATGTCCCGGTTTTCTCTATGCCTCACAACTCATGCATCATGTACTCGGCGCAAAAACTCCTAAACAAACCCCCCGCCTTCCACCTCACCCTCCTGCTCGCAACCTTAACCCCGCTCTACATCGGCTCATACCACTACCGACTCCATCACCCCTACGGACTCCCAACACCTCACCACCGCCCCATCGAACCCGCCACAGACTCCTCCACAACCTTCGTCCACGACTGGCTCTCCGTCCACATCCCCTCCCCCTTCAACCCCTCCCCCCTAACAACCTACTGCAACCAAACCCCCTGGGACCCCACCCTCGTCTTCAACCTCGCCGACGCCAACGGCGGCATCGGCAACATCCGGGGCAACATCCTGGACTTCGTGTTCTACGCGCTGGAAGCCGGGGCGTCTATCATGCTGCCCACCATGGCCACGCGCAGCGAGGCCGATCTGAGTAATGTGTGGGCGTCCCGTGGGACATTTGATCTCATGTTCGACGAGGAGTGGTTTGTCAGTGCGCTGGGACGGGCGTGTCCGCAGCTGGGGGTTTATAAACCCCGATCGCCTGGGGAGGAGATGGTGCAGCCGCTGGAGGGGGTTTATGTTCCGCCGAGTCGGAGGGTGGATGTTGATGCTGGGAATTCGAGGGAGGGGTTGAGGGGGCATTTGGGGAGTTGGATGGGGGAGCGGAAGAGGGAGGGGGAGGGGATGGTGCTGGTGAATGTGGGCCGCACACTATGGGAAGTGGATACGAGGAGTTTACCGCCCGGGTTCCGAAGAAATTTCGGGCAGTTGTTGCGGATTAACCCTGTCATCCGCCGGCTTGCGGCCATGGTCGTCGAGCGACTCGCACACGAGCGGAATATGGTCATAGATCCCACGGCCGCCATACCCCCCCACGCCTTCTACGGCGCGCACCTCCGCACCGAAGCCGACGCGCAGGCAATCGGCTGGTTGAACGAACCCAATACCAACTTCTCCGCGCAAACCGACGCCTACATCGCCCACGCCCTCTCCCACGGACTGAGGACAATCTACGTCAGCTCCGGCTCCGAGGAGGAAATCGCGCGGTTCGCGAGCAAAGCGGCCTCGCACTCCCCTCCTCTCACCGTCGTATCCAAACACTCCCTCCTCCCCCAACAGGGCCTCCGGGACCTCGAGGCCCTGACGTGGGATCAGCAGGCCCTCGTTGATTATGAGGTTCTGCTCCGCGCGAGCGTGTTTGGCGGGTTCGTGAAGAGTAGTTTTAGTTATAATATTGCCATGACGAGGGCGCAGTGGGGGGAGGATCGGGGACGGGTGGTGGAGCCTTGGAGGGTGTTGCATGAGGAGACGGGGGTGGCGTTTGATGATGGGTTGAGTCGGGTTGTGGGGCGGGATGCGTGGCATGAGGCGAGGATTCCGAGGGGGATGTGGCCTTGATGTTTGGGTGGGAAGGGGGGGGGGGGGGCGGGGGGGTGGGAGACGGAGCGCTGAGGAGACGTTTGGTGCTTCTTTTTCGAGGTCTTTCTTGTTCACCATCGCCTCTTTTATTAACCTTGTCTCTTTGGGATTAAACTTGCTTTCTTCTCTCCCTTTCATTTCGAGGGGTCTTCCACCATTTCCACCACTCCAAGTCTCTCCCGTCATCTCATGTGAGCCAGGCAGAGGGAGAATTTGGAATCATCTCGTCCATTGCGTGAATTCTCAAACCCCGATACCGTTCCATTTCCCTGCCTAAATTCTGTGTTCTCCCCCCCCCCCCCCCCCCCCCCCCCCCCTTCCCCTTGCAACTCGCGAGTGGTTGCTCGCTCGCGAGCTTTCCGCCATCGTTCTGTGAGGTAGGTACACTCCTTCTTCGGACAGTGCGCACATTTCGTTTACCCAATGTATACCGCTCGTTAGAAGTCATTGTCGGGAGATTTAACATCGTGACTAGAGGGCCAAGGCAATTGGCTCCAGAGTATTCGCGCCCGTGGTGAGAGAAGAATCCATAGCATCCAGTTCTCCCCAATTCTAATAGAGAAAATCTTCGTCTGGCTCTCCTACTTTTCCCTTTCCTCCGATCTTCCGAATTCCAAAAAAAAAAAAAGGAAAGGGGAGAAAGAAAAGGGGAGGGGGGGGGGGGGGGGGGGGGGGGGGGGGGGGGGAAAGAAAGGGATTCCTCAAAAAAACATCCCAACCTCAACCCACTTCCCCACAACCAACCCGACCACCACGACCAGCCCCATCACGGACGCCTGAAATGACGGCATCTTTCCCCTCCCTCCATCCCCGCCCTCTCCCTCTCCCCCTCCCCCGCGAACAACCTCCTCCCCATCAACCCCCTGAACCCACCACCACCCCCCGAACCGCCAAATCCCACGCCCAAACCACCCCAACGGCAGCAAGACCCCACCGAGCAGGAACGGAACCGGCCAGGTCGCTGACCAGTACTCCCCGCGCCGGAGGCGATAGATAATCGCGAGGAGGTAGAGGGATAGGGCGACGGGGTAGAGCGCAATTCTTATCTTCTGGAGACGGAAGATGGGCTGGACGGAGGGGTTCGGGGAGAGGGGGGTGTGGCAGAGTGGACAGGTATAGAGGGGAGAAGATTGGGAGGAGTTTTGGGGAGGGGAGACGGTGGAGGTGGGGACAGTGGGGATGGTGGGAGTGGAGGTGGAGGAGGGAGGGGAGGGGAACAGGAGGTCCAGACAGGGTTTGCAGGCGAAGTGGGAGCAGGGGAGTTGGAGGAGAGGGGTCGAAGGACCGGGAGGGGTCCAGCAGATCATGCAATCGTCTGAGCGGTCTCCTTCTGCTTCTGTTTCTGAGTCTCCCGGGCAAGGTTTCCGCGGTAAGGAGGCGAGCAAAGTCGGCCAGTCTGGGAGGTTGGGGGGAGTTCTATGGGCGTAAGGGCCCGGGATTAGGGTCCAGGAGAGGTAGAAGAGGGAGAGGTTGGAGGCGAGGAGGGAGAGGTGGATGTTTTGGGGGAAGAGGAGGGCGAGGCTGAGAGTCATGGCTAGGAGGTCCGTGAGGCGGGCTCGGGTTGTTTTCTTGGGCCATCCAAGGAAGAGGCATGCTAGGACGATGAGGGTGAAGGTGGTGATGTGTGGGTTCAGGAAGCGGAATTGACGGAGGTGATCCACTCGCAGGTATGCTTTGGCGTAGTAGTAAGCGGCGCGTTCTGCTTCATTGGTTGTGTCGGGTGGACCTCCTCCGGGATGGGCCAGGATGGACGAGGCCATGGAGGGGTCCAGTCGATTAGCCGTCCATGTTGAGATGATGGGAGTCGCAACGGGAGCGACTTGATCCATAGTGATGAGTGGTGTAGTAGAGGATGGCCGGTCTTTCTTCTTCTTCTTCTTCTTCTTCTTCTTCTTCTTCTTCTTCTTCTTCTTTTTCTTTTTTATATCTTTTTCGGTCTTCTTCTTTCTTTCTTCTTCCTTTCTTATTTCTCTTCTGACCTGTTCAAGGAGATGGGAGGGAAGTGGGCAAAGATGGGGTAGAATATCCTGTGGCTCAGATATATGTCAATCAGTGAAGCTTCGCTTCACAAAGCACGATCCTTCGGGAAAAACGGCATCCCTTCTGGTGCAGATACTACATCATGCTCCAAGGCTAACGTCGGTCGAGTACAGCGACACCGCCAAGAGAGGACTACGATCATGATCAACCTTCTGTCCGTGAGATGTCCTACCGTCAAAGAATACTTTATGGTGCATGGTACTGTCAAGTAATATGGACCTAGGTAAGTGTAAGTAAGGTGTGTACAGTATTTACCTCTCGCTCTTTGAGGAAGTCGGCGAAAGGGCTCGGAACGGTCAACCGAATACCGAGGCACGGCAGTATCCGACATCTGAAGTCTGGAGCCGAAGCCGTAGCCGACCGGCGGACAGGCGAGACTGCGAGACTGGGCACACGGCGGCGGATGGTCATCATCACCACTACCACTGCCACTACCACTTCTCTTATTATTATTATTCCTACTCCCCATACCTCCTCGCTGTACATTACAGATACATTACAGATATCACCGTTGGATACGAGGCGCTTACTTGCGACTGACGTCCAACAGCCGGAATCGGCGCATGACCAAACAATCGCTCGCGACCTGCATCCAACCCGCTGGAGATTTGATTAGGAATTACCGAGATATCCAAGCAGGCCGCGCACCACTTTGATTGAGTCGCAAGGACGAATAGAGAAAGCAGGAAAGTCGCCTGATCCACCGGGAGAGGTAGAGACAGACCCAGAGGGAGAGAGAGAAAGAGAGAGAGAGAGACTCCAGCCGTGATGGCCAGTGGAGCATCGCCGCCCAAGCCCTGGGAGCGGGCGGGCGCTGGCAGCACGAGTTCGGGTATGTTTCTATGCAAAACACACTGCTCCTAGACAGACTGAATGCGACTGACAACTTGACCATAGCTGCGGTCCCATCATCCACCACCACCACCTCCACTGTCGACACTGCCGCCTCCTCCGCACCCGCGCTACCATCACGACCCGATTCATTAAACACCATGGCTACTCGCAACGCCGGCGCCTATAGCTCCCCCTACAACCGAACCTCCTCCTACTCCTCCCCATACGGCTACGGCTCCACATTCGGAGGCTCCTCCTTCGGCTCTCCATACAGTTCTCCTTACAACCGATTCGGCGGGGGCTATGGCGGAATGGGCGCGATGGGCGGAATGGGCGGAATGTACGGCGGCGGCATGTACGGATCCCCCTACGGCGGGATGGGCGGGTATGGCGGACCGGGAATGATGGGGGGGCCTCAAGACCAAAGCCTCACCCAAACCATGAACAACAGCACGCAAGCGACCTTCCAAATGATCGAGAGCATCGTAGGCGCCTTTGGCGGCTTCGCCCAGATGCTCGAGAGCACGTACATGGCCACACATAGCAGTTTCTTCGCCATGGTCAGCGTGGCCGAACAATTCGGCAACCTGCGTCAGACCTTAGGTTCCGTATTAGGCATCTTCACCCTCATGCGATGGATCCGAACCGCAATCGCGAAACTGACAGGTCGCCCACCACCGGCATCGAGCAAAGAACTCACCCCAGCCAACTTCGCCGCATTCAGCGGAGCCTCGTCCTCCGCAGGCGGCGGCCCAGACGGCGCCCCTCCCTGCCCGAGCCGCAAACCCTTCATCTTCTTCCTCGTCGCCGTCTTCGGCCTCCCTTACCTCATGGGCAAGCTCATCCGCGCCCTGGCCGCAACCCAAGAAGCCGAATCCCAACGCCTTGCCGAGAACAACCCCCAACAACCCCTGGACCCAAGCAAACTCGACTTCTGCCGCGTCCTCTACGACTACACCCCGCCCCTCCAACCAGGGCAACCGACTCCAACAGAGGGCATCGACCTCGCGGTCTCAAAGGGCGACCTCGTCGCCGTCCTCTCCAAGTCGGATCCCCTGGGCAATTCGTCCGAGTGGTGGCGCTGTCGCGCCCGGGACGGGCGGGTCGGGTATCTGCCTTCGCCCTATCTGGAGACGATCCAGCGACGACCGCAGGCTGTTCAGCAGGGGCAGATTGCTGCGAGGAGTCATCCGGGTAGTCCCGAGGGATCGAGACTTAATACGATGTCTACGAGCGCGGGGGGCGGGACGAGGACGAATTCCATGGCGGTTACGGGGAGGGAGAAGGAGAAGGTGCAAGCTCAGGGGTATGAGAAGGGGACGGCGAAACCGGTGGCGGTGGAAGGGAAGCCGGGGGATATTTCTGTCGAGAGTTTTCAGCGGGCGGCTTGGAATTCGTAGATTTTTCACCACCTTTCATGATCTGGGGTTTTTGTCTTTCTTTTTCTTTTTCCTCTTTCCCTTTCTTCTGGTGAATATGTTTTGTTGCCCTATGCTCTTGTTAGCGTTCAAGCGAGAGAGAGAAAAGAGAGTGGGAGAGGGAGAGGGAGAGGGAGAGAGGGAGAGTAAGGGTGGGCAAAGAAGCAAAGAAGCATGTAGTATTGTAGCCTCCCAAAAGGGGAGTGTCAGTCCGACTTCCACTTTCTTCTTATCAGTCTCTTGCCTGGCCTACTCTCTCTTTTGCTTCCATTGAAAAACATTTTTTGGGGGGGGGGGGGGGGGATGTGGGGGGCGGAGCGGGGTTTGTTTCCCCTTTGTTTTCCCCCCGAAATACTTATTTCAAGATGAAAAAGCAGAGAGAGAGAGGGGAGAGAAACTTAGATTGAAGTACAAAAGAAGAAGAAAAAGAAGAAAGGACCAAGAGAAAGAGAAATGGGAGAAGAATCATCAGAGTCAACAAATCATCGATTGTCTGTTCCGTTTTCGCTATGCCCGTCCGCAAGAAGAGGAGGGGGAGGGGGGGAGAAGAGGGCCGCTGTCCTTATTGGGAACCCCTCTTCCTCCAAATTTTTCCCCAAAATCTCCATTTCCCCGTTCTCCCTCTCATTCAAACCTATGAAAGCTTTTGGGGATCCCAAGAACACATCATCCCTCCCATTAAAAGAAAAAAAAATAAATAAACAGGAAGGTAAAATCCCACCCGCCGCTTCCACCTTTTTTTTTCTTTTGTTTTTTTCCTGTCCCAGGTGCTCCCCGCCCCTCGTCGCTGACTACTAAACCCCCCTTCCTATAGCCTAAGCACTGATGTCGAAGCCTGCCATCGAACAGAGAAACCCGGGGATTACGACCGCTTCAAGTCCCCCACCATCCACACCCATCCCTCACCCATTTCTTCCGCTCCATCTCCTCGCGACAGCTGTGGTATGGTCTGGTCGGGAGCCCGCAGATGCAGGTCCAGGGTTGAGGTGGGTTTCTGGGGTTGTAGAGGGGGAGTGAGCGTGTGTCGGTGGTTGAAAGGGTAAATAGTCCAGTGGGAAAGGAAATGGGCGGTGGGGGGACGTTGAGGTTGATGGGGTTTACCTGTGGAGTGGATGCGCGATCAGCGTTGGTGGACCGGGAAAGATTGATGGGGCGGTGAGGAGGCGGTGAGGAGGCGGTGAGGGGAGCGGGGATGCGATGTGATGGGTGGTAGACTCTGGGCAGATATTGTAAAAGGCAACAGGCATAGAGTGGAATGGCCGGGGGAAGGGGGGGAGGAAAGGCAAGGCAAGAGGAAGGAGAGAAAACGAAAACTCACATCAACCTCTCCCTCAAAACCTCCCAAAACTCCTGCACCTTCTCCTGATCCCAAGGCTTCACGACCTTCTTCTCATCCCTACAAACCAGTGCCAAGCGCCCAAACTCGAGCAAATCCACCCCAGCATCCTTCCCTGCCCCATCCTCCCCCTTGCCCTTCCCGCCCAGCGCCTCAAAAAACTTATACGCATCCGCATAAAACATCTTAGCCGCCTTCGCCGGATCAGCCGGCTCACTCCCACAGTACACCCCCGAATCGATGCGCAGACGAGCCAGATTCTGCGCTTCGGCTAGGAAGTGCATGGCGTTGCGGGAGGTGGTTTTGATGTAGGATTTGATTTCCAAGGAGTGCAGACGCGGACGGATGGAGGTGGGGATTTGGGACAGGAAGTCGAGGAGGGTGGTCGTGGATTCGAATTTGAGGGTGTGGGCGTAGAAGATGGGGAGGGCGGCGGCGTGGACCTGTGGATGAATAGTTAGGAGGCAGGGTTTTTGAGAGGGGGTTGGTTTGGAGGGAAAGGAGGGGAGGAGAGGAGAGGAAAGGGAACGGGGGAGGGGATCTGCTGCGTGGGAGTAATGGATGATGCGTACCTCTTTGTTGACGGCCAGAAGGCCAACCCGGGTCTTACTGCCTTCGGCGAAGGTCTTGGCGTAGATTTCCTTGTTGGCTCGCTTGCCATCGAGCACGATCGTCTCGCCGACAACGCCCTTCTGCGCGAAATAGTACTCGTAAACGCGGGCTTGGATCTCCTTGGACAGCTTCAGGAATTCGAAAGCCTTGGCTGGGCGGATGATGATGGCTTGGTGGCCTTCGTGGGGACCTTCAGTAAGCATGACCTAGAGGACGGATGTATCAGCTAACATTCTTCTAGGATTGCGGGGACAGGCGATGGGCATTGCTGAGAGTGCTTACATTCTTCAGCAAAGTGAAGCTGGCAGAGGAATCGAGCTTCAACACGTGCCCGAACCCGCCTGTCTTCTTGACTTTGGCTTGGATCGAGTCGCCTTCGAAGGACACTTCGACCGGTGTGGCGTCGCCAGTGTTGTCCTTGGTCAACTGCTTGTAGGTCGGAGGCTCTTTAGCTTTCTTCGGAGTGGCCTTCGAAGGGGTCGGCTTTGAAGGGGTTGGTTTCGTAGGCGTGGAATTGGGTTTAGCCTTAGCCTTTTGCTTTGGCGGCTCGGGCGTGACCTCTTTGGCCTTCTGCGCATGGTCAGTGTTGCTTGTATCGATGGAGTAGGAGTCACTGTACCTTTGACCCTTTTGGAGGCATCTTGCTGCCTGCTACTGATTGAGGGGTAGTCGGAGTTGAGTGAAAGGAGGCTAGGGTAGGTTGCAGTAGTTAATGTCTACTGACGATCGAACTTGGAGAAAAAGGATAGGTCATATGTGGTAATAAGAGGTCTGAAGCTGTGAAAGTCGATATCACATGGTCCAAGCTAAGTTCATGTGAGGACTTGAGCCCACGAGATTGAGGCAGGAGCGACTGGCCTTGATCCGACGTGTGAAGTAAGGCTTACCCTAGGCGTAATCAAGATCCGGGTTTTGTCTAAACTGAAGTGTGAAAGGCTTACATTGAGGTCACGATCACATGTACAGCATGTAAATCTGGCTCCCTAGCCTTGTGTATCTTTATACGCTCCATGTAAGGTGTTTGAGAGATATCACGCTACAAACGTGCGCTTATCGAAGGCATCAGGCGGACGCACATTGAGATCGTGAATACGCCTTGCCAGCTGACCCGCAGGAATCTGAGATGGCTCTCATTATTCGCTGCGGATCCTGTTCTATTGCAAATGGAGATGAGTCCCTACACCATGCAGCTAGATTCTTCGGCCCCAATGCTTGCAGTCGGTCTGACGTAGGATCGGATAGCACATGCCAGTGCTTGTAGCCATCAACCATATATTACAATGCGAGATCCCTGTGCACTCCATCATGATCATGGCTTTTCATCAGTCTTGCTTTCAAGGCTTTCGAAGCATAATGTCTTACTCGTCGGCGAGGCATCATCCGGTATCGTCAATGGCAATCTTTCCTCGTCTACTCGCTCTTTGGGTGGCACGCTTTAGTGATGCACTTCCCAAATCCTCGTCTAATCACATTGAGAACGAGGCACGTCATGTGTTTTTCTCTTTGACTTGCTGTGGAAGAAGAGGTACGCATAAGCGAGTCGTATCTTGCTGAAGATGGTGAAGTGATGTCGTTTGTCTATGCAATTGTGGATCCGACGCGGGCTGGTTTCCGCTTGGCGAAGCTCTCTCGAAGCTCGCGTTCCATACGCGTTGACGAATGCCACCTAGGCATCCTTTCAAGCAGCAACACTCTTCTACACGGCGTCACAGGGAGAACACATCGCACACAATTATCATGGCGGATCAGCAGCTACAGAATGGGACATCGTCCACGAACATGGACGTGGAGATGAAAGAGGAGCATGCACCTACCGTTCGTAAACCATTCGCCTTGTCTAGCAGCACCATACTGACAGAGTTACAAGACCCACATGAACAACATCGCCGAAGCAAATCCTTCAACCCAACCCGTAGCTCCCGCACAACCAGAGCAGCTTTCCAGCATCCGACCCGCGCAACCACCAGCCGCTCAGACTCCGCCGGCCACGTCGGGCGCTTCCGCGAGACCATCCTCAATGCCTCCCCAGCCATCCACACGCCCTGAAAAGCCAGTCGCACACGGTGGCCCTACGAGACAATACCTCAACTCCAACATCACCCCGCACTTGCTCGAGGGTATGAAGCATCTTGCTATGTACGAGCCGGAGAAGCCACTACTGTGGCTAGCGGACTTCTTGAGAGAGCGAAGCAAGGAAGTCGAGGGCCAGTAGACATCCGAGGCCTGCTCAGATGCGACGGCTTAGGGTCCAACAGGGCTACAGCCAGGAGAATTCGGCTTGCGCGAGGCGTTCGGGAGGAATAATAGGAAAAGTGTTGCTTTACGATATGATACCCACACGGCAAAGCTTTTAGGAGTCAGATGACGCGGGAATGCATATGTGATTGATCAAAGACATCAGACTGTTCGCTGGCAAGTATTGAAAGGACGCTCCTTACTTCTGGTGAATGGCACGTTCATGCTGCTGGTGCATGTGGCTAGCAGGTGAATGGTGGCCTTTCACACTAATTGGTATCTGCTGTCTTTTGGCGACCTTCTTGACTAGCCAATCGGCTTTCTAGTCGTTCACAAGGCGGGTAGCAAATTCGGTTTCGGTACCTACCTAGGTAGGTACTTACGATTCGATACTGGCCGATTTGGACTGTTCCGATACAGCGCTGGTTCGTTCCGAACGGACGGCAAAATGGTGAAACAGCCAGGAACCATGCGACAACCACGGCAGAACATCTACAGGGGATTTCCCACCCGACCAGCGCCCATGACTTCGTCAGGTTCAATTTCGGGACGTCGGGTGGAATCGATCGGGGGGTCGGTCGGTCCTCCAAAAGGTCCGTGCGCGGCTTGGGATTGTCGTTTGTCGTTGCTCAGGATCGCAAAACAGATTTGCGAAGAGGCTAGGCAGCCGATGCCGCAGCATACATAAAGGTGACTGTGTGGCCACCATGCGCTCTTTCGGAGGTCCTAGTTATCTTTACGCCGTTTGCCACCAGATCTCAAACCGAGCTCACGCAACCCACGATGTTGGCAATCAAGATAAACCGCTTTTTCCGGAAGGACGGTCGATCTTCCACCACTGGAAAGAAGCATTGTATTTCCAGGCAGTATATCAGATGTACCTGCGACGAAGACGTCCCCGTTAAGCCGTGCCTCTGGTATCATTTCTCTGATGCCCCCAAATGAGTGCCATCACGCAACGAGAAGAATATCTTTCGACAAACCTTGGAACGATATTTCCGTCGATCTGGGCGCCCCCATGCCATTTGTATGTGTATGCAGTTGTCATATGCCTACCTTGTCAGTAATCTGACCGAATGATAGACCAATCATTCACATTCCGATGACACCTGACTGGATTGACGTGACACAAGACCAAACGGTCTCCGAGGACGACGATATTGGACGCAGCCAGTCCAACGATTGCCTTGATGGTATGGCGACAAGTACAAGCTCTGTGATTCGCAGACTGCCAGACAAGGCCTTCAACACAACACGAGTGCAACATCTACAGCGAGATTGAGAGTACGAGAGTACACTGCCTGGCGGAAAGAAACAGCTGCGAGAGTACGCGGCGGAGATGAAAGTGTGGCGACTTTTGAAGGCCAATATACGTCCTTCCGTGGGACAATCGAGTTTAGTGCAACAAGCCCTCAGACTACTTCTTCCGAGCAACCGCTCTTAATCTAACATAACCTATCCACCTCGAACCATCCTCCTCCCGCGTAATCACGCTCTCAAGAACATCACCGACCTCCTTCAAAACCCCCTCCCTCTTTCCCTCATCCACAGCCTCTAAAAACCGCGCCCCCATCAACCTCAACCACCCTTCAATCCCACCCGATCCATCCTGCGTCTCAGGATTAAGCTTCGTAGGCCTATACTCACTCTCACACTTCACCACCTCAAACCCCACTCCCTCAAGCGTTTTCCTCATCCAGTCTACACTAGGAAAGAACCACGGACACGCCTCCCTAGCTTCCTCGATCGAAAGCCCCGCATGCACCAGCGCAGCGGTAAACGCAGCCTGAATCTCCGCTACATTCCCCTTCCCACCCATCTCGAAGACGAGGGAACCTCCAGGTTTCAACGCGCGATGGATTTCACGGAGAACGTTTTCCCTTGTGGCGGAGGGGCGGAGGATCCAGTGCAGAGCCGCGTTACTGAAGACTTTGTCCCAAGTCCCTTCTCCGACGGCGTCTGAGGACGCGGAGAGGGCGGTGCAGTCCTGTAGGCGGTAGGAGCAGTTGGTTGAGCTGTGGGTTTGGTTGGCGGTGGTTATGAAGGAATGCGAGGCGTCGAGGCCGAGGACGTGGCCTTGGGTTGTTGCTTGCGCGATTTGGGATGTTAGTTGTCCGTCGCCGCAGCCTATGTCCAGGATCCGATCGGTGGGTTGGATGTCTAGGTATGAGAGCACGGTGGTGGTGAGTTTGGGGACGAAGGAGGCGGCGGATTGGTATTTGGCTGATGTCCAGTGGTCTTGGGTTTGTGCTGGCATGGTGGAGTGGTGCTTGAATATTTCAACCTTGGATCGTAAATTGTGTAGATGCACTCGAAAGCGGAATAGTTATGAGCGTGAGCTTGAATGGAAGTGTTGTGGAGGCATGTATGTTCGCATCCTTTCATGTATATAGCTCTGGGGCAGGTCGGGCAAGCTAGCGTAGGTCCCATCGAAGCTCCGATATCGGCAGGGCAACGAGAAGGCAGGTAGCTGTCTGTCTGCGAGGTCCGCGAAACGACTACCTTCGCATTACTGGGTAATTCGTGCATAATGTATCCAGTCGTTTGCCTCCAGGTGGTACATTGAACATTGAAGGGTAAATTCAAAGGAAGGTTTCAGATCTTCAGGATGACGAGAAGGTGTCTGCAAGGTCTGGGAACGGAATGTACTCTGGATTAAAGGTACGCTGTGCGTTGTTTATCTAGCCCCTTTGCCGTCATCTCGTCCATTGATAGTTGAGACTATGTCCAAAAGAAGAAGCTCCAATATCGGCGGCACAGTGAGAAGACGCCGCGAGGTCCGTGAAACGAACATTGACACTAGTACTTCACGTATTACACATCTAGTCCTCTGTAGAGTCCTTAGCTCTCACATCATTCATTGATCATCAGAGCTGCTGTCGTACGGCCTCCTCGCTGTACCAGCGTACTTACGGCCAGGTGTCAAGTCGTGTACCTCTTGGCTCGTAAAACAGCAATGGCCGACTTCATCCGTTCCTTCGCTACGAACCTCACCCCATTGCACCGGCAAGAAAGCCGCATCGATATCGTCTTTCGGTCTGTGGGCCGCCGCAGCTAGAGCGACACTGCATGATCCGGCGACTGGTATGTGGCTCGCGAACTTCCTAAAACCGCATGCGAAGGCAGCAATAAGCATTGCCGTACCAAGAAGAATGGCCAGTAAAATGGGAAGGCACGAATATCCGACTTCGGAGAAGTCGCCCCCACTGGTGCTCCGGCCCTTGTAGTCCGACGTGCTGATCCTGGCAAGGAAGATGCTCTGCGAAATCAGCCAGTGGAGTGTCGTTGACGCGATGAGTAGTGGTGCGGCGTATCGAAAAGGCAGTTGCAAATAATACGTGGAACCTACGTAACATTAGTATACCGGTCGGTGGATGTCGGAAGCAGAAATGACTTACGCTGCTGGCCATGGGGGGTCGTTACTCGCAGTGGTTTCTTCCTGCCCGCCAAGCCATATTGGCTGTACTCATGAGCGAGACACATGCAAGTAAACAGTCCGTTGTATGTGAGATATAGGAAGCTCACGATTGCTTGTGGCAGATTTGCGAGCAAAACGGAGAGCACAAGGCCTGCAGAACCAAGCTGAGGTAGACCTATATCAATAAGCGCCCGTGCATCAACCGACCCGAAGCCTGACTTGAATACGAGGGAAGCACTGGTCCTGGACCGCACTTGCCTGGAGCCCTGGGTCAACAGATAGATCGTCAAAACGAGCGCTCCAAGACAGAGGCCTATTGTCATACACCAACGCTTAAGACTCGCAGCTGCGTACCAACGCCGTCGCAGTGAAGCACGGAAGGTGACAGGTTCTGGCTTTGTGTTGGGTCGGCATGTTTGAGGATATCGTGTCAACAACCTCCAGCGCATTGGACCTCGCTCTAGGTCTACTCTTCCCATCAAGCAACGATCTTTGGTGAGTTTATCTGGTTGATCGAGGAAGCTTGACATAGCATCACCGATGGTGACAAGGGTCGCTGACCTGTGCGTCCACAAAGTCAAAAACATGCATATGGACTTACATGCATTCATGACGATGACTGTGGCTAATATTCCCAGACTGAATTGCAATTTGCAGTGGGGCTGCGCGACCTGGGCAAGGCAGTAATCGATTTTGTGCTTGTTCACTGTCCAGTCCGAGGCATGTTTCCGGCTAGACGCAACGTCACATTCCGTCATGACGAGTTCGAACAGGTCTCCATAGCCGTTTGTGTTTGGATTGTCCAGGCAGATCCATCCATATGTCAGATAGCCATGCTCCATGTCGAAGTTGGGCCACACGGAATAGAGGACCGTGTTGTTTGTTTGATTGCCACGTGCGCTCGTGACCGCAACGATGTTGCGGTATTCTGACACGAAAGACGTCCCGTAAGCAGTTATACATTCGCTCGCGCTGAGATTGTGAACTTTAGCGTCATTTGCATAGTTATTGTCCCGAGAAAATTCTAGCTGTACATCGCGTATTGCTGAGGTGTACGTGTCGTTGGGCTCAACAGTATAATATGAAGGACCTTCATAGCGCAAATACGCATATGATGAGTCGTTGGCGTTGCTTGCATAGAATTGCTCTTTCTCTGTGTCTAGGTAGAATGGAGCAAATTCTTTGCCTTGTAAAAAGTCCGTGTTTGCCACCACAAGAAGATACTCGTTCGCCGCGAGAGTCTTGAAGATGACCGAGTTGTACAGTAAGTGGATCGGCACGCTGGACAGGGCCAAAATCCACCAAAGAACCGTCCTACGCTTGTTGATCCGCGAGAGATTTCGAAAGCTGGCGACTCCGATATCAAGCCAGTCGCCACGAGCGTGTGCGCGGTTGATCTCGGCACGAGTCGGTGAGCAGAGGCACTGCATGGTGTAATTCGAAGCGCTCAGCAAAATCGAGCTTAGGGCGTTGATTAGAATGTGCAGCACTGTCGCCCAGGTGTTCACCTCTTCGCATTTCCCGTCGAGTGCTGTTCCGACGACGCCATTAAACCCAAACTTGGCTCCTGCGTACACGGCAAGGGTGGTGTTCAATATCAACACGGCAAATGTTGTTGCTGCCGCAACTGTCACTCCAAATCTCCAGCCCTGTAGTTTTCGTCTTTTTTCGCGATTGGAGGCGTTAGTTGGTATCTCAGTGACAGTCTGTATGGATGTCTGGGTAGTCTTGGCTGCGTCTAAGAGCAGTGATCCTTTTCCTGGCAAGAGTGCTTCCTCCGCCTGTTCCTCGCCGTTACGGAAGCTACTCTGCGACACATAACTCGGCGCTGGCGATCGCGTCACACTCGAAAGCTCTATTTCCTGGCCGCGGTCCTCGAAATCGCCTCGTCGTTCCGAACCATCCAGGAGCAACGGGTCGTATGTGTGGGCCGCCGCCATCATTCTCGCCACAAAGTCAATGCCGGCGTATTATTTTGCCACAGCTGGGCAGCTCCTTCGAGCAGGATCAAAAGGCAGAGCACTGCATACTTAAGATCCCTCTCGCTGATCCCTCTCGCTCGAAACTCAGCCTTGTTCATGTTCAATAGGTACCCCTATGAATGGGGGCCAAATCCTTCGCACATGCATGATCCTGTGCGAATAAAAGTATCAGTAGCCGCCGGCTTGAGAGGCGCAGTAGCGGATGGCAGGATCCATCGCTCTTGACAAGCCACGCTCTATCGCCTGGTTGTCCGCACAGTGGCCTCATGGTCCAGCTTTGTGCATTTCCTCCAGTATTCCAAGGAATATAAGTAATGATAGGAGAGCTGCGCAGCGCACTCCAGATTTGACTAAGTGGATGCAACTGATGCATTGCTTCGCCGAGCGCGTAAAGTCGTCATCACGTCAGCGGCGCGCCATCGGCCCCATTGCTCCAGGACTGTCATTTAGATAAGCGCTGAGAGTACCGCCACAGCAAGCATCTTGAAACTTCATTTTATTAGAGTGTTGGTGGTGTCATGCACGTTTCTGCGTTCACAATCCTCAAATGCCATCCTCGCGCACCCAAATCCTAGCGACTCTTTACACAGCAACGGCAGGATGGATGTGCAGTGCAGATAGTGCAGCCCCCTATGAGTTCGGCGTCTTCACCCAAACAGTGCTTTGTCGTTCGTGTGTGTGAGAGCAGCGACTGAAAGTAATGTTCCCTTGGGATGTCTACACTGCACTGTCTTCGGAAAGTGGACACGCGCCGTCCACCCTTTTGGTCAATAGTGGTTTGGATCATTTGAGCATCGACGCATCGACGCGCTTGCGCCGCCAACCACATGCCCCCATGGTATCATGCACATGTCTTTCAAGCTACCGCCTTAATCATGTAGGAGGTAAGAATGGACGATACCTTGGCACGAATCCTCCGGTTTTGCTTGCTCTCTTCGCCGTGGGAGCATGCTTAATTCAAGCAATACCGGTGTAACATTGTTGGTCATGTTGGCTACTGGTGCAGCACTGGTAGTGATGTTGGTTACACCAAACGCAGGAATGGAGGGGGCAATGGATTCCATCAGACTGCACCGGTGAGACTGAATCTTCTGAAGGCGGATAGAGGCTTCAGTATAAGTATCTGGAGCTTTGCACTTCTCCCCTCGTCATTCAGAGGCCTAACATACCAGATCCGCAGACTATTACACACTCAGTCAACCTATCCGACCAAAACAACCCAGGCTGTTTAGCTAGAAGACGCCGAATATGCAGCTCCTTACTCTCGCCGCCACCCTTCTAGCTCTCACTCCATTTGCCACTGCGGATTTCAGTCTCTACCGGGTCGGCAAGGGCGGGACCGGCATATCGGGGAATGTTGAAGGCTGGCAAGTTTACGCCAATACACCCAACAATATCGGCTGCGACAGAGTCAAAGCCAGCATGGACTGGGGCACTTTTTCTGATGTCAGCGGCAAAATGGTTGGCATACGGTGTAAAAAGTCGAACGGCAAATGCGGGCGAAGTGAAGGCGGCGGCGAAATCTTGGAACTGGAGCTCAACGAACCGCGCGTGGGAGGAGGGAGGTATCATTTCAGTAAGTCAAATCATGACGTCCCCGAGTTCGATGGAGGAGGCGCGTCCAGGATGTCCTTTAGCACTGTGCGGTGCCGCTGATACTTCATCTTGTCTGTTAGCTTACTACAAGGACCGAGGCGGCGCGCTTGTCGGTCTCAATGGTGAAGACCTAGGGCACTGTACTCCGGACGAAGGCGCACAATTCTTTTGCAGCAAAGGGCTCGAACGCGTTGAAGGCACACGCAAGCTCAATTGCGAGTCGTCGATCTGGGCGAGGGATCTCAATAAGAATCCGTGAGTGCTTTGACCGGCTGGGGCAAGCGAGGTGAGGGAGAAGATGCAGATCACGGGTACCATAGTGGCGGATTCATTTAGATCACAGGCAGTGTTGCATGGATTAGCCCCTGCACTATCTGTCACCAAGGCTCTGGAGTGATCCAACTTGTGCTTACCTTACCTTGTCTTCATGAGAGCGACACACTGTATTTGTCGACAATAAATCAAACAGGGCTGGTGTTACGATCTAAGAATATCAGTCTCATCAGGTAACATTGGCATGCTATGCATTTCCTCGGAATCTCACGCTTCACCCGAAGGAATGTTGATCCGCCTTGGGCCACATGACGGAGACTGTGCAAGCGTCCAAAGCAAAAACATAAAATGTGTTGGACTAAGCAGACTTGAAGTCAATCATGGTAAGTAGAACTGAAGAGCTCGTCAGCAGCAATTGGCCGCAATAACTTCGGCAGGCTCTCTTCGCGCCCGCTGCCCACGTGCGGGGCGAAACTTCCGAGTCGGGAAGCTACGTAAGATTTCTGCGAGAGCAAAAATTTGGCAAAAAAAAAAAAAAAAAACGAACAACAGCAGGGATTCTCAACTCGTCACCGACGTTAATACTAATCTGCCGGTTTGCAGCTTAAGTACAGGAGAGCGGACGGGATCCTCTGTTTTCTGCAACCTGTGGTCGTTCGTGGAAGGCGCTGCTGTTGTGAATGTGCATATAAGCTTGCGTTTCAGAGACTCCCCTTAAGCGAAGAAGCCTGGAGCCAGCGAAGAAAGTGTGCACACAGGTGCAAAAGCAAACATTTCAGGAAGCCTTGTCGGGGCCGCTAGTCGCTGTAAATAGGCGTCGAGATATCCTTATGGTGCCACAGAAGAAGGAGTCGGTCTTGTAGGAGCCGGCTCAGTGATGATGGAAGGATCTTTCGAGCTTCATCAACCTTGCGAGATCACTGAGATCAGATGCAAGCTCACTGTGCTCCCAACAGTCGCAAAAGCTTACCACCAAGTTCCTTCCTTCAAGGCAACAAGCGCAAAGTTAGACCCAACAGTACTCCTAGCCCTGTTGCTGATCCACTTGCCAACCCGTGGCCCTTCAACTTCATATTTAGTGCCAAATGGAATATCGTTCATACCATTCGTCAGGAAGTCATAAGTAGTATTAACGACTGCAGCTTGCACGGCGGTAGATGAAGCTGAGGCGGCAACGATGTTCCAGTCGGAACTGTAAGTGTTAGTCTCATCGTCTTCACCAGAGAAATGACTTGGCAGAAATACTTACAGGCCCCAAGTGAGTTTACTGCCGGTATAGTCCAGGTTGTCCGTGGGTCCTGCAAAGGGAAGCCCAAGGTCACGGATTTGCCGGAGGTACCATTCTGATTGCATGTCCCAAGCAGCCGAAGGGAAAGTATCAAGCTCTAACAGGACGTCGGAGTATGCCGCGAAGATGACATTCCACGTATCATCCTGATCGTAGTAGTATGTGAAGTGAGTGCTATCCTGGACAGTTGGTCCGTCCAAACCAAGAGCGTCATCGTAAATCTTCGTTGCGTAAGAATCTGCGATTTCAGCATAGGTGTCGTTACCTAATATCTTCGAAGCAGCTTTAAGGCCTATGGCGGATTGCATCGCAAGCGCCGTCTGGTTAGGATATCCTCGGATGGCGTCCACGCTGATCAGCTGCGCCGAGGGGTAGAGCGAATGGTCGACGAGATAATCGGCATATCCTGTCAGAAGGTCTGGAGCTTTATATCAGATGGCCGAACCCTCACTCATGTGACGAGAAGGTCGACTTACTGGAGTACTGCTTTGCCCAGGATGCATCGCCGGTGTACTTCTGGTATGCATAGAATAGTATGAAGAGTGAGGAAGTTTCGAAGAGCGGCATATGTTCTTCCCTTCCGTCGTCATGTCCCGTTGCATTAGGATAGTCTGGAGCTCGTGAATTAGACAAAGCCACAACACCAATCAGCAGAAATTTGGCGTAGGGTACTCACGAGTTCCCATGTCATGCTGCGAAGTCCTGTGTCAGTGCTGTGCCATGCAAACTTAACTGGGAGGAGACTTACGATTACAAAGTCTTTCGGCCAGCGTCCACTCGCTGAATAGGACATGATAGGTTTCCATAAGAGTCTAATATAGTCTGGATTGAGTGATATGAAGACTGGCCAGGTCTGGAAGATGATATCAACAGTATTGAGATTCCCATCGCTGGAAATCTCCTTGATGAAAGCTTGTGGGGGTGCTCCAAGGTCGTCGGCTGGCACCTAGAATGTAAGTTAGTATAATGCAAGGACGGTACGAGATCGGAACTTGCAGTCAAGTCTATGGCACCTGTCATGTGGTGTGAGTTTTCATTCGCAGTTGATGATCAGTCTGTACGCACCAAAGGTTTGCCTAACGCTCGCTTCGACTATATCCGCATATTTGTCCCCAAAAGCATTGCTCACAGATCTAGATCTAGATCTGACTTCTGCGTCGAAGGACAAAGATGTGTTATATGCAGACTCATAATCTTGCAAGAAATACTCAATCGCCTCGGCCTCCGTTGACCAGACGGAACGGTAAAGACCAGTCTGAGTGTTTCCAAGATAATTGATTGCTTCTTTGCGGTCCATCCCGACTGCAAAAGTTACTCCGGCGGTAGAATGCTTGCTCACGTTTCCAAGATCTTTTGAAAGCGCAGCCAAGTCCGAGCCAGAGCAAGAAACGTCGTTGTCAGCCAACCGGCCAAGTGTGTTGAACTGATTGACTGTAATGCGGTCTGGAGCGCATCTGCGTGTAACTCCATCGTTGGAAATCGTGCCAAACAATACCGAGCCGTACGTAGCCATGTCATCAACCTCAGTAAACGGAATCTGCGATAGGTTGTAGAACTGGAAGTATTCCGCAGAACCGTAAGATGAATGATTGAGACTGGCAGCACCATGCTGGGCGGTCCACGTATGGTCAATCACACTGAATATCTGCACGTCGATTTTCTCGTCTCCAGAAGGTGCTTTTGACGATCAGTACGAACTCATGCTTGGAACAGCTTGGACATCAACTCACCGGCTGTAACTGTAAGATACGAGTAAGGAAGTGACTGTCGTACGTAATCCTCCTTTCTTGGAAGAACAGGAGAGAAGAAGTCCAGAGTAACACTCGCGGCACCGGCTGTAAGGTTGACGAACGTGTGCGACGACGTGAAGCTGACCGATTCAGTCGTCGCGGCAGCAGTGTGACCCACGCCGTCTGGATTCCCAAAAAGCGAATAAGTCTTCCCGTTGACTCGAGCTAATACAATCTGATCGCCGGGAAGTCAGGATCTGGTTCTCCAGTGGTACCACATTGTCGATCTACTGACCCATGTCAACGGCTGTCCGGCCCAGAACTCGGGTTGGGCGTGAGCAGAGTCGTTCATTTGATATCCTGGCACCCAAGTAGATAGGTAGGGATTTTTCACGGCCAAAGGGTCTTTATGTTCAAGGTCAGCGAGACTCGTCGTAGTCTTAGAGCGGTTGAACAATCGCAAGTTTCACCTACAGCTCGGCAAGGATGCGGTTGAAGCGTTACACAAGTCAGCATAAAGCGCGAGCACGCAGATGTCAAAAATGCGACCAACGATTAAAAGCATAGCTGTTGCGGGACTCAGGTCTCTCGTCGTGAAGTGGTGACTGTATCTCGTTGAAGTGCCATCCAGTGGCACTCAGGATGGGTGTCGTCAGTAGAAAAGCGACCCACATCATGGTCGACAACATCTTCGCCAATGCGTTTCAAAAATATGCCAGTATTTAACAATGATTACTCCTCCCTGTGGTAGATGGAACTGAACATGTAGAAACAAAGTCAAAAGGAACTCTGGGAGTCTCCCTACCACATTGCCTGTTGCGGCCTAGTGTAAGTCAATGGAGGATGCGAAGTGGGGAAGTTGACGACAGAGGTTAACTGCTTGGAACCTGGAATATAACAACCAGAAGATATGGCCGCGAGCAGGATAGTGGTCAGCCGTGAAGATGTCGCGCGTAAAAGTCTATTATAACGAGAAGATCGGTCCCTATGGTCTTGATCTCTGACAGACATTGATGCCCCATTTACGATGGATTTTATAAGAGACGCTCTAGCAGAAAATCATAGTCATGAGTATACATTAACTTGTGCCGGTCCTTCGGCATGCTATGGCACGAATCTCGCAGTAACGCTAGCGTACAAAGCCTACTGCTCAACTTGTTGTGCACCGCTCTCCGCCTGCTGCTTCTCTAGATCCTGCACGAACCGCTCCCAAATCTGGATGTTGTTCTGGAAGAAAGCAATATTCGCATCCGCGAGGCCGCCAAGGGTGTTGCGGAATTCCACAGCTTTGATGCGCTCAAAGTCACCCACTTCCTTCATGACTTCTTCGTCAAAGGCCTCGGTGGTCTTCTTGGCCGTTTCGACTTCTGTAGTCAGGCGACTAATCTGCACCTCGAGTTTTCGCTGTCGCTCACGCCGGCTCTGCTCGTGATCGACACCCCGCACGTCTTCTATCTTCTGTCGCAAAAAGCCAGAGGCGCCTACGCTGCCGTGTGACGCTACCGTGTCCCTCTCCTGTGCAGCTTTATTCAGATAGTCTGTAAGGCCCTCAAAGTCAAGTTGTTTTTGCTCTCGCGTCTTTAGTAGGCTTCTGACGCTGCCGATATAAGATTCCATGTCCTTCAACGAGCCGAGATAGTCCTGATCGGTGTGGTCCTTGAGCTCTTTCCAGCCTTCGCTGGTCGACTGTACACTTGTTGCGAACTTGGTGAGTTCATCCTGCACACCAGGCTCCAGTGCGGCCAGCTTCTGGTACTGGGTCGCAAGGTCTGCATAGTCGCCCTCCAGGTCACCCTCTCTCTTCGCTACGCGGGCTACCGTCTTGCTCACTGTACCCAGATCATCGTCAAGCTTCTTCGCTCTATCATTGACGTCCTGAAAGCGTTTGTCGGTTCTGTGAGGCTTTGTAAAAGCGTTGAGGAAGCCATCTGTCCACGATTCAAGGACTGAATTGCTCCCGCTGTCACTCCCAGACATGCCTCGCGTAGGCCTGCTCTTCATGATGGCATTCCAATCGCTACTTTCCAGAAACAGTGTGAGTATTGTAGCTCGCCGTAGGACGGGATGTAATGTAAGTCGCTCAAGAAAGCGCTGCAAGGAAAAGGCTCTTCGATTGGTAAAGTCGGGTCCAAATCGGTCACCGCGGACGTATGCCATGTTGTGCTTGTCTGGTAGGGGCGGGACAGCACATTGCGGATACTCTCGTGCCAGCGTCTTATACAAGAACACGAAATCCGTGAAGCGCCGTCGTACCTCGGAATGTGAGGACTGGAAAGACTTGAAGTCGGTATCGGTGATAACAACATACGAGACGTAGGCGTTTTGTGTACCCTCGCCTTCTTTCTGTGGCTTTGAGACATGACACTCTAGTCTGCCATGTGCCCCTGGGCCAGCAAGATCCTGGGGATCAGCGTGAGCACCTGCCTGCTCCCAATTGGGGTCATCGTAGTCATTGCTGCTGTCCGCCTCCATTGTGAGAGCCCCAGAAGCAGAGGCGATGGTTGGCCTCCCTAGATTATCGCAGCAAGCTGCTCGATGCCTGCTTCACAGCAACCCGGAGCTTTCGTTATGTGCTTGCGTGTTCGTTGGCCCTGGGAGCTTGTCGTCGCTGCCGCCTACGAGCTTGGGTTCGAGCTGAGCAAGACTGTCAATCGAGCGCCGAGGAGCGCTTTATCTCGGTCGGTGTAAGTGTGAGAGAACAAAGCAAGGTCGAACTTGTGGTTAGGAGGTTCAAAAGATAATGGGCGCAACTCCACGAGTTCAATGCGGCCGGTCGAGCTGGGTCGAGTGTCGAGAGCAGCTAGGCTAGAGCGTCATGGCCTCGGCGGATTCGGATGGCGGGACGGACCCACAGTACCCGTCGTTTGGAGCTGTCTCACCACCCACCACTTCCTATTTCTCCTTCCAACGGTATGGATATCGAAACAAAATGGACGTATGAAACGTATTCCGCCGCAGTTTTGGAAAAGTCATAGCTACCTACCATGAGTCTTTCATGTAAACAATCGTGCCACACCTTCTGAGCACGGCTGGGGTTCACTCCACGGGCGTGCAGCAAGCCTCCAAGTCATTGGAAGTACGTCATGCCCAGACGTCACTCACACCTGCAGCAACAATGAGGATTGTCGAAGTATGAGCTGGCCTTCTTTGCCGTGGTCGAGGTTATTGGTCTGAGTGTGTTTGATCTATCCAACCGCAAAGGACCAGGTGCACGATTTTCAGCTCGAGCAAGCCACCAACTGAAATCAGTATTTAAAGGATCACTAGGACCATGTGAGCGGCCCGTGCTGACTAGTGGTGGAGTAGAGAGACTGGAAATGCAACACTTCCATCCGCTGTGTTACCTTCGCTCTTTTCCTCTCCTCGAATACCTCTGCTTCAAAACGATAACGCTGAATTCTATCGAAGATGCTTGAGCTACTAACTCCGAATCGCCTGGCGTGGGCGGTGACAGTTGTCATAGCTACTCTAATTATTCGTTTCTTCCAAAAACTACATTTCCATAGGAGAATCGTCAAAGGGCTGCCAGGCCCACCTCATAGCTACATATGGGGATCTCTGCCGTCGATGAACGAAGTGCTCTCAAAGCAACCAAAACGTGCGGCACCACAGACCTTCGGCATCCTGATCAGAGACCACTTTGGCCTAGGCGACTACTTCTATGTGGATCCGTGGCCATTTGGGGATCCCATCATGATGATTTTTGACGCCGACATCATGAATCAATTCACCGTCAAGCAAAGCCTGCCAAAGCATCCAGAAGTGGAGAAATTTATGCGAAACATTGGAGGACCTGGTAACATGGTCTCGAGCGAAGGTGTAGAATGGAAAAAGTGGCGATCGGCTTTCAATCCTGGATTTGCAGCTAGCCATCTAATGAGTCTTGTGCCATTGATCGTCGACGACGTCTTGATATTCAATGACATTATGAAGAAGCACGCTGAGCATGACGACGTTTTCCGAATGGAGCGAGCAACTACAAGCCTGACAGTAGACATCATTGGAAAAGTAGTACTTGATCTGGATTTAGCGTCTCAAAAAGGGCCGAACGAACTCGTAGACGCCTTCATGAAGCAAGTCCAGTGGCAGAAGATCGGAGCACAATTCAATCCATGGGAACTCATCGACTTTCCTATCCGCAATCCTATCCAATGGTATCTCACCTGGAAGATGGACAGGTATATTGGAAAGTGTCTCGAGGAACGCTTCGCAACTCGCGAAGGGCGTGGGAAATCCAGAGCCGTTGTTGATCTCGCGCTCGAAGCTTACCTCAAGGAGGTCAGAGGCGTCACCGGCGATGTCTCCAACGTGAAGGGCCTAGACAAAGAGTTCAAGCAGGTCGCCATCAACAACATGAAGACTTTTATATTTGCCGGGCATGACACGACGAGTTCGACTATCGTGTATGCGTTTTACTATCTCTCCAAGGACCCAGAAGCCCTGACAAAGATCCGGAAGGAGCATGACGACGTCTTCGGCACAGATCCCGAAGCAGTTGCGGATCAGCTGAAGCAGGATCCAAGGCTGCTCAACAAGCTAGAGTATACGCTGGCGGTGACACGGGAGGTTTTGCGTTTGCAGCCACCAGCTAGTACCGTGCGGGTCGGTCAGAAAGGTTTCTTTTTGACTGACCCGAAGACAGGAGAACGGCTCCCTACTGAGCATATGATGCTATGGCCGGTAAGTAAAAGATGTTGATGTCTTTTCCATGCGTTAGACTGATCCTTTCTAGGTTGATGTCGGCTTCCACCGATCGGAAAGGTATTGGCCTGACCCGCACAGCTTCAAACCAGAACGACATCTTGTCAACTCGTCTGACAGCAGCGCCAACTACAACAGCAAAGAAGCATGGATTGCTTTCTCAAAGGGCAATAGGAACTGCATTGGCCAAGAGCTGGCCATCATCGAGACCAAGGTGATCCTTGCTATGACACTGCGGCTGTTCGACTTCGAACCCGCTTTTGATAAGCTTGACAAGTTGAAGGGCGACAAGAGCGGGTATCCAAGCGACACGAGTGGTGTGCAAGAGCAATTTGGTGATGCCGCGTACCAGATACAGCTCGGCACAGCGAAGCCTAGGGAGGGAATGCCTTGTCGTATCAAGTCGCGGCAGCAGGCATAATGGCGTCCAACGCATTATCGTGGCATCAGACCAAGATGACCTTTCATCTTCTGAATAGTTTTCATATCTTGCAATCTCAGTGTATTCAGCAGCATATCTCGCCTCCGCAATAGCCGCATTGGCCTCATCTTGCCCTCCCTTGGCGGATCGATATAGCCCCACTCCAATCCTCGCACTGACCTTTGAAGCTACGGCATCTCATCCGTTTCCCATTGCGGCATCGCTCCCGTGACCAGTATTTGTATCTTTGTTCTACCCGGTTGTTGTTGTTGTTGCTGAGGGGGTTCGTGTATTCTTATTGAGCCAATCGTTACCCGCCTAAAATGTCCTTTCCGATCCCCGCCCTAAGGCATTCGGCGTTTGCTCTGCCGAAACGAAGTCCCGCATTCTGCTCCCCCACTGTCGCACGAGCTGCTGGCCGAGTCGCCGCTGCGAAGACAGCACCAAAACTAGGACCGAGTCATAATGGTGCCTTTGCGACTTCGCAAAGATCTTTCCCGCAAATTGGCAGCGTGCGTGAGTTCAGCAGCTCAAGTGGCAGGTTAAGTAGTAGCAATATGGCAGCGCTTCAGAGCATTAAGCAGAATTGCAAGAAGGTATGGGCATAGATAGCCTGCGATCATGTGAAGAAGCAGTACTGACATTGTGCGTAGGTGATGTGTATAGGGCGCAACTATGCAGATCATGTGAAGGAGCTGAACAACCAGCGGCCAAAGCAGCCTTTCTTCTTCCTCAAGCCCCCATCATCCATCCTCTTGCCGAATGAGGGCCCAGTGCTCAGGCCGGCCGGTGTCAACATGCACTTTGAAGTCGAGCTTGGCCTTGTAATCGGCAAGCAGGTGAAGGACATCAACACGGAGAAGGACGCGGACATCCTGCAGTACATCGACAGCTACCTCCTGACCATCGACATGACGGGCCGCAACGTACAAGAGGAGGCCAAGAAGAGAGGGTTACCATGGAGCATCGCGAAGGGGTTCGACACATTCCTGCCCGTTGCTGGACCAATCGCAAAGTCAAAGGTGACAGATCCTCACAATGTGGAGATATACTTGAAGGTCAATGGCGAAACTAAGCAGGAGGACAACACGGAACTCATGCTGTTCCGTATTCCCAAACAGCTGAGCGACATCAGCCAGGTCATGACCCTCGAGCCGGGTGATATTGTGCTGACAGGTACACCTAAGGGGGTTGGTTCAGTCACTTCCGGCGATGTCATGGAGGCTGGCATGCGAATCAATGGCAAGGAGGTCGAGGAAGCTCGTATCAGTGTGGAGGTCAAGGACAAAGGCGGTAACTACCAGTTCACGGAAACCTACTAGATTATTTGTTTATATACACATAAATACAATTGGATATGTCACAGATGAGCTATGGTACTTCCACATCGTCATCATCTCCGCCGAAACCGAACGAGAAGCCTCCTTCACCGGCATCATCATCTTCGGCGCTTCCTTTGGTCAGCTGCTCCCACTTGCCTCTAGCACCCTTGCTGAGCTTCTCCAGTTCCTGGAGCCCATCCTCCAACAGCTGTTCGTCATAGTCCCTCAATCTTTCTACGAAAAGAGTATAAGGGTCTTGAATCTCGTCGCTGAAACCGCTGATGCTCTGCTTCTGATCACGCAAGAAGTGCAGGACCGCACCGACCCTCTTCCTCGGAATGAAGTTCTGTGTGATCGCTATGGCAGGCTCGAGATTAAGGACCAGGTGATACCACCCACTGGGTACGTAGAGCACCTCACCTTCACCACAAATGCCTTCGACGCAACCAGCCGTCCGTCTTGCCTCAGCGTGAAAGCCGAGCAACCACTCAGCAATACTTAGGGGACTCGTGACTTCACTCTGGTCATCCGAGACGTAGACTCCTGGTGGAGGCGGTAGATTGGCAGAAGATGGGAACATGATCCAGTACTTGCTGCCCTTAAGCACGGCGTTCCAGGCACTGGTAGCATTTGGATCTTTATGGAAAGTGCTGCCGCTTCGCTCAGGACCGACAATAAGCCAGCGATGATCTGGTCGCTGTGCTCCTAATACTGAGAAGAGGTCTGAGCCAAAGCAGGTTGGCGGCCAGTATCCGGCGTCGTCTTCAGGCTGAGTAGAAACTTTCAGATCCATCTTCTCGGCGAACGAACGGTCAAAGAGGTATAGCGGGCTCTCGTCTGTGTTGTTATTCATGTATTCGATGTAAGTCTTCAGCGGCCAGTCTACTGACTCGGCGCGGAATGCGACATCCGCGTATTTGGCAAGAAGTTCTTCTGTAGACCATGTCTTGAACACTGGCCATTGCTTGACAGGCTCGGTCAAAATAAATGGCCTGTTGACCCACTCCGTTTGGAACTCATCCGGCGACAAATCGCTCATCCGCGCAATCTCATTGTGCTTCGGTATGTTTGAAGCAAAGGGTAGGAGTGAGACATGCGCACAGAAGAAAGGTCGATGCAAAACATCGGAGAAAAGGTTTGAGCAATCAACGTGAGGCTCTTTGCCCTTTGGCTGCGCCAAGTACGTAGAACGCCACGTGCCTTGCCATGTGAAGTCTCTTGGATGGGACCTACCTGTTGCTCAGCATACTGCTGAGTCACGAAAGTGTGAATCAACTTACTCTACGAACAAGGCTCGCCACAATTCTTCGCTCCTTGTGAAAGCGTACAGAGCTCGGCATGTACCACCGAGGCGCAAGAGATCAGGTGCCTCGAAGGTTTCTAGCAACTGTATGAGTAATTCATCAGGCAAAGCAGCCAGAGTCCCGCAGGCTGCCTTTTGATTGATGCTTGAAGTCAAGGCATTCCCTGACGGTCTCACTCCGAGAGGGTGCCGTATGACTAGACTGCTATCTCCGGCTTCCCCATGTTCGATGACTGGGATCGACTCTAACCTCTGACGCTTCACCGGTCGGTCGGCCTCGAGGAGGCGATCCGCCTGGGAATCGGTCAGCTCCGCCAAAGCAGCATCGGTCATCTTGCTCTGGAGGAGTGTGGACGAGATGCTCGGGACTTGCTATCGCAGGCTATCTGTAAAATTACAGTCCGTTGAGGGGGAGAGGGGATAGCAGCTGGCAATAAGATGGTAGTATAATTTTCCAGCCTAGTGAGAAACTCTGGGAACCAGTATGCCGGACTCCGGACAAATCGAAAAATAATCTCTGCTTTTTTCGAAGATGCCCCACACCACGACGGAGTTAGTCGCCACTCCCACGAGGGGGCAGATGAGAAGCGCCTTCGCTTGTAGCCCAATCAATCATGTGCGGGTTTGCCGATTCGAGAATGAATCCGGGCTCGCGTTCGCCACCGGGTGACTCAACTGCTGTGCCGTCGCGAGGGAGCCATTCAATTTGGTGGTGCAAAAGTGAGATGCGGAAACTTAGCGCCTTTTCAAAAAGCTCGGGCCAACACGAACTTTTCGTGCCCTTGTACAATTTGAACGGCAACTGGCAGCATTTCTTCCCACTCCCACCACTACAAACCACATCCAACAGACACACTTCCACAAACGAGAACCAAGCGACTCTCAAGTAAGAGAGTCAGGTATCTCGTTCTTTAGTACAACCAGCAGCTTTCATCCCGGCGGGACTCCAAGAGGACCCACCGCACAACACTTCGCACAGCTCACCGCGCAGCGCGAGTGAGCACCGATCCCAACACCGCAAACATGGCTGACAAGGGACTTGAGGACATCGGTAAGGGCATCCCTAGAATCATCGGCGCGATAACATAGGGAGCATCAACATGTTAACGTCGTTTGCGCGACAGAGGCGGGACAGATCGAGTCGAACTACGATGAGACCACCGATTCCTTCGACTCGATGAACCTCAGGAGCGAGCTGCTCCGCGGCGTTTACGCCTACGGTTTCGAGCGCCCATCCGCGATTCAGCAGCGTGCGATCATGCCCGTGATCAAGGGCAACGATGTGATCGCTCAGGCCCAGTCTGGTACCGGCAAGACCGCTACCTTCGCTATCGCCGCCCTCCAGAAGCTCGACCCGAACATCAAGGCTTGCCAGGGTCTGATCCTCGCCCCGACCCGTGAGTTGGCTCAGCAGATCCAGAAGGTCGTCGTGGCTATTGGCGACTTCATGAACATCGAGTGCCACGCCTGCATTGGTGGCACCAGCGTGAGGGACGACATGAAGGCGCTGCAGGACGGCCCGCAGGTCGTTGTTGGCACTCCTGGCCGTGTCCACGACATGATCCAGCGCCGCATGCTGAAGACCGACAGCATGAAGATGTTCATCCTCGACGAGGCCGACGAGATGCTGTCTCGTGGTTTCACTGAGCAGATCTACGACATCTTCCAGTTCCTGCCACAGTCCACCCAGGTTGTCCTGCTCTCGGCTACCATGCCGCAGGATGTCCTTGAGGTCACCACCAAGTTCATGCGCGAGCCTGTGCGTATTCTCGTCAAGAAGGACGAGCTTACGCTTGAAGGTATCAAGCAGTTCTACATTGCCGTCGAGAAGGAGGAGTGGAAGCTCGACACGCTCTCCGACTTGTACGAGACTGTCACCATCACCCAGGCCGTCATCTTCTGTAACACCCGCAGAAAGGTCGACTGGCTCACCGACAAGCTCACTGCCCGTGACTTCACCGTGTCTGCCATGCACGGTGACATGGACCAGGGCCAGCGTGACGTGATCATGAAGGAGTTCCGCTCTGGCTCTTCCCGTGTCCTGATCGCCACCGACCTGCTCGCCCGTGGTATCGACGTGCAGCAGGTTTCGCTGGTCATCAACTACGACCTTCCGGCCAACCGGGAGAACTACATCCACCGTATCGGTCGTGGTGGCCGTTTCGGTAGGAAGGGTGTCGCTATCAACTTCGTCACTGCCGACGATGTGCGCATGATGCGTGAGATTGAGCAGTTCTACAGCACTCAGATCGAGGAGATGCCAATGAACGTCGCTGGTATGTTTATACTGACTCTGAAAATACACGAAGACAATGCTAACCTCTGCCTTCAGACCTCATTTAAGCGACATATCAAAATCGACTATTACAAGTTCCCGTTCGACCGTGTCGCGGCCATTCGGCTGCAAATACAAACATTGACGGAAGGGAAACCTCAACTGCTTACTGCTTGACCGCTACTGCGTGACGTACGCGACAGCGTGCTTGGGACGACGCGATGGCGGCATACATGCATCTGAAGGGCGGAGTTGATGATTCGAAAGTTCTCACATTTTGCGCGCGTTTCTTTAGATTGGGAAAGAGGGATGTGTTACATGCGTTCAAAATGTTCTTGCTTCGCCTGCACTGTGATCTTGTACGTAGAAGCGCGTACTGATTATGGTAAAGCTACGTGTAAGATGAATGAATGCTGTGCTACGTTGATTTTGTGGTTCAATTCTCCATGAGGTGCCTTCCATTTCCAAACGCTCTCGGTGACGGCCTGAGGCTCGTGTCGAGTCTGCACTTCACCTCCTCGAGGCCGCTTGCAGCTCCATTTCACATGCTAGCCGTCTGCAACATCTTCGTTTCACTTCAGTCCTTTCCGCGGGCCGGCATTTGCCAAGCATTGGTCGTGGCTCTAGACGGCTGAGGCAAATGTTACGCGTATAACCGTTGTGATGACCCCGCGTCCAGATTCACCCACTTCACTTCTTTGGGGGCATCAACTAAAGCGTGAGCATGGCCATCTACTCGCCCGCCTGCAGCAGTTAGAATCTGCGGGGGAACAGCAGGGAGAAAGAATTCAAAAAGCTGAGTCGGCGGCAAGAGAAACGGTCAGCCGCGACATTGCCGCCCTGACTGAGCAAGTCCGAGGATTGAGCGAGGGCGATTTCAATCAGCGACTCTCCCAAATGGGCGAAGAGATCATGTCGAAACTTGATGATGTCCAGGCCGAACACGAAGCTACAATGATTAAGGTTGCGTCCCTCGACAAAAATGGTGCCGAAGTCGAGGAGGAGAGGCAGAAGGCTTTGACTAGAGAAAAGGCCTTGCTGCAACGAGTCAACGAGGCCGAGAAAGGCCTGGAAAGGTACCGTGAAAATCTCCAGAATGTAGGCCGACAAGTGGACGAAATCAACATGAGCGCCATCAAAACCCAACTGGAGAATCTTACTCAGCAAGTGCTGAACGAAGGGGCCGAAATGAAGCGACTCGAAGACAGTGTTCATATGCTCGAGGCCGCGAACGAGGAGCTGCTGAAAGCCAATGAAAGGCTGGTCGCAGAAATGGCAAGAATGGCGGAAACGCGAAATTCCGCGCCAGCTGCTCAACCAATCTCCAAGCCTGTGAGCACGTCTGCGTCGGCTGGGAGCGAGACCCCGGATGCGGATGAATTAGACAGCGAGAACGAGATGCCGAGAAAGAAGAAGATGAAGTCCCACAAGTGGGCAGGAGGTGGTGCTGATAGGGACATTATCCGCCAGAATCGAGAGTCATCCCGCAAGTCTGGGAAGCCAATACAAGTCCCTCAGCGACAACCGCTAGTATCAACTCGACAAGGCGTGCCTCCGCCGAAATCCGCTCCCCCAGCCCCGAAAGCTCAGCTTCCCAAAGCCGGTTCCAAAGGCAACTCAAAAGCTGCAACGAAGCCAGCACCAAAGCCAGCACGCAAGTCTGACACTCATGCTGTCTCTAAGAGCACACCAAAGTCCACGGCAAAGCCTGCACGCAAATCTGACACTCATGCTGTCCCTAAGAGCACGGCGAAGTCTGCAGCAAAGTCAGCTCGCAAATCTGACTCTCATACCGTACTCACAAAAGAACGCAAGCAGGCTTCCAAATCAGCTTCGTCAAAGCCCGCGAAGAAAATGGAATCGCAGACTCCAAAACCCTTCAAAAACGACATTGACAAGCCAATTATCCGCTCAGGGAAGGGGTGGTACGAGATCGCGGTCACGCCGGTGCAGAGCGAGATGGAGTCCCAGGAGTCAGGGTGGGTTACATTCACAAATACTCTGGTTAGAAGATTTGCTGACATAGAAGACAGTCAATCAGCCTCCAAACGTCCACGAGGCCGCCCTAGGAAGCATCCATTACCCGAGCAGGAGACGCCTATAGAATTGGGTGCAGAGGGCCACCGCGTAACTCGCAACGCTCGTCAGCAAGCGGAGCCTAGTTCAGAAGGCGCAGTACCACAGAAGCGCAAGCGGAATGCAGAAACCCCACGCTCTCATACGCAGGTCTCGAAGCCTAGCCGTTCCACGAAGAAAGCCAAGACGACTCGAAATGGGCAGGAAGACGAGCCCGACGGCATTCACCATCCAGGAGGAGAAGGAGAAGGGGACCATACAGACGTCTTCGCCTCTCCCGTCTCCTCCCCAGGCCGAGCAACCTCCGGGAACCCTCAGACTAACGAGACCGACCCCATGCGGACTCTCCTGGAGCAAGCGGCCCAACACCAATCCAAGCCGGCCGTGCCCGGGAGACGAGTAATCCAGCAAGCAGACGACAATCTACTTGATGTTTTCTCCCGGGGGCTGCCCTACTCATAAGCCAAGCAAACTCCTTAGGGAGCTCACGAGAGTGGACCAACCTGGGACTCGGAAGGGGACTCTTTTTCTCAAATGGACGCTTTTAAAGGGCTCCACGCATAGCGTACCGCATTGCTGTAAAGGCGGAAAGGGAGGGGGGAAGGAGGGGAGGAGGTGGGGTGATAGAAACGAGTGGCGAGCCTTCTCTTTTTCTTCATAGCTGGCTGTAGCAAGACCCCCAAAGAAGAGAGGGTCCCAAAGGACCTTCGAAGGATTTTGCTTTTGCACGATCGAAAGTTCGAGGTTGAGACTCTGGCTGTATTGTACCCGTTCGCAGAAAGTTCCATCTCTCTTTTTTCTCTTTTTTTTTTCTTTTTTTCCCCTGTCCCTCTCTTTCTATGGAACCATTTCGCTGAAATCCGTGAAAGAGAATGGGGAGAGTTAAGAAGACAAAAGAGGAGAAGAGATCTCCAGAAGAAACAGCTTTAACCCCCTTGTGAATCAACTAGACGATCTCCCTTTCAGAAGACATGCAAGTGAGACGACATACGGACGACAAGTATTTCTCGGGCGCCTTGCCAAGTCAAGCCAAAACTATACAACAACGTGCGAAGAGGATCTGTTATCAGGGGTCTGAGCGTCCAATACTAAATCGCTTTATCAAGTCGGTAATTAGAGTGGACTCCAATCCCACTGGTTCTGTAAATTATATACTTCTGTCCTATATTATACAATGTCTCCATGATCCTCTCATAAAGCGTGATGATCAATCTCTTTTTACGAAATGGCCGTGTTGGCTATCGACCCAAGAAAGATAGGTCATTTTGACACGATGCGTGGCAACTACATCAAGCCAGCGGGTTTGCAAGGGTGGCAAAAAGGCATGATCGCCTTAGAGAAGGTCAAATCCCTCATTCTTCTTCTTCTTGATAGACCCAATACGCTTCTTCAAGCCGTCCTTTATGCTGCCTTTGCGATGGATCTCGCTCTCAGAGCTCTTGTAGTTATCCCGGGTCTGGGCGAATTCGGCGTCGGCGTATCGAGAGTTGCCGCCGGCGATGTCTACGGGATCACGCGGATCGAGACTACCGCGACGCTTTGCATCCTTGTAGTCCTTCATGATCTGTCGGCGGTCTTCCATTTCGATGCCGTTGTCGTCGATCTTGTGTGCCTTCATGGCGCGGTCGAGGGAGAAGGTCGGCTCGGATTTGCCTTTCAAGTCTTCGGGGAGGTATTCCTGGGATGTAGTGTTAGTTTGATATACCATATGAATTGGAGGTTGCCGGCGGGCAAACGTACAACACCGTGCCACCTCTTGTACCCGGGGTCGTCGCCAGTGCCTTCCCTCATCATGTCGGTGCCCTCCTCATATTCGTACGTCCGCCCAAGCCTATCGGGCTGACCGGGAGGTACCACTGCAACACCATCTAGAGGCTTGTGCCGCTCGACAGCGTCCTTAACGTTCTCGGCAGGCGTAGCCTTGAGTGCTTCTTGGTTGCTCGACTCCAATGCCGCGATAGGCGCATGCTTCTTGTCCATGCGGTTAACACCTTGAAGTGCTGCGTCGTACGGGCCCTCGTGATGGTAGGCTCGGCCACCGACGGCCGGATCTAAACGGTCGATCGTATCGGCACCAGGCAAGTGCTGCCGGCGCAGATGCGGCGAGCGGCTAGCCTTCTTGGAATCACGCCTAATGATGTCCAACGGCTGGTGGCTATGGTCGCCGGGATAGCGCTCACGTAGGGAACTACCTCTGCGGGGGCGGCCAATGGGCTGACCATTGCCGCTGATACTGCCGCTGCTTGCTCGCACGCGGCCACTGGACTCGCTATAGGACGGCGGTGTACCGGCAGAGCCCGAGCGACGTGGACGGGGGTCCATGCCGCCAAATGCTTGTTCGCGGTACGTTGGGAAGCGTTCTTTGCTGCCGCCAGGAGAATGATGCTTGGGCGAACCACTTTCACGGAAAGGGTTGTTGGAACTTAGCGAGCCACGGGGAGATGCGGTGGAGCTGACGGTGCTGCTCGGTTGCTTATCATAAGTGCTGCGGAAATGAGAGTTAAGACCAGTGTCTTCAGAGGGATCCGTGTTGGTGACCGGGTCGATCAGGTAGGCTTGCGCCTGGAGCGGAGGTCAGGTCAGCGTCGTTGTACTATGTATCTCAACCATTTTGGGGGATGAGCTCAGCCTACCTCCTTCGAGCTGGCAGCGCCTGTCTCCATGATCAGATCAATGCTGTGTCGATGAGACACGCCGATTGTGAGTGACAATTTGACAGTCAGTTGGCTGGGGAGTGAATGAGTGAGGTAGTCAACACCAACTCCCTCTGAAGGGTCTTGAGATAATATTTTCAGAACGAATGCCGTGACGCGGCTGCCACACAACCAGCGCTGGATCCACGCGGAAAGCGTCACATAAAGGCAGGCTTGCCGGGGAAGGCAGACGTCATTGGCCTATGCTGCTTCCCTCCGCGTCATGGCGGAGACGGACCCCTGTCGATCCGACGGTCGCGCCTTTTCTGTGCGTTGGACAACCATCGAGCCGGTCGAGAAGGGTTTATGCTTATCTGAGCCGCATAACGTTCGGGCACTGTACATTCATAGTTGCATTCAACTTGTCATTGCCATCGCTGCCCAGGTGGAATTCTCATCTCCTAGGGCATCATGGTGCTCGTAGCATACTCTGACTCGTCGGACAGCGACAAGGAAGATGCCCAGCCTATGAAGAGACGCAAGGTTAGTGATGGAGCCAAGAGGCAGACTGCACTGCCTCCACTGCCTTCTACCTTCCAAGACTTGTACTCGTCGACCGTGCGAACGAGCACGCAAGATGACCCGTCTTTGCATGGCGGACGAAAGAGGGTGACGCCTCACATTGAGGGCAATTGGCCAACTCACGTCTACCTCGAGTGTAAGTGGAGCTTTGCACGAGCCTCACCAGTGTAAAAAGCCCTTTTCAGGAAAAGGTAGGTGCTAATACGACTGAGGGCGACCGAATCCTGAAGAAGCCCAACTACTGGCGGGGTTGATTGCTGCTCAGCACGCAGATGACAAAGTCGCTGGCGAGCAAAGTAAGATCCACAGCCTCTTGCAAAACGATCTTGGCGTATCGTTGCCCCTACACGTCTCTCTCTCACGACCACTGGTGCTGCGAACAGAGCAGAAGGATCTGTTCCTTGACCGCCTAAGAAATGCAATTCCAACCAGCGGTGTCCGCACCTTCACCGTCAGGCCCAATGGACTCAGATGGCATTCGAACGAGAGCAATTCGCGCTACTTCCTGGTCTTGGGTCTTGAACGGACTCAAAGGGCCGAGATGTCGAGCCTCCTGAGCACGTGCAACCGTGTCGCAAAGGCCTTTGATCAGCCGCTATTGTACGCCGAGGACACAAACATCGCGAAAGGCAAGAGGAAAGACGCCAAACCTCCCTCTCCAGCAGGAGGGAAATGCCATATCAGCATCGCCTGGTCACTTGAGGCCACAAAATTAGGTCCGTCCGGACAAGATATTCCAATACCCTCGGCCGTTGCTGAGCTGGACATTTCATTTTCCGAGATCAAGGTCCGCATTGGCCAGGATGTCACCGCTGTGCCCTTGCCTGCAGCTAGAAAGAAGGGCGCGATCTTTTGATGACTCGCATTTGCTAGTTATATTCAAGACTTGCTCCACGTACAAATTACGCAGAATGGAGGTTGTGACCACTATCTAAAAGCACGAGACTCTGCGGAGATAGGAATGAAAGGTCCATCGCGCACATTGTGCCATGTCATTTGAATGGCGGCCTCTAAACTATAAGATGCGCGCGCCGCTGTTACTACACGCTGCTCAGGAGGTCCTTATGCCGTAATGCTACGACAGCTCCTTGGTAGCGAACCCTACTGAGGCAAGTGAAATGCTTGGATGGCGTCTTGCAGCAATCAGGCAGTGCGGAGAGAAAAATACGACATCGTTTGCGATATGAGGACGTAGCCGAAGGAGAGGGAGATTGAAAAGGTTTTCTCGGACCAGGGTGCATACTGTGAAGACCGCGCATGATAAGATCCAAAACATGGGTATAGAGTTAAGCCTCCACTACTGAGGCGTATAGTCATAAACGAGCATAATCTTCTCCACCTGCTTGCCCTTCTTCGCAACCGTCCGCCTGATGTGCTTCCTCTGCCCTTCAATCTCCGCGAAGCCATAGACCTGGACGGCGGTCCAGGTATCGGTGCAACTCTCATTGACAGCCTCGATGACCTCGCCATCCAACGTCTCCTGGTTCCAGCCTTCCTTGAGGTAGTCGTCTTCGAGCTCGGAGACCTTGCGGAACCTATGTGACAGAGAGTCAGGAATGACGCACCATAACGATATTGGACTTGCGATTGCCGTTGTGACCTACCTCGTGGTCCCCTTCACCTTACCCCAGATCTTATTCTCCCTCTCGCCCCATTCGCCGTTGAGCTCGCGGTTCTCCACACTGCTGACATTGCCCGTGGAGATGGACTCCTGATCAAGGTGCACAGTTCCCTTGTCGTCAGTGTACTGCTTCATGTGCAGGGTGATGGTGCTGTATTGGACCGCCTGCCGGACAAGCCACCCGACGCCTTGCATCTTGAGCGTGGCCTGCGAGGAGTCGCTCTGCTTGCTGTTGAGGGTGTAGGTCCCCGTCATGTCCTTGATGTTTACTGATGCTGGAGCCGCCATGGTTGAATGTTTGCAATAGGTTTACTCTGTTTGTTGTGGAACGGGATGATCGTAGTCACGTTGTAGATGTTCGCTGGTTTGAAGTGGGAAGAAGATGGGAGGTTATAAGGAGAGGTCGTAACACCTTAGCTTCTTGTCTTGAATAATGTGCTCTAGCGGTACCACCCGGTTGATCAATACCAATGCTTGGTACTCCGCAGCCAGGCAGCCTTATAAAATCGCCGAGGGAGGAGCACGCGTGGCTAAAGTGATGCAGGAACATGCGGAGGCGTGCTAGCGTCGGAGGATGTGAAGTTGGAGCTCGAGCGTGCCGAGGCAGGGTTGTACCCTAAGGCGACAAAGCTTTCGATTCTCTTTCATGTGAAACCAACAAGCCACTCCCACCCGACCTGGAAGCCCAGATTTCCCAGCTCCCGCCAGCATGCGCCGCACTGCGACAAGCACGTGCAAACGATGATCAAAGGCGCCCGGTCAACTACGGATTCTCAACAAGCGATGCGAGAGAGGTGGCGTAAGCCCTACCGCAAACATGTTCTACGATCTTAACATACCATGGTCGCCGGACGACAAGCACCTACCGCGAACACTAACATTTTTGGAAGAGCTGGGATACAATGTAATAGCTCTGAACCATACCATCGCTGGCAAGCTGCCTGCGCAGATCAACTGCGCCATACCCGATCCGCTGCCCTACAAAGACCTGCCGAGGAAACTGGAGATCAAACGCCGAGTCACTCTGACCCTAACAGAATCATATCAAAATGCGCGGCTCGCGGAGCTGGCACGCGCATACGACATATTAGCAGTAAGGCCAGTCGATGAGCGTAGCTTCCAGCTCGCATGCGGGAGTCTGGACTGCGACATCATCAGCTTGGACCTGACGCAGCGGTTACCGTTCTTTTTCAAGTTCAAGACCTTGTCCGAAGCAGTGAGGAGCGGGAAGAGGTTGGAGATATGCTACAGTCAAGGGGTAATGGGGGATAGCGCAGCGAGGCGGAACTTGATCAGTAATGTCACGCAGCTGATCCGCGCGAGCAGGGGGAGAGGGTTGCTTATTAGCTCGGAGGCGAAGGCGGCTGTAGGCTGCAGAGGACCTTGGGATGCTATCAATCTGGCGAATGTTTGGGGATTGGGCCAGGAACGGGGGTTCGAGGCGATGAGCAAGGAGCCTCGGAGCATTGTGGTCACAGCACAGTTGAAGAGGACGAGTTATCGTGGTGTGATCGATGTTGTGTACGGCGGAGAGAAACCTGCGCCCGCCGAGAAAAAGCAAAACGAGCAGAAGACTGGATCCACAAAGGGTCAAGCCAAGGCTGGTAACGCGCAGAAGAGGAAGGCCGAGGGCATGAGTTCAGAAAACAACGTGGGCGACAGTGCTGAGAAGCCAATAAGTAAAAGGGAGGCCAAGCGACGGGCTAAGGATGTGCGCGCGAGCAGCAACAGCAATCAAGAAGAGACCCGGACGACAGATTGCGTCTAAAGCGCTGAAGAGAGGTTGAAAGGAGGTTCGCAAAAAGCATTGAATTTCATTCCTACCAGAGATACCCTGCAGACTGGTAGTAAATGCGCCATTTGTCGCACCACATCGCAAACTATATCGCGATGAGGCTGCAGAATGCGTCGCCGACCAAGTGAGACGACATGGGCAGGGCGGAAAGTCGCTCAAGGCAACAGTGGTGCTCGTGGTTAAACTCTCCAATAACGCCGAGTAACTTCCCGCCTAATAACTTACCCGGCCACGACAGGAACACCAAGCAATAAGATCTTTCGTGTGGTCTTGAGGAAGCGGAGTGGGCGCATGAAAGCGTGCCCGATGTAATTACCAGTCGTCGATAACAAGTCATTGATGGCCCAGCTGCCATGGTGTACGAATAATGTGAACATACAGTAAGGTATGACATCGGATTCGTCCTTTTCAGGCTGTTTCTCCCCACCGCAGGGCCCACGCGAAGCGGAGGGGTCTCGCACTGCCGACGTCCACTCCAACCCCCGTTCCCGGAAGCGCGCGATCTTGACGTGAGCTAAATGCGACCGCGCCTCGCCTCTAATTGGCTGCCGACTTTCCTTATCTCTGGGCGTAACCATTTCGCGAACCCATCCTGTAAATCCGCAACTCTCTCTGCAGCACTGCTATTTCTCTTATGAAATCCATTGGGATATTTACGTACAGCGGGCTGGGGTTACGCCTCGTTACCATGCGGTTGTGTGCAGCCAGTTGCGTTGCATTGTATCACAGCACCCCCATACTGGTGTGGGATTGGCGTTGATAGGGAAGTTACCGGGTGTCAGGTCGCGGTGAGTGAAGGTCACCAGTCGCTTTATCTTTAACTCTGATTACAGCACAAGATTCCCCCCTTCCCCCCTTCGCGTGTCTACCTTACTCTCTGTGAGAAAGCTATTACCTAGACCGACAGGCGGCGGATAGTCGTTTGTCTCGTTCATCTGCCCGCGACCCAACGTCCAATGACGCCTGTCACGCTCGACTATCTACTCCTGATAGAAGCGTTGTGCGGTCAGTCCGACCACGCCTAGGCCTGATATCTATCCCGTTGCTCCTTACTGTCCAGCCCGTCCGCCTGATAAGGAACCTGCATTCACCTACCTTTCCCCGCGTGGTGTTTACGCGAGATAGATAGGCGTCGGCCCTGGTGTTGCAGCCATTCACCTACTTCCCCGGGATCCTTCCGGCATTGGGCTCTTGATACCGTGCCACCAAGCTGGCCGAGTGGAGTGTTTCTCGAGCCCTGCATATCAGACAGATATCAGCATTTTCGTCAATCGGCCGCCCAGCATATCTGCCATCGGCCCATAATTATGGCTACCGTCATGGCTGCGCCTCCACTTGCACCGAGACCAATTGCTACTTGGGACCCGTCCATGCAATTCATAGACTCCAAAGAGAATCGACCTGCCCTCAAGCAACTTCAACAATCTGCACCCGCTGCCAGGACCCGCAAGGAAAGACCCTGTGACGGCTGCCGAAGGCGCAAGAGCAAGTGCGTGCTTCAAGAATCTCGCAAGTGTGTGCTTTGCGAGTTCCACAAGCAGGACTGCACGTTTGTCGAAAAGGCTCAACCGCGGAAACGGAAGCTCGAGGACGGCACTGTTGTCGAAGGTTCTGCCAAGCGGAGCCCTGCGGCCAGTCACCAAAGTGCCGCAGCGGCCCCTCAGCATTCACACAAGCCTGCCCCGGCAGTACCTCAACCAACACAGACTCCGATCCGCCGGCCTTTTGCAGTCGATGAGTCGCTGAGCTTACAGCGACATCGACATTGCAAGCTCCTGGGGCAAACGACTGCCCTGGACGCGTGCCTGATCGGTCTTGGAAGCTTCAACGAGAAGAACGAGACGGCGTCTCGCGTAGGCACACTGCGTCAGGTGGGCGGGAGCGAATACTTCAGTACATACGACGACGCCGACGTGCCTGTACCGGACGACGAAACGCGGGCTTTGGCGGAGATCGAGGCCGTGGTAGGCCAACATGGCCCGGCCTTGATCGACATCTACTTCCGCAATGTCCACCCCAGCTATCCCATCCTTCAGAAGTCTGCCTTTCTGGATCGCATAAGGCATGGTGATCTTCAATTCAACCCGCCTCTGCTCGCTGCCATGTATGTCCTTGCGCTGTCATGGTGGGAACGAGACCCGGATCTGGCGCAGCATCCAAAGCCAGACATTGCAAGGCTGGAGCTCGTAGCCATGACTGGGTTGATGCAAGCGATGCAGCGACCGAAGATCTCAGCGGTACAAGCGGGTTTGTTGCTGCTTCAGAGAGCGAAGGCGAGCACGTGGACTCTGACCGTGCAGCTCGTAGCACTCGGCCAGGACATTGGTTTACATCTGGACTGCTCGGGCTGGTCGATTCCAGATTGGGAGAAGCGATTACGGAAACGTCTTGCATGGGCACTGTATATGCAAGACAAGTGGAGTGCTCTGATGCACGGCAGGCCGTCACACATTAACGCTGCGGACTGGTCGGTTCGCGAGCCAGCGGTAGAAGACTTCGATGAGAATATCCCTCCCTTCTCCGAGTCTGCCAGTCTCGATTCAGAAGACGAGGCGGAGACTACTAAAGGCCGAACTATCTTCATGCAGATGATTCAGCTGACTCGCTTGCTCTCGGATATATGCGACGTCTTCTACTCGCAAACAGCGAAACAAGAGTATGCTCGAGCTGGACGCTTTGCAACACAGCTCGTTCTGAACCGAGCCAAGCCAGTCCAGCTGCGATTGAAAGAATGGTTTGCCAAGTTACCACCAGAATGTAAGATGGACAACTACACCCCTGGCACGCTGTCCGCAACTGGGTATCTGCATCTGGGGTACTTTGCAACGGAAATCAGCATCCATCGCAGGATCGTACAGAGTCTGGACCCTTCCCTCAGCGACCCGTATATGCTCTACATCTGCCGCTCAGCAGCCAAGACCCGTCTAATCAGCGCGATGGATTACGTGAATCGACTCAAACCCGAACACCTCGATGCCTTCTGGTACTTTGCCTCGGCCTCCAACTTCTCCCTCATCGGCACCTTTGGCTCTTTACTCTTAGCCACGAGTCCCGGACAGGAAGAAGCGGAGTTCTACGCAAGCAGACTCCAGGAGTTCAAATGGACGCTCGGTGTTAGCGCGAAGAAAGCGAGCTGGATCCAGGGCGCGATGGATATGCTTGAGGCGAATGGGGAAATGTTGCAGGGTCTACCGTTGAAGCCGCAGATGATGCCGCCCATGAAGAAGAGGGCAGACACAGTTATTGGGGTTTCGATGTCGCAGAACGGCTCCTTTGATGAAGGTATCGGGATGGAGAATGGGTGGTAGAGGGGGGAAAGACTTGCACTGCTTGGATGCTGTTTTGCAAAGCTATAGAGATGGATAATGAGTATATGACCAATGTCAATGATGACCCTGATGGCCTGTTTCGTTTTTTAAAGAATCCCACTTCCAGATCACGTGATCCTGCGAGGAGAATGTTTTGGTGGAGGTTTCCGAAAGAAACCGAATCATATTCTTCTCGAATTTCAAACCTGCGCCCACGCCTACGCTCTCGAAGCACCATGAAATGTTTGAACACAATACCAGCTCCCATCCTGAAGCCCGCCCGGATGCTATGAGCACCTCGTCCTAAACGCCATTTTTTAGTCGCGAGAGCTGGTTTGATAACGCTGGTCCGACCAGCAAACCCCCAGCTCTTAAGAGAACTTCCACCGATTACCACAGTTCGTACATTCGCAGAATGTGGTCATAGGTTCATCAGCAGATCTCGTCTGGGCCTGCGTATACGCCACGCGGCTCTGTCTGCATTTTCCGCAAGTCATCCTGCAAGTTTCTGTGTTAGCTATGTGATTGTCACTTCGCGGAATGGATAGGTATGAAGGATGGCAGCGGAACGAACGCAAAGAAGACCTCACACACCACCCAGCGTCTGCGAATAAATGGCAGGAGTGCATGGATGGTGCATGAGGTCTCGTGATGTTCGTAATGCGGTGCACCGCAGATCAAGCTCGCAGTGAATAGCATTAGAAGGGGAAACGTACGTAGTAGAGATAGCCTTCTCCTCCTGCGCCGCCATACTCTTACTCATATTCTCCTTCTCCAGAGCCGCATCCTGTGCGCGCTTCTCAGCCGACTTCAACTCGTCGCTCGTCATCGTCACGAACTTCTTGGGCGTGATCTCGCCGGTAAGCACGCCCTTCCGCAGGTCCTCGTTGCCCTTCATCTTCAGGTTCTGGAAGAGACTGCGCATCTTCTGCTTGTAGGCCTGCGACGTGTCCTGGTTGAAGTGCTCGTAGGCTGCAAGCTCGACACTCCGGGAGGTGTTCAGCACGTCCTGCGGTGGTTCTTCTGCGCAGTATGCGAGGCCGTTGTAGATCAAGGCTACGCAGCCGTCGCGCGCCTGGTTGCCTGTGACATCTGTATTCACCTCGTCTGTTTTCACATTGCGCTTCTCTGGCGCGACCGTGCTCTTCCGTTTGCCTTCTTGTTTGGCACTGTCCGCCTTCCCTGCACCTGGCGCCGGACTGCTCGTCGCATCGCGCCCAGTCGCTGCGCCATTGACGGCTTTCGGTGCGGGCGAGCTCGTCTTCCCCTTCTTTGCCGCGTTGACATCCTGCTTCCACTTGTTGATAAGCGTCCCTGCTAACGAGGAGACCTGCGGGTCCTTGTTCTGCCGGAGCTTGTTGACTGCCACGCCTATCTTGCTGGATCGCAAAAGGTCCTCGGTGACCTTGACATTCTGCAGCGGCTTCAAGAGCTGCATAATAGTTGTTGAAGGGTCGCCGCCGTCCGCCGCCTTGACTATCTGCTTGCCAGCGTCCGCGAGCTGTTTGGCATCCATTGTGGTTGCCATTTCGGTGGTGTGTCGCAGTCGGTTACGTTCGTTGTCGCAAGGATCGTTCGCTACTCGTATTGATGTTCCCGAAGCAATGGATGCGATTGCGCAACTCCTGGAGGCTGCCTGGGTGATTTACGTCTTAAGCAGATCTTACGTGTTTGAAGAGCATGCGACAGTGAAGGCGCTCGGATCACCTGACCGAGGGGAAGAAGTCGATACCTGCCCGGCATGCAGCGGTGCAGCCCTCCAGGCTGGAGCTATCTACATATCTGGATGCCTGAGGCTCTTCCATACCAGACTTCACCAGGGCACTTCACCTGCATCTCGAGAGGTCGACCTGAGACACTTATTCACCAATGGCAGCGACACACGCTCCCCAAACCCTGCGATACGCTTAAAGATGGACCATTACTTGGAAAAATATTTGACGGATTTTCTAGTGCATGCATGACCTAGGAACATGAGAAATTGCACATTCCGTCTTTACGACTACTTCCCTACCTCGTTCAGTAGGTTTCGAGCAATCAGGAGAACCCGGAAGTACATGCTCCGACATTGGGATATGAATGCAAGACGCTCCGCATATGGAGCTCTTCAAACAATCGGCTGGAAGTCTGCGCGGCACACCGTTCGCGTACCCAAGGGCTCACTGGTCGCCACTGGACCGATTCTCTCCGTCCAGTCTACCGTGCTCGAGAAGTCTAGGAGGCGTTCTTACCACGACAATCTTGGCCTAATTAGCAGGTGCTTCAGAGCCAGTAACATCCAACCTTTCAGCACAACAGCTCTACGTCTCTACCATGCGGCTTCGGAATCTCGCCAGCGAATTGTTGGTGCCGAGCCTGGCTCTCAAACAGAGCTAGAAGAAGCGCAGAACGAATCTGACGCGGACCCCAATGCTCAGATTAAGATTATCGATTATTGCGCTGATCGTGTAGAGCAGCATGACATACCAGCTTCTTCGCTCGATGGTTATGGGCGCAAGCTTGGGAAGCCTGCTTGGGCCGCTTGCCGCTGGATATATGTCAATGGGTTAGACACCAATGTGGTAACGACCTTGGGAAATGAAGAAGGTCTTCACAGGCTTGCTCTCGAAGATGTGTTACACACTACCACGCCGACGAAAGTGGACTGGTACAAAGATCATTGCTTCATTGTAATGACGTTGCAAAAGCTCGTGGAACTTCGGCAAGAAACACAGGCACGTCGTCTCAGCAATCCACTTGAACATCTTCCACACACCCGCAGTAACCCCCGACATCAGAAGTGGACCACGCTTACCCCTAGGAAGCACTCGGTCTCAGTTGAGCAGGTCTCGCTATTCCTAAGATCCGACAATACTGTCATCACCATCTTCGAGCGATCTGGTCCAGAAATCTTGCAACCGATTTTGACCAGATTAGATTCTCCAAAGACAATCATTCGATCTAGCAATGACGCTTCTACACTTGTCCAAGCAGTGATCGACACAATCATCGACATCTCCCTGCCTATTGGCAAAGATTTCAGCGATGCTTTCGGCGAGCTTGAGCAAGAGGTGCTTATGAATCCCACTGTCAACCAGTCTACCGAAATCTATACTCTACGATCAGAGCTGTCGCGCTTCCGGGACCTCATTGTACCGATTGGTGCAGTCGTGCGAACGTTACGTGATGTGCACGCAATGGGCAGACCTATCAATTCTGGCGCTGACGACAGTCATAACGCTTCTCAAAATTCTGATGACATGCCAAAAGACGGGCCAGCAAACCATTCTGGCGTGTTCCCCAAGCCGCTGATTTCTCCTGTTACAAGGACTTACCTCTCAGATGTACATGACCACATCACCACACTTACGACGACTACCTATGCGCTCATCCGCTCAGCCGAAAACCTCACGTCTCTGATATTCAACCTCATCACCGCCAAACAGAACGAGAGCGTGCGACAGCTCACTATTGTGTCGACATTCTTCCTACCTTTGACGTTCTTGACAGGGTATTTTGGCATGAACTTCGATCCGATGCCTATCGTCAACAACCATAGTGATGTGATGTTCTGGTATATCGCAACACCCGTTATGGCGAGCATTGCATTGATGATGGTCGCGAGAAGTGCATGGGCCAGCAGACGTCTGGGAAGGCTCTGGCGACGCAAGAGCGCTGAGAGCCAAAAAGCAGGAAGGAGATCTTGAGAGGGCTACCTAATGAACACCGAACGCCTACGCTCAGTTGTGTAGTGTACAGAAACCCACCACTATCTCATGCATCAAGCATGTACTCTCAAACTTGGATCATGGCAAAATCCGTCACCAGAGCGAACACTGCCTAAGCTTGCTGAGACTCGTGTTCCGAAGCTTCAGCCTTTGACGTTTCAAGGGCTGTCTTTCGCGAATAGTCTCCTGGACCGTGGGATTTATTTGGTATCCAGAACTTCTGATCGAAGCGTGCGAGGAGCAGCCAGTATACTATCACGACCTCGCATCCATATTCGATGATGTAGTACGCAGCTTTGCGCTCCCACCATGCCGGGTCGGAAGCAGGTCGTGCCTCAGCCCACGCCGTACCCATGCGAAAGCCTATGATGAAAAGGGTGAAGAACATGGTGACGCCAAGGACGACGTACTTTGATAGCATGCTACTCTTGACGCCGAAGTTTTCCGGAGTGGTAAATTCCGTTGGACGCGGCAAAGTGAGCGACAAGAGGACAAGCACCGGTCCGATGAGATTGAAAACCAGCATATACAGGATGCCAGCTCTCTGAATCCACATGGCTATGTTGCGGAGATTCGAGTCCAAGGTGAAGTAGTTCAGTATTGTGAAAGCAATGACGAGAACTATGGCGATGAAAAGGCCAAAATATGTGGCCTTTAAGCTTCCAGAAAGCGTTCTGCTCCAACCGAGTTTCGGATGCGTCGCTCGCAGTATCCGCTGTGCCAGTAACAGCTCGATCACGAACACTATGAGGATTCCAACAGCCGCGAAGATTGTTGCTGCGATCGCTAGGTTGGCATTCGATGGATGAGCCGCCCACGCTATCCGAACCGAGCATGTCGCGATTCGAGACATGCAGAAGCCAAACATGGCCATCGACATTGGGAAGAAGTGTCCTCTCTTGCGATTTCGGAAGAAGATCGATGCGTTTCCGATTGCTCCCCCGAGGTATAGAAGCAGAAGTATGGCGAGAATAGGGACATCGACGTCTGCGGTGGGTCGGCCACCGATTAAGGCGACGCCGGGGGGCAGATAGGGAGGCTGTGGAAAGTCAACATCCTTGTACTTCTACCACTCGTGCTCAGAATTACGTACTCCACTAGGTGGCGATGCCATATCTGGACTTGTTTGGGGCATTGTGGCTGCAGATCGAGCGACTGGGTCGCTTCCAGTGCAATGAATGCAATATTTTGGTGAAACTCAGTCTAGGTTGTAATGGCTCGACAGGAGTCGCACGAAACTTTGCAGTGAATTGTTACGCTGTTTATGCAACACTAGTGACCATTGATTGGTTGCTTGAGCACACTTTCCTTTATACTATTGTGTTTCCAGACGTACTTCGGATGAACAAGGCCGCTTTCGGGCCAAGACTCGTTCGACCGAATTCGTGTCCGCATTCCGAATCCTACAGTCTGTCCTCCGGAATCCTTGAGCTCTACGGAGTCCGACCGTTACTCCAGGTCCGGGTCAATCGCTCTACAGTCGGGAACAAGGCAGGTCGTACACCTGTATTACCTAGCAGATGTGACAGACATGGCGGGTCGGACACCTTCGCAAGAGCCGCCTTTGAAGCGCGTCCGGAAAGGTACGAAGAGTTGCACAGAATGTAAGAGCTACCTCATGTCACGTCAGCTGCTTTCCAAGACCATATTTAATGCCAAATGCTAGGTCGGCATCGAAAAATACGATGCGACTGGTCATCGGAACACGTTGCAACATGCGACCAGTGCCTTGCACGGGATCGTAATTGTGTCCTTCAAGTACATGAGTTGAAGACCGCTGATGCTATTCAATCGACGCCACGTGCACGCATTCTGCAATTAGAACAGCAAGTGAAGTACTTAGCCGGAGCAGTTCAAAGGCTTAATGACAAGGTTGGCATCGAGGAGAACGCCGATGAGGCGGTTGGGTTGCATGCAACTCCAAACGCAGATCTTCAAGTCCGTGACAGCATCGACGAGCTCAACGAAGTCCCGAACGAAACAGAAGATACCTCGGAAGGACCTACTAGTCCACCACCACATCTGATGCAACTGTTATCAAACAGCGTCCTGGGTGCGGATGCTCACAGTAACGAAAATGACAGCCCCTCATCTGCACGTCACAGCACAGGCAAGTCACACACTCTATTCCTGCTGCGCAGACACCTACCTTCCCGTGACGATATGGTCAAAATAGCATCACTGGCAAGTCGATGGCTGGCTATTTACGATTCGATGTTTCCAATGATCAAGACGCCAAAGACCAGTGAGGAAATGGTGTCGACCTTCGACAGACTCTGGCAAGAGCAATCTCCTGCAGCGGTAGATTCGGACTGGAACCCTGCTCTATCCTGCGCTTCCCTACTCCTGGCCATAGCCATCACAGCACAGCAGACTTCCGTGGACAGGAAAGACCCCGAACTTCAGAGCATTGGGGATGCTACTCACTTCGTCAAGCGCATTTCAGATATGGTAGAGCGACTCGTCATAGCAGACGATGCGCTTGTTGAGTCGTTGGCTGGCATTGAAGTTGCTCTTCTTTGGCTTCGGTTGTGAGTGCCCCTCAGTAAATTGTCTCCGCTCCTTCCTTTTCCCTTACTGACGATCCAATCCCAGACAGCTTGGACGCGCCAAAATCAAGAAGATGTACATCGTCATCCGGCGTATCGTCGCCTTCGCTGAACTCAGTGGCCTTCCCGGAGCCCCCGAGGCGATGGAATCAAGGCGATCAGGGACAGTGACTGGAACAATCGATCGGGATCTATGGCACAAAGCGGAACTCTGGGAGTCGATCTGCGCAGTCGATCGAATAATGTCCATGATGTGGTCCATGCCGCTCGGGACGCTGCATTCGCCTCTCCCAGAACGAGAGATACTTGACAGTCATGGCAGAGTGCTCACGCGAAGCTATGTCTACCGCCTGGCAGAGATCGCGTCCCGCATTCTCGATCTGGACAGAATGTCTTCATCTGGTAAGCCGGGGTATGAAATGTTCAACACGGTCATGTCAATCGACCAGGAGCTTCGGTATCTTGCCAACCAGGTACCAAGTACCTGGTGGAGAATCAACTGGCCGTCGCTGGAGTCAAGTGCTATCTTGCAGTATTGGCATCAGTATTTGACAGTGAGGACGCATGTTCAGCTTGCCTTGAACACCAATCAGCAGTTTGCGTTTAACTTTGCGACATGTATGGAGGCTAGCCAAGCGCTTGCACGACGATATATTGCTTTGCGTCCTCTTCTGCCCATCGGTTTCTTTGCAAGCAGGGTCGTTGACTTGCAAGCATTTACCGGAGCTGTCTTCTTATTACTTGCCAGTCAGCGTAATGTATTGACAGGGAGTAATAGACTAGGGTCGTCTGATAACATCTCAGAAGCTGAGGCAAATCGAGCTCTCGCACAGGGGATCGTAGATGCAATGGAGATCTCAGCTGCTGATGCGACTGGAATGGCGGCAGACTTTGGAAGACAAGCGGCCGGAGCGATACGCTCTCTTTCGAACTTACTGCTACAGCCGCCATCGAGCGGTGGATGCCAGAAGGTCACTTTGCGTTTGCCACTGATTGGCAATATACATGTCACTAGGAAGCCAGCAAGCGACGCCGCCTCGCAACCTAGTAACGGTAACAGAGCACCTCCCGTCTACGGGCAGCAATATGCGCATTCTGAAGAGCAATCAGGCTCTTTGAATAGCCTGGCCAATGGCTCTACAACTGATGCGGCTCAAGGATTCTTAATGGGAGACCCTCAACTGGACATGCTTTCGTATTCCATGGAGATTCCGGACAACTTTTACCCAACCCTCAACGGCGATGCCCTCAACAGTGAGCAGTGGTTTACTTGGAACTGATCTAGCTCTTCATTTGACAAGTACGTATTCCGAAGCCTTGGGCTGAGACGAGGAGAGGCAAAGTAACAGCGGTAGTTGTTCAAGTTGTTCAATGAGGAGCACAGACCTGCTGAGTCAGAACATCTCGGTCATCGGTGCTGCCCTCGTCCGAATGAGCTCCATGTGATGTGAACGTTGTCCAGTAATAATAAGATGAAATCAAGTCACAAGCTCCTAGATATCGCTCTATCCAATGCTACGCGGAGTCATATAACGTGAGGTGTTTGCGGTAGCCCACAATTCAACACAGCGCTGACCACGCTGCAGTCCGCAGCATGTCCAAAGGGCGTGCTTGACAGTAGCTCCCCTACAGACAACACGGCTGTCCTACGGCCCAAGTAGACAAATACAGGGCTCGAAACAGCCATTGCGCCAATTCAGCGTCTCGCCATGTCTGTACAAAAAGGGCGGAAAGGCAGCTAGAGAAGAGAAGCAAGCAGCAGCCAAAGACTCGGGGAAGGATGCCGGAGGCGACGACCCATTCGATTTCTCGACGCTGGAAGCAGACATTGCCGCCATCACTGAGCGCCTGAAAAACGACCTCTCGAAGCTCCGGCCAGGCGGGCGGTTCAACCCAGAGGTTCTCGAGGCACTGCGGGTCCAGCCGGACAAGAGCAGTAAAGAGACGGTGAAACTAAACGATGTGGCCCAGGTGATACCCAAGGGGCGCAGCGTCCAGATTTTAGTCGGAGAGAAAGATGTAAGCAAATGTCACCATAGCCGAGTTCGCAGAGTGTACGCGCGACTGACAGAAAAACGTAGCATGTCAAACCAGTCATCTCCGCCATCGCGTCAAGCAACCTATCCCTCACGCCTCACCCAGACCCGACAGGCGCGAATCCGCTCATGCTCGTAATCAACATTCCGCCGCCGACGGCCGAGTCGAGGAAAGCTGCTGTGCAGGAGGCCGCAAAAGCTGGAGAGAAAGCGAACACAAGTGCCCGGGACGCTCGCGGGAAACAACAGAAGAAGTTGAGGGGAATGCAATTGAATAAGAGCGTGAGGCCAGATGACCTGAAGAAGGCCGGCACACAGATGGAGAAGGTGGTTGAGAAGGGTACAGCAGAGCTGAAGAGAGTGGTGGATAATGCCAAGAAAGTGCTCGAGAGCGGATGAGGGTCTTGTTTCTTTTTGGATGGTCACTATCACCAGTACGAATAAGCAAGGTGTTGCGAAAAGTTGCTTTCAGTATGCAGAAGTAGCTGGACATTCAGAACAAAGTCAATCCAGGCCAGCTGGTCATACCAAGTGCAATCCATGACAGACGAAGAAAAGGAAAGAAGGAATGCAAATTGAAGTTAGAATGAAGAGTCCAATTCATTACTATCGTACTAGTATACACATCATGAACCATGCACTTCAAACGTATCTCAAAAGCTCCGATAAGTCACAAAAAACACATCCAAAAGTAGCGCCTGCTTTGCCAACTCCTCATTCCCAAAGACCATCCAAGATTCATGCTACACATTCTCATCCAAAGACAGGGCAAAAGAAGATTCCATCTACTTGCCTCCACCAAGCAAGCCACCGACGACAGGCAGGCTGCCAACGGCGCTACCAGCTTTCTTCTTCTTGTCACCACCACCCAGACCAAAGGCCTCGAGCAGCTTGTTGATACCAAGACCGCCCATGAGCCCGTTGACGAGGCCGCCGAGGCCTAGGCCGTTGAGCAGCTGGCCTACGAGACCCAGCACACCGGCCAGCAGCAGACCGACGGCGGCGAGGATCTGGAAGAGCGGCTGGGTCATGAGACCCCAGAGCGGGTTGAGCTTCTTCTTGGCGTAGGGCATGTCGTTCAGCTTCTTCTTCGCGTCGTCGATGGTGGTGACGACGGTCGTGGTGAGCTCCTTGAGCGTCTCAGCGAGACGGTACTCCTCGGGGGTGGCCTCCTTGGTGCCAGCGCGACCCTTGGCTTGGGCGGCGATGTGGCCGTCTGGGTCGAGACCGCGAAGGGAGCCGTTGCATTCCTGCAGGATGCGGCCACCTTCTTCGATGAGGGGCTTGACCTTGTTGACGAGCTCTTCCTCGTCGAGCTCCTCCTTGGGTGTCCGGTCCGCCTTCTCCATGTGCTCCTTGATCTGCTTGCAGATGGGCTGCATGCGCTCGAGGGTTTGGGTGCAGATGTTGGCCATCTTCTCGGCCGTCTGTCTCTCCTCCTCACGCTTGCGGGCCTCTTCAAGCTCTTCCTCGCTCGGGCCCTCATACTCTTCTTCGACAATGTTCTCCAAGAGCGTGCACTCACCGATCTTGTTGCCATCGACATCGACGACATTGCCGGCGTCATCGATCTCTTGACCGACGCAGTGGCCAAGGTTGCCGTCGGTGAGCCTACCAATCAGGTCACCATTCTCATCACGCACCTCACCCTCCTTGTTGACACGCTTGCCAGACATGGGGTTGACACGACGCTCTTTCTCTTCAGGCTCCCAGCGCTCAGCCTTGCCGATGGTGTTACCGTTCTTGTCGACAATATCACCATCCTCATCGACAGTATGTCCGAGCAGCTTCTTAGGCTCCCCCTCAATGATACGTCCCACAATGTCGCCGGCTTGCGTAACGACGGTGCCATCTTTTGTGATCTGGAGGCCTTCAAAACCGGCAAATGGTCCTTCCGGTGACGTATCCTCGCCGAAAACAAGTTCGCAACGTCCCACGACATTGCCAGCGTTGTCCCAGATTTGACCCTGGCCGTCCACCTTCTTGCCGACCATGGTCTTGATGTCACCCTCGGCAACACGACCGATGATCTGCCCGTTGCCGTCGACAGCGTTTCCGTTCTTGTTGATCGAAGTACCGGCGAGTGCGGAGAGGTCGACTTGCTCTTCCTCAGGTGCCTCCCACGGTTCGGCGTGGCCCTTGACGTTTCCGTATTTGTCGATGATATCTCCGTCCTCGTCGACAGCGTTGCCTACCAGGCGCTTGGCGTTGCCCTCGACGATTTGACCGACCGTGTTGCCGTCTTCGTCCTCAACCCAGCCGTCCTTGACGACTCGTAGACCTTCAAGGCCTGCAAATGGGCCTTCGCCGCGGTGCACGCGCTGGTCTTCAGGGATGACCTCGCAGTGGCCGACAACCTTGCCAGTGTCGTTGTGAATGTCTCCGTTCTCGTCGCAAGGACGGCCAGCAAGTTCCTTCGCGTCACCTTCAACCAGACGACCGAAGGGAATGCCGTTCTCGTCGACCACGTAGCCTTGCTTGTTGAGCACCTTGCCGTTCAGCACGCTGTTGTCAATGACCTGCTCTTCCTCTTCTGGCAGAGGCTCGGCGTGACCCTTGACATTGCCGTACTTGTCAACAATGTCACCGTCGTCGTCCACTGAGAGACCAATGAGTCGCTTAGGGTTTCCATCGGTGATTTCTCCCACAACATTGCCATCTTCATCGGCGACCTTGCCGCCCTCAATGACACGCAGGTCCTCGAGGCCAGCGAAGGGACCCTCAGGCTTAGACTCACGCTCCTCCTCAGGGATGAGCTCAATGCGACCGATGACCTTGCCCTTGTCGTTCCAGATCTGGCCTTGGTCATCGAGCTGCCTGCCGGCGAGATCCTTGGCCTTGCCCTCGATCAGACGGGCAACTGGCACGCCATCGTCTCCGATGACAAGACCGGCCTTGTTGACTTCCTTACCCTGGAGGAAAGAGAGATCGACCTCCTCGGGAACCTCTTCCTCAGCCTCCTCAGGCTCGTAGCGCTCGGCATGGCCGACGACAGAACCACGCTTGTCGATGATGTCGCCGTCTTCGTCTACAGCGCGACCGAGAAGCTTCTTCGCGTCGCCCTCGGTAATGACGCCGACGCGGTTGCCTTCTTCGTCTTCGACGAAACCGTCCTCAACAACGCGGAGGCCTTCAAGACCAGCGAAGATGGCCTCCTCATCAGGCTCTTCGACAGGAACGGTCTGGGCGCGACCGATGACGTGACCCTTGTTGTCCCAGAATTGGCCTTGGTCATCAGAAGTGAGACCAGACTTGGAAAGCTTCTTAGCATCACCCTCAACAAGCTCACCAACGACGGTGCCGTTGGCGTCGAGGAGCTTGCCGGCCTTGTTAACGGTGAGACCATCAAGGATGGAGAGCGGCGGAAGCTCCGGTCCTTCCTCCTCACCTTCGCCCTCTTCTTGCCCAAACGGCTGCACGCGGCCAATGACGTTGCCCTCATCGTCGAGGATCTCGCCCTGGTTGTTGACCTGTCTGCCAGCGCAGGTGGCGAGATCGCCCTCGACAAGCTCGCCAATAGGCTCGCCCTCATCGTCGAAGACTTGACCCTTCTTGCTAAGCTTGCGGCCGTCGAAGATATCATAGCCAGGCGTCTGCTCGGCAGCCTCATCAGCGGCCTCCTCAGCCTGGTCTTCACCCTCCTGTGCCAGGGTCTTGACGCGGCCGATGACCTGACCGTTCTTGTCTAGGACCTCGCCCTTATCATTGCACTTCTTGCCAGCGCACTGAGAAAGTTCGCCATCGACGAGCTCACCAATGGGCTCACCATCCTCGTTAAGGATCTGGCCCTTCTTATTGACCTTCAGGCCCTCAAGGATGTCCAAGCCAGGCAGCTCAGACTGAGCGGGCAATTCTCCAAGCTCTTCCAGCAAGTCACGAGTTGCATTCTCAGCAGCCTCGCCGGGCACGATATTGACATGACCAACGACCTTGCCGTTCTTGTCCAGGACCTCACCCTTGTCGTTGATCTTCTTGCCAGTGCAGTCTTTGAGCTCGCCATCGCTGAGCTCACCAATGACCTCTCCATCTTCGTCGAGGACCTGGCCCTTCTTGTTGATCTTCCTGCCGTCGAGGATGCGACGGTCGAGGAGGGGACCACCGGCGAGCTTCTCAGCCGCGCCTTCAGCGAGCTGGGTCTCACCAAGCACGTTTCCGTCTTGGTCGACAACCTGGCCCTCTTCGTTGATCTTGAGGGTCGACGGATCGATCTCGCCGTTCTCGATCTTCTGCTTGAGTTCCTCGTCGGCGATCTGACCAAGGACGTCGCCCTGGTCATCAAGAATCTCACCAGCCTCGTTGAGCTCCTTGCCTTCCAAAGCCTCGATGCCAGGTAGCTGGTCCTCGATACCGGGCAGCTCGCCTTCTTGTGCCTCGTCGGCGGCGCCTTCAACTTGGTCTTGCGCATCGTCCGCAGCGCCTTCGGCCTGGTCTTGAACACCATCTACGAGGCCCTCGCCTTCTTCTTCAGCGCCTTCGACCGCTTCGCTGGCTGGTGCATAAACGCCCTGCTCAACAAGATCGGCGGCATCTTCGTGGATGTCAGCGTGACCAACCACATTACCGTCCTGGTCGATGAACTCTCCCTGGTCATTGAGAGTGGCGTTCTGGAGCTCCTGTGGGTCTCCATCGACCACCTTGCCGACAGTGTTGCCATCGTCGTCGTAGATCAAGCCATCGATCTGGCAAGTTAAGCCGTTCAGGATATCCAAACCGGGCAGGTTCAGGCCATCCTCGAGGTCTTCGCCTTCGGGCAGCTGACTGAGATAGTCCTCAGCGCCTTCAGGCAAATCGACGCCCTGCTCCTTGGCTTCCTGCATCTGCTTCTTAATCTCGTCTGGTAGAAGCTCGACACGACCAACGAGATCGCCGTCGTCATCGAGGATCTCACCATCGTCGCCAATGGGGTAGCCAGCCAAATCTTCCGCGTCTCCCTCGGCAAGCTTGCCAATGGGGTTGCCTTCTTGGTCGTAAATAGTGCCGTCTTCCTGCACTTCAAGGCCCTTGAGCACGCCGAGGTCAATCGGCATACCATCTGGCATTGGGAGACCCTCAGTAGCACCGTCGGCTGCGTCGCCAGCCTGGTCCTGAGCATCCTGAGCAGTGTCTTGCGCCTGATCAGCGGCGCCCTGTGCAGTATCCTGTGCCTGATCCGCAGCGCCCTGAGCAGCATCTTGTGCCTGATCAGTTGCGCCTTGGGCAGTGTCTTGAGCGCCGTTGATAGCTTGACCAGCCTGGTCCTGGGCACCCTCGGCGGCGTCACCAGCCTCATCAGTCGCCTCGCCGGCAACTTTCTGAGCTTCATCCATTCCCTCCTGCGCCGTGTCTTGAGCGCCCTGAGCGGTCTCCTCAGCGCCCTTCTTGACATCTCCAGCAGCGTCCTTCGCGGCACCTGTCGGGTCCTGCTGGCCTTTGCCTGCTAGACCCTGAGCTTTGCCTGCGAGGCCTTGAGCGCCGCTCAAAAGACCGCCGCCCTGTTGCTGACCTTGCTGTTGGTCTTGGTCCTGGTCATCAGTCGTATCGTCGTTGGATTCGCCGACGTCGCCAGCCTTCTGCGTGGCGTCGTCAGCAACGTCCTCGGCTTCCTCACCAGCTTGCTGCGCAGTATCTTGCGCTTGCTGCTGAGCACCGCCGATCGTGTCGTCGTCTTCATTTACGGGCTGGGGAGCTTGCTGTTGCAGACCCTGCTGTGCTTGGTCTCCTGCTTGGGAGACTTTGCTCATTGGGCCCTCATCGTCGTCATCGTCATCCTTCATTTCCACTTGACTCTGTGCCTGGTCGCCAGCGCCCTGCGCTTGATCCTTAGCACCTTGCGCAGTCTGCTCTGCTTGGTCCTTGGCACCCTGACCAGCTTGCTCTGCCTGGCCCTTTGCGCCTTGCGCAGTTTGCTGAGCCTTGCCAGCTACATCACCCGGGTTAGGCTTCTGAGCGGTTGCAGATTTAGGTGTTGAAGGGGTGCCTTTCGAAGCAGACTGGGCAGATTGCCCAAGCTTCTGGGGAGTAGATCCAGGCTTTCTCGTGAGCTTCGTTGGTGTTTTAGGAGCGCCACCCGTCTGCTTCCCAGCTGCTGGGGAAGGCATGTTAATATTGCGTGATGAGGATTGGGGAGTCGCGTTTCTCGATCCTCTGCTCACGGATGGTGAGGTTCTGCTCGGGGTAGGAGGAAACGAGTAATACGCGTATTGATTAGAATTGCTTGTCATGCAAAGCTGCAAGACAAGGGTGGTATTAGGGAGTAGGAGTAGCAGTAGAGGACTTGAGAATTAGAGAGGATCAAAGGGGAGCTATGAAGAGCTATGCAGGAAGTGTGGCTGTGACAGGAAAGGGGAGCTCTAGAGAACATATACGGCCATGGACAGGATGAGAGGCGTAAGAGGCTCAGTTTCTGTCGCGTTGCACCGAGTGACGTCGAAAACCGGATGGTTGCAGGGGTCGAGCTGTGATAGCTCGCGCCTCCTGTGGCCAGTGACTGGCCACGCGGCTGGCGCAAGCAGGCTTTCTTGTTCGATGGCGTACATCGCTCTGATCGCGGAAACAAGCCCACGCCCGTGTAATTGCATGAGCTGCATAGCGGGCGCCACATCCTTGCCTGGTCGACGTCACGCCTCGTCAACCGCCTATCGCAAAGGTTCCATCGCCCCAGCCATCATCCACATATACGCGGCGACGGCTACGCTTGATGCATCCGGACATTGCAACACAGCGTCTTTAATATGTGCATGTCGTGCGCTTAACGCCGAAGTGCAACGCAGTGGAGGAGACGTTTCCCCAAACCGCCATGTCGCGCGTCCCAGACTTTGGACGCCGGCTAAGGGCGAACTGTAGTGGCCAGTGCGAAGAAACAACGTGGGCTCTGTGCACCCTGTTGCTGAACAAGCATCGACGATGGAGTAAGGTCGGCAGCCCGCTAACGGCAGATCGAAACGTACCGCCGTCCGTCTGTTGAACGGTACAAAAGATGGAACTCTTGCCGTTCTGCAGTCCCTCCTAGTCTATGCGAGGCACAACCCGTCCCATAATCAACGCCTCAAAAGACAGGCCAACAGTGAAAGCTGCAAGCGAATGCTTATGTCGACGAACCTTTCCTCTACAGCTGTCGAGCTGCAGAAGTTGTGGTGGGAGGCCTAGATCTTCAGCCACGGCCAGGATCTTGCCAGAGACACGCTAGTTTCCCCCGCAGGTCGCGTTTCAAAAAGAACCACCAGACTTGGCTTCCACTTTCTTCTGGCCCAAACGCGAGATGGTGTAAAGTTTGCGTCATCCCAGCTCATCGGTTGCCTAGCTCCGAGTCTCCAGATACGATCCGTGCGCATGTTCCTGAGAGCGAGGAGGGGGGGGGGGGGGGGGGGAACGGACTCGAAGTCAATATCAACTTCACCTATTAAAACAACACACCAATCTCTCTGCCGTCTGTAACACAACCGTCAACAAATTGCCCTCTGACTGCAAGAGCAGTCCTTAAAGCTGCAGCGAAACTTTTGTAGAACACGTATGCAAAGAGCAACGAAAACTCCAAATACGTGCAGATCTTCCAGCCCATTGTATGAAAGCCAAAAAAGCAGGGAAATCAAAACCAACCTAGACCCGAACGGGACATGTAGATCTTTGTCCGCCCTGTGCCCTTCCCCCCAAAAACATCCATAATGATGCAAGCAAAACGACAGCCCCATCCACTCTTTTTTCTTCATTTCTCCGATACCCCGTTTAATTCCTCTCCTATCTTCCCTCTTTCCCGCAAGGAAGATCCTCGTTAACCGCTCGTCATAATCAACCGCTATGACAGCTGTGGCTGATGGAAACGCATGTGTTGCCGGGAAACGGCGTTGGAAGTGAGCATTCTTGTTCCTGCAGCTGTGCAAGAAGAAGCTAGAGACAAGGGCGTCTGTAGTTCTCAATGCTTGCACGCCCCGCCCTGTTAGAAGATGTTGTTTCATACATATAGAGCTGGTTTCCGCACCAGTGGGGTAATAGATGTACACGCCTTCGCGCTTTCTAGTCGTGCTCGAGATCTACAGCATTTGTCTGCCGACCTTTCCATTCGTGGCGCGACGCTTATCAAGACATAGGAAGAGAGGGAAATATCACGAGAGGACTACTGTCGGACTCGAGCGAGGATGAGACGGAGATGTATACCACAGACGAGGCATCCCCTGTTCCGTAGAGAACCACTGAACCACCATCCCTCCCAATCGAGGTTTCATTGTAGGACAGGTAATAAGAGAGAAGAACAACCAAGATCTCCCACCTATGCCTTCTTCACCTCCACACCGCCTTGTCCATCCTTAACCAAACTGCCCGGCTGCAAAGCAGCATCCGCGTCCGCTTGCTTCCCATCTCCACCCGCACCGCTCAACCTTTTCCTAAACCTGACACTCCACCTCCTCTCCTTCCTCCTCTCCTGCGCCTCCTTTTCCTCTCTCTGCTTACTCTGCCTCCGCTCAGCAGCGAGACTGCCACCGCGACTCGCATCCCCACCTTCCTCCCCGTCCCCATCCGCCCTCCTTTTCTCGTCGCCAGGATGTACCAACCCTCCCCAAACCCTCTTCTCCACACTCTTCACCTGCCTCTTAACCCCCAAATACCCCTCCAGCCCCAACAAGACCGCATACGCACGGGAGATCGAACACCGTGACAGATCCGCGCCCGCCTCCTTCAGACTCCGGACAAACTCGCGGAAATTCCGGAGCGGGGGTGCATAATGGCCCGAAAGCGGGGAGAGCTTGCGCAATTGTCCCCGTTTGATCTTCAGGATCCCCGCGGCGCTGATACGGGAGCCGTGTAGGAAGGACGAGTGCTGGAAAGCGCCGGATTGCTTGATGCCGATGTACAGCCGGAACGAGGTGTCGGCGACGAAGATCCAAGTGTTTTTCTTCGTGGTGGTGGTGCGGAGGAGGTGGTTCATGAGGGTCGAGGTGGTGAGGTGGTGGAGTTTGTGTAGGCCTTTGGCCGTGTGGAGGGAGGTGTTGGGGTATGCGGTTGGGTCGGGATGGCTGCCGGTGCTGTGGAGGCTGCTGGAGTCGTCTGAGGAGGATGAGGAGGAGGATGGAGGTGAAGGCTCGGGCTTCTGGCCCGTGGAGACTTCGCGCCAGGTTGGGGTGGAGTCGTCGGCTGGGACGATCCCGTTGATGCTGTCTTTGAATTCTGTGCTGGTGCTGACCGGTTTGCCATCTTTGGCCCAGTAGAAGAGACCGTCTTCTTTGTTGATGTGCACTAGGTAGTGTTGGCGCTCTTCCCGGCTGAGGTATCGGACGAATTCGGTATCGAGCCTCGAACGCGGTCGGTCCTCGAGATCGAGCCCTTTGCCATCGCCGTGGTCAAGCCAGTAGAAGAAGTTTTCTTTGGTGTCGCTGGTCATCCATTCCTGATGGTAGCGTCGTAGGTTGCTACCGTATCGGTGGTTGTGGTCCACCATCTCGAGAAAGTACTCCAGGCCCATGCGACGGGCGTACTTTTCTCTCTCAGCTTTCTTGAGCCGCGCGTGCTGATCACCCTCGCTGGCGGAAGTGTCATCGCTGTCTGCGCGGCGCACGACGGCGCCTACGCGCTTCCAGCGGGCCAGAGTCGGATTGGCATTGGGTCCGAGCGAGGCGTGGTGTTCAGCTCGTGAGCGGGGTTGAGTTGCGCAATGGTATTTTGCTTTCAGGATGGTGTCAGTCAATAGGCGGGTCAAATGGTAGGTTTCGCATCTGCCTACCCTCTTTCAGCGCCTATTCATTGTATCAGCGATACGGTCGCTCAAGCATGCGGTATGCATTCCACTCATACCTCCAGCCATCTTGTGCTTGGATCTATGGCATAGCCTTGCATCTGGCGTCGCTGCCTATATCCGCGATAATTCCTCTGGATCAGCTCAGCGGCATTTGTTCTTTGTTCTGTAGCCACCGAGGCCCGCGCGTGCGTCTGAGCAGCACGACGCTCGCGAATTTTCTGGGCCTGTACATCTTGCTTGGCCGCGATCTCCTTTAATTTCTCAGGTGAAGGGAGTGCAAGAGGGTCCGATTGCTTATCGGCCTCAGGGTGCGGGTCGTCCATAGCATGGCTAGGTCAAGCCCGGATTAGGTTGTTCAGGGTTACGCTGAGCGCAGTAGTAGGCACCCGGACCGAAAAGAGGATGTCATAATAATCAGATGCTTCTCTGCGTACCTACCTACCTGGAAGCGACTAGTAGGAGGAAGCTAGCCGCGTCACCTTGGGCGCGGTCTGGCGAAGTGTTCCAAGGTTCGCAGTTTGCCAGCACGACGTGCATGATGCAGCAGCAGGCTGAAGATCAGCAGTAGCGATGCGGGGGCATATGCCGTCATGCGCCCATGCTTACTAAGCTCCCGGAGTCCTGGCGGGGCCAAGCAGGTGCTGACGGCGCTCGTTCGCTGGTGCTGTCGGTGCTGTCGGTGCTGTCGGTGCTGTCGGTGCTGGAGCTGGTGCTTCCAGCTTGGCCAACCTCGAACCATCATTTTTGCACTCCTCGACATCCATGCCCATTTTGTCACGCTCGGTGTCGGCCGCCGTCAGGTCAGGTTAGGTCGGGCGACGGGCAAGGCAACATGGGCAAGGCATACAGCGAAGCCCAACGCACTCATGTCCGCGGCTTGCTCGAGGCCGGCCGCGATGAGGAGAGCATCGAAAAGGAGACGGGCGTCAGCGACCGCACCATCCGCCGTTGGAAGCTGGAATTGGAACGCACTGGGCGGATAGGGAAGGTAAACAGCCATCCATCCCACCTTCAGCCTATATCACGGTAGCAAGACCGTCGTTGATCAGCTGCTAATGCGATACAATAGCCACCAGAGAGCAGGACCGGTCGTCACCGTGTGCTCAGCGCCGAGATAGAAGCAGTGAGTGTCGCGTCGCGTCGCGTCCAGGCGCATCCTCCTCTGTGTCCGCCATCCTGACTGAAGTATGGACAGGCTCTCTTTGACCATGTGAGAGGAAAGCCGGACATGTCGGTCGACGACATGCTCTGGTGGCTGTACGACACGTACAAGATCGTCGTCGGCACCCGCACCATCCGCCGCGTATTCGAGCGCAAGGGCGACAAGGTCAACGGCGGGAAGGGCAATTCCAGTGCCCGCGGGAGCTTTCCGGGCACTGCGCTGGCCGACGACAACCTGATGCCGAACGAACAGGAGCACCACGCGTCGCCGGTGCAGCCCATGCCATACCAGTCGCCATACGCGCCAATGCAGACCACCGCCCAGAGCGCCGAACAGCAGCTGGCTCAAGCCCTCCAACAGCAGACTCCACAAACACCCTACCCAAGCCTTACTACTCCTCAGATGGAACCCGAGCCGGCAGAGGATGAGGAGACGATTCAGCTGCAGCTGCAGCAGATCGCTTTGCAAAAACGTGAGGTCGAGCTCAAGCTGAAGATGCGCCGGCTGCAGCAGGGCAAGGGGACCCCCTCTACCCGCAACATGGACCCGCCCCCGACCAACCCCAGCGTACTCTTCAATCCCGATGTCGCCGCTCAGCCTCAACCACCGAAGCGAGATTCTCGTAGCAAGAAAAAGATTGAAGAGTCAAAGCGCCGGACAGCCGAGCGCCAGGAGCGCATGCTACGCGATCTCGAGCGCCGCAGTCGAAGACGAGACCACCTGACCGCCGAATGGGTCCAAAGCAAAGACATCTGGCCATTGCGCGCTCAAGGTCTGCTAGCAGATCTAATGCATCAATACGGCTGCTATGTGTACAGTCCACAAAGCGAGCAGACTTTCAACGACATGTACACCGACCTCTATCAGCTGGTCGATCTCAGCAAAGGCGACTGGGTACCACAGATACATGATGAGATGCTTCGGGAGCGCATGAAGAGGAAGATGGGCCAGCTACGTGCCAAGATGCAGAAGACAGGCGAGATTGTGGGCCGTAACGACGCGTTTGGAGGCTGGCAGAAAGCGGAGAACTACACTGGCGAAGCTGCGGGCGCAGCTTTGGGAGACGAATCCGAAATCCAACCTGACCTACAACAGGCCACCGCCGGCATGCAACCGCCTCCCGACGACCAGCATCTGGCACATCATCCGCAAGCGCATCATCACCCGCCACCTTCCCATCCAACCCAGCAACCGCTCTCCTCCCCCTCGCAAATCCACTACGACCTTCAACCTCCAGAGCACCACCATCCGCATCACCATCACGCCCACCACCCTCACCACCATCAACCCCCACCAGGAACCTTAGATCCCCATCAGCAACATCCCCACGCGCAAATGAGCCACCACCACCTCTCATACGGGGCTCCACCCCCTCCTCCGCAAGCGATGATGCAACACCCCACTCCTGGGCAGTATCCCCAACTCATCCAACACCACCCTGGGATCCTCGGGCCTTATAATCTGGAAGGGAATCAACACGGACCTGGTGCTGGGGCCGGAGCCGGTGGGACCGGGGGGCCCGGCGCTGGTAGTCCGGGAGGCATGGGACAAGATGCCGGGCCGGCGGGGATCGTTATGTAGAGCTCCTTTCCCCCTGGCCTGTGGGGCGTAGACTAGAGAAAACTCCTGATGCTGCAGTCTAGCTACTCATTCTTTGAAATCGAAATCGGTTATTAATACAGTCTCAATGGAGAGATTCTTTGACTTTTCCCAGAAGCGAAAGGGAGGGGTATTCAGCTGTCTCATTATTGCTTCTGGTGCTTCCGAATCCTTCCATCCCCATCTGAATTAAAGTGCAAAAGGCGTTTAATGCTTTGTTCTCTTTCTATAGGGCTTTCGTTTAGCTTTTCAGTCAATCGTTTTCTAACATCACAACCAAAAACCAAAGAAAAAAAAAAACCAGAACAAAAAAAAAAAGATATGAGGAAGGTGATAGGAAAAGAAACTTCTTTTGGACTACTCATACACTACGCAAAGAAAAAAAAAAAAAAAGTAAAAAGCTAACAAAGACGAGTTATCTCAACCCCCATAAAGCGACGAAATGATATCACTCTATCTCTTATCCCACCCTGTCCGATCCCATTCCATTCGCTTTGCTCTCCGTTCCCTTCCCCTTCCCTTCCCGTCATAGTACCAGACGGCGCATGCGGATATATGCCCAGCAAAAGAACTCGTAAAAGAAAGAAAAAGAAGAAGCAAAGGAAAGTAATGAGGGGTTTTTGGGAGACTTGTCCCCCAATCTGTTCCCACCCATGCATGACTGCGTATTCATCAGTCGCATAGGACCCGCTGATTCGCCATCGCTCCATCTCTTAACACCTCGATCAAAAACAGAAACCCGCCGTCTCCTTCACCCACGACCAAGGGCACCGGAACCATTGCGGAAAAGCCCGATCCCGATCTTTTACCACCCACCCACCATCCTCTCCCTCTCCTTCTGAACAAAGAGGTCCACCATACTCCTCACCGCGCGTTCAGCCGCCTTGGAATCCCCATCGGGGGACCTATTCCCACTATAAAGGGGAAAGTCGCGTATAGGAACGGGGAAATGACTTTCCAGCTCGTGCTCCGCACCTGAGTTGTCTTTGCCATTCTAGTGCAAGAGGTTCCTCAGGTTGGGACTAGCGCTTGCGCCGGGGTAAGAAGAGGGCGGAGGACCTCCTGGTTGGCCCGGGGGTGGGGTGCTCGGATGCTGGGATGACTGCTGCTGCTGGAGGTGGGTAGGACCTGGTGGTGGTGGGGGTGGAGGAGGCTGGTGGGATTGGCTTTCGGGTCTTGATGGAGGAGGGGGTTGAGGGGTGCTCGTATGCTGCATCTGAGGCGTGCTTCCCGGGGGAAATTGGTGGGGTGTATTGGCGTGCTGGCCTGGTTGCTGCTGATTCATCGGACCATGAGGTGGTTGTGGACCCTGAGGTGGCTGTTGATGTGCAGGAGCCTGGTTAGGTTGACCATTCATGTGTTGCTCCACCGGCCTTGGGAAAGCTGCCGATGGACTGTTGCTGTGTAATGGCTGCCCGATAGGCGCAAGTTGATTGGCAAAGGGTGACTCTGTTCGGTTCGGTGCAAAGGGTTGGTGATGCGGCGGAGGTGGAGGACCCCCGGGGAAAGTGGGTGACTGAATCGGCGGCCGACCGTTGAAAGGTGATCCTGTGCCATTCATAGCGTGGGGCATCTGGGGTACGAAGCTTTGCATGTGGGGTGGTCTAGGAGCACCGTAAGGAGGCGGATTAGAAGCTGGTGGCGGCCCGTAACCAAAGCTTGGCTGACGGCTGTGCATATGAGGTGGACCATGAGGCGGCCCCTGAGGCGGCCCTTGACTTTGCGGATGAGGTGGACCGTACGGCTGCGGTGGTGGAGGAGCGTGATGCTGTGGAGGGCCGCTCGGCTGTGTGGTCGGCGGGCCGTAGAAATTGGGTTGCGAACCGTAAGGGGGGTACCCAGAACCGTGGGAAGGTGGTATAGAACCAAATGTGGGAGGCGCAGGCCCCACTCCATTTGACTGCGGCGGCGGCGGTTGGTTCGGCCTCGGCTGGTGATCCCAGGGCATGCGCACAGGCTCGCTCGGTGGCGCGGGTGGCTGATTCTGAGGTTGGCCAGCTGGCGGGTGGCTCCAGTCGACCTGCATTGGGAACGGGCGTTGAGGCGATTGGAGGGGCTGTGGAGGCGGAGAAGGAGTTGGATCAATCTTCTTCTTGACGAAGCACTTATGGCACAGCCAATCTTCCCGCTGCTCTTTGATCGTCCCATTCTCCGTGTTTCCCTCTTCAGGCCTTGGTGAGCTCCGCATAGTAGCAGGATTCTGGTACCTAGGCAGTGCATGGTTGTGAAAGACTTCGTCATTATCATGCTTTCCCCCATCTAGCTTAGGCTCACCGTTGCTTTCCGTCATGGCAGTTTCGCTCGTCTTGGGCTCACCATTGCTCTGCTGTGATCGAGAATGCTCAAGCTGAGGCAGCGTTGCGTTCTCTGTGGAGCCGTTGGAGCCGTTAGCCTCTGCGGATGTAGAAGCAGTCGCTTTACGCCGACGTTCACGCTCCAAATCTGCGATCTCGGCGAGTGTCATTGACATGCGTCTTGGGGGCTCCGGTGACGCTTTGATCTTGGGAGCCTCCCTTATAAAGCGATGCCAGCGTGGCGTAACATCGATATTGCACTTGGCGCATCGCCTTTCGGTTGTCGTTTCAGCCCCGTCCGAAACCGCCGTCGCGCCGTCCTCAGCATCCGCCTTCAAGTCGGCGGCAGCAGATGATCTCTCGTTTGCGATGGAAGCTCGAGCGCCACGGCGCATACCAGCTGAGCTGCTGTTAGCTGTTGACTCACGCCTTGAACCGTTGACCACAGCGGGAGCCGCTTGCTGACCCTTGTCCTTCGTAAGCTGGGCTTGTGCAGCTTTGCGCACAGTGCCAGTCAAAGTTAGGTCTGCCTGCTTGTAGGTTTCCACGAACACCTGCAGCGCATTTTTACCGCTCTCGTCTACGACCTCGTTTAATGGATGAATGATGGACTTGACAGCATGCTCCTTACACCATATGCCTGCCGTCACGGCTCCATTCTCTTCACCGAGCCTGGCTGTCACGACTTGGTCCTTGCGTGAGCCCTTCACGGGCGTGACATCAAAGCCAAACTGATACCCGGCCTCGAATGCGCAAGACGCATGGAAATTGGCGCCGCACTGGAGGCATGAGACACAAGCGCCGGCGTCCTCCCGCACCTTGTTAAGGTGATCTTTGTTCTTACACAGCTTGCAGACGGCCTCGTACCTTGCAGGAGGAATAAGCTGGAAGCCTTCGGCGACCTCCATCTTTTGGGCATTGCTAAACCTGATCTCGGGAGTCCAAACGGCACAGTAGACATGCACCCAGTTGTTGCCAGTCGTCCTTTTGAGGGGCTCTCTCGGCAGAGCAGGGCGATGCATGGAAATCTGCTTACTTCGGTATTCTGCACGCATAGCCTCCGTAAGCTCTTTCTCCATGCGCTCTTTTTCGCGCTCGCGATCAGTCTTTTTCTTATGAGAGACTTTCGGGGGTTCCACAAGGTCTGTCAATGTTTCTTCGGTCAGACAAAGACAGCAAGCATAGTCCGTAGAGACCTCGGGATGTCGATCGTTCTGGCACTGCTCACAAATCCAGTCAACTGATCCATCTGGCCTCAGCCCTTCCTTCTCGTCTAGACCGAAGCAACGTCGGTGAACTGTCAACTTGCAATGCGCACACTCGATCGTATCATCGGGAGCTCTGCAAATCGCACAAGGCAGAACCCTCCATTGAGGCTGACTTGGAACAATGGGTGGAGGAGGTGGTGTAGGCTCTTTGGGTGGCGGAGGCGGTTTTTCCTTCTTTTTCGGAGGTTCGGGTGGTAATACAGCGGGCGCTGCATCCATTTTCGACTTCTTCTTTGGCGGTTCACCAAACGCTTCCACTGAGGGGAGCGCAGGCGTCGATTCTGGACCTGGTAGGGGCGGCGTGTTCGCAGCCTCGTTGGCTATCATGAGTTCTCGTAACAATTCCTCATCTATCCTCTTTTTCAAGGCACGACCACCTCCAGAGGACACTTTCTTGGCAAGCTCATCAACGTCTTCCCACTGTATCGCATACTTGCGCCAAAGGCCTGCACACCGAAGGCATAGTGCAAGCAGGGGCCTAATCTGCTTACTGCTGCCTTTACCATCCGGAGGAGCAAGTTGACCTGGTGCTACACCAGGTGCCTTCCTCCACTGCCGAGAATGCGTAGCGCTGCAGAACTTACACTGGAATCCTTTTTGTTTCCGTATCGCTTTGTCATTGTCAAATGCAGAGTCGTCTGCGTTGTGCGCGACTTCGAGCTGCAGCTTTGCTCCAGCATCATTTTCGACTTTGCGCTTCGAGCCTTTGCGACCGCCGTAATTGCCCCAGATCTCCCGACCCTTGGGAGTCTTTTTCCAGAGATAATAGAAGCGAACAATGTCTGAATTGGGCAGATTTGTCTTCATGTGCAATCTGATCAGCCTGTGTTCTGACCCGTATTTTGCCACCCCCTCTTCAAACTTGCCCAGCTGGTCTTTGGTCAGGACTGGCTCATGCAAGTCCTTCTTGCGGTCGATCTGCCGCAGCTTTTGCAAGGCGGCCCCAACATTGTAGTTGCTCTTGGCAAACAACTCAAGGGCCTTGTCCAGGAAATTCACACCAAAAGGTGGAACGCCTATTCCGCGGGCGAGCTTCTTCGCTTCCTTGACGTACTCGTCCACGCGTTTGTCCGCTTCAGGCTTTTGGATTTCTTCAGGCATTTTGAAGACGAGCTTTGCGGTGCAACGTGGATCGTCCTCCGGAAAATCTTCACCGCGAGCGACATAACCAGGAGGCTCATCTTGCACCCATTTTGGTCGCTTCGAACGCTCCTCTCGGTCGGCTTCGAGCGCAGCCACAGTCTCCTTGCTTAGCTTGCCGTCCTTCTTGTGGCTACCGCTATTCTTACTGTAGCGCTTTTTTATCTCTGCAGGCTTTACCAGTTCTACGGGCCGACCTGGCCATATCGTTACATTCGCCTGATGTCTCGGTCCTAATCTTGAGCTGGCTCTTGGGTAGATGGCACGATCGTCGTATTGGAGCGCATCTTCAACACGACAGTGGATGCCTAGATAGCGCATAGGCCACATCTTCGCCATTGCAATCTCAGCCTGAGTCGCCGGGTGCATGTCCATCGCAGGTTCTTCACCACTTGGGCTAGGTGCACGAGTGCTGTCATTCGAGACAGCGGGCAATTCTTCTTCTTGGGCCTCTTCCTCAGCTTCAGTGACATCGCCACTGACAGTCGGCGTGTTGCGCGCTTCGAGTGCCCTTTCCGAAGCTCTACTGCACGGCCCACATGCCCATGCAAAACCGCGAGAAGGTTTCTTCGGCAAAGGTGGCTGCACACAATTCATGTGGTATGAGTTTTTGCAAATGGCGCAGTCAACCGAGTCTTGCGACGCACAGTACTTGGCACATCGCTTGCAAGTTTTGACAGCGCTCGTTAGCTCCTTGACTCGGCCTATCTCAACCACAATAAACTTCCACCGCTCGTCAAGCGCCTTCTTCACTTTATCGGGCACATTGATGATCTGGGCGACCGGAATGCATTCGTACCAGCGTCTGATGAATCGGTCGAAAACTTGAACAAAGTAAAAAGAATCGCGTTCTTTGCGGTACGCATCAAGGTCCGAGATCTCCGATTTGTGTTTGATTGTGCACTTGCCACGAAGCGACGTTATCGGACACATGTCGGAGTGCATAGTACCATACACAAGTCGAGAATCGCTGTTGAATCTTTGTACGTCTCGGGGGCGGTAGTACCAATTCACTCTGATGGAATCGATGGGCGATGTTGGATCATTAGCGTCGACATGGAGGAACTCCATGATTCGGCAAAGATAATACGGATCTCCGGGGGGCTCGCAAACGAGATACACATGATCTGGGAGCACATTATTAGCCTGAGTTAATTCAAAGGGCAATTAAGCGGGGTAAGCTTCAACATCAAAATTGAGCAGAAGCAAAGTGATCAAAGACTCACCATTGACGGACAACTTCGAGCCATCGTCAGCAATAAGCTCGCCCTTTTTGTTCAGGCGATGCCTATGCTTGGTGAACGTCAACATGTTTGTCTCGCGCGCCATCGAAGAATTACCGGTGGTGGCAGGCTTCCGGTTGCCAGTGGAAGCTGGCACGGAAGCGACAGGGGGCGTTTGCGCCTGCTGTGGGACTGGACCTGCTGCCTTACGCTTTTTAGAAGTTGGAGCAGCGGGCGCGGGCGTGCCAGGCGTCGACTCCTTCGCTGCGTTGCTGCTTGTTCCAACAGAGCGAGCGCGATCGTCAGAGCCTCTCAGATCCTCCACGTTCGCAGCGTTGGATGGTTGAGCACCAGGGTTCTTCTTCTTCGTAGTAGCCGCAGAAGAGTATTCGAAGTCCATGTCTTGGTCCTCGGCGTAATTTGGTCGAGCGTTGCCCGTTCTATTGCGCGATCGCGTTCCATAGGTTGCAGGATCTGACGTGGCTGCGTCAAGACCATCCATGTTTGGTGATGGTTGCGCATTTCGAGCGGCGCGTGCTGATTGCGATTCACCCGATGCGACGACCGGGCTCCCGCTGGCCCGCTGGGTTGTCAGATCGGCAGGTGGCGTGCTGTTACTCGCGTTCTGAGCGACAGCACTTGCATTTACAGCTTGAAACGCAGGCGATACCATCTCGCTGGGATGGCTAGAGAACGAAGAGACTCCATAAGGGTTTTCTGGAAGCCCAGCAGCTGGCACCCCAGAACCCTCGGCCGCGTGCGATGGCGAGGCGACGCCGGTCGAGGGTGTGTGAGCCATACGGGTCACGAGGAGGTTCCACTTCAGCGAATCATGTGTTAGGCAGGATGACAGAGTGATGGGTTCGTTGAACAGGCGTGCAAACAGGTCGTAAGTGCTGTCGGATGTGTGTGACCCAAAAGCGTATCAAAGAAGGACGACACGCTGGCGATATGGCGTCAACTTGCCGGGGGAGCGAGGAAATACTATCCTGCAGCCGGACCGGCGGCGAATAAAGGTAAAAAAGTAAATGCAAAGAGTGTGCAGGTGATCAAGGGACCAGAGCAGGCGTCCCGAACGCGCCTAAGACGGCGACCGTAACTTAGCGCTGGCGAAGTCGATGAAAGATGGAGGGAGATGGAAGCGCAAGTGTCAGAAGGGCGAGGTAGGGCCTTTCCATACCGGCTCGAAGAAAGGCTACTCCCGAGCTAGCGTGGAACCAAGAACCTAACAAGCCCAAACTATTTCGACCAGCAATATTACTGATTGACTCGTCTTGAGAACGGCCTAGCTCATGAGTCCTCCAACGCTACACAGCTGGCGAGAGCAAAGTTCGTGAACAGCTGCTCCTCAATCGCCGAAGCTTGAAAAATGCCCTTCGCCATGGTGGTACGGCCCGTGTAGACACAACACGAAGTCCAGCATTCGCCTGGAGAGACAAAACGTTGGAGAAAGCGGAAGCCGATCGCTGTGGGCCAATCAAAAGTTTCCAGAACTCGTGGAATGAGCTTGTGCTCCGAGAGACTTGTGAAGTGCACGCTTACAGATTGACGCGCAACTGCCAACCCCCAAAACCACACAGACGCCAAACATTTACTGTCGAGCCAACCGTACTTCGAATGTTCTATCATGACCCCATGGGTTCGAGTGATGCTCGAGAGTGTGGCTGAGCCGGCGTTGTAAATCACGCATGCCCCCAATTGGGGTCCTGATCAAGCAAATCCCAGACCGCGGAGAAAAGGTGGAATGGGTAGGTAAAGCCTTACCTTCTCAGCAACTGCGGCCACATCGATTCATCCATCCCCCCTACAGTCTCCCTTGCTCCTTCAAAGCGTGAGGTCGGCACGATCTTCCTTCGGCTCCGTCCGCTCACGCTAACTACTTCGGGGCTCTAAGTTGACTTCAGCGAATTTGAGCGACATCACTCGTCAAACCTTTCAATTCAGGCGTAGCTTTGTGCCGGAAGCGTTCCTTGCCGAACTCCATGTTAAGACATGTTATATCCAGGGCTGCAAAAAGCACGATGACTACTCCGAAAAAAGTCCCTATCCCGAAAAATGGCGTCGACTATCGTGGCAAAATCGTCCTGGCCCCTATGGTGCGGAGCGGCGAATGTCCCTCCCGACTCCTCGCGCTCAAATATGGCGCGGATTTGGTGTGGGGACCAGAAACGATAGACAAGGCCTTGATTGGCGCTGTACGGCATGAGAATACCACGACTAAGACAGTCGACTTCACCAGGCTATCTTCGAATGGAGCAAAGAATCCCGCGCTCAACCCTGAGCAAAGAGAGTCCGTGATCTACCGCTTACATCCCGAACGCGAAGGACGCAAGCTCGTCTATCAGATCGGTACGTCGAACCCGGAGACGGCTGTGCAAGCTGCCCAACTCATTGCGCCAGACGTTGCTGGTATCGACGTCAACGCTGGCTGTCCAAAGCCGTTCAGCACCAGTGGTGGCATGGGCGCTGCTCTACTGAAAACGCCGGAAAGACTCTGCTCGATTCTTGAAGCGTTGGTGAAGCACGTAGGAGAGCCAAACGAGATCGGTATCAGCGTTAAAATTCGCATCCTCGACACTGCGGCGGAAACTGAGGCGCTCGTACGTCAACTCGTTGCCACGGGCATCACCGGCCTCACTGTCCACTGCAGAACAACACCCATGAGACCCCGGGAGCGCGCCATCCGCGATCAGCTCAAAATGGTTGCAGATGTCTGCAGAGAAGCAGGTGTCGCCTGCCTCATGAACGGTGACGTCTACTCTCGCGACGAGGCACTCGAATTGATATCACAGTATGGCTGCGATGGAGCAATGATTGCCACTGCAGCGGAGACCAATCCATCTGTCTTCAGGCCAGGGTCCGAAGGTGGCACCGCCCCGTGGCAAGAAATGATAAAGGAATATGTCAAAACTGCCATGGAAGTGGAAAACCGTTGGGGTAACACGAAATATCTTCTCGGCCAAATGATACCAGGGAAGCAAGATGCGTACAAGGCCATGACCCACACGAAGAGCTACACTGAGCTCGTCCGGGCACTAAAGTACGACGATCTTTTGGAGATGGCAAAGGATGTTGATAAGGCGCTGGAAATCGGCGAGTACGAGAAGCCAAAGATGACTAAGTCGGAGCGCAAGGCTGCAAATAAAGCTGCAGCCAAGAAAGCAGATGAAGAGAAGAGTACGAGCACGGAGCAGAACGACATGCAAAAGACTGCGGCTGGTATCAAGCGCAATGCCGAAATGGCGGAACTCGACATGCCTCCAGACGTTGCTAGAGAAAGTGGCCCCGCTAGTGTACCAGAGAAGGCTTCTGCGCTGGCTGTATGATTTTGCAGTCCGTATCAGCTCTGACAAGACGACCTAGCGGTGTGCGGGTGAGGAGTCGAGCACCACAGACTGGGACCAAGTGCTGGACCAGGATGGACTGGATGAGCTCAGGTCAACGTTTTGAAAGATAAAATAGACGCCTATAGTGGCCAAACGACATTCCGTTAGGAAATTCGCGCACTTCTTTCTGCCCAGATAAAAATTGACTCAGTCTCGACTCCTTGCCAAGCACGATGCGGTTCCAGTATACGTTGCGCGTGGCAGCCTGTTTCATCATGTCCATTACTAATCACACTTCGGCTCGGCTACTAGGCCAATGCCGCGACCAAACACCGGCGTCATCGAAGCGACAACCTCAAGAACCCCTCCATCAGTGTCGCGCCTTGTAGTCTCGATAAACAAGACTCTGTAGGTATTACTGGGTCTGATTATCCAGCATTTCATTTTTCTGCTTCGCACTCGCTCAATCGCTCTAGTCGACGAAATACTTTGACTTTCTCCTTGTACAGACTTGTCTTGCATCCACCCTCACATCATGGGCGGTGGACCGGCCAAAGAGCACATCCTGTGCCTGCTCCCCTACCCAGAACCGAAGGAAATCGTCCAGTCCCTACGCCAACGATTTCCCAACATCGACATAACCTATCACGAAGTCCGCTTCACCCTCGACGCGGAGCAACAACAGCAGGACCTCACGAAGCTGCCCCCAACCATCTGGCACTCCGTCACGATCCTCTACACGCTCTTCAGCCTGCCCGCGAAGCTCTCCGACGTCCCCAAACTCCGACTCGTCCAGCTCGCGAGCGCGGGCAGCAACCAGGTGCAGAAACACCCCATCTACACCGGCAGCGACATCCCCATCTCGACCGCGAGCGGGATCCACGGGCCCCAGATCGCCGAGTGGTGCGTGATGACGGCGCTGGTGCAGAGCCACAAATACAACCAGCTGCACGACCTGCAGAAAGAACATAAGTGGGGCAAGAAATCAACGCAGGACGACTTCCACAACGTCCACGATATGGTGGGCCGTCGGCTCGGCGTGCTGGGGTACGGGAGTATTGGGCGACAAGTCGGGCGCGTGGCGAAGGCCATGGGGATGGATGTGCTGGCGTACACGGCAACGCCGAAGGACACGGCGGAGAAGAAGAAAGATCAGGGGTTTATTGTCCCCGGGACGGGGGATAAAGACGGGGAGATCCCATCGGCGTGGTATAGCGGGCTGGATAAGGAGAGTCGGTTGGAATTCCTACGACAGGAGATCGACTGGTTGATTGTGTCGGTGCCGTTGACGGAGCAGACGCGGCATTTCCTGTCGACGGAGGAGTTCCGGGCGCTGAGCCAGGACGGGAAGAAGCCGGCTTTCGTGACGAATATTGCGCGGGGTCCGATTATCGATCAGCCGAGGCTGATTGAGGCGTTGAAGGATAAGACGCTGGCGGGCGCTGCGCTCGATGTCACGGATCCGGAGCCGTTGCCGGAGGATAGCGAGTTGTGGGATCTGCCGAACGTGACGGTGACGCCGCATGTGAGTGGGACGGGCAGCTCGTATGTTGAGCGGTCTTTCCAGATCTTGGAGGAGAATATCCGGAGGTTGGAGAAGGGGGATAGGTTGCTTAATGTGGTGAGAAGAGAGAGAGGTTACTAGATGGGCGACTGAGCACATTGAATTTTACTATTGCGGTCCCTCGTCTTGAAATCTGCTCTGAAGCCCCTTGACATCGATCCCACATACTTCAGCTTTAGCTACAATGGCTTTCGCTTTCCCTACAACCGGAACATCGATCATCTTCCCGTCCAGCGTCCATGCCCCTCTACCCTGAGCGTCAGCTTTGCGATCACAGATTACAATCCGCACAGCCCATTCCGTCTCGTCTTTACTCGGGGAGAAGACTTCCTGCACGGTGGGAACCTGATCAGGATGAATACACTGCTTCCCATTGAAACCGAACCGTTTCCCATTCTCGCTCTCCTCCTGCAATGCCCGCTTGCCTTCCTCCCCGCGGAAAGTCGTACTGACCAAATCCAAGGTGGAGGGGAGATCAAAAGCACGTGCCGCGGTGACAATTGCGGACCGCGCGTACATAAACTCCTGTAGACTCGGCGTCCGCGTCAGGCTGAGATCTAAAGCAAAGTCCTCGGCGGCAAACGTGAGGCCGGAGAGGTAGGGCGAGGCTTTGCAGATGGAGGCGAGATCCATGACGGAGCGTGCGCTTTCCACCAGCGCGACGATCTTAATCGGATTCTTACTCCCCTCTGCATGCCGCTCGGGGAGTTTCTGTCGTAAGACATCCGTCACGAAATGTAAATCGCTCGCGGCGTCGACCTTAGGCACGACGAGGCAGTCAAGATGCTTGCCCTTGAGGATCTCGGTCAGGTCGTCCAAGGCGAAGCCGGACCCGACCGAGTTGATGCGGACGGCTTGCTCGCGGATCCCAGGCACGCGGTCCCGGTTCAGGATGTTCAGGATGTTCTGGCGGCCTTCGGGTTTCTTGGTCGGGGTCACGGAGTCCTCTAGATCGTAGGCGATGCTGTCGACGGCTTGCATGCCGCGGGATTTTTCGAGGAAGCGCATTGATGAGCCGGGCACTGGATACAAATATGAAATGAGCATTTGCTTCCAGATAGACGTATAGGACGATCTTGAAGCGATGGAAAGATGTGTACATACCATACAGTTGCGCCCGGCGGATCACCTGCGCGGCGGCGCTCATGATGGACTCTACAGGAAGATCACGGTCAAATCTGTTTAAGAGGAAAAAGAAAAAAAATCAGGAGTTCCTACATGCTCTCATTGAAGAATGACGGGAGTCTACACAGGCTTCCGGGCATGACAAGAGCGAGAGCAATAGCCGGGAATAAGGTGGACATCTCCGCAGGCGGGATGGAGATGGGGAGTCGGGAGGTCGGGCGGGACTCACGAGCTCCCCAATGGCTGACAAGACTTTTGTCCGTAAGAAGGAGACTCAGGCCAGAAGTCGAAGTAGACAGCTTGCTACGCGTCCTCTGGGGGAAGGGCGTGCCCGGCGAGGAAGCAGGAGCTGTGTCGGAAGGCTACCAAATTCCAAGATTGACTGTATAGGACCAGAACAGAACCAAATCCGATGCGATAAGGACAGAACAGCAGCGGCATCGGCATCGGCATTGAGAATGGCAGACCTCGACAACCCAACGCCAGGCACGCTCAATTGGCGACTGAGCGCGCATCCCATCACGCTCGTGACCTTCCTGGCCTTCAGAGCAGGTACGCATACAATGAAACATTGAATGGCCCAAGACCACGACACAGTCCTAACACGTACTGCGCACAACCAGCCTCGCTCCTCGTGTACCTCCTCGGCGGCATCATCTTCGGCGGCTCCTTCGTGCTCTACTTCATCATCACCGTGCTCCTCCTCGCCGCCGACTTCTACTACCTCAAGAACATCGCGGGGCGACGCCTCGTAGGCCTCCGATGGTGGAACGAAGTCAACCCCCAGACAGGCGATTCGCACTGGGTATTTGAGAGCGCGCCGCAGCCGAACGAGCCGGGCGGGAAACTCGTGAACGCGACGGACAAGCGGTTCTTCTGGTTGGCGCTGTACGCGCAGCCGGCGCTGTGGGTGGCGTTGGCGATTGTGGCGCTGGTCCAGCTGAAGTTCATTTGGCTTACGCTTGTTGGTGAGTCTACACAAGAACCCAGGATTAGTTTGGGGTTTGGGAATCAAGGGGAGGAAAGCTAATATCAGCCACCACAGTCATCGCGCTTGTCCTGACCATCACGAATACCCTCGCCTTCTCCCGATGCGACAAGTTCAGCCAGGCTAGCGGGCTCATGGGAAGCGGCTTCTACTCGGCATCGCTGGCGAGAAATGTCGGAGGCGCGCTGGTTTCACGGATGTTTAATAGATGATCGCCTGCCGGAAGCCTGGCCAGTTCCACTTAACTTGTTATACAACTATCTATCGAAAGAGTGCATTCCTCCTTGCCCAGTCTCTATGTGGTAGCCTCATGGCATGCCCTCTATCCTTTGCATCCCTTTCAAGACTACCGGAGACACTACTTTGTTCCTGTCATGACAAAGATCTGTTGGGCTACAAAGGTATGAGACATGGACTCGCAGCTGACCGAGGAGCATTGGATCAATTCCGACTCACTGCGGACCGAAATGTCAACAGCTAAACGTACAGTTGGTACCTCTGTATTGAAGGGGGCGGCACGTCCAGCGGGTTGCCGTCACGCCCTCATACCTACCGTCACCGACCTGTCAGCGCTGCGGAGAACCGAGCGAGATGTCTTTTGGTCTCCACACCTTTCCTCTCAGACCTCTCTCCCTGACCGAGAACCTTAAATGATTCAACAAGTTTGATTAAAAAGATGTCATACTATCGTCGCATGGATTAAAGCATTAGATCGTACAAGACATTAGAAAACCTGATACCCGCTTTCAAACCCGGAAAAACTCCCCCCATTTCAGCCGTACTTCATCGAGCTAGTCCTGTCTCTTCCCGTACCTACTTATGGTGGCTCCCAATATGCAACTTCTCCTTCATCTTCTCCGCCAGGCCGTGCTTCTCCTCCGTCTCCGACGAGCCCTGGGACTTGTCCTCGTTGATGTGCTGCTGCGGCGGCTTCGCATCGCCTACATTGCTACTGGTCTGTAAAAAAAAAAAAAGACAGGAATGTTAGCTCACGGAAAGTACTTACACCACTTATCCTCCCGATCACCCGCTTCCAAAAAAGCTAAGCAAGAGAGATGGGTCGTCGTGCATGGTAGGATGGCTGGAGGGAGGAGAGGAACTCACGTTATTCTGCGTCTGCTTATCGCCCTGGCCCTCCTCGCTACTGACCTGCGTGCTCTCGCGCGGCTTGGGATTATCCGGGACGATCTTGCTCGAGCCCCAGGCTTTGCCGCCGATCTTCTCGCCGCCGGCGAGGGGGATGGCGTCGCGGTTCTCGCGCTGGCTGTCGTGGTCGTGGCTTGTCTTCTCCTGGGGCTTTGACGAGCTCTCTTCGCTCTGCGGCTTGCTGTCTTCTTCCTTACCGCCGCTGCTGGTGGGAGTAGACTCAGTTTCGGTGGACTGTTCGCTGTCCTTCCCAGCACTGGCAGCTGCGGCAGCTACTCCGCCCGCTCCAAGAGCGCCAGCGCCTGCAGCCGCCGCTCCGCTACCGCCTGAGACTCCCGACCCGGACGTCGGCTGGTGCGGCGCGTCCGCATTCTGTCCAACTTCCGTATCCGGCTGCGTAGGCGCCCGACTCCCACCACTGCCCCCCAGACCGAGGTAGGCCAGCGTGGAGCCCAGAAGACCGGACTTCTGCCCCTCATTCTCATGGCCTACGACGCCCTCCACGGGACTCATCTTGTGCGCGGAGGAGCTCACACCGCCGGCACCGGCGGGGATGCCACCACTGGGGTCCTCGGCTGAGGGATTCGTCGAAGGCGGGTGGCCGGTCGTAGTCGAAGCTCCGGTGGTGGAGGAAGTCGTGGACGACGAAGCGGCGCCCGACCCGATCCCGGCTTTGTTCTTGATGTGTTCTAAGCCCTCGGCGTGCATGGTGCGCTCGTCCTGGCCGCCGACGCCCTCCTGCGAGCCGGACATGGCGCCGTCGGCTTTGACGTTCGGGTCGAACATGTTGCCCGCGAGGGTCGGGTGTGGGCCTCCGGATGAGGGTTGGTAGGGGACACTAGGTCCGTCTGTTTGTTGGTCGGCCATGGTGGGGAGTAGATGTTTTGTCCTCCCGCTTCCTTCGTTAGATGTCGATGCTCGTCCCTTACGCCAATGCCGATCTTAGGGTGCAGCTAGATTATGTTGATTGGTGTTCGGACAAGGGTTTGGAACAGATTGAGGGCGAGATCAAGTGCGGTAGATAAGTATGCAGTAAGCAGTGAATACTGAACAAACCTGGTCTACATAGACTATATACGCCCGATGACGACGCTTGGCCCGTGGGAGGGGGGGGAAACAAAGAAGCCAATAACCTCTCAGATAAGCTTTGACGAGAGGGCCCAGTAGGTCTCGTGCTCTGCCCTGCTGCGCAATAGTAACCAGGCACACTTGAGGCAGTATGACGATGGGAGCAAGTGGGAGCTTGGAAGACCGCCACATCAGTTGCGCATCATCTTGCCTGGAGCTGTCCAAGTGGGGTCGAGATGTGACATCATCCGCGTCAGATCCACCTGCAAACATGCACCGAGATCCTTGAGCTGCAACCGGTACAACGGTGGATGGGCCAGAGACGAAGCTTATCCACATCTTAAGCACGGCACGCGAGGTGGTTGGAAAGGTTGGCACGAAGGTAGACGCCCCACTACCTACCTACTTACGAACACGCAATATTCAATCCCGGCGATCAGCGGTATACAACTAAAAAGCGTACAGACCTTCTTCCCGCCCTTCTCCATATCCAGCAACGCCCAAACATAACTGAAAGTTCGGATGTGCTCATATTTGAGGAATGTTAAAAATGGGAGAAAGAAAGGGAGGGGGGGGAGGGGGAGGATGAAAAGGAACCTAGTCCGAAGAGCCCAACTGCATCAATTGTCTGTCTACTGACCCCAACAACCAAAAAGCCTTCCATCTCATTCAATAGTAAAAAGGCCTCTCAAAAAATCAAACAGTTACATTCCTGGGTATCTGTAAATCTAGACAAGAAGGACAAAATAAAAAAAAAAAGGCCAAAATAAATCCCCAGCTCATCAAGAGCCACCCCTTTCCTTCATCCACAGAGAGCCAATTCTTCTGCTCTTACACCCTGCTTATGCCTTGGTTGAGCGGAATACCGTTCCCTCCAACAACTTCCAGTTTGTCCCGACCTCCTATTTCCCGAGAAGGAAAAGCAACGAAGTATGCTACCCGCTACTGCTAAACGCCCAACCAAAGACAAAAAAAAGGGGGGGGGCCAAACCAAACGCCCCATTCGCCTCCCAAGCTTCGATCCCTTTCTAATATATACAGAGCCCCCTCCCCCACCACAAAACACCGCGTGAAAGCAGGAAACCAAGACGAGGAGAAGAGTGCCCCAAGAGAAAGCTTCCTTCTTACACCCCTCCTTTGAAGAGGGAACCCGGAAAAAAAGAAAAAGAAATAAAAAGCGAGGGGGCGGCGGCCGTAGGTCGACATGATCATTGCTCCCAGCAAAAACAAAAGAAAAGGGTAGTCGATTTCCAGATCGAAAACAGGAGACCTCGCCAGCCGATTCGGTTGGGTCCTGCGCTCCTTGAAGGGGAAGGGAGCGGGGGGAGGGGGAAGCGAAGAAAAGGCAGAAAACAAGAGAAAATCCTCTACGCCTTCTCCTTCTTCCGCCCCCAAATCGACCGGCCCCGTGCCCGCTGCGTCGGCCGCTCCTTGGGATCCCGAAGCCGGAAATCCATCCCCGGCGACTCCTCCCTCCTCTGCGTCGCCCCTTGCTGCTGGAAATGGCGGACCTTCTCCGGACTCTTCCCCTTTCCCCCACCATTCCCACTCCCAGCCCCCAACCCTCCCTTCCCCAACTCCTCCAACGACGGCGCCCCCTCCACATACTTCGCCTTATAAATCCAACTATTCCCCGCCATACTCATGCCCGCCTCGGCAGCTTTGCGGTACAGGGCTGCCGCCTTCTTGAGGTCCTTCTTGCAGCCCATGCCCTGGGTATAGCAAAAGCCGGCTTCGGCGAGGGCGTCGCAGTCGCCCCAGGAGGCGGCGACTTCGTAGCAGCGCAGGGCGAGGTGCTTGTCTTTGGAGCAGCCCCAGCCGTTCATGTAGGAGATGCCGAGCTCGTAGATGGCGAGGGCGAATTGGGCGCGGCGGTTTTTGCGCTCTTGGGCTTCGGTGGCGGAGCTGGACGAGGAAGCCGGATCCGTAGTAGTAGTGGTGGTGGTGGTGACGGTCGCTTCGACGTCGCCGAATTCGAGACCGGAGGATTCGATCGCGCGGCGCAGCCAGCTGACGCCTTCTTCTTGGTTCGGGCGCATGCCCCAGCCGTGTCGGCAGGCGAGGGCGTAGAGGAGCATGGCGGTTGGGAGGCCGGCGCGCGCGGCTAGGCGGAGATGGTAGGTTGATTTGTTGAGGTTGCCGGAGGAGTGGGTCTGGATTCCGATTTCCAGGTGTTCGTCTGGAGTTAGCTCGGTAGATAAGGCGCGCTGGTGCAGTCCGGATGGGGGCATGGGACGGATAGTACGCCCCGAGCTCCCGGATTGCACGGAGGCCTCTGAGCGGTGAACAGGCGCTGTGCCTAGATTGCTCGGCATCCTGGAGTCGGGATTCGCGGATCGTGAACGTGCCGCTCCTGAGATCTGAGGGCGGTCGAGCCTGCTGAGACGAGTCCCTGAGATCTTTTCCGAGCCAGTGGAATTCGCAGGCGATGCTGGTCTGACAGGTGCGGAGTAATTGGACAGGTCACTGTCTTCCCGCTTTCGCTGATGGAAGACATCGTGGTTGGTAGCGACTGGAACTCTCGAGTCGACGTTCTCGCCAAGAGGTAATTGGGGCTTCTTGTCATCCCAATTGAATTGGTGGTGGATCCAGGACTCGCGCGCTCCGTCAGAATCCCGATCAACAGTCCGTCCACGCGGTAGGGCGTATTTGGCGTAAACGTATGAAGGCGCCGGTTGCGGTCCACTCTCTGAAAATTCCGTCTGGTCCGGCCGAGCGGACACAGGTGGTGTGTCTATGTGAATGTTTGCAGGCTGCTGACGAACATCATCCGCAGAGTTCTGTCTCGTAGAAGGGTTACTTCTGGTTTGAAGGGAAGAGTCCGCCATACTACTAGCGCCGCTGGCCTTGCGTTGCCGCTGGACACCGTCAGCAGGCGGTCTGGAATCAAAGGAGGGCCTGCTGTCAAAGCTCGGTCTCGCCCCCGTAGAGTGCAGACTCTGTCCACTGCTGCTCAAGGGTCTGGAGAAGTTAAAAGGTGCCCTCGGTTTTTCTAAAGGCGGAAAGCCCTGCTGTCCGGTAGTAGAATGCTCCGAATTCATTGATGGCGAACGATGAACAGGCCGGACGAGGGGTGAAAAAGGAGAGTGAGGTCTTGACATGTTGCTGCTGTTGGAAAACTTCCGTGATACTGAAGGAGGTGCTGGGGCACCGCCGTACTGCGAGCCATCTTCATCGCCACTATCCTGTCGAACCGCCCTGATACCTGGCGCACTGCGCGGAGACTTCGGGAATGCGGGCGATTTGGGCCTCAACAGGCCACCACCCCTGTCAGATCTGAACGATCGTTGTGACGTTGTAGAGCCATCGGTCATCGTACGCGGGTGAGTGGAAGGCAAAGAATCCATGCTGTGTGTAAGACTTGGTACCATTGGCGAGGGCGCCTCGACATTGAGCTTTGGGTCTACTGGTTCGGGTGACGCCGCTCTCGGCATGTCAAAGTATCCCTGTGGCTTCTGTTGCTGTTCCTGCGGTGCTTGTTCCTCGTTTTGCGGCTGCTCGTTGGCGTCGTAGAACGGCGCCGTGGTGTTGTGGTCGATGCTCGGTTGGTTGGCATGTCCCATCATCGGATAAAAGCTTTTCGGACGATGAACCTCATCACCACTAACTGCCATGCCCGCCTTGCCCGGCGACGTAGGGCTGCCATCCTCCAATATCTCAGGGACTTCGCTCATCGTGCTCATGTTGCTTTCGCTGCCACCGCTGGTGCTCCTGAAGTATCCTGGTCGGTTCGCTAGCTCTTGTGAAACCACATTATATGGCAGCCTGCTGATGCGCCGGCCGTTTCTCTCCTGCTCGAACTGCTTCGCCAGTATCCTCGAGTGCATTGCGAAGGCGTCGAGAGGAGACAATGCCGGCGGGACCTCACCGGCGCGCGGCGATGGTAAATCCATCTGGAAAGGGAAGCGCGGCTTCTGGGGCGTATCCGAACGATTGTCATCTTCGAGGTTGAGGTTTTCGGGTCGCGGACCCATCTTGTAGACGAGGTGGTAACGGGGAGGGGATGGATTCACTCATGCATGTAGCGGGGCAGTTGAATCTAGTGAATAGAAGGCGATGCGGTGGCGATAGTGGTCGGTGGCGGTCTGGAGTGAGATCAGATGTGGTGTGGTGTGGTGTAGTTGGTGTAGTGGCGACGGAGGTGGTAGCGCTCGTGTGTGGTCGTATCGGGTGGCTATGTTTGCCCAGTGTTTCTATTCCGGACGCGCTTCTCGACAGCCCCCAGAGCTGGCGGAAGTCAATTGATGAAACTAAGGAGCGGACGACAATGGCGTGTTCAGGCGGATTGTCAAGAATAATGGCACTGCCACGGGGGAGGCAATGATGCGCTGCCTTGTTGGATGGATAGGGAAGAGGATGCGAATAGGGCACATGAAGGCAATGAAGAGAATAATCGGTGCTCACTAGTAACTACTACGGTACTACTGTAACTCTCCTCTCTCGCTCGCTCTCCATCCCCTAGCAAGGACCCTTCATGAAACCGTCCGACCAATACTTTACTAAACAGGTCAAGCGTCTGTCAAGACCCTGCACGACACAACTCCAACCGAGATAATTCTCCGGACCAGAATTTCCGCCCACGGATTCGGATGGCTACGAGTTCACTGTATACGTCGTCGTATCACCGTGGGCAGACGATTCATCGCCCATGGCGTCATGGCATCAGGTCGTCAGGTCGACAGCCGGCTCACAGTCTCCAGAATGAGCCATGCTAGGGAGTAGCTGGATGTATAGGACGGTGCCTAGGTAATAGCATGGAAGGACCTTGGAAGCCGTTGGCGTCGCAATCAGCTGGCGAGAATCCGTGCGAAGAAGGGTGGCGCCCGGGGAAAAAATGGGCCTGCCTTCTGCTGCACGCTGCTCGGCATCTGAGAGCTTCTAAATGCAGGTACAGTACAGGACACTACTCGGAGGCACTGACAGACGTCAATACTGTTCAGCACGGCCATAATACTACCCGTCCTATCATACCCATCACCATGGCTCCCGCTGACACCTCTGCTGCTGTCAACACACTGTCGCACGGGAAACGCCCTTCCTTTTCTTCTCTTCCCCAGCTTCTCATGAATCGGCGCGCCACCCGTCCTTACTCTGCCCTCCCCCTCATCTCGTTCGGACTAATCTGCGAAGTTCCCCCGAGCCTCAAAGCAAAGACGCCGTACAGTCTCAGACTGTATCCTCTCGCGGAGATCGCTCGATGGATGGAGAATCTGACACTGCTCGGCCTCTTCGGTGATTATTTTCATGATCGTCACCTTTAAACCGCGTAACACTGCACAGCCTTCAGCCCTACACTCAGCTCAGACGGGTGTTCAGTGTAACTACCGATACGATGAACGACATGGCGGTCTTTTTTAAAATATAAAAAAATAAAAACAATAAAAACAATAAAAAAGGAAAAAGGAAAAAAAGAAAAAATTCTTCCCATGACTACATGCAAAATATCCGGTTTCAAATGAACAGGCTTCCCTTTCGCAGATGATCTTAGAATGCGAGAAAAGCCAGCAAACTTTCAAGACGGTCGAGATGGGAGCCAGCATGGACTTTCCATACCCGCATCTCATATTACTGCATTCAACAACACTATACTTCCACAATCGGATCAAGAGTTGGCATACAGCCCGATAAAGCCGTACGACTGACTCGAAATAAATGTCTGGTGAAGTTATGGCAAGGTACAATGCCAGACCGTACGAAAGGTAAAGCAGACTAATATCCCCGTAGCCCCCTTCCTAAACGTTCAGCCACGAAGGTTACTTCATCTACGAGCCTAGGGGACTGTCTGTCTCGGAGAGCCAGCTTGCCCGCAAAGTCATGTCGACAAGAAAAGAAGAAGAGGCGAGACCTCTGAACATCGCAAAAGAAGATCACATTGCCTCCCCCCCCCCCCCCCCCCCCCCCCCCCCCCCCCCCCCCCCCCACCCCGCGAGCACCAAAAAGAACAGTCATCACATCCAATTAAAAGCGCTCAACCGTCTCTGCATCTGCCCCACCGGTCTCTGGGCCCCATCCTCACGACCTCTTGCTCCTCCTCCCACACTCCCCCTCCGCAGCTCTTGCAATCCCCTGTCACCACCCCCACGGCCGCCTTCCTCCACACCCGCAGGCGTCACGACCCGGATCATCTTCCGCAGATCCTCGCGTCGCTTCTCCGCCTTGCTTTCCCGCCAACTCTCCATCAGACCCCCTAGGATCCCCGCGGGTTTCGCGGGGCTGTTCCCAGCATTACCACCACCCGTTTCCGACGCGGACAACTCTTCTTTCAGACCCGCGATCCGCTCGTTCATAGGTCGCGCGGGCGTCTGGATGTGCGTGATGGCTTGTGCCGCTGCCGGATGGTCTTTGGACCGCTGGCGATGTTTCGGGGAATGCTGCGCTGTGGGCGAGCGGATCCGGTCGAAAGAGGTTTTGGACTGCGTGGACCAGCCGAGATGGATTGGAGGGGGTTTGCCGCCGGAAGAAGGGCTCGGGAGCAAATGTGGCGAGTCCGAGGACGCGATGCGGTGGAGGTCCGCTGAGGGTTCGTCGTGAGCGTACTGCTGCTGTGGCTTCGTAAAGGCATTGGATGCCGACGACACCGACGATGCCGGGCCAGCAGTCTGCTTCGCAGTCCCCGTGAGTTTTTCAGCGTACCGCGCTGCCCCTTTCAGCACCAGCTGATGCAGCGTCGGCTTCTCCTCCACCGCCGCCGAGCGCCCGGACGCGCTATCGCTCCGCAACGACGCGTCGGGCGTAGTCTCCGGCGTCTCTAACCGCTGAGCGACGATATCCGCTGCAAGCAGCGGCACGCCGGGAGCGACATCTTCCTGCTTCGCCTCCTTCCCTTTCTTCTTCTTCTTCTCCTTCCCACCCCCTTCCTTCTTCCTCCCCTCCTTCTTCGTCCGCCGCGACATGACATGCGGATAGTACATCGAAACGCGATTCTCACCGCCATCGTCCCATCGATTCCTCACCGTCCGGTCCTTTTTCTTCTTCTTAGCCAACGGCAGCGCCTTGGCAGACACGACCGACATCTTCTTCGGCAAGGTAGTACCAAAGGGAGGCGAGATGGGGATCGTCCCGCTCGTACTGCTCCCCCGGCTCGGACGCGGCGGTGGCGTGGTCGAGAGCCGCAGGGGGAAGGATCCGTGGCCGTCGCTTGAGCCCCTGCTGCTGGACATTGAAGCTCCGCTTCCTGAGCGGAGGTGGAAGGGGGATGGGCTTGTTACCTCGCTTTCAGCCCTTTCGCTAGACCTCGAGGGGGAGGAGTTGTCGTCGGCGCTTTCGCGTCGGAAGGGGTTTCCTGACCAGGGTTTGGCGTGGAAGAGCGGCTGCGGCACCATTTTCATCTGGACGCGGACGTCGTCCGTCTCGGATCCTCGGGATGCGGGTGAGCTGGAGGGTTGGCGGTATCGCTCTTGCTGCTCCTCTCTTAGTAGGATATGGTAGTCCTGCGCGATCCTCAGCGCCTCGTCTTTGGCGAGCTGGTCCTCGTCCTCTTCCCCCTCACCGATTCTGGGCTCCCGTCCCCGTCCCGGCGATGGGAAATAGTTACCATACGACGGAGTCCGCGAGTCTCGAATCCTCGCCCTCCCGCGATCTTCACCCATTTGATCAAACCTCGGATTGTGGACGACCTTCTCCCTCGAAACCGCACGGTCATGCCCACCCTTAACACGCTCCGACGGATGAAAAGCAAACCCCGCACCCTTCCACTCACCCGCCGCCCCTGCCGCCGGCGGCGAAGGCATCTCGTACGAGAACAACGGCACCCGCGACTCCCTCGGCGACGCCAGTAATCGCTCCCGTCCATACTCATCGATCAGCGTCGGCAGAACAGGAGACGACGGGGAAGCCGGAAATTCCAGCGACGGCACCGTCCCAGCATCGAAACCTTCCCGCGAAACCATCCGCATCGGCTCCTGCGACTTCGTGGTCTTCCTCGTCAACGTCTGCTGCGCGCGCAGTTCCTCGGGGAGTAAGTGCACGGCGCCCGGTGCCTGGATCAGCTCTTGAGCTTTCTCCAGCGAGACGGTGCGGAGGTGCTTCTTGGGCACTTGGGCGGAGGCCGGGGGCGGGGGTAAGAGGATCGAGGGTCTTGAGTCGGAGGAGGGACGGGGGGAGGGCGTCGTTGCTCGGCTTGGGGAGGCTGAGGCGGTTGGCGAGGGGGTTACGATAAGGGGACGGTAGGCGCGGGGTTCGAGGAGTTGGTGTTGCGAGACAGGTTGCTGGTGCTGCTGCGGGTTCTTCTCGAGGAGCTGCGAGGTGCTGGCGCTGTATGCGATCGGGCGGAGGAGGAGGTTGGTGTCCTGGTCGGCGAAGTCGGCGCTCCGCCAGTCTGGTAAGGGAGGTACTTCTGGGACTTCTTCCGGTTGGGAATCCCATTCCGGATCCCATTGGCTGACCGTACGGCTGTACACGCTTGAAGACCTTCGGCCGGAGGACGAGGGGCATTGGGAGATGCCGGAGTCGAAGGAAGAAGCGCGCTGATGGGGGCGAAGCGGCGTAGGAGGGAGCGGCTTGAGGTGATCAGGCGGTGGCGTTCGCTTGATGAAGGTTTGGAAAGATGGTACCGATTGCTCCATCCCCCTCAGAGAAGAAGACGAAGATCCGTTCTTGAGTATTGGTGGGCGCTTGACGCTGCTGCTGTCTCTTGGTTGTGGACCCGGCATCTTCCAATCTTGAGTACGTGCATATAATGACACCGGCTTTGAGTCGATATACATGATTTCTGCAAATTTTAGTATGATCATGCAGTATTCTGACATGGTCTGAAAAGAAAGTCGAAGGATATGGAACAAAGCAAATCTGTATGTGAGAGATAGTCCCGGGTCGGCATGAGCATGGCATCTCAACAATGCGCCGACTCCAAGACAAAGAATTCATCCTTGAGAAAGACCAGATCCGGTAGCTTTTGCGTCACTTCTGCCAATGCATTAGCTTTTGGCAAGAATCAATCTCCCATAGTAACTTGTAACCCCAAACGTGAATAGACCAGTCCCAAAGTCTCGCGCAGGCGGGGGCATCGATCTCCTCCAGCATTTCATTTCCTATTAGTAAATACAAGGACGGGGCTAACCTGCCTACTCCCATAAACGCACGAGACAACATCTACCAACACCCCAAAACCCACCAACCCGAAATCACCCCTCCTTCCCCATCGCGCCCACCTTCTCCAGCTCCGCCGCCTGCGGCGTCTTCGGCAAATCGACCAGCACAGCCGGATCATTCTCGCGCTGCTTATGCATCGCGATTCGCTTCTAGTAAAAGCCAACAATTAGCTCCTATAAAATGAAAAAAAAAAAAAAAAACTCCGCGGCGTAGAGAAGTCGCACATCTCGCTCCTCAGGACTCAAGTCCCCGAGACCCAAGGGCCGGGAATTCCGCCGGATGCGTTCGGGCGAGGAGGACGTGGCGTCTAGCTCGACGGGCTGCTCGTCGCGACTGGCGGAAGCGGAGGGAGTGGTGAGGTCGGGGTTGTCTGTTTGGACGACGGGTGAGATTGGGGGTGCTTCTGATGTTGACATGGTGGGGATGAGGTGGGTGTGGGAAAGCTATGTATGAACAGGGCTGGAGAGATGATGTTGGGCGATGTGCTTTTCGGAGAGAGGGAGGTGAGGTTGGATGGGGGAAAGTGGGAATGCGAGAGCTGTGAGCTATATTGCCATGCTCGAAATTCGGATTAGCGAAGGGGGATCTAGGACTGCGCGGCAGCACAACATGCGGCTGAAAGTGGCGTAGGTCGCAGCAGGAGTTGTAAGATCTGCAACGCGATTGCCCCACCGCCAAGGCAACCGAGTGCCCATGTAGAGCGAAGGAACCTGGAATGTGCAAGCGAGAGAAAGCGAACGCAATGGTGGTGAACTTGGAAAAGCGAAAAACTGTTTCGCTGCTTACAATGCCTTCTACTATGTATATGCTTGGGGACAACTAGATCGGTCCCAGGGAATGTACCCAACGATCGCTCAAACGCGGCAATAAGAAACAAAACTCCGTCGCAGGTCCGACATGTACACTCAAGCATGTCGACGCATATTCTTTTGCTTAGTTGCTTTTCTGGTGGTCGGCCCCATGTTTCGCCTCGAGGATCTCCGCCGTATGAATAGCGCTCTGCAGCGCACTGGTAAGGTCGATGTGGAAGTAAGGCCTATTAAGACCCTGTACCACAGCGATCCTAGTATCAGTCTCTGGGACCCCTTCTTTGTATGCCTTGCTCTTCTGCAGTTGCTTGTCAAGATCTTCGCTGTCGTCACTATCGGCCTCCTCAATCGGCTCGACTTCCTCGCGTCGGCTTTGCTGTCTGCTGAGGGATCGTCCGACCTCGATATCTTGCTGTTGCAATCGCGTCTCACGGCGGTTTTGGGCATCTTCGGCGGCAGCTGCGGCGCTGTCGAAACCTCCCATCTCGGCAACACTGAAGATGGCTTTCCACCTATGGAATCCATCGTCTTCCTCGACACTCGGATAGCCGAAGCCAGCGGCTGCCAATGCACGCTTCGTCCAGCGATTGTTGATACAGGCAAAATGCCACTGCACCTTTTCAGGGGTAGTGTAACGGTCTAGCTGGTTTCGTACATCGATCAAGTGCTGTACAGAAGTAAGGTCAACGTTATTGACCGAAGAGAAGTCGAGAATAATGGCCTTGAGTGTTGGTCGGTCATCTTGGACAAGGGAGGGCTCTTTTGGCTTGCGAGAGCCGCCTGCATCGTTCCATGGTCTGTCTCCCAGCCTTGGAAAGCTGTGAGGGTTCGTCCGACGAGTTTCTTTGAAGATCACGCTCGTCATGTAGTCCAAGTAATGATTGGCATTGGGGTAGTTGTAGCCCTCGGAGAACCTGTAAATGAAGATGCCTGGGTATGGATGCTCTGCGTGGATAAGAGGGTTGGAGCCATCTTCGTGATCGATGGGTATGAAAATGTTGCGCGCTGACTTGTCCGGATCATTGCCAGGCACCGATTGGGGTCCATTCGGGCCATATTTGGCGTCGCTGCCTTCGACAAGGTGGTCACCAATGACTGAGTGAATCTTCACTCTGCCGAGGAAGCGCCCGCGGGCCTTGAAGACACGGAAGAGCAAGAGCGCAAGCGAAGCGCAGACCGTCGTGTAGACACCGTATTCGATAGTCGAAAAGACGGTCACCAAGACGCCTGCGAAGAAGATGATGACTTCAATTGGTGAGATTCGCCAGAATTGGTAGACGGTGTTTGGTGGGGTAATCAAGTCTCCAACGGCGTGAATAATGACGGCTGACAGCACGGAGTTTGGGATGTAGAAGAAGACCGCCGTCAATGCGTAGATGGCAATCAAGACGACAGCCGCCGTAATGACACCAGCAAATGGCGTGCGTACGCCAGCTTTCGATTTGATGGCCGTCCGCGAAAAAGAGCCAGTGGCCGGGTAGCCTCCCAGGAAAGGAGCTAGGAGATTGGTAACTCCAATAGCGACCATTTCTTGCGACGGGTTGATGGTGTAGTTGTTGATCCGGCCGAACGACTTCGCAATAGAGATATGTTCGATCAACAAGACAATGACGGTAGCCGGAAGCTCGCTCGCAAACAGACTGATGATGTCGCTAGTGACAACGGGGACACCAGCGTCCTGGAATCCTCTAGGAACCCGGCCCAGAATTGCGAATGGAGATCTCTCTGAGTTCTTACCATCGAGATCCAGATTGCAGAGCCAGCCGATAAGCGTATACAGTAGGATCACAAATACGGAACGGAGCGTGTTGCAAAAGAACCAAATCTTTCTCCGATTGGGCTGCTTCCGGGCCATGTAGTTGAAACCAGAGCGGACGAGGTACAGCATAGCAAGGCAAGAAAGTCCTAATGCAGCATCCAGAGAAGTGTCCGGCAGATGCTTCAACGTGTTGATGATAACCCTATAAGTCGAATCGCGAGTATCCACAAGGTCGGCGCTGATGCCCATCAATGAGCGTACCTGACCGCAAGCAATGTTAATAGCGGCGCCGGTCATAAAGGCTGAAATGGAGGCGAGTGAGATGAAGTCCACTAGCCAGCCCAAGCGGATGAGCCCCAGGAAACAGACGATAGCGCCACCAATGATGGCGAGAGCAGATGCCACCACGTGCGGCTCCAAATCCGGGCGAACTTCCTGGACATGCAAGACTACATTTCCCGTGATAGTAGACATTACAGCGACAGGCTTTTCTCAGTCAGCATCAACCTCGTCTGATACACATTCCTAAGTTGTACTTACACCGATAGTGATGTCCTTGGATGTAGCGAAAAACCAGTAGACCAACACACCCATGAAAGACGAATAGAGACCGAATTCGACAGGCAACTCTGCAAGTTTGGCATATGCCATACCTTGTGGAATGACAACCGCTCCAATGGTAATGCCTAATGAGAGTGTGTCAGTACGAAGCCGAGAAGGTCTGCAAAAAGAACTACTGACCAGCTACCAGATCGCCGGCAAGCCACTGCAGGTTGTACAGGTGAATCCATGAGGTAAAAGGGAAAAGGCTTTTGAAGTACTCCCACCAGGCTCGATTAGAAGGCCAAGTGTTGGCCATCCATTCCCAGATAGTCGGTTCGTACTCGACGTAATTGTCGGCGCTCTCTACAGAGAATACAGACTCTCCGCGTGAGAGTTTGGTGTCGCCAGTTTCGTTCCGGTAGTCGAGTTTGATACCTAAGGCCTTGGCCACGCCATGGCCGGCCTTTGTTCTTGCGTTCTCCATGGCGGCTTCGTGTGTAGTTAGAAGCTTGGGGTCTGGGCGCGTTGAAGCACTTAAGAAGAATCAAGAGCTATCGGATTACCATGCGAAAGAGCTGCAAGGTGGCGGAAAGAACCAGAAGCTATGCGGAGTTTGCGGTCCAATGGGTAAGACGCCACAAGACGCTTCCGCGAGCACGCAAGAAGCTGGAGAGGCAGGTGGGATAGGATCCAGGTCGCGATTGGTTGTGTCGCAATGTCGACGGGGGGTGGAGTATGCAGACGAGCTGGCGTGATGCTGAGATCACGACTTCAGAAGGAGGGTGATGGAACCTGGCACTTCCTTTCTTCGCAGGCCAAAACTCCAATGATCAACAAACACCAAGGCCGCGTGCGTACCGGAGACGAAGGTCTGCCATGTGGGATGGGGAATGAAACGTTCGTAAACTGGAAAAGCAAACTGTGTTTTACTATCCTACACAGGCTGTCGTCAGTCTCGAAGCCGCGATCACAAATTACGCATCGTGAGTGGATCCCCGAATGAGGTGATAGGGGTCTAAAGCCGAATGAGGTATGGTACCGTCTGGGGGAAACAGGGACAAGCACTCAGCAGTCTCGGTGAAGGTGGTTGAACGCCGTTTCAGCACGAGCCTGGCCGCATTCCTTTATCTGAGCGCCAATCACCGAGCGGGCGGAAGGCGTGCTTGTCACTCTCCAGATCGACTGCATCTCGAATCCACACTATGGCTTGTCCTCTCTCTCTGAGACCGTCTTGGGAGTCGCACGGCGGCATGAGGCCCTCCAGCGGCTGAGTGCCTCGCGAGCAATTGAGTGTGCTCCGAGGTGAACCTTCGCTTCCGTCTCGACTTACGTCGGCCAAGATCGCAAGGGCAAAGGGCGAATAAAGCCCCCAACCATTAATAATTCCAAGTTTTGATAGAAGTTTCGTTAGGACCGGGCCCGGAGTTAGACAGGCCCGGGTGAGACTGGACGGGGCTGAGACGGAGCCTCTAGAGACAGAAACGAGTTCGGCATGCATCCTCTCGATCACCGTGACGTGAATCTCACTCGTACAGCTCGGAGAATCATCGCTCGGCACGGGGCTACTCCGCGGATCAGTAGGGCAAGATCGGACGCGTTCAAACGGCAAAGGCGCGACTGTCGCGCAGCATAATATCAGGTAGTGATACATACATAGTACTTGAGTTGCTTGGGTCGCTCCACACCAACCAAAGGATTCAAATGCCTCCTAGATAGGGACGATTTCCATGCACCGCTGGGCCGGCGCTGTGAACATTGCGTGCTTTGGTCTGCATGCGGAAGCGACTCCGCAAATGATACACTCGAGCACAATAGGGCTGAGGCGGCCCGCGGCTCGGTACCGAACTGCGGTCGCGGTGCCAACAATCCACGTGATCGCTGTGCATTGAGACGCGAAAAAGGTCGTACACGTAGTCAATAGTCTTCAGAATAGGGTGAACGGAGGTGCAGCGGCAGACGTGTGACTGAACTCTCGTAGAGCTGTCCACGAGCACCGACATGACCCACCTCGACCTCTTCCTACAGAAGGGCCCGCCAGATGGCGACCTCGTAGCGGGTCTAGAAGAATTGCGACGCGTCGTGTTGCTCGACGGCATCCCTTCCAACAGCGATGGCATGGTACGTTCATACGACGCGTCCATCGGCAGACCCTAGCAAGATGCTGATCAGTGGCAGTCCGAGTTGCGAATCTACATCTGGCTGCTCCTCTTAAATGCTCCGCCCGTCCACACAGATGCCTACCTGGATCTCGTCCGCCAAGGGGCTTCCCCTGCATACGCCAAAATCCGCAACGACACCTTCCGGACGCTGACCACAGATCCTCTGTTTCGGAGGCGAGTAACGGAGAACAGTCTCACCCGGGTATTGAACGCTATAGCGTGGAAGCTCCACGACGCCAACGAAGCGCGCGTTAATGGCTGGATGTCGCCACCCACGCTCGATGTCCCCAAAAGTCTTGACGGGACAGATGCCATGTTCCCATCTCCTGCCTCAGTTAGCACACGAGGACCGCGAGGATCAGTCACCGGAACCGAAGGCTCAGAAGCTGGCGCCGAAGGATCCGGCACCGTAGGCTACGTCCAAGGCATGAACGTCCTCGCTGCACCCTTCCTCTATGCCGCGCGCAGTGAAGCGGAGGCGTTCGCCGCCTTTGATCGCTGCATCTCCCAAGAATGCCCGGGCTACGTCCGCGGCAGCATGGACGGCGTGCACAAAGGTCTGGCCTTAGTCGATCAGATTCTAGCGGTGGTAGACCCTAAGCTGTCCTCGCACCTGCTCGGCAAGGGCATGAAAGCCGAAATCTACGCGTTCCCAAGCGTCTTAACCATGTGTGCCTGCACGCCACCCCTGCCAGAGGTCCTGACACTATGGGACTTCCTGTTCGCGTACGGGCCGCATTTGAATCTGCTTTGTATAGTGGCTCAGCTGGTGCTGATTAGGGATTCGCTTCTGACCAATGCGAGGTACGAGGGGAAGAGATGATGTCTGTGATCGGAATCATGGCTGACTTATGATACCAGTCCGAAACCCGATTTCAAGCCGTTGCGTGCACGGAAAGTTATTGATTATACTGTCAACTTTGCCCGTAAGATTCCCGAGGATCTTTATCAGCAGATGATCGACCATGCGAAGTGATGGATTTGTTATCACTCTTATCATCACAATCGCACCAAGGTCTGCTTGGCATGGGCAGAAAGCATCACTGTGCGCCACACTCAAGGGCTTCACTCTGGCTTCTCGCTCCTTGGCTCTTTTTACATGGCTGCGCCCGGGTGTAGACGATCTTTACAACGGTGAGGACTTGACCTTGTCCGCTTCGGAAACATTCAGCACGTTTGACCGAACACATCGACGCTGGCATCAAGCAATGACCATCGTGCCGTACTACTTGCTTCTTCGGCCATCGAAAGCTATTTTTCAGCAGTACGGAATGGACTGATACCTTCTTGACGAAACGAGGACTATGAAGTGACGACATGATGAAAACGAAAGTACTAGATACGAACTTTGGAGGACTTACAGGGTGGCCGCGGCCGCTTACCTTTCTCTCGCCGGGCTACTTATTACATTTCGTAGATTCAACCAACTAAAGGCTTACATGCTGGATTGTTATGATCTGTCTGACCATCACGTGCCTTTGTTTTTTTTTTTTTTTTTGTGCCCCCCTTCAAGGACACCTGACGTCAGCGTCTGCAGCGAAGCTAGTCGTTGATTTCTTTCTAAAGAGCTTCTATCTCAGAGTCGCTAAAGGATCGGGTTGACCAAGCATCCAGCTCCATACAAGATACTTTCAAACCATCATGTATCATCGTTCACATGCACGGTATAACCCCCTCCCCAAAAACAGAAAAAGGAAAAGAGAAACCCACCGTAAAAGATTACCGCCCGGTGTGAAAGCCAATCCGCCTTGATTTACTTGGCTGTGTAGCACAGAGCGTCGACTGATCATCTCATGTCTCAGAAGGGGGGATTGTAATAGCTTCGGTGTGTTTGAGGTGGAAGGCGTGCGCGGAGGCAGGAGAGTTAAGAAAAAGAAGCTCAGCTTGGATGAGAAGGTCTGTCGTGACAGTGAGCGCGAAGATGGCGTTCCCTGGGGCCTGTGCAATCCACTGTTACGAAATCACTCTCTGCAATGCTCTTCGATGGATGTATAGTAAACGACGACAGATCAGACGCAGTGATCATCGCCCTGACGACGCTAGCAATGAGCAACGAAGCTGGCAATGGGGAGAAGTAGGAATTGAAAGAGTAAATGTCAATCGACATCGAAAGCTGAGAGATCTAAATATCCTCCACCCCTCCTTCTCCATTACCCGGGCCTTTCACCCTCCTCTCCCATCACCCGATATCCGATAAAAGCCGTGGAAAGTAGTGATAAGTAGAGACTGTAGGGGGTGACCCCCAATATCCCCTATTCCCCTTCCTTTCTTTTCCCTTAAAACCAACGCCTTGCCTGCAAAGAGAGAATGACGACTCGCTCAACGCTTTTCAACAAGTCCAAAACTAAAACAGAGAAAGAACCTGACACCCACCCCCTCACAAATCCCCCAACTCTTTTCCTCCTTTTGCCTCTCACAACAACACCGCAACCCCACCAACCAACACTCCCACGATCCCGAGGGCCCCAAACGTCTGACCGACCCCCAACGCCGCCGTGCGGAAAACCACCGACATCCCTCCCACGCTCCTAACCGCCGCATTCCCACTCGCCTCCGCGCCGTCCCCCGATCCTCCTCCCGTAATACTCGCCGCCGCCGCACTATCCCCTCCAAAACCCGTGTACACCGTATCCGCCCCACCGGTCGTCGTCGCCTCCCCACTAGCTCCTGCGGACGTCTTACTCATCGTCGAGCTCACCGTACTAGTATTCACCCTCGTGGGGTTCAACGCGCCACAAGGGTGATCATCGCGACAGCTACTCGCGCAGGCGTTGTCGGCTGCTGCGCAGTTGGCGACGCATTGGTTCGTCCATTCCTGGCAGATGTAGTAAGGGAGGGTTTGGGAATATTCGGAGATGTTGGGGGATAGGCCGTTGGCGCAGATGCAGGCGTAGGTTAGAGAGGTGGGGTCGCAGGTGTTGGTTTGCGTGTCGGCCGAGTGGGAGGGGGTGGTTTGGGTGCAGATTCTGTATGGAGAGGGGGGGTTAGTGGGAGGAGGGTTAAGGGATCGGGATGGGATGGGATGATGAGAGGCTTACAAGGGACATTGGGTTTGTTGGTTGGTGCACCAGGTTTGCTTGGTGCTGTCGTCGACGCTGTCGGGGTTGATGGCGTAGGTTTGTTGGGCGGAGAGGGTGGCGAAGAGGGTGGAGGAGGTGAGGAGGATTGCTGTAGTGGGTTTCATTTTTTTAAATAACTTGGAGAGTCGATGGGATGGACGGTTTGGAGGGAGTAGGTAGGGCGGGTCAGTCTTCTGTCGGGGAGTGGATTATTGAAATATGATGGGACTGTCAGGTGTTAGAGATGATGACTGCAGGAGCGTACGGACGATGGTGAGGTTTCGTACCACCACTCGTTCGGGATCGAGATACTTACTTCCGACGGTGTAGTGACACGAGGTCTCGGGACAGTAACGACTGCAGACGGGTGGGGGGCGATGAGAAGAGAGAAGAAAGGCAAGAATAGAACTCGTTTCTCCAGACGACCAGACCAACTGTTGGTCACCAAACGGGAGAGCGATGGGGGGAAGGGGAGTGGGAACAGACCAATATATGTTCACCTACCTCCGCCGTCTTATCCACGGCGCCGGCCAAAGCGGTTGAATGCATCTCAGCTAGACCATCCCCATCCTCACGCATTGTTTCCCGCCTTCTTGCTATCTAAGCACGCAGGAGATGGAGCTATGACTTTCTCACGGCCAGAAGTACATGGTTAGTACCTTAGCTCGCTGCAAACGCCACCTCATTCTCACCCAATCGGCGCGGGAGAGTGGCGGAAACAGGTGAATCACATCGTATAGGAGGTCAAGATGGGGACAGAGAGAGGCCGTAGCGTCCCAGCAAACCCGAGTCAATGTTTCTGAAGAAGTAGATGGGACGGAGCTAAAGGTCGGATTTAGATCGATACATTCTCCAGCACCTGCATAGATACGTCTAGTGCTAGTAGTGGTGCAGGGATCAGCTTGCAGCCAGAGTGAAAGTCAAGTCCAGGCGATGCCGCTAGCGTGAACTACGCCTGATTCGGGTGGATTGGGTGCTTTGGATAGCGCAACTGTCCGGGGTGGCGTTCTTCTATCTCTTTCTCCCCCAAGAAGCCGTATACTCTCCAGATAGAGAGCCATTAATACGATTGGTCGGATTTGGCGCGTTTCTATATTCAATACACGCGCGGCGCTCGCCGTTCAGAAATCCTATCAATCCATACCCCAAGTAGATAGCCATCGTGGAACTGGCCTGGCCTGTGGGCTGCCCTCCACCACTGTACCGCTTATACCGTCCGGGGAACGAACAAGAAAACCCGCCCCGGTCAGCTGCATTGATGAATGACGCCTCCCAGCCATTCTTCCGTCCCGAAAACGCGGCAGACCGATGACTTGCTGCAACATGCACCCGGTGATTCAGCTCCGATGCGCCTCGACACGGCCGCAGCAAACAGCCTGACCAATGGACCAAGCCAGGAAACCCCACAGCAGCAGCAGCAACAATCACAACCAAATCCACAATCAGAACCTCAGGCCGCCATCTCACCACCTTTCTGGACACCCCACGCCCGCACCATCTCCTCCGCCAGCTACCACTCCCTCGACGACCGCGCCACCAGCCCACACCCCATCAGCCTAGAGGACCACACCACCGACACCGCCTCCCACCCCCCATCGCAAAGCTGCTGGGCCCAATCCGTCACCATCGACTCGTACACGATCCTCACGGGGCCGACCGGAATCGGCGCCTACGTGGTCTGGTCATGCCGGATTTCCGTCTTACCCCAAACCACCAGCACCAACACCGACGATCCTGCCAGCGACAACACGCCCACTCCCCCCACCACCACCAGCAGCATCAGTCGATCCAACATCCTCCACCTCCGCAAACGCTACTCGGAATTCGACACCTTACGCACCAACCTCGTGCGCTCCTTCCCGCACGCCGAAGCCATGATCCCCGCCCTGCCGCGGAAGAGCGTCGTGAGTAAATTCCGGCCCTGGTTCCTCGAGCAGCGGCGGTTGGGGCTAGAGCATTTTTTGAATTGTATTCTGTTGAACCCGGAGTTTGCGGCGAGTCCTGTGGTGAAGGGGTTTGTGTTTGAGTGAGAGAGGGTTGAGAGGGGTGAGAGGGGTGAGAGGGAATGAGGTCGGTGGGTTATGGATTTGGGGCGGGGCTTTGGGGAGGAAGAAGTGGAATGGTGCGAGGAGGGAGGTGGGCGAGGGTGATGGGTTTCGACTTGAGGCCTTATCATTTTTCCGCTTTCCATCCTTCTTTCATCACCTCTGGAATCGATTAGCGCGTTCGACTGGTCTTGAGAGATCCTTTCCTCAGGGGGAACAGGAAGCTTGTCCTCCCTTTGTTCTCCACGCTATCTTCCTCGGCAATGCCTCCGCCACCCCAACTAGCCTCCCCAATCACCCTCGCCGGTAGCAGGGATCCCCGTTGGGATACCGAGCTCCACATGAATGATGATGCTTTCTCCATTCCGGAACTCGAAGCGAGACCACGTCGACAGCGTGGCAAGGGTCGTCCGGTTATTTCGGAATGTCGGGCGCGTGGGGAAGAAAGAAATCTAGGGCCTTCTAGCAGGTTGGTGGGAATTCGGCTTCCTGTCTGGCCGAGAACGACCGAGGGAGGGCGAGAGAAAAGAAGGAGGAGAGCGAGGGAGTGACTGAGTGTATGCGGCAAGAGGAAGGAGGAGCCGTCTCATCGAGCCAGAAAATGAGGCTAAGTGTTGTGAGCAGGGCACTGTTCTTGTGTAGTCCATGATTGTTTTAGGAGGGAGATGGGAAAGACGAAAGCGAGGGAGCTTAAATGGTTGGGGAAACAAAGGTCGATCGAATTACAAGGTCCTGAGATTGTGTATAGCAAAAGGCGGTAGTGGTAATGGACAGGGGAGGACTTTCGTTGTGTGAGGTTGAGGCACAGGGGTCATGATGAAAATGAGAGGGCATAATGTAGATCAAAGACTAGCTCCAGGAAATGGAGGCTGAGAATGAAGAACGAGAATGAGAAACGGGAAACGAGGGTGAAGACGAGAGAGGCGAAATGAGTATGGGGAATAAAATTCTTTTGATCCTCCTCCGGGTATCTTCAATGCTATATGAAACCTCAACCCCCCTTCCAGCTTTTTCGGACCGTTTCATCGTATGCTTCACACCCTTCACACACTCAACCCACCCATGCCTCCCGCCAACGCATCCCCCGCCCTCGCATTCGCCTTCTCAATCCTCCCTCTAACCTCCTGCTCCAAATTCTCCAACTCGACCATCACGCCTTCCTTCTCCGCATGCCCCTCAGGCAACCCCATCTCCTTAACCTTACACTTGCCCGCCTTCAACTCGTCCTCACCCAAAATAACGGCAAAAGGAACCCCGTTGGCCTCAGCCGCCTTAAACTGCTGCGGCAGCTTGGGCTTCACCTTCCAACTAAACTCGGCCTTGATACCGGCGTCCCAGAGGCGTTTGGCGAGGGCCATGCGTTGCGGCAGCAGGCCGTCGAACCCCTTGCCGCCGAACGCCATGATGTAGACGTCGACTTCGTTGGTGCGGATGGCGGCCGAGGCGGCGGGGGAGCTGGCCAGCCGTTGCTTCGTGATGGAGAAGATGCGGTCGACGCCGAAGGAGATGCCGACGCAGGGGATTTGCTGCTTGCCGGAGAACATGGAGACGAGGTTGTCGTAGCGGCCGCCGGCGGCGACGCTGCCGACGCCGACGGAAGGGTCGTTGGATCGGTCGTCTTCTTCGCCGTCGGCGGCTTTTTTGCTGGGTTTCTTGCTGCTGCTGTTGTTGCCGTCTGAGCTGGCGGTCTGTGGTGCCGAGCCTTCCGTGATGACTTCGTAGATGACACCCGTGTAGTAGTCCAGCCCCCGGGCCAACGACATGTCGAAGCTGACGCGGTCGAGCACGTCGAAGCTCGACAGGTAGGTGAAGAGGAGGTCCATGTCGGCCAGGCCGGCCTTGGCTGATTCGTTGGTTGAGAGCTTCTCGTCCTTGGTCAGGACCTCGAGGAGTTCGCGGCCGCCTTTCTTGGTCACGTATTCGCCTATCCGGTCTGCGACCTCCGGGTCTAGCCCCTTTTCTTCCGTCATCTCTTTCCGCACATCGGTCCAGGGGCTCTTGTCTAGCTTGTCGACTGCGCTGCTGATCGTTCGTAATTTGTCCTGGGGCACGCCGCATACGCTGAAGATGCCGTCGAGGATCTTGCGGTGGTTGATCTTGATCGTGTACCGTCCCTGCCAGCCCAGCGACTCGAAGATCTCGCAGGTGATCCGGATGATTTCCGCGTCGGGCAGCATGGGGTCGTAGGTGCCGGCGATGTCAAAGTCGCACTGGTAGAACTCGCGCATGCGGCCCTTAGCCATGGCGGGCTGATCCCGTCGGTAGACCTTGGCGATGTGATATCTCTTGATGCTCTGGATGCTGCTGTTCATGGCCAGCCAGCGGGCGAAGGGGACAGTGAGATCGTAGCGGAGGGAGCAGAGCTCGCCGCCCTGGTCGGCCAGGTCGTAGATGAGCTTGCTGTCCTCGCCATACTTGCCGGACAGGATCTCTTTCAGCTCGAAGACGGGAGTGTCGATGGTGACGGCGCCGTGGCGTTTAAAGACTTCGGTGATCTGGGAGAAGATCTTGTCGCGGATGACCATGTCCTTGCCTTCCCAGTCCTTGGTGCCCTTGGGCACTTTGAGCTGGAAGGCAGGCTTGTCGGATTTCTCCTTACCCATGTTGGAGGTGGGGAGTGCTGATGCTGTTGTAGGGTTGGACGGAGTCAGCGTTGTATGAGTTCGTAAGGCGGTATTCTCGACAATGGGGTGTCGATGTGTAAGGAGGGCTCGACCAGGAGCGCGGGAGAAGGAGAAGGAGAAAAGAGAAGAACGTAAGGCGGGAGGGAGGGAGAAGAGCAGCTTCATTCACGGTAGAATGATTAGGTATCGAATTCTCGGACACCCACAGTAGCGATGCGATGTGCCCCTCTTCTGACTCAATGCCTGCCTGCCTGCCCGCCGACCTCTCGAGCCCATCGCCGCACAAAATCTCCAGCCCGGACCCCACCTTCACTTCATGTCTTGCCTAAGGCATCAGCCCACTCCTTCACCTCCGCTGCCCGCCCATGCCCGGGCCGCCAACTGTTCACCCCCATCGACTTCAATATGTAATGGCAGCACATCCGGCCGCGAAGGCCATTGACACCCAAGCCATCACCGATAAGGCACGGAGAGACCTGCTCCAACTCCTCGAGGCTGTAAGTTGGTCATGTGTGCTTTCTCACCACCAGCCACACACCGTACTGACCGAAAGCCCCCACCAGGTCCGAGGCAAGAAGAACCTCGTTATCGAGAAGTCTCTCGCGGGCACGATCGGCCTTTTTGTCAAGTTCAGCACGCTTCAGGAGTATGGCGTCGACAAGGTCTTTTTCCTCGAGAACCACAATGTCGACGCCTCGCAGCGGAACATTGTCTTCCTCGTCCGAGGCGAGAACGCTAAGAAGGTTCGAACGGTAGCTGGTAAGTCTTCCATCTCATGCTCATTACTGCACCCTTTCCCGTTCCTTATTTCCAATCATCTTGGGCCTTCTCTTTCCTGTTCACTTTTTGGGATCTTAAAGTAGAGTACTCAGCTGCCTCCCCTACACTTTGTATTCAGTCTTGATCCCTACATTGACCTGCCCTTTGCGGTACTTTCAGCGCGCTTTATAGCACAATATGTCCTCTGAATCATGTTGTGAGCCATTACGTCGTGCTCACATGCCAACATCACCCCCTGCTTTGCACTGCCGTTCTTCGCTTCACATTCAAGATGGGCAACGCTGTGGAAGTGCGTGCTAACTCAGTGCAGAACAGATTCGAATGGTGAGAAGTGAGAGCAGGAGCGATCTTGACTTCACCATCATTTGGGTGCCTCGGCGGACCTTGGTTTCCAACTTGATCCTTGAGGAACACGGTGTACTGGGCGAAGCTAACATCACGTCTCTGGATTTACATTTTATTCCACTGGAGCCAGACCTCCTCTCATTGGAAATAGAGGATGCCTTCTCTGATATCACCCTCCGCAAAGACCCTACGCCCATTTTTGCCTCAGCTCAGGCGCTCATGCGGTTACAGAAACACTACGGCCTCTTCCCACGCATCCTTGGCAAAGGTGATAACGCCAAGAAGTTCGCTGATTTGCTTCAGCGCATGAGGGAGGAAGAGGAAGTCAATGCGAGCAGCGACCCCAACAACACCTATCTCAGCTCTTTCGGCCTCACGCCGAGCGCACTGGTTGAAAATTTGGTCATTGTCGATCGGGAAGTTGACTTTCCGACCACGCTTGCCACTCAATTGACTTATGAAGGCTTACTGGATGAGGTGTTTGGCATCTCGAACAATCAGACGGAAGTCGACACATCTGTCTTGGGCTCTGCTCCTGCACCTCAGGGCCAACAGCAAACCAGCACTCAGGCCGGAGGAGGTGGCGGCGGTGCAACCAGGCGCAAAGTCCAACTTGACAGCACCGACAAGCTCTACCCACACATCCGCAATGTCAATTTCGCTACTATCGGGCCCCTTCTCAACCGCACTGCCCGCCGTCTTCAAGGCGAACAGCAAAGTATAAAGAATCAAGAGCAGACTATGACGGATCTCCGAGCCTCAGTCGCCAAACTGCCCAACTACCAAGCCGAGCAAACCGCCTTGAAACTTCACACTTCCCTTGCCGAGGAGCTTACCAAATTCACGCGTTCAGACCTCTTCCGGAAAACCCTCGAGATCGAACAATCCCTGCTCATCGGCTCAGACCCAGGCGCGATGCAAGACAGCCTAGAGGAGCTCATCGCGCGCGGCGACGTCCCCCTGGAAACCATCCTCCGTCTGCTCTGTCTCGAATCCTGCCTCGCAAATGGCCTTCGCGCACGTGATCTCGACACGTTAAAACGCCAGGTGCTCCAGGCATATGGGTATCAGCACTCCCTCACCCTTGCGCGGCTAGAGAAGATGGGATTGTTAATCTCGCGGGAAGCGCACCGCGGGTTTCTCAACCCCATCGCGGGTTCTGCCGGTTCGACGGCGACGGAATGGAACGGCGTTCGCAAGGGTTTGGGACTGTGGTCTGATGACGTCCGCGAAGATGAGGACACGCAGGATGTCTCCTTTGTCTTTTCCGGGTGGGCGCCGCTCAGTGTGCGGCTGGTGCAGGCTGTAGTGGAGAAGGGCGAGCTGAACCAGGTCGTCGCGAATGGTGGTTCCGTTGCTACCTCGAGGTCTGCTGCCGGCGGCCAGCAGTCACAGCCTGCGGCAAAGTCCTCCTCGTCCACGGCCATGTCCTCGGCAACCGGCTGGCGCGGTTTCGAAGACGTCCTCCATCGCATCCGCGGCGCCACTGTCGATATCATTCAGAAGGGCGCCGACGCCGATGCTACCGCGGCCCGCAAGACCCTCACCGGCGCCAAAGAGGGTCCCAAGACTACCATCATCTTCTTCCTCGGCGGCGTCACTTTCGCCGAGATCGCCGCCCTACGGTTTTTGAGTCAGCGGTTGGAAAAGAGCTCCAGCCCGAGGAAATTGTTGGTTTGTACGACTGGTGTGGTCAGCGGGAGGAGGATTGTGGATGTTGCGGTTGAGAAGAGGGGTTTTGGGGGTTGATCTGATTTTGGCTTGGTACATTTTGAGGGGGAAGCTGGTCTATGTCCTGACTACTGTCACAATTCACGTAACGAAAAATGAGTTTCCAAGAACAAATCGTCCCCAAGGGCCGTACTAAAGCCTGAAATAGACAATTTCTCTCTAAGTTCAATCTCACATATCGTCGAGCTGTAGGTGCACCGCAAACAAGGCGTCTTAGGACCATCATTTCCCCCTGCCCCTCTCCCTTCCACCCAAACCCAACAATTCTCATCCCGTACGCTCACACCCTGGCAAAACTTACTCCACATCCACCCCATCCAAATTCCTCACAAACAACCAAAACCACTTGACCATATTCACATGGTTCACCACACTCACCTTCTCATCGACGGTATGGATCCTGCCCAGCCCGCCCTCGGGGATCCAATCGGGATCGTATCCCGGACCGTAGCGGAAAATATGCGGCGTCAGGTCCCAGTAGTAGCGCGTGTCGGTGTTGCCCGTCATCATGGCGGGGGAGACGATCATGGCGGGGCCGTAGAGGGCGCGGGTCGTGGCTGCGAGGATGTTGTAGGGGGTGGGGGTCTTTTCGTCTTCGTCTGAGAAGAGCGTGGAGGGGGTTACGGGCGCGACGCGGAGCGTCGTGTTCGAGGGGGAGAGGGAAATGGAGTTCTCGTCTTCTTCGACTCCGTCGAAGGCGTGGAGATGGAGGGAGTATTTCTCCGCTAGGGGCTTCGCGAGCGAGGTTAGGTGCGAGTAGATGTCCTCTGGTGTATCGCCGATGTTGATGCGGTGGTTGATGGTGACGGAGGTTCGTTCGGGCAGGGCGTTGACTTTGGCACCGCCTTGGATGACGTCGACGGCTTGGGAGGTTTGCATCAGGTATTGGATTGGACGGCCCAGTTTGGCGGCTTCTAAGGCGAGGTGGTCGGGTTTGGGAGAGGTTTGGAGGGCGGTGGGGGAGCGGTGGTTGAGGAGTTTCTTGAGCTTGGAGGGGAATTCGGGGGCGTGTTCGGCGCTGCATTGGAGAAGGCCGAGGATGGGGTTGTCGTCCGCGAGGTAGGTAGGGTATTGCTGCGCTTCGATCGCAGTGATAAGTTCGCTCATCACGCCGATACTGGTATGGTCCACGGGGATGGAGGAATGTCCGCCGGGCATGCGGATGATGATGTGCACGTCCGTGTAACCCTTCTCACCTACACCTGGCATGGCAAACGTGGTACCCCTACCAGAGAAATCAGCAATCAAACATCACAATCCCGTTCGGAATCATCACAAGTCCTTACCACATCTCCGACATTCCAGCGCCCTCATCCACAAGCGCCGCAACCCCATCACGACCATACCTCTGCAACAGAAACTCCGCCAACTTCCCGGCCCCTTGTGTCCCGCTTATCTCCTCATCAAACCCAAAGCTGAGAACAATACTCCTCCTAGGCTCAAACCCCGCCTCAAGCAGACCCTCCAAGACTTCCATCTCGGCAATCAACTGATTCTTACAATCGATCGAGCCCCGGCCCCAGATAAACTGCCCATCGTAGAACCCGCTAAAGGGCGGGTGCGTCCAGGCGTCGACCGTGGAAGCCGGAACGGGCACGACATCTTGGTGGGCCATGAGAACCAAGGGCTTCAGACTCGCGTCGCTGCCTTGCCAAGTATACACCAGTCCGAACGTATTCACCTTCTCGACCTTCAGGGACTTGTGCATGCGCGGGAAGGTGTTGGCGAGGTACTTGTGGAGTTCGAAGCGGGTGTCCCATCTCTTGTCTTCGCCTACGGGACCCATGTCGTCGAAAGATTCGGTGGGGATCTGGACGGCGCCGGAGTGGCGTTTGATCGAGGCCTGTTTGAAGTCGTCGGTGGAGAGGAAGTCGTACGCTCGGTTGAGGGCGTCGTTGTCGGTGGAGGGGAAGAGGGCGGCGGGCTGGGAGCATTTGGGTTCGTTGGAGTGAGCATTGCGATCTCGCGGCGAGGAGTGACGCGCGTTCGAGACGACGCTGTGCAAGAGTGGAGCTGTCCAGTACAGTGTCACTGCGGCGATTAGGATACCAGTGATGTAGCGACGGATATTGCTCTTCGCAGGCCGGGGAGCTTGATGCTCGACGGGAAGTGGAAGCGACTTCTCCATCTTGAGCAGATGTCAGTGGAGGGCAGGACGGAAGTTGAGCGATAATGAGAGAAAGAGAGTGTAAAGCAACTTATACTTGACCAGCTATCTGCAGCAACCATGATAGAGCACTAGAGGATGCATGATTGCACCTGCTCATTGGAGTTATGATCTTCGCCCGCCGAATCCTATGAACTGCATGTCATGGGTGGGGCGGCCAGCTACGGCCAAACTTGCCGGCGGACCTGCATTAGCCGAACGCCCTCCATAGCACGTGATTCCCAGCCAAAATTGGTTTTTTTTTTTTTTTTGGTTTTCTTTCTTTCCATCGCCGGTTCGGTCTCATACTTTCGCTCAAATTATGCACCATCGAGCTATGCGCGTTTTCAATACGTATCTAGAGATACGAAAGTGCCTGCCAAATGTCAGTGTCGGTTGCGTCGCTGCATGCTCTCATGGTCGACTTACGTTGCTCGTCTCTGATCCAACCAATTCCCAATTGAAAGCAACCGTTGTCTCTCTGGTTGCGAATCTTCTTCATGATATGACAGCTTTGCGCTGCTCGTCGTTTGTCGTCGTTCAATCTTGGTGCTCATTGCTCATCGTTTTTTGCTGGCTACTGCATGCTCGCTGCCCGCTGACTGCTGGTGGCCGGCTGCTCACTGCTCACTCGCTAGACAAGATTTCACGATTTGCACACTCACTTACCAGGATCATTAACACTGTCCTTGCGCTTATTCAACGAGGGATACCAGCCGCTGTTGCGCTGCGTGAGGAATTTCTTCTTTTTTTTTCATCCATCTTGCGCTCAAACTGAGGCTTAGTAGGGGGTGCACGCGTAGGGTCCGGAGCAGGTGCTTTGGGCGGTGCTACAGATGGCATGAAGCGAGTCACGGGGGCGCTGTGGCTCGGTAGGACAGCTCGGGTCCGCGGGTTAGCAGCTTGGTGGCTTTCATGACCCAGGCGATGCGTCTGCGCGTCACCCAGGATAGTACCAGCGTGGTGCCCTGGAAACAGCTCGCGCGGCTTCGGGACGGCAGTTTCAGGAAGCCTTGCTGGTGGCGGAGCCCTGAAAGTCGTGACGCGACCACTGTGAAGGGGATGAGGACCTAGCTGCCATTCGAATGTTGCTCCTGGCATTTCGAACCGCACCCAGCGGTTTGGATCCCTTGCTGCCGCGTTAAGGAAAGAGTACCCCGACTAGAATTGTTAGCGCACTGACAAATGGAAAAACTATCGGGAAAGGGGTTGGAGTCTTTGTCGTATTACATATATATCATGAGGGCAGAAAAGGGGTATCTCTATCTCGAACAGGCGATGGTTGATACATGACCGGGCAAGGTCAAGCATCACGCATCTTCGCTCACCTCCTCTTCTTTATACTCTGCACCACTGTGGGTAGGGTTCTTGTCTTCAATGCCGACGGAGCTGGCGTTACGTGGGCGTTTCGTGGGTTGATCGTGGGGCTCGGAGGCGCGGCGCTTGAGCTCATCGTTAGTAGTTGTCTCACTTTGGGAAGGCTGCCTGCTAAGACGCGATCCATCGTGACTTGGCCTCTGAATGAGGTCATCATTGCTTGACTTGCGGCGTGTGTTCTTTTGAGAAGGTGGGCTGGGAGAGCGCGCTTCCGCCGGTCGATTGCGAGATTCCGAGCGACGTGAGGATGGCGACGAGCGCCTGTTGCGCCTCGGCGGAGAACGGCTGTCGCTTGAAACTGAGCGGCGGCGACGATGACGATGACGCCTAGGCGATCGTGAGCGAACCCTACGATCTACGGGGGAGCGGGCCCGGTATTTCTCGCTGTCGCGTCTACCCCATCTGTCACCTCCACGCTCGCGGGATGGCGAGCTGCTGTAACGTCTTCTGCGTGGCGGGGAGTGCGAGCGGTCTGGAGTGCTCCTGCGTCTGCGTCTCGGCGGGGTTCGGTCGCGGGATGGCGAACGGCTCATGGAGGGCGAACGGCGTCTCTGGCGGTCACCGCTAGGTACATAGGAATCCGTACCGCGTCTGTACGAGTCGTCATCATTGCGTCCCCTTCTTGGTGGCGGTGATCTTGAGTCTCTGTGCGGTGGGCGATCTCGTCGGTCCCGCCCACCTCTACCTCCTCTGCGATTGCGATGACCACGCTCGCGCTCGCGAATCCGAGCCATGTTGCGCTCGCGCTCGCGTTCGGCGTCCTGTTGCTTTTGGGCTTCTTTGCGCTGTCGCTCTTCCTCGATCTGGAGTCTTGTCAGCATGTGACTGCAATCGTTCGCAGCGGCTCTGACCCACCCTCTCGTTGATAAGCTCCTGCTTCTTCACTTCTAGCAACTCTTGGGGGACACCGGTCTCGCTCTCCTGGGCACTGAGCAATAGATTCCACAGATGCTGGCAGAAGTCGGGTGTTTCCTTGTCGAGGAAGCCCGTCAGGGAGATCTGAAATTGTTTGATGTTGGGCTAGAGCATCGCTGTCAGTCGGCAGTGCTCATGGCTGCATCGATGGTCGCAGAGGCGGTCAGCTTACATATCTATTGTCTTGAATGAAACCAGTGACCAGTCCCGATAGGATCTCGTCTACATCTCCGAGTATGCGCTTGAGCTCGCCGGCCGCCCACCCCGTAATGACCCCGCTATTAACCTTGGTCGTGTCAACCTTTTTCTTGAATTCGGGTGGGAACTTGGTCGTATGAAGCAGCCGCTTGTCGACATCTGTCGTCAAGGCGGCCGACATTGTGTGGATCACTCAGAGTGTCTAAGAGCAAGAGAACGCGCGGCGTGAAGAGGGATATAGAAGCTCAACATGAAAGTAGAGGAAGGTGCGACCTGCATTGACGCGAGCTATAGCTAAGGTAGGTGCACGACGTCTAATGATGTCGGTGTGCCTGAGGCATTAATCACCAGCGCAACCCTGGACCCGTCCACTGGACCCGCCCCGACTTCCACCTCAACCTGGACTTGGATGAAGCGATGATGATCCATGGACTCATGGTCCTCCTCTCCTCCGGTATCAAACACTGACCCGACTTGTTATATGACGCTTTGCTTCCTCACCCAACATGCAAGTAGCAGCGCTCCTGTCCGACTTGACCTCTCTTCAGGTCTGCGTAGGTGCCACTGAAGTGGTCCCTCAATTCCCGACATACGATCTAATGTGATGTTCAGGACCCTAAAGCTGCAATGACCTTGGTTACCACGCGCCCAAGCAACATCGACACAGCGGAGGCTGACACGAAGCCTCAAGACAATGATCAAGATCTCAAGCGGGCCAAAGATCTTCTCGAGCTGCACACCTCGGTCAAAGTGGCGCACCAAGATGGCTCCATGTCAGGTCTTAGCGATGCTCGAGATGCCATTGCCAAAGTCTTGAGGGAGATTTAGATGTCTACCTGCCATTTCGCCTACCCCATTTGCCGCGACCTTAAATCTATCACCCAACGGCTGTCGGCCCAGATCTTAAGAACCAAATCTATCCCCGCAAGCAATCATCAACGATCTGAGCATTCGACAGCAGCATCTCGTCATGCATGGGCCTGCCCACCAGCTGAAATCCACAGGGAGCTCCCTCGACATCATCGGGACGATCTGGACTTGCTTGTCAGCGTCTTCGTGCCGCACCACTTCATGGGAACTATACTCACACGACGGCACGTATTTAACGTCTCTGATATATTCAGCATCCAGCTTCTTGTCTGCCTGCAGGAATGGCATCGAAATGGCAGGATAGTCCAGCAGATTGGCCAAGACCGTGAAGCATGGAAGGCCATACGTATCATGCGGAACAGCAGTGGCCTGGTACGTAGGCATGAGAATAGCATCGAGGGCTTTGCTTGTGTATAGCTCTCGGAAGTACCGCTGGATCCGAAGCCTTTCGTTCTGCAGTCGAAAGACGTCGTCGAGTTGAGGCTCGAAGTCTTTCATCTCTGGCATTGTCGCTGTTGACAGAGAAGGTATTAGAGACTCGCCTGATCTCGAAATATGGCCGAAGGTTGTTTGTTCCGGATCCATGGCGAAATGGAAGAAGGCCACTTTCATGGCATCTGTCAGGACATAATTCGGCAGATCTGGCTCGAGCGGAATGAGCTGATGTCCAGACTCTTCAAGCTGCGCGATAGCCGTCTTCATCGTCCTCATAACAGTAGGATGCAGCGGATAATTGGGGTCTTCGAGAATGAAACCGAGCCTCAGCTTCTTTTCGGCCGAGGGGTTGCGCTGTGTGCGCCATGGGATAGATATTACCCCTTCATCGACAGACCAAGTATCAAACTTTAGCACACTACATATGAAATATTCAATATCTTGAACAGAGCGTGCCAAGGGTCCCGCAGCTGGCAAGACTCCGAACGTCTCAGCGCCAGCTCTGGCAGGACTTTCTTGGCCTGCGTACGGAATCCGGCGGCTAGTGGGTTTAAAACCGTAAACTCCATTAACGTACGCCGGTATGCGGATACTGCCTGCAATGTCTGTCCCGACGCCTATAACAGAGCCTCGCATGGCGAGCAAAGCGCCTTCGCCACCACTCGAGCCCCCTGCGGTCAAGCTGAGCTTGTGAGGGTTCAGACAACGCCCGAAGATGTTGTTATGACTGTCGCCCGTCATCAGCGTTTGCGGGATGTTTGTCTTCACATACGGCACAGCGCCCAGAGAAAGCAGGATCTTGACGAGTGCGGCGTCATCAGTCGCGGCGTCATGGTCGAGGAAGGAGACGAAACCGATAGTGCTACGGACATTCCTCACGTTGAAGCTGTCCTTCAGGCTTATTGGTAATCCGTGCAGGGGACCGAGAGGCTTTTTGTGACTTGCAAGATAGGCATCGCACTCTTTTGCCCGTTTCAGAGCAGCTTCGAAGAAAGTCTCGGTAAGACAGCTAGTAAGCTGTTGAGCGATTGCGGCGCGTTTGCAGAAAGCGGTTGTGACTTCTGTGGAGGACATGGATCCAGAGGCGAGTTGTTGCACGAGCTGGACAATGTGGTACTTCTCTGTGATATCCACCTCACGCTCGTTGAGGATCCCACATTGGGCTGGAATGTCAAGTACTGGGCGTTTTGATGCTGGTCCTGTGTCCTTTAAGTATTGACTTTCAAGTCGCCATACCTCTGGGATTTTAGCAATTGCGGCTCTTTGGTACTCTTGTGCTCTTGTCTGCCATGCTGCAGGTCGATCGCTTGAGACGGTTTCGTTTTCCATTCTTGCTACTTTAGTTTCCAGGAGTAACCTTGCAAATGACTATGCGAGACGAGTGTAATCAAACAACACAACTATATTCCGAGGAGAACTTCTTCTCCACCTGCAGGTAACTATCCAGCAGCGGAAGCTCTCCGTGAGCTTCTCGAATAAGCAACCTACTTAAGGTACCTTACCTAGGTAGGTAGATAGGTACCCACCTCTAGCATGTACCTTCCTTCTTAGCAAATACCGGCAAAACAGGTCGGCAAATGTATCTTGCAACTATGAGAGGCGACACCGGTCATTACACTTCGCATGACAGCCGACCGCGCGGGTCACCTGGTGAACTGAAGTAGTAATAAGGTAAGATAACCCCGCTCCAAGGACTGAGCACTCCCTCATCAGCCGAATGCTCGTGCCTGGCTTGGTCAAATCAGCCATTTGACGTGCAAATGCCGAAACATTTGCGAGAAAACAAGGAAAGCACAGTTACCTTATGCTTGGATAGGTACACTGCAGTCAGAGGCGGGCACGGCTGAGCTTTGTTTCGACAATTGACCTTTCCCAGCCGGTGCCTTCGCTGTCGAATTATCACTGCTTCAATCTTGAGATTCACACGCTGCGACTAGCATGAGTGACAGCTTGGTCTATAGCTTTAAAAACTGGTAAGATTGCTTCAGTATGAGCGCTTAAATTACCAAAAAAAAAAAAAAAAAAAACCACGGTTGATAAGGCGAAGAGTCACATGTGGTCGTGGGACATTGTGTCAATTTGTCGAAGCATGCTTCCATCATTAAGATTATGCCTATTATAATACTGTTTCCGCCATCGTTCTTCACAATCTCGACGTCTTGGCCAGGTAAACCTACCTAAAACACATCGCAGTTCACAATCTTGACTTCCTCGACCGGCCTATCCTGGGCACCAGTTCTCACACTCCCAAGCTTATCAACCACGTCCATACCCTGAACAACATGGCCAAACACGGTGTGCTTGCCGTTCAGATGCGGTGTAGGGCCCACTATATCACTCAGGTATCAGCATTAACCACAACTTATCCGTTCTCTCGCAGCTTGCGACCTACAGGTAATAAAGAACTGGCTTCCGTTCGTGCCCGGTCCTGCATTCGCCATGCTCAAAGTTCCCTTGTCCTGATGTTTCAAGCTCGGCACAATCTCATCCTCAAACTTGCCTCCGTAGATCGACTCGCCGCCTCTTCCCGTCCCTGTGGGGTCTCCTCCTTGAATCATGAAGCCCTTGATGATGCGGTGGAAGATGACGTTGTCGTACTTGCCCGTTTCAGCAAGCTGGGCGAAGTTGCGGCATGTCTACAGAGAAGAAATTGAGTGGATCAATAAATCAGCCATTTTTGGTTCCAGAGTGCTTTGCCTTGGTCAGCATGGTACCTTCGGCGTCTGGTCGCGGTATAGAGCTATAGTGATGTCTCCCAGGCTTGTGTGCATCACGACGCCCTCCGCGATATCATTGCTGGAAGAGCCAGCTGCGGCTGCGTTCGACGGCTTGGATGCTGATGACTCTGCCTTTGCTGGCGAAGAGGATTGGGCGGATTCGCCCTTGTCATGCTTGAACAACTTCTTGAGCTTGTCCATGGTTCGATCTTACTGAGTTGGTGGTCTACAGAAGTCTTGGGGCTATTGGGTTGTCAGCTTCACGGTTTGAGATGCAATTGATGCTGCAGACCGCATCACCATGGAGAGCACAGGCCATCTGAGCTCGCATTAGTGGCGGGAAAGCTCAACGCTCCGCCGGCCCGCTTTGATGCGGAAACAACCCTATTGCTTGGATAGATATCCCCACTGGAATCTTAGAACTTGCAGTCTTAACACTTGGGGTTGCTTTAGATGCTTTGGGTGCTTTGGGTTAAATTCTATGGCTTGGACACCTATTCTACCACGAGTCGATAATGTCGGGAAATAGTCTCAATTTCAACCATCTTCGATTCTTGTGGAAGATCGATCAGTCTAGTCATGGACGCCTGTGCCATGGCTCTCTGCTGTAGAAGAGTCACAGCCCGCACCTACAATTTATCCAGCTTCGAATGCAAACAGTGCCCTGGCACATTCCGTCTTCTTTGGCCGATCACGAAATGATCGCGTTGGGCCGAAGGCATCCGAAGTCTCACCTACATGCTGCCACATCTTCTCAGGTAGACGAGTCCTTACTAGTTTCTGAGAGTCCTTTTGAGCTACGGTAGTTGGTCAACTCTGCATTTCCGCAGCGCGAGCAGGAGAGCGGTATAATCTCGCTTATAGGGCAATCGATTACTCCGACAAGATGAGTTTGTTGCATTTATCTTGCCCCATTATCCGAGCCCACAAGGCCCTCCAGTTCAGACCAGCCGAATGCGGTTTCATCTCTCATATTGGTCTGCTGATTCTGCAGGATTTGCTTGCTGTCCTTACGATCCCCCGCCTGACATAACGGTATTCAATCAGCGGGCTTACAACAACTGAAGTCATCTGGCAGAGCTTCTGAGGGCGAAGACTTGTTCCAACGCAACCACATCAAAGTCCAAATTGTTCGGCTGTAGGGGGGTAAGGAGTGCGCTACAGTGTATCTGAGGCTATCTTTCCAACACACGTCTTGCTTCGCTTGCAGAGGTCGAAAGCTACTCTTTTGAGATTTTCTTACAAGCTGCAAGTCTGGTCACTTATGTGAACAGCACTGCAAGAGCTCTTCTTTGCTGGGCGACCACATTTTGTTTCACTTTTACTCGAGTTCGGCGGGGCGTGAAATGAAATATCATATGACAATGCGCTAGTGCTAGCGTTGCATGTTGGCCGTTTGCATGAACGAAGTAGCTTTCACGCACGCCTTGACCAAACAACCATCCCCTTCGTTCAGACACCTTTCACCCAACATCAACCGAAGAACAGTCAACACGACGACCATGGAGAACTCGCCAATCGCAACGCTGTCGGCGGAGCTCCGGAATCAGATATACCACCTCGTTCTCACTCACCCAGAGCCCATTGTTATCACCAGCTCGATGTCCGGCGGCAAGGCGTGGTCTCGAGTTGCACGCCGGCGCAAGCTGCTTGCGCTTACTCGGACGTGTAGAACCATCCGCGAAGAGAGTATCAAGATTTTTTACGCGGTCAACACTTTCAAGCATCTAGCAGGCGACTACGGGCCACGTCCGAGCGAATTAGTCCTGAACTTCGACGCTCAGATTGGCAGAGAACTGGCTGCAGTAATCTGCAAGGTTGTCGTAATGCCTCGGGTCATCAGAATTAACACTTCGCCTTCCGATTACCTCGGCGGAGACAGCGACGTTATCTACATCGCAAAGGAGCTGATTTACCTTGCCTCAATGGACGATTCTCGGACTTATCAACTCCAGTGCAATTTCCACTGTTACACCGAATTGCAGAACGGCCCTCCATGGCAACGGTGGGAGGAGAAACTGCTGTTTGATATGCCAGACTTTGCGATGGGTTGCAAAGAAGTGAGAGCTGGTATCCTCCAGGAGATTGAAGAAACAGACGATCGTGCGGTCAAAGTTTGTCTCTCGAAGATGGACAAAAGAATATCTTATTGGCAAGCGAAGTTCATGCAGGACTACTCAAGCTATTCTTAGGTCCAGATCCTGAAGCGTAGGGCAGGAAATATGGCTACATTGAGCACTGCGAAAAGCACGATGACGCTGAACACGATGGCAAAAAGGCTGAGGATGACGAGAAAAATTACCCATTGATACGAGATATGAATGATGAAAGCGTACCTAGGTAACAACGAGGACAGGGGCTGACTTCATGTGTGCATTGGTGGATACGAGCGGTGAGGCGGGGCAATGAGCGGCTGAGAGGCAAGACTAACAAGTGAGGCAACTACCGAGACACCTATATGTTTAACATACGGAGTCAACGGCGAGACTTTCGGACAGCAGGACGTTTTTGTTCAATAATGTCACAATTGAAGTAGCACATACCTGGGGCATCAAGAGAATGAGAAGTGTTCAGTAGTTGGACAACCAAATTAAGCGGTGTCCTAAACCAAATATTTTTCAAGAAGTGTCTGGCAATGTCACAGTCGCATGCCCTGAAAGTTGATATCGTACATACTCCGTCCTGCGCGTCGCGGAATTATACCCGCCCGGCTTCACGACGATCATTACTACCCCAGTCCATTCACTCACATCATTCCGATTGCTCTCTCCTTCACACGTTCAATGCGCCAAAAACATCAAACCTCAATTCGCAAAAAATGACAGAGAACGTGCCTCCCTCCGCCGGCGGCGCAAACGCAACCGCCAACTCCGACCAGCCCGGCCGTCCATACTACGAATCGCTACGCGCGACGCTCCGCCAAACGCTAGACAAGAAGCGCAAGCTCGACGAGCAGCTAGCCGCGATCGAAGATCAGATCTTCAAGACCGAAGGCGCGTATCTGGAGGAGACGGCGAACTCGGGGAATATCATCAAGGGGTTCGATGGCTGGGTCAAGGGCGTGCAGGTGGGGCAGAAAGCGGTGGACGATCGGCGACGAGGGCGGTTTAAGGAGGATGAGCGGCTGTTTAGTCGGAGTTCGGTCAGTTGGGTGAAGGTATGTTCACACTTCAACTTATTAATGTCTTGTTGGCATTTGCGTGGAGAAACGAGAGAAGGATAGATGTATTGACGTAGAATGGACAGGCTCAGGAAGGACCGGACTCAAGTGCGCCTTCTGCAGCGCCCACGCCGACTGGATCAGCTGCTCCGTCCGTCGCACGAGGGAATGAGGGCGGCGGGAACACGAAGAGTGGGAATAAGAAGAAGCGGCCGACAGAGAAGGACGACGATGAGGATGGGAAGGCGAATAAGAGGGGTAAAATCACTTATGCGCGAGATTGAGCATAACGTTCGTCCCGTGATTTATACGATTGAAGCGTTCAGAGCGAGGTGTTTCAATGGCGTTTGTGGCCACGGTTGGGGGTTCATGGAATGTATTGGCTCGATTCTTTAGCGGATCATTATGTGCTGGGCGAAGCCAAAGCATGTTTCGTATTATGCTTTGCTTCGACGCATTTTCTGCCAGCTCTAGCAAGTATCGAGGCGAACGGTCTAGTCACGCTTGAACTCGTGGCTTGCTAAGTTATACGACGCTCCAAGGTTGAACCGTTCATCAATAGCGTGCTTTGAGAAGGAACTTTTTTCTTTCTGCCGTGCTCTCAAGATGCGACATTGTCATTGACTACGCATGCTACAACGCGACTTGGATCTTCGCAAGACGCTAGGAAGAGGAAGCCAGGCGTACACATTGTTCCAAGTAAAAGACATGAAAGATTGAATATCCATTCAGAAGGGATATACACAGTCGCAAGCAAAGAGCAAGGCTAGAGTATCCGGCAATGAAAAACAACAACGCCTCCGATGCAATCTCCCTTCGTGACGCGCGAACTTCATAAGATCCACACCATCATACATCATACTCGTGCTGTGTCGGCCGTGAATTCATTTTCCTGAGTATCTCATACCCCGGGTCCGCGCTCCTGTGATTCTCGCGTGGTGCAGAAAATGTCAAGTCGCTTTTGCTTTCCCCGCTCTCCCCATAAACGCCTTGCTTGCTAAAACAGAAAGAAGATCCCAGAATTTTGTGTCATGCAGAAGAGAAAAGGCAACTAAAAGAGAAGGAAAGAAACCGGCAGCGACCTCGTCAATCGTGACCTACAGCGCCACCCACCGCCTGGCGACAGCCTGCAGGTACTCGGCCTCGCTCACCGCATCCCAATACCCTTCATCCTTACCATAAGTCCCCGTCTGCCCATACGGACCAAGCGTACTGGGCTGCTTAGCCGCGGGCCACTGCCCGGAGGAGCTAATCTCCGGAAGCGTAAAGTCGCCATGAACGAGCCGCTTCTCCGGCTGGAAAATACACCCCGCGAAGAAGAGCTCGGCGGAGAGTTCGTGGCGAGTCCGGCGTCGGGCCTGGATGAGTTCGCGCACGGCGTCCGTCACGGCGGCGAGTCGCTCCGCGCGCATCGAGGGCCCCGTCGTCGTGCTGCAGCCGCAGATGTCGGTCGCGCGGACTTGGAGCTCGCCGCGGAGGCGCGTCTCGTGGTTCTTGAACAGATCCGCGCACATGTATGGCACGCTGATGCTGAGGTCGCGCATCTGCGGGAGGCCGGCGAGGAGCTCGCAGATGTGCTCGCCGGTTTCCAGCTGGCCGGGGAAAGGGTGGTAGAAGCCGTCGTCGGAGCGGGGGGAGTGCTCGAGGACTTGGAGAGTGTTGTAGGAGGCCCGGACGAGGGAGAGCATGCCTGCGACGGAGATGGTGGAGAGGTTGGTGATGTCGAGGCATTCTAGGTTGGTGGCGGTCCGGGAGATCAGTTCGAGGTCGACGTCCGAGACTGGTTTGTGTAGTGTGTTGCCGAAGATCTTGAGACGCTTGAGGGCGCTGAAATCGACACGAGGGTCGTCCAGAGGGCTTGGGGTGTCATCGTTCTCCAAAGCCAGTGCTTGATCGTGTGGCAGACAGACCGCTTGAAACTCAAGCGAGTGGAGTGGCTTGCCAGTGCCTGTGTTCACGTTCAAGAGGTCAATCCAGTCGTCGGCCGTTCCTCTGCGCAAGATAGTCCATGGCACGCTGAGGTACTCGAGCTGAGAGCATTGCGATACAACGGACAAGATGAGCTTGTCAGTCTCCGCGGTGTAGAAACCGTTGAACCACATGCGACGAACGGCGTTGGCGCATGAGGGTGCCATGTGGAAAAGACGCTCTGTCTGCTTCAAGTGGCCAAACGGGTCACGGTAGACGGCATACCCACTAGGATTATCGATGAGCTCGTAGACACTGTAGCTTCCTCGACGGATCGATAGGTTGGCCCAGCGCTCAGCACCTTTCCATCGCCGCTCAAAGACGTGCTCGAAGTTATAACCGAGCGCCCACTCATGCCACTGATTGCACACCTGTCGGATGGAATTCGTCGCGTCCCATCGTAGGGACTCTGGGCTCAGCGGTCCCCGGATGTACTTGGTGAGTTTAGCTTTCTCCAGCGGCAAAGGTGCCTGGCTCAAGCCATACGTATATCCGACGCCTTCAGACTCGTTGACTTTGGTCGCCTGAAGCAGAATGTTTGATAGGATCTCGGTCGGCAAATCGTTAATGTGCATTCCAGCGACGACGTGGTAGGTGGCAACGATAAGACAGAGACGGCTGTAGTTGATCAAAGGAACTTCTAGGGTTCCAGTCGTTAACAAGGGACAATGAGAAAGCGGAAGTCAGATGATCTCTTCAAAAGATCTTCAGACAGTTCGTGCTTGCCCTTTACTAGGAGGTAGATAGGTCAGGCAGTTGCTGGAGAGGTAAAGAGTAGCGACGTGAATAGGTATTTAGTCTCTCCGGCGAGGGAGAAGCGACCAGTCAACCTCCACCTTCCACCGCAATTCTTTTACAATTAGAAAAAAAGTCTCTGCGAAAACAAGGACCTACTCTGTGCCTCTCCGCTTCCGTGGTGCCTCCTTCGCCACCAGCGCAATGGATCTCTTAGTCACACACGAGCCAGTCGCGGAACGCGACCTCCATCTTGGCCGTCATGAGCACCGGTCACGAGACTGGTGAATGGGCTTCTCCTTACGTTTCTATTACCCCCAGCTTTTCCCGATTCTGGATGCGCAGCCGTCAGCGACCAGGCAGGCCCACGGGGGTGAGCAAGCGCTGTGCGGAGTGGAAAGCTTTTCCTTCCCTCTAGCCTCCTCCCCCCTTCGGCTCCGTGGGCCGAGGAGAGCACGAGGTCTCGCGGCAAAGTCTAAAGAGTTAAGCCCGCTGTTGCAGCTGCTTAAGCCGAATGCCACGTTGGCCATGGCTTCGGGTCTGTGTTGTTTATCCCGGCGGAGCTATGGTTTTGAAGTGTAAGAGTCAGTTTCAGAGGAGGGGAGGGGGGAAATACAATGCTGTAATAAAAGTCCCAGAGGTAACAGCCGATGACGCTGGCACCGCTGGATTCGAGAGGGGTGCATCGTCCTTCTCCGCGAAGCGAGCCGCTGCGCGTTACATGGTACAGACATTCACTTCATCAATGAATGTATCAGAGACGTAATCAAGCAGTCATGCCGGTCAAGTAGAATCGACGTATAGAATTGTGAGATCATGTGAAGCACCAGAAGGGGTCGCAAGGAACGCATTCGTACGTGCTCACGACTTGCAACTCCTCGAACGTTACTTGAAGGAGTCGTCACAGTGTAGAGACGTCTCTGTACTTCCCAACTAGTGCGACAGAAGTCCACGGACCCTACAGATGGTGGTGTATCCGTCCTATCTCCCTGAGCACCAGGGAACGCCACCCACGGCATCAGTACAGACCCTAGCTAGTACTGTGCTTGCCTGCAACCCCTCGAACGCCCAGCTTCATGTAACAATCCCCTACGCTATAGAAGGATCAAAGTTTTTGAACGACAGCACACATAGCGCCGATCACATTCATTTCTTCCCTTTCCGCTTCTTTGCACCACCGCCGCCACCTCCACCACCGCTCTCGCCGCCTCCTTGCCCTTGAGCCTGTGTCGGCCCACCAGCATCCACAAGCACAGCGTCGTCGTCACTGCTTCCCGTCTTCTTCTCCCCGGCGGACTTGTTCTCCGCTTCAGCCGGTTGCTGACCGTCCAGTTCAAGCTCCTTCATGAACTCTGACTGTATGCCTGCCCGCTTCTGATCCCACCACGTCCGTTCGGAAGGGAGCTGTACGCGTATCTCGTCCAGTCGCTCACGGAGGATGCGATTTTGGTTCATTTCGTTGGCTGATTGGAAGATGATCTGACCCCAGCCTTGTGCGAATGCGTTGGCCTGATTTTTTGGAGAAACAATTATCAGCCTTGTTCTAGTCCATCACTTGCGCAGTCCAATCAATACAGCCATAATACCTCTGACTTACCTCGTTGACAACATCCTTGACTTCTGCCTCCATCTCTTGCTCTGCCCGCTGGAACCGCTGCCATAGCTCATCCCCTACCGAGCCCCTCTGCAGCAGCGTTTGCAGCGCAGGCTTCGAACTCCGTAACTGCACAATCCTCTGAATATCCTCCACAGCCCTTCGCATCAACGCAGCTTTCAAGATCGAGTCCGGTACCCTCTTCAATTGCTTCTCACTCTCTGCGCTCCCGCCTGACTCGGCGGGGTCCATGTGTAGCAGCGATAGGTAGACGTCGCGCTGCTTGTGCTGGGGGAACCATGGTTCGAGCTTGGCGGCTTTGGCTAATTGTCGTTTCCGGTAGAGCGAGGAGAAGGTGTATAAGCTGCCGATGAGGATGATCAGGTAGAGGGTCGGGAGGGTGAGGTTGGTCCAGAAGCTCTTTGGCGGTGGAGGGGTGAAGGTGCCATCGGAGGTGCCGTTTGTGAAGGTGCCGTTGGTGGAATTGGTTGCGTTGTCGTCCATGTTGGTTGATGTTGCTCGCGGAGCAGGATTTTGACTCGGGTGGATTCGATCTCTACGCTCTCATTCTATCCAAAGGACCCTTTCACCGGTGAGTCGCAAGTTGTCGTTTTCGATGTCTGCCCGCATATGCCACCTGCCCAGCGTCAACATGCAACAGCTGGCTTCTCGCGAATTGATTGAACCCTTAAGCGGGATCGGCCGCTGCGCCGCCGGTTCCCTCTGCCGGGCGCTGTAGCACTAGTGTCGTCAATCTGCCGCCGATGACAAACGTCATTTCATTTGGAGCTCGTGAATTCACTCCGCTGAACATCAAGACAGACAGACGTTGCCTGAAAGAGACGCACAACATTGACTGCTTCCGGCTTCCCCTCTGGACTGGACTAACACCTAACCCATCCATCTACGACATGCTTCATCCGCGGTAACCTACCCCATCTCGTCTTCGTCATCCAGCATCAGAGCTTAGCCGACCAAACCAACCTCTTGTACCTCCCCGCCTGCACCTCCACCGGACACCATCTCCAACTCTACCAGTCATGATACTACGATTCCAGAGCCGCGAAGGCCAGTTCCGCCTGAACGTCGAGTCTACCACCGATATCTCCACCATCCTTCCCGACGTCCAAGAGAAGCTCCCGAAAGATGTCGTGCCATCCTCCATCACCATCAGTCCAAAGCCACACGGTGCAGACTCACGGCCAATCGAGGCGCTGAAAGGCGTAACATTTGGTAGACTCGGTCTCACCCACGGCACCCAGATATTTCTGAACTTCGAGCAAGATGCGCCGGCTACCAACGGCCACTCCGAGCCTGCCAACAAGCTGAACGGGCAAGAAGTAAAGGCGGATCAGAACGGAAGTATAGCTCTACCATCAAACAGCGCACCTGGCCTCGTCAAGAACCCATGGGAAACCGTCAAGCAGATGCCGCTGGACGACAGGTTGGATCAGCAGGATGGCAAGATCCATCGCAAGAAAGACCAGAAGATGTGCAGGCATGGACCCAAAGGCATGTGCGATTACTGCATGCCCATCGAACCTTACAGCAAAGACTACCTGGACGAGAAGAAAATCAAGCACTTATCCTACCACTCCTACCTGCGGAAGCTGAACCAAGGCAAGAACAAGTACGAGTCCGGTAGCTCCTACATGCCACCCCTCTCAGAACCCTATTTCCGTGTCAACCCGAATTGTCCCTCTGGCCACGCGCCGTTCCCGAAAGGCATTTGCACCAAGTGTCAGCCTTCTGCCATTACTTTGCAACCGCAGGAATATCGAATGGTCGATCACGTCGAGTTTGCCAACCCGGAAATCGTGAATAGCTATCTCAATTTCTGGAGGAATTCTGGTGGTGCGCAACGGTTGGGTTTCATGTATGGGCACTATGAGCAATACGATGTCGTACCTCTGGGTACCAAGGCGGTCGTAGAGGCCATTTACGAGCCTCCCCAGGTGAATGAGGTCGATGGTGTGACCCTCGGCGATTGGGAGAACGAGCAGTCAATCGATGAGGTTGCATCCTTGTGCGGCTTGGAGCGTGTAGGCGTCATCTTCACTGACCTTGTACAACCACTGGACCCGGAGGCAGGAAACGCGGTCTGCAAGCGCCATGCCGACTCTTACTTTCTCGCATCACTCGAGGTCTGCTTCGCGTCACGATTCCAAGGGAAATACCCACGTCCATCCAAATGGAGCGAGACCGGCAAGTTCGGCAGTAATTTCGTGACCTGCATCGTGTCTGGCGATGACGAAGGTCAGATTGGCATCTCAGCCTACCAAGCCTCGAACGCCGCCGTCGAGATGGTCCGCGCCGACATCATCGAACCCTCGGCCGATCCAGCCGTGATGCTAGTGCAGGACGAAGACGAAGACAACGAGCTCGGCCGCGTACGCTACATCCCGGAAGTCTTCTACCGCCGGATCAACGAGCACGGCGCCAACGTGCAGGAGAACGCCAAGCCCAGCTTCCCGGTCGAGTACCTCTTCGTGACCCTGACCCATGGTTTCCCGGACAAGACGGAGCCCAAGTTCGTCAAGAATTCCTTCGCCATCGAGAACCGCGACATCATCGGCGAGGCGCAGGAGCCCCGCAACCTCCAGACCCAGCTCAAAGCCGGCGCGAACCGTATCGCGCTCGATCAACCCCAAGGCGTTCTCGCCGTTTCGGACTTCCATCTGCTCTGCTTTATCCGGAACCTTGGGGTACTGAGTAAGGTAAGTAGGAAACCTCTGAACCCCAATAATGAAGACCCTCCCACCGTCCCCTCTAAAGAGAGAAAATGGAAGAACGTCTTAGCTAACCACTTCCCTCGCTCTCCCTTCGGCGTGATGAATAACAGGACGAAGAACGCCTCCTCTGCCAAGTCGCGACTACCCATGACGCCTCCGCCGGCGCAGCTCTTATGCAAACACCAGGTTGGGCCACTCTCCAGACTATCCTTCAGATGTAACAGTAGCGAGGAAGTTCCTTTTCGCGGAAAAGAAAGCCAAAGAAAGCGAATTTTCCTTTTTTTTTCGTAACCATTGCCTTTTTATCTCTTTTCACCTCCTTTCCCCCAAAACTTCATGTACTCGCTCGAGAAAACCCATCGGTGTTGAAATTTTTTTTTTAAAAAAAAAAGAATCTGCTGACTTCTAACTTCTTCTTCTCTTTTCGTGTTCTATCACACAGGCTGGCAATCTCTCGTCACGATTCTAGAGACTTTGAAGGATGCGCCCGCTAAGCGCCGGAATGCAAATGAAGAAGGAGATGCGTTGGCGAAGAGGGTCAAGGGGGTTGATCTGGGACAGTAAGAGAGGAAGTAGCTGGGGAGGAGAGGGATCAGAATGGAAAGAAGAGGGGTTAGGGATGAGTGTCGGCATTGGAGATGGGCAAGCGTATGAAGTATATGTTATGAGAGGCGGGGCAGGGATAGCTGTAAGATAAATTGAGAAGCGGACTTGGCTTTGAGCCGGGAGAAAAGAGGGTCGAATGGCGGTTTTTTTTCGTCGCCTGACACTGTAGCTATAAGAGCCGTTCTTCAAATTCTCGGGAGCGGGCTCCTCTACCTCGTTCTATACTTTGGAACGTCCTCGCCCACTCCACCCTGTGGGCCCAACTTCTTGTCGCTTGGTTGGACTTGAAGAATTCTGAATCTGGTATGAATCTGATTGTTTCGTCGACTTGGCTGGACGCCCAAGCCAGGCACGTGCAAGACTTTGGACTCGTCATCGAAACCAGAGGTTTGCCGTTTGGAAGATGGACATGCGCCGTCTGCCTGCCTAATCAAATAACTTCAGGATTCCTCGCACCCTATGTCTTTGAAGGGATGCGTGCGAGCCTATGATGGCCAAAGCACAAGCCGGTAAGGACTCCTTGAGTGTCCGGCAAGTATTTCCTTCTTATTCGGACATGGTAGCCCGGATGCCCCTGCGAATGAGACGACCAATGTTGGTCCCTCAAATGCTTCCGAATTCCTTCTCTCTTTCTGTAAAACTGAGGGTTCCCGCATCTCATTCCGCAGGCGGCGAAGGCAACTGACTCTGACCCTCCAGGCTAAACCCACAGAACCGCGCCGGGTACGCCAGCAGGTCCCGCACCCCAGGATCCTTACTGTCGGCCAATCGTTCACAGATCCTTCGACACTCCGCCTTCGCGGAAGGGCCAGTCCACCATTGTCCGATGACGCCGATGCGGGTGCACCAGAAGGCCAAAATCAGCGAGGCGCGCTCGTCGTGCTGTTCGAGGAGTTCGAGGAATGAAGGCTCCAGGGTGGCGATGAAAGCTAGCATCGGATCTACCGTTTCGTTCCTGAGTTCACAGAGCATGAGACGTTCCAGCCGGTCGAGCACGGCGGTGTACGTGTTGAGGGGAGGAGAGGAACCGACAACAACAGCAGCAGGGCTATGCGTCGTCGTTGCCGGTCTGAGACACAGCGATCGGAGGGCATGTATCAAGGCCGTATGGAGCATTTGGCCGTCGTCCGAGCGGCAGAGCGTGACGGGTACGAGGGCGGATCCGGTGTAGTATCGTACCACTTCTCCTAAGAGACCTCCCTCGAGCTGCTTGCGTAAGGTAGGCGTGGACATGATGGTTCGCACGCCTTGCATGGAGCGGATCCAAGATGGGACCGGTGGCGCAGACATCTTCTCGTTCGATAGGACGGGGGTGTTAATGAAGGATAATTTGGCGAGGATGCCGCTTGCGCTTAGAAGGGCATTCGCGTTACCCCTCTCCAGCTCGTAGACCAGCTCCGTGGAATAGGCTTGTAATGATCTCGTGAAGTGGATCTTGGCAGCTTCGCTGTATTTTGGCTGTTCGGGATGAAGTCTACTGAGGTGGCTGGCCGAGTATGCTAGAAGGGCGTGTAATAGATAAGGCGCCTTCAGTCCGATCTGAATGCCGTGCTCCTGGATCATGGATTGCGCGACCGGAGAGCCTAGCCATGGTTCCAAAGTGTCTTCAAAGTGGTCCATGAGTTCTAATGCATCTTGTCGCTGGTACGCCGAGTGATCTCCTGGCGCCTGGCGTGGGACATTCAATTTCTCCAGGCACGACAACAGCTGCGTGTGCTTCCATACTCGGCTCCCAACTTCTAATCCTGTAGGATCTGGAGTTGGACTCTGGCTTCCGGACGGTTGCTTCTCAGATACAGAAGACACGGGTGACAGGGCGGGTCCCTTGCGGCGAATCGCAGTGGTAGGGAACTCGCACTCCCACTTTCGCTCCACGCAATGCCCACACATCGGACGGACCTCATCGCACTTCACCCGACGTTGCTTGCACTGGATGCATCCTTTCCGGGACTTCTGGTGCTGTCGCCTTTTCCGCGCCCCAGTCTCGTTGTATAGCGACCTAGAATGGGCGGAGGCCGCAGCCGAGCCCGGTGTCTCCAGCACCCAAGAAATTTCACCGGCTGCTGGCATCGCATCAGATTGATTAAATTAATAGCAGCCCGTTGTATTAACGCATGCTCACATGCTCGTGCGACGAATAACGCAAAAGAGATTTAGCAAAAGGGCGATATGTCTCTTGGATTGGGGAAAGAGGGAAAAGACCCCGGAAGCTCATACATAAGGTATGGCCGCGCCTATCAGGCCCTAAAAGGCTTCGGTCTTATTGGTGAAATTTGGAATCGCTTTGACGCACATTAGCGCCGCCTTCTCCCGGACTTCGCGACATCCGTCCGCACGCCGTCGAGGCCGTCGAGGCCGTCGAGGCCGCCCTCAGGCTGTCTCGCCTCCATCACCCATCCGCCCCGGCTGAGCTACCATCGCTAGTAGGCAACCTTGTCGTGTACCTTCTTGATAACACTATCGGCATTTCCCACTACTCGCATATCAGGCGCAGGAAGACTCGAACATTCATAGTTCGTCATCAAGGAAACGCGCGGGCAATGGACCACTTCCATCACAACCATGGCGGCATGGATATGGGCGACGGTGGCGGTGATAGTCCCATGTGTAGCATGAACGTACGTTCCCAACCCAACTGCCTAACAATTATTCACAATACCAGTCCTCCCGCACCTATGCCATCCAGTCATCTTGCACATTTTCGAAAACGATCAACCATCCTTAACGAATCATACTCATTAAACCCACCTTCTACAGATGCTCTTCACATGGGACACCAACAACCTCTGCATCGTCTTCAGCCAATGGCGCGTAACCGGGACCTTCTCCCTCGTCATCTCCATCCTGGCCGTGATGGCGCTGACGGCGGGCTACGAGGCTATCCGGGAAACATCGAGAAATTACGAAGCGAGACAGGCCGAGAGGATTGAAAGTGCACCGCGTAAGTCGACATCTCCTCCCCCGTGTCTCTTTATCCCTTCACGCAAGATGACTCTCCCTTTCTCTCTTCCCCCGCGCATCCTGCGGGGTGGAGGACGGCAAGAGTGGACGAAACCAAGCCAATTTATCCCTCATCCACTAGCAAAGAGAAACAAGAAAGCTTATGCTTGAACCTAAAACTTCGTCCGTGAAGCGAACACCTCGATCGCCGTCGGAGAACAAAGCTCACTTTTATGGACAACGGCAGGGAACACGGCCGAAGCCGAGGAGAAGAAAGGGAAGATTGTCAAGGCAGCCTTATATGGGATCCAAGTCTTCTATTCGTTCTTCATCATGTAAGTGTCTTCTTTCTCCCCCAACCCTGCCTGCTCGTCGAACCCAGATCTTCGGTCCCGCCCTTTTCTTCTTCCACTCCGATCTGCTTGCGGCAGATGCAATCTGAAGCTGGGCTAATCCAATTGGAAAAAGGTTGCTATTTATGACATATAACGGGTGGATTATGCTGGCGGTGGGATTCGGGGCCTTCTTTGGATATCTCATGTTCGGACAAGCCAGCATTGACAAGAGCGCTGCTTGCCACTGATCTGAAAAATACCACCGAACCCCTGTCCCCATCTCAAACAATATTTTTTAACACAATGAACACAGTGGATTTAATTGAAACATGGTATACGACTTCTCAATCTCCAGCCTACAACCCTCTCCAAGCAACCTTAGCAATATGATCGACCCGCTTCCGCGTACTCTTGACCATGCCCAACGCGCGCAGTTCCGCCAAAGCGCGCTGGAACAGCGCCATACTCTGCCGCTCGTCCGCGTCGTCGCCCATAACCGCCTGGAAAGCTTGCCAGAGATCGCTCGCGTTGATGAGGTTGCCAGACTCCAGGTACAATTGATAGAGCACCGCCGTCGCAGGTTGCGTAGCAGCTAACGTCGCCTCTTCTCCACCTTCCGCCCGTGAATCCTTCTCCGGCGCGCAGCAGTCGCAGTCCAGGTAGTCGTGGGGCGATGCCAGTGCGCGCTCGACTGCGTGGCGGGGCCGCGGGGTGAAGACTTCGCGGTGCGGGGAGCGGAGGTCGTAGAGGAAGATTTCGTGAAAGGGGAGTTCTTTCGGGTTGATGAGGGTGCGGGTGAAGAAGTCCTGGAGGGTGTCGGTGAAGCGGCGGAGGAGAGAGGTGAAGTCCTTGTCCTGTTGCGAGAGCGAGGTCTTGTGTACGCTAAGCTCGACTTTCTGGGCGTGGACCGTGGTTCTTAGGGTGGAATTTCGGATGTCTTCTTCGCTCCGGAGAGGTTTGCCTTTCCCTGCTTGTTCTCTCAAAAGCTCCTCTAGATCTGTCGCGATGTCTGCGCATTCGGTGAGCCCATGTCCTTCAACGTCCAAGCTGAGAACGGCTTTCAGGATCTTGATGGCGGTGTCAGAAGGCACTTTCCGTACCGTGAGCATCAACGACCGTAACATGGTTGAGCCGGGTAACTTTCCCGTCATCGCCTGCACATAGAGTGTCGACTTCGGCGAGACGGATGCGTTCGGAAGGGTCTGCTGTAAAGTCCGGATCACAGTGATAGCGAACATCATGCCCTTCAACGTCGCCTGGCCCTTGCTCAAACTTTGTTGTACGAGCTCCAAAAGCGCCAGGTCATTGTGCAAAGCAGCTTTCACCTCTGCAGTGCGCTGTTCGTCCAGCGAGCGCCTCGCCCAGTCTTGAAACGAGTCGGTGCACCGCAGAGCTTCGAAATGATCTTTCGGTATCTTCCTGATATCTAGATCCTGTCGTGTGAACAAGCTCAAAGGATTGGCGTAGAAGCAGGACATGTAGGCGTACTTGAGGGCGTCCACAAAGCTATCAATGCTCTGGATATAATCGCTTTGGCGCTCTAACGCCATTCCCATGACCGTAGGACCGATGTATATGGGCGGGTCAGTGGAGGTGATCGTGTCTATCATCTGTTCCAAAACTTCTGCAGATGGCGCCACGTCGAAAAGCCGTCCGTCGAGGCATTTGATTGCCTCCCTCGACAGCCGTTGCTGCAGGAAGTCCACAGACGTAGCGACGCTGAAGAGCAGAACGAACGGGATGCGATCTTGCCAGTATCCCAGCAACTCTACAAGCTCAGAGAGAAGGTCACTGTCGAAAGCCTCCGTATCATCGAACGTAACAACGACTTGCCGTAGCTTCCGGTCAAGGACGAAGTCGTGTAGAAGCTGAAGATCGTAATTGAGTAGCTTTGCGCCTTTCTTCTGGAGCGTCTGCACTTCATCTGTCTCGTCGTCAAGAGCGCTTCCCCGCGAAGTGGCCTTTTGAATCAAGTTCTTGAGAAGAGCTTTCAAATTGGAGCCCGAACCTGAAGACAGCGAGACGAAGATGCGCTCAGGCTTACAGCTTGCTTTGTGCTTTGCGAGTTGCTCCGCTATGCTGCTGTGAGGGGCGCTTGGTCCAGTGATGATGATGCCTGCCGGTATACGACCGCCGTCCGATCTTTCGCCATTGTCGTCCAGGAATCCGGATATCTCACGAATGGTGGATGAATTGATATTCTCCAGAGTAGACTGATACCACATTAGTTGATTCGCACGCAACAACGGGGCACAGATTCACTCACATCTATCTTGCTTTGTTGTTGCCGCCATGCTTCTTGATATGCCGCCTGCCGGAGCTTCCAGGACGATTGCAAACCCTTTGGCTCGACCCGTCGACGCTTGCAAGGTCTTTCGCCTGGTTTAAACACATACGTCTTCTCGTACTCCATTGCCGAAACAAAACGAACATTGATAACTTTTATATTGGGCGACTTGGAGATCTCGGATAGGGAAGGAGGTCGCCGGCTATTGTTCGGCAGATCACGCGACTAAAGCACTCTAGCGCGAATGCTCATACTCGATTCCATTCCAGGTGTATACACGTAGTAGCAATGCTCTAGCTTTTCGAGGCTTCAGCACCGCTGCGGCAGCCAATTATTAATGGCTGTAGCAGAAACACCAGAAACAATGTGAAAGACATAGAGGCAAAACACTCAAAGCCTTATAACACTCTCAATTTTGATAGGACTATCTCAACTTCCTCAACCCTTGATATATACGCCCGATGAACCTCCGCCTATTCAAACGCCAGATGAAAGAACGCCCGCTTACAGAGAGGAAAGTGAAATCCACACATAGACGTACATCATACACACAACCATGCACCCTCAATGCAAAAACAAGTTAAAGAAGACCCCAAGTTTCCAACCGCTTCTCATCTCTTAGCGCTAGGTCCACTAACACCAGCTCCAATAACCGAAGGCAGCTCCTCGCCGCCCATCTCCCAGACACTGCCGACCGCGAAGCTGATCAGGAAGATGAAACCAATGCTGAAGAGTGCCAGCATCCAGAACTCGACGCTGACGTCGCGCTTCTGGCACGCGCTGCCGCCCCAGTAGGTCGTCGTCTTGCCGCCGTCGGACGAGGTCTCCTTGACGGTGGCCTTGCAGCCGCAGACGTAGCAGTCCCGGTACCGGCTCGTGTCCGAGGCGGAGTTGTCGGTGAATTTCTTGTAGCAGGAGCCGTGGCCGGAGCAGTTCCGGGTCGTCTCTTCGCAGGCGCTTAGGGAGGCGAAGCACTGGGGGAGGATGCCTGGGAGGGGCGATGTGGAGGTGTTTTTCTTGTTGGAGTGGGATTCTTCCGCTGCGACGGGAGCGGTGAAGTCGTGGGTTGTGAAGCTGCTGGCACTGCTGGCGGAGGTGTCTTCGAGTGGTGCCTCAGCGATTGGACGGGAGCTTGAGCGTTTGCGCAGAGTCGCTTGGGAGTCAGCCGATGTGGATGGCATGCTGTAGCTCCCCCATTGCCAGGCGCCGTCGCCGGTTTGGGCGTATTTGCCTGGCGGAGTAACGTAGGCAGTGATGGTGTATTTCTGGGTGATCTTCTCGTGGCTAAGGAGGTTCTGAAGCTTGTCGATAGAGGTGGTGATGTGGAACGTGTCATGCACGTGGGAGTCGGGCAGCTTCGATAATTGCTCCAGAGCCTCATCGTCGGTCAGCGAGCCATAGATCGATGGCTCGGACTGTTTGGCCAGGTCGATCCACAGGCCACGGGAGGCAGTATAGCCCGGCGCTGGAGAAACAGCGAAGGAAGGGTATTGGTTCAGTTGTGATGCTTCAACTATAACCCTATCAGCATGCTTTCCTCTTGAGTTTCAGGAAGTGAGTGATTGATTCATACCATCCTCTTGAGCGGCTTCCTCCACAAGCACCATCATGTTTAGCTTTCGTGTCCGTTCATCCTTGCTATCTGCGAACATCGGTGTTTTGGCCCCGTATTCATTGATGGCGTCCAAGGCTCCTTCCGATTCCAGATCTGCAGCATGATAGTCCTCCACACCTGCTCTTTGGGCAAGGACTAGACGGGCCGAGACAGGTGAAAGCGTGTTAAGGTCGGCGGCATCGCGCGAGTGCGGCTGGGCCGGTTGGTCGATGATATAGGCATGACCTGCCCGGTCGGCTGCGGCGGTCGAGATGAGGGATGTGAAGGCAGCTGCCGCTGCTGTGGCCAATCTCATCGTGGCTATGAGATGAGAATGGGAGTGGTGAGAGGATGGAGGGTGATGTCTATTCAATAGAGCTCTACCGTCTACGCATGCGCCTACACGCCAGCTACCCTGACGACCTCCTACAAGCGGGCGGCCTACGCCATGCCAAGAGCGGCGCGGGCTCGGAGATGGTGGCTGCCTTCCCCGAGCGTCATCCATCAAGTGTGTGGGGGAGACGCCGGGACTTGAGAGGCGACTGGACGACATCGCCGAGTGACGTCTCGAGAGAAACAATCTGAAAACATCAACATCCCTCCTTCTCCTGCACACTGCAAACTGCATCCGTGGTCTTCACCGTACCATCTGGAGGCGACCCGTCCACGGCATCACGCGTCCATGCAACGATAACCACACGCCACCACGATGCCGCATCACCTCCCGCGCTCCCTCCTCCTTCGCCAGCAGCCCACCGCCCTCCGTCCGCTCCCTCGCCACATCCTCCAGTCACGCTTCCCAGCCTATCATCGCCACTTCACCTCGGTCTTTCGCCGACTGCGCTCCCCGCAGCTCTTCGGCCGTCGACCCGCTGAACCGCTACGCTATCAATCCGTCCGCTTTCGCAAACCACCCTACTTCACCTGGCGGCGCGCCTTCACTAACGCTCTCTACGGCGCCGTCTTCTATGCCTACGCCCGCTTTATCTTCCGCTTTCTAGATATCGAAGTGGAAATCCTGGATGAAGACGAACTTCCTGAGGACCAACAGCGAGAAGGCCGGGAAGTGACCGATGACGAAGGTGAGGGCGAGGAGGGGCCCTTCTACGCTGACGAAGAGAGCACCTTTATCCCTCTGACCTGGGCCACCAAGCTCCCTCGCTCTTTCTACAAGGGCAGTGACCCTGAATGGCAGGAGTTTGTCAAGGTCGCAAAGGACAAGCAGCGACATCGAAAAATCCAGGACGAACTCGTGCAGGTCGTCTACACTGGCGCCACTCAGCACCCGACTATCTCTCGGCAACTAGGTGGTAAAGACCTGAAGGTGGGAAAGTATTGGCTCGACATTTCCTTCCCAGACGGCCCTCCGCCAGAGTATGAGCGCAGCGGACTGGAAATCGGGGACGGATTTATCGCATGGAGTCAGCAGAAAGTCTCTCAAGAGCAGCAATGGAGGATTACGCGGGCACTCTGGCCAACTGCAGCACTGAGCAGTCTATGGGCAGCGGGGAAAGTGTTATGCGGGATTAATTACCGGAGAGTAAAGCAGGCATTAGGATTGGAGGGAAGTGATCCCTTTTCTCCCGAGGAGAGGTATCGAACAGCAATGCAAATCATGGAGAAGCACCAGCGAGCACAGGAGAGGAAGCAACTCGGCAATCCTCGAGCATCACAAACCCCCGACGGCGGGCTACCAGCCGGAACAGCGACGCCGGGCAACCTCGTAGGCTCTGCAGCGGAAGAACCCTCTCTTGCAGACCCCCATTCCAACGACCCCAAATCCTCCACCAAGCCAGATCCTAACACCAAAAAACTCCCCTACAACTTCCCCACCCTGCCCCTCCCCTCAACCTCCCTAACCAACCCGACCGCCTCCACCGACCTCCCGATCGCCATGCACGTCTTCAGCGCCTCGCTAAACAAATCCTGGAACCCACCCGCCAACTCGTCGCAGAAAGCGGAACCGCCACGGGGCTCCTTCGTGGTACAGGGGCTCGTCGAAGTCCGCGGCTCGCGTGGCAGGATCCTCTTCGATGTGCAGAGCTGTTACGACCCGCGACAGAACAAGTACGTCGTGGTGAACGCGGCAGTCAGGGGGTTCAAGCGGTGGAATCAGGCGCCGAGGGGTGGGCCGTGAGAGGGAAGTTGGTGGGGAGGATGTAGGAGGATGAGAAGGGGTGTGTGGGAGTTGACGACGCGCGTGTATCTCATTCTTTTTCCTTGGATTCAGTTTGTTTCTTTGGGGTTTTCCGGCTCTGGCTCTTTCGAGTGGGATGCAAGGGGTCTATGTCTTACGTGCTGAGCGTTCTTAGCGAGACGGATATTGGGAAATCAGATGGTGGAGCTGCTAGAAAGATTGGAAAACGTGGGGGTTTTGTTGGAGGGTGTGAGACTCCAATGGGAAGAGAGTTGGGAGAAGTGGCATGAACTTCGATGTGTTTTCGGAATACAGATTCTTCTATCATCATCGAGTTTTTCACATCGTTTTACGTCGCTTGTGTGCTTCTCATTCGATCTCTTAGGTGGAATCAGTAGGTCTATTTCCAAAATGGAACTCGAAAGGACCAACCCCTTTCTACCGAAGTCTAGTTAAACAGGTTGGAATCCCTCGAGCTCGGGATCCCCGAACTTCTTCCTCTCTCCCTCTTCCATACCCCTTACAAAATAACTCACCTCCCATCACCCTCCCCCATCCTCCCCTCAATCTCGCGACACCGCCTCGCCAAATCCGAAATATGCTCATCCCCACTCTCCCGACTCAGCCCCTGCAACGCTTCCTCCAACTGATACAAGTACTCCGTATTCTCCCCACTGGGACCCCGGGACTTGACAATATGCTCCGCCAGCGCCTGCGGGTCCTGCGGACCCAAGAATTGCGGGTTCGAGGGCAGGCCGATGTACACGAGACATTGGATCCGGGCGGGCAAGGCGCTGGTGTTGTTTTCCGGGGCTGGATGGATGGTTTGGAAGGTTGCCGTCATATCTTGATCCGGTGCTGATGGTTGGGAGACAGAGGAGTTGAACGGGGTATATTGGATGCTATACCCGTTGATCTCGCGGATGTCGAGGTATTCTTTCACTTCGGCCACGCGGGGGGAGGGGATGCGGTATGCGGCGCCCCAGACGCGCGGTGGGGCGCTAGGGTGCTGGTCTGTGAGGGTTTCCCATACAGTGCGGTCGATGAGGGTCGCCACTCGGCCGGGTGCTTCGGGGGTGCCGCGGTGGTCTTGACTGGTTTTGTTGAGGACTTTGTCAGAATGCAGAGTCCAGAGGAAGACTGTTCAATCATTTGGATTGGCAGTCGATCAACAGATTTGTCGTTTACCTAGCCTGCCGGATTTTCGCCACTCAGTCTCGGTTCACAGTCGGGGTTTCAATCTTACGAGCTGCGTACCTGCCAAAAGCGGCGAACGTAGCCTTCGATATATCCAGGGACTCGCAGGTCTACAGTGCCTTCTTAACATTTGGTCACCGCAATAATGCTCTTACTCAGCATACCATAATGAGGCGGCGGCTTCCAAATTAGAGATCTATCCTCTGATTAGGCAAATGTTGCAGTTGTAATTGGGCTTGGAAATGAGAATTTTTACCCATAGCCGAATAGCCAGAGGTCTTCAGGCTGCTGCTCAGCCATTGTGGCGCTGAGAATATCAAGGAATAATAGATCGAGACCGGTACGAAGATTATGCGAAAATAATATCGACGACTCAGAGGAATGGCAAGTATGTTTAAGGTTCCAGTGAGAACACACGGTCGAGGCAAATGCCTCAGGCAAGCCTTCCTATGCTGCCCATATGGAGACGGCCGGGGCGCTGGAGACACCACTCAAAGTGTCCTTGCATCTAGTCGAGATGTTCTATTGAATCGACATAAACCTACCAGCCACTCACAGTCTGGAAAATTTTAAGAACGGGTTGGAGAAAAAAAGGAAAGATCACATCGCGTGCGCTTCTGCCAACACAGCAACAAAAAGCCCGTCCTGATCTTTGCTCTACAAACCACGCGTCTAGACGACACACACAACCAATTGACATAACCCACAACAATAAAAAGCGATACATATCTAAATAAGAAATCTTCCACTCTACCAATCATCCTGACTCTCACCCTGCATAGCCTTCTGCCTAGCCCTCAAAGCCTCAGCCAATCCGCCCGCTAATCCACCACCGCCACCGCTAGGCGTACTGGCACCACTACCGCCTTCCTGCTGCGAACCATTCGCCTGTTGCCCGTTCGAGTATCCGCTATCCCGCGGGGTAGGCGGGGGAGCGGGTTTCCTGCCCGCAGGACGTTTGGCCGGAGGGGCGGGAGGAGTAGGTTTGGCTTTGGTAGCTGGGGGAGCACCACCGCCGTTTGCTCTGCTCGGCGTAGGGGGTGGCGGAGGTCGTGATGCCGCTGCGGGAGCGGGTGGAGGAGGCGGTGGCGCTTGGCGGACTTCTTCGAGATAGGCGGCGGGTGCCCAGCCTGAGGCGGAGTGGTCTGCTCGGCGGCCGAGCCACCATCCTGGAAACAGGTTGTTAGTAGTTGCTCGGGTTGGTAGAATATGCATGGATCCGTGGACTTACCGTTGTTTTCTTTTTGCTGGACCTCAATTAACTCTCCTTTCGTCAGGCTCATTTCACCACTGCTCTGGCCCTGGAAATCGTAAAGAGCCTTGTATTGTTGCGCAGGCGGCTGGGCGGGTGCGGGTGGAGGAGGTGGAGGCGCTCTACCGCTTGCACTCGAAGTATTTCTGTTGTGGCCGCCCGCGCCATTGGACATGGCAGCTACACCACCTGGTTGAGGCGGGGCAGCCGGCTGAGGTCGTGAAGCTGGTTGTGGCCTGGGAGCCGGTGTGGGCGCAGCGGCCTGAGCAGGTGCCGGTTGAGGTACCGTATGACCCACCGCTCTCGTCGCGCTTTGCCCAGGCAATGGTTGGCTCTGCGGAGGCGGCTTCCTTTGCGCTGCTTGTTGCGAAAGCTTTCCGCCCTCACTCTTCTTAAGAAGCTTGCCGCTCGTGATGGCCTTGCCTGGAACGCTCTTGCCTTTAGGTGTGGGCCGGCTTTGACTTCTAGGATCTTCACCAGGTCCTGTGTGAACCTCGCCAGACTTATACAAATCCAATCTGCCTGCGCCCGGATCTCTGACAGCCTTGACAGTAGCAAGTTTTCCAGGCTTCTTGTTGTATTGAATTTGCTCTCCGATCTTTAGGTCAAGTGATCGGCCGGCCTGTTTTAGCTGAGTGAAGAATTCCGTCTTGAAGATACAGTTGATCAACGGATCCGGCTCCTGCGGACTTCCGACACCAAGGGAGAACCAATCGTCTTTCAAGTGACTCGTGCTCACAAACTTGATAGATCCAATCTGCATGGTACGTTCGGCGAAGATGGAGAGCTGCTTGTTCACCATTGCCTGCTTCACAATGTATACAGCCTTGCTCGTCAGAATCAGGAATCTCGGCTCAGGCTTCGAACTGCGACCAAGCTTGCTGACCAGCACTTCACAGCGGCAGGAGAAGAATGTCCTCTCTCCAGAACCAAGACCAGCGTTTCTGCGCAGGGTCTCACCTGTACCACCAGGAAGGTCAATCCCAAGGTAGTCGCCAACATATCGCCTACTTCCCACCAGGGAGAACCGCCTTCTCTCCTTGCGCCCTGCAAGTAGTTGCGTGCCCTCATCTCGGAGGACGAGGAAAGGCTCGCCACCAGATTTCTTTCTCCAGAATCGCTGAATTCTGCATGCGCACTCGATTCTGTACCTCAAGTAGTTCCTCCAGGCTCTCTGGATCCTGATGGCCATGTTGTGCCAGTATCGGTCTCGCATGGTCTCCAGCGCGAAAAGCGTCTCGGGCGTCTTAATGAAAGCCTTGCTGACGCCCATTTGCCATTCTTCTTTGGGTATACTCGAGTCCTTGAGGATCTGCTGGACACCTGAGCGGGCATCGCCTGTCCAGATATACTCGCCTGCATATGAGCACTTTGGAGAAAGAAGGTAGAAGCGCTCGACGAACTTCTCGAAGGACTGTCGATAGGCGAAACCAGCACGACGGATACGCACGTTTTCCTGGAGACCCAGGTATTTGATCTGGTGCATGACGTTGGCGTCGTTGAACTCCTTGGGGCTCTTGTTCTCGTTGGGCTTGATGGTACGGATGTAGCTCGGAGTACATTGCATGAGAGTATTGACGAGGTCATTGGCAGATGCTTTGATCTTGTCACCAGCTGTGGGCGGGCGACGCTTGTTGTCCTGGTCCACTTGCTCAGGGAAAAGAGTATGCACGAATTGGTTGCCTGAGCCTGCGCAAAGGTTGAGATGGTCCTTCAGCAGTTGATCCTTGTTCTTGTCCGTCATGCCTTGAACATCATAGCTCACGTCACCGGCGTAGTGCTTCACAATGAATTGACCTGATCGTGCCGAAAAGTTAGGGTTGTCGGAAAGCGCGTTCAATCGTTGTACGAATGTCTGATCCGCAGCGCCTGGATCGGCGTGTGCGGTAGCGCAAGCATCGTTCAGCGCCGCGAAAACACCGGGAGGTCTCTTCTCCTCGATCAATTCACACACGACCTTGTTGTCGAAGTACTTGATGGGCGTCCACTGAATCTGCTCCCTTTCATACTCTTCTTGCTCTGTCTTGAGCGTAAGCTGAATGAAAATCTGTTGGAGCTTCTCGTTGACATAGTTGATACACAGCTGCTCGAAAGAATTGTGCTCGAAAATCTCAAAGCCGTAAATATCCAGAATGCCAATAGAGTGAGCGACTTGTTGCTTTGCGCGCAGAGATTGGTTGATGCGCTGTACGATCCAATCGAACATGTTGTTGTAAATTGCTTTCGCCAAAGCATCTCTGCTGGCGCTCGCTTGTGCGATGTTCAAGGGAGAGTCGTATACGGAGCCTCTTCGTCCGCCTCGGCTTGTTTCGATGATACGGGTAGTCATGGCTTTGTTCACAGATGCACTGTCCACTTCAAGAAGATATGCGATGAAGTCTACAACACTCTGATCGCGTATCGCAGCATTGCCTTGCTCGTCCTCGCCATAGGTAACATTACCGATCCAAAGGATGGCGGCAAGCATGCGGAAAACGTCATCCTGCTCCTGCTGGGTCATACCAATAGTTCCCATTGCCTGTAACGTATCCCGAAAGTCTGCAGCGTCATCGATACCAGGGACATCGTAGCATTTCGATTTGCTCGTGTACGCGTAGGTGGACGGCTGCTGTACGCCGAAGATCTCTCGGTGCTGTTGCGACGCAGCCTTGGTAAATTGATAGAAGATGTGAAAGTTTCGCTCGTCCTTGATCTGACCAACCACTCTTGACTTCTCCAACAGGTAGTTGTTAATGTTCGCTCCGACCGGTTCTCCTATGTTGTTGAACTGAATCTCTAGGTACTTTCCAAATCGTGAGCTGTTGTTGTTTCTCAAAGTCTTTGCGTTGCCAAAGGACTCGAGCAACGGATTGGTGGCTAGCACCATGTCCTTGACCTCCTCGATACTGCTATTGCCGCCGCCTGAGACATTGGCAATGTACTGCATGATGCGCTTTGCTGCCTCCGTCTTTCCGGCTCCTGACTCTCCGGAAATGATAACACACTGGTTGTCATTGTACGCCTTCATGTTGTAGTACGCGCTCTCAGCAATGGCGAACACATGCGGCGGGACTTCCAGCCTGTTCTTCCCTCTATAGCTGTCGAGCACTTTGTCCGTGTAGATTCCGAGGTCTTTGAAAGGGTTGACCGATACCAGCACATGGCCAATGTAGGTGTAAATCTCGCCATTCTCGAAGCGCTTTTTGAGGTTGTCGTTAATGGCCTCGTTGCTGATTTTGGATATGAGCGTCAGGTCTGAAACTCCGACTTCGCGCTTCTTGGTCGTCTCGAACGCGGCCTTTCGCACCTGCGGTTGTCCGCCGCCAGACGCCTGAGCGCCTCCCTGTGGCGCATCTTTCTTGCGGCCGGCTCGTTTCGTGACCGCCATGGTAGGTGGATTGAAGGGAAGCCCACGAGTAGGGCAGGTCAGTATCGTCTACACCAGTCCGCTGACAACTAAGTCGCCCCTGGCTCCGCTGTCGTTATGCAAGGCAAACTGTTGCGCCGGTCGTGTAGTGTGAGTGACAAAGGCAACGGTCGCAAGGTGAAAAGTCGAGAACACAAGGCGTAATTGCTGTGCCTGACGATTAGCTGCGCTGCCATGCCACCCCGGACCCCGGCGGTGACGTTGCGCCAGCTTCGGAACCCAACCCGAGCATTGTCCGGCAGCTCCGCTCAGCCACGAACTCTTGGGAAGGAACGCGCAGCAGCACGCGCAATCTTCTTGCCCCGTGAGCAGGCGGCGACTTTTCGACCACAGACGGTGACCTGGGTGGCAAACCCAGTCGGTCATGTCTTGTCATGTCTTTAAACTCAACGATGTTTCACGATGCATTTCCGTTCTCTACAGCGTGCTATGCAACACTTCCCGTTTTGGGGATTCAGCCTCCTTAAAAGCGTGACACCTGCATCTCTATAGTAGGTGAGGCTGAATATTGGCGCGTCTGAAACGACTGTGCAAATCTCAGCCTTGCGTTCACTCTACATCAGTACAGTGAAGACATCCGAGTTCTCCTTGACATGCTTCAAATATGTTCAAATCAGATACCCCGATCCTAAAGACAGGGCGCCACAGCGATGACTGACGCAACAGACCAGCCTCTAGACACTTACAAGCACGAGTTTCGGCTTGTCCGTGTATCTGCTGACGAAAATGGCGGAATCAGCGTTTTGCTCGACGTCTTCTCACTCGACTCACCGCCAGAGTATCTTGCTCTCTCATACTGCTGGACCGAGCATCCGCCTACCATTCAAGTCACGTTGAACGGACTACCCTTTTGGATACGGCCGAACCTTCATGACTTTCTACAACGCTTCTCAAAAGAAGGGCGAACTGGGTTGATCTTCATCGACGTGCTCTGCATCAACCAGGCGAATGTGACAGAAAGAAGCAGCCAGGTCAATGTCATGAGCCGTATATATCGTAGCGCCAAAAAGGTCATTGCTTGGCTTGGTGCTCATCTGCCCAATCTTCCTCTTATCACTCCGCATCACCAACAGATCGAGGAAGCCCTGTCGGCGTTGCACACGGCATCTCTTTCAGGACAGGACCTGGTGACCTTTACGAGTCAGCCCCCTCATATGGTCCGGCCACCTCATGCCGGCAATATACGGGAACTGCTACCTGTCTAGTTAAAAGCGACTCTCGCGTTTTGCCGTCATACGTACTGGGAGCGACTTTGGATCGTGCCGGAGCTTGTCTTGGCGCAAGACTTCTTGCTGTGGTGCGGCCGTCTTCATTTGACCTTATATGAACTCTCGGTCTTGGTTTCGGCCGTTTCAGATGCTCTTCCGAAGCCAAAAGAATTCCCTTCGAATCAGCTGCCTCATGATCACATGCGAGTGTCATCTTTTATCAGGAACAGGGAGCATCTTAGACAGATGATGGCTATAATTTCTATACTGGATTAGCGACGGCACTATCCAGTAAACGACTTTCATAGCCTTGCGCACGGCCTAATTTTCGCCATCAATTCTACGGCTATGTTGGATTGTTCCCTTGTGCATGACCACATATTCGGCATTTTGGGTCTTACATCCAGCATGATAGTAGCTGACTATAGTACACCGATACTGGAGCTTTACTTACGTACCCTGGGTGACACTTTGGTCGACGTGAGTCGAGAACGCCCACAGCCCAAAGCTTCCACAAGGGACTTTGTGGATCGCTTGTACGCCTATTGGGGAAATCTAATGCTTGGTCTTGGTCTTTCACCTTTGGATCCACTCGTGCTCTTGACTACCAGTACCCTTAGCTTCCATCTAGGCCTGCTCGCAGTGGAACCCAGGAGTCGTCAAGAATTGGAGGGATTGGACGCGTTGCAACAGACGTTATGGAGATTTTGCAATGATCACCATTTCAGTCTGCGCCAAGTCTGTTCAATGACAAGTTGGAACCCAAGGAGTTCATCAGCGACGGAGGCCTTCGTCCATCTGCAATCAAACCTCAAGATCAGGATCGTAAACGGGCGATTGGGGAGAAAAGTGAAAAAGGATGCAAATTTGACTGAAGCTGGCGAAGGCGGGCGCACGATGCCGTGTTCGGCGTGGATCAAGTTAAGCAGACGAATTGCACGAGAAGTTACAGAGGCAAAGAATCGACAAATCGAAGAGCGATTCGCCAGGAGCGAAACAGATGTAGCAGAAGAGGCAGAGAAACCCGAAAGACCCGCCGCACGGGATACCTGCTGGAGATTCGCCTAGTGACTTTTCGAAGAGCTGCTACCACCCACAACCAGTGCGACTTCTTGTTTCGACCGTTGGGTCAGGATATGGCCGATAGCTTTCCAGGCTTACCAGGACATTTGTTAAGGATGACTAGTAGGCGTATCATCAACAAGATTATTGAAAACAGTTCGAAGCAAGCGATGCAAGAAAGTGATGAAGGTTCTGAAAGGTATGTCTACTTTATGTTCTGTTCGTAGACAGCGCGAAGGTCTAATCTATCATATCTATCCCGCGATTCATCTATGTATAGTAGATGTAGGGTATCGTTCGTTGCATGCTCATGACAATACACCTGATCCATGCCCAATCTATGTTTAAGGCTTCCGGGATGGAGGAAGCATTACCTTCGTCTCGATTATTACTCTCTAACCCTCGTGGGCAGCCTTCTCGTCATCAGAAGAGAAGTCCTTCTTCTCAGGGCCTTCACCCTCGCCCTCCTCGACGTAGTCCTCGCCGATCTCGTTCATGCCGAGGTCCTTGGACATCTGCTGCATCTCCTCGTAGCTGAGCTTGGGCATCTCGTTGGCGACGGTGAATGCCCACTTCTTCTCAACGTGCGCCTTGGCGAAGATCAGGTCAATCTCCTCAAGGTGACGACCAGCCGTCTCGGGGTAGAAGAACCAAGCGGTTGGCACGGCGAGCAGGTTGATGAGAGCGAAGAAGAGGTAAATACCCCAGCCGGAGGTGTCAGAGAACACAGGCGTGAACATGACAACAGCGAAGTTGGTAATCCAGTTGGTGCAGGTGGAGATGGCAGCGGCGGCGGTACGGGTCTTCAGCGGGTTGATTTCCGGCGGGTAGATCCAGGGGAGAGGCAGGATGGTGAAGGCGAAGAAGACGATGAAGAGGTAGATACCGACGGCAGCACCCTTAGCATTCTGCTTCGTGGGGTTGACAAGGCAAGCCATCGTGATGATGAAGGACAGACCCTGGCCGAGGAAACCGATGAGGAACAGCTTTCGGCGACCAACCTTCTCGATCATGAAGAAGGATGGGATGGTAGCGATGGCGTAGACCGTGGCGAAAACACCGCCCAGGACAAGCGAGAGACGGTGGTCCAAGTTGATGGTGTTTTCGAACAGAAGGGTCGAGTAGTAGATGGCAGCATTGCAGCCAGTGAACTGTTGGAAAAACTGGGTGGAAGAGCCGATCAGGCAGCGCTGCAACTCCTTGCCCTTGCCAGTGTTCAGGAGGGCCTTAAAGCTACCGGTGCTGGCGTTCTTCCTCACGTCAGACTTCATGAACTCGAGGTCACGGAGCACCGCCTCGTCCTCCTCGGTAGTGGAGTAGAGGGCAGCCAGGACCTTGCCAGCCTCCGTGTAATAACCCTTCTTCACGAGCCATCTGGGGGACTCTGGCAGGCAGACCATGCCGATAACGAGAACCAAGGCGAACAGAATCTGCAGAGCAACTGGGAAACGCCTAACGACTCATTAGCTAAATATCGCTACCGACGGGACGATTGATAACTTACCATTGCACGGTGGTTGGAACGTAGCTGAGACCGAAGTCAACCCAGTAAGCAATGAGCGTACCGACAGCGATGACGGCACCCTCAAGACACACCAGGAGACCACGGTTCTTAGCCTGGGAGGTCTCAGACTGCCACACTGGGATGGTTGCAGTGTTCATGCCGTTGCCAAGGCCAGAGACGACACGACCAACGACGAACTGACCGAGGGGCCAGTGGCCAGTGAAGGTCGTGACGGAGATGATGGTGCCAAGGATAAGAATGGTACCGCCAGCAACACATAATCTGGTACGGCCAATAGCCTCACCAAAACCAAGAGTGAACAGAGCGCCGAAGAAGCATCCGATTTCGTAGCAAGCTGTCACAGCACCCTGAATGACAGAGACGTGCTGTGCCTCGGCGTCCGTGGCATTCGGGGGAACGTCTGTAGCTGGGAACTCCTTGTTGAACTGGTCACCAGAGATCAGACCAGACATCAGACCTTGGTCGTAACCGAAGAGGGAGAAACCCATGACGGCGGTGACCGTGATGGCCGCCCGCAGCTTTTGGCCTCGAAGGCCGGCGGTTGCTGTCCACATGCTGTAAGGTGTCGCGCAGATCCAGTCCGCGAGGGTCTTCCAGAGAGCTGCTAAAGTGGATGGGGAGTGTCTGGGGAAGAGGAAGGAGAGAGGTAGGGTGCGACGAGGGGGGTATTCATACTCTGAGATGCTGCAGAGTTTTTTCCCACGCGCGACTCAAACACTATGTCGATAAGCAGAGCCGATCTGAAGCCGTTGCAGTTGCGCCTACAACGTCAGACGAACTAGTAGGGTGAGAAGGGTCCCTAGAGACCCCGGATATGACCACGGTTCCGGGCCAAGGGCCCACCAAGGCCCAAGCGAACCAAGCAATGAGAGAAGAGTGACAAGGCCAGTGCCGCGGCAACCGCCACCGACGTCAAGCGATCCCCAAGCCCGCGAAGGCTCGGGAGCAATCAGCATCGTCATAAAGCCTATTTCCCACCGCGGAAGGATTCTCACCAGCGCGGTCTTGGCGAATTGGTCCCGAGCCTTTGAGGGCTAGGGTCGGAGGCGATTACCAATTCGCGGCAAGGTTTTAGCCAATATTCGTTCTTGGTCTGGAGTCACTACAGGCATAAGTGTTTTCGTACCGCAGTAGACTGCAGTCAACATAATTAATCGTGATAATTAAAGCCCTGTCGAAAACTGCACTAGCGCTTTGATTTTTTTGTCGATTTTTTTTTTACACTTCTCGCCTTGCAGGGAAGGGAAATTTCTGAGGAATAGGATTGGAAGGATCGCACGAGATGACCTCGTCGTCACCGTGGGATCCCGAATAAAGTCTGCTATAACTCCTAGCGAGCCCTGGGGCACCGCAATGTCCGCAAGATGGGGGATTTGTGACTTGTGGAGGCGAGAGGGTGGGTCAGTCTCATTTCCAGCCCTTTTTGCGGGATGTTGGAGACACTCCACACCGCGCACAAGCCTTCTGGCTCGTCTTGACCGGAGGAATACAGCCGAAATTTCTTGGTACTCTCCGCTTTTCCACTCCACATTGAGCTTTACACCGCAATGATATTGGCTGCGTTCCCGCGACTTATTCGTGTTATTCGCTTTCAATCGGTCACGGACTCTATGCCTGGCGGGTCCAGTTGTGGTCACCACGTGCAGCGCGTGTGCGGCGTAAATTGCGGGTCGTCACCGCCGTGGTTGTCGGTAACTGCAGGCCCGCGCCCAAACGCCGAGGTTTTGACTGCTGTCCAGACGGCCACTCCGGCCGAGTCAGTAGTCTCCTAGAGCGCCCTGCAGGTGTTCCTACGGCGAGTAGACTTTGCGAGATTTTCGTGGACCGTTTGTATCCCTCGTGGAACCCCAACCACGAGATCTCCAGAGTGAGAAGACGTGGTGGGGCGCGGGGATTGCAAATTGACGAGCTTGGGCCGACGTTTCAAGCTCACAACTGGCTTTTCAACAGCAGGATCGCGAGTGGTCGCGGGAAGCGCGCGGTGGTCGGTCCTGTTGGGGGCCGGATTAACTACATGGCACCCAGAGCGACGAGGACCATTCCCTACTCAATCGACATTGCGCCGCGAAAATATGCCATTGACATAGCAAAGCCTGAACTACAGACAAGCAAATGCCAACCTGGAGCGTGGGTCCAAGCACCGGCGACAAGACTAGCAAAGAACAGAATTTCGCACAAGACATTGCCAACCCCTAAGTATATACCAAGCAACTTCGACGAGCCCCCCAGATCCACCTCGAAGACAAGCCCTTGCCAATGCGGAGTATACAGACAAGCAACGTCGAACAGATCAGTGTGGAGCCTTTTGACAAGCAAACGCCAATGCGTGGAGTATGGGGTGACAAGCAGCTTGGATGAGAACTGTCGCAAGGCGCCCAGGAAACACCGCAGTGCGTGTACTGTGAGAGCGGTGGCCGTGCCCAGGTTTCAAGCCAAACAGCTGGCCATCAACGTGTATGGGCTCGTCCAGAGACTCTTCATCCCTAAAGCGAAGGCGAATGTCCTTTGGCTGCTCTAGTAGGGTTTCATGCGGGATGTTCTAGACCTCCATAGCGGTCGGGGATGGTTCGTGACTGGAAGCTCACGAGTCATCATGACCAGCAGTGCGTCAAACACCAAAGATGCCCTTGAGCAGAGCAAGATTCGCAGACTGCGATCGCCATCATGCACGACCACCAATCACAAGTCGGATGAGCAGCGTGATGAAAGCACATTCATCGGGTAAGGGTAGGCGTAAGACGTGCGTGGGTTGCCTGTATACTGGACTTGATCATATGCGTAGTAGGGTTTCAAATGACATAGGGCCATGTCGCAGCCAGAGGCGGATGGATCGGTGGTCATGATGACCTATCCTACGTGTCGGCCGGCCAGGACACCTCACTGTCTCTCAGGCTCGGTAGGCGGCACATCGACGAGATCTGTGGTGAGTGTGTGAACACGGATCGGACGGATCAGTGCGATCTATGCTGCCAATGTTGCGAGTTTGAAAGTCCGCAGCTGCCATGTGTCCGACTGTAAGCAAAGATCGCGATTTCGCGATGGCATCAGGACCGAGCTATTACCCTATGCTTCGCACGGCGGAACTGCTGTGAAGGCAATCGGCCGCTCAAGCGCAGCTGGGTAGATCCGCCACCGGCGATAGCGGACTTTGCGCATGACGTTTGCGATTTCTGGTGGGGAACCATTTCCGAAGGGCAGCACCTGGGAAGTCTGGATGATGTATTCGTGCGTACAGCAGCGTTCGTATTCTATTCTCTTGTGAACCTAGCAGCCGGGGAGATCAGCAAAGATACCAGCAATGTTCAGGTTACGCACCCCCATCAAAGGCGCAGCGCGACACGCCTGCAGACCGGCGTCCGCGTTCGCACGAGCACCTTTCACAGCACGGCAAAAGGTGCAGCATGCTGCATTTTCGTCCTCCCGCCAAAGCAAGGCGCAGCTATCGTCACCTTTGAATTTGCCAAAATGGTACGAGAAAAACAACGACCTGAGTAGCACTGCCAAAGCTGACATGCCGCAGGCTGCAAGAGAATTCGCATCTTCTCAAGCCGCCCGTCAACAACTACTGCGTTTATAATGACCCCATGACTGTGATGATTGTGGGGGGTCCAAACGCTCGAACTGATTACCACATCAACGAGACGCCGGAGTTCTTTTATCAATACAAAGGCCGCATGCTGCTCAAGACGGTGCAAGATGGCGAATTCAAGGACATCTATATCAATGAAGGCGAGCTCTTCCTCCTTCCCGCAAACACGCCGCACAACCCAGTCAGATTCGCCGACACTGTAGGTGTGGTACTTGAGCAGCCGCGTCCTGAGAGCAGTCTGGATCGGCTTCGGTGGTACTGTCAGAACTGCGGTGACAAGGTCCACGAGGCGAGCTTCCATTGCACCAATCTTGGAACACAGATAAAGGAAGCGGTGAACGCCTTCAAAGAAGACACAGAAAAGCGAAAGTGTGGGAAATGCGGCGAGGTGTGTGATGTTGCACCTAAGCCTGAAGTGATGGAGAAGATGCGGACCGCCCCTTCATAAGGCTTTCCAAGTGTCGCAGAGGGGATATGGGGCGGGTGTCTATGATCTGACATTATTACTACCTTCCTCGCGGCACATCTGGCCATTGCTAAAGTCATGCACCTTCGCCACCAAGGAGTAGAATGAGCAGTGTCTCGGCTGAGCTTGGAGGGTACCTGCCATATCACCACCGCACTTGAACTTGCTGTGAGGTTCGCTTTCTGCGCTAATGTACCAGTCCCGGACGTGCTTGCTTGTCCTTGTCTTGAGCGGGCATCCAGCGACTTGATTCTCCGTCTCCATCGAGCATCACAACAAGATAGTTCAGTTTTCACAGCGCACTGCCGTCACCCAGCATGACGCCTCAGCCGTCGAAAGCCGGCAGCACGAATGGCCAGAACGATGACGACCCACGATACGCCACTCCCAGATGTCGACAGAAGAGGCGGAAACGAAGTCCTTGCGGCGACGAACCTTTGCCAGATGATAGCAGGTCACCTCGCAAATCCAGGACGTCGAGACGATCGCAAATAGCATCGCAGCCAACTGCGTACCAAGGTGACCCAGACATGCATGTTTCGCGAAATGCGCAACAACGCGCGGGTCGAAGGATACTTGGCCAGCTTGATCCTGAGCATGTCAACAATGTGTTACCTCAAATTCATCGCTCCTGGAGCTCGCCTGACTTGCAGGATGGGCAAGACTTGGCTGATTCCGGCAAGGCTCTCTGCAGAACCGATGTGTTCCACGGCGCTGTCAGTTTGAATCTGGCCATCTCTCGAGATCGAGATGGACATTCCTCCTGCATTCAGAAGCCACCTCGGAACATAGGAACGGTGTTGCCGCACTCCCAGACTCGGCTTTCGAATGTGCTGGACAAATCTCCAGCTACCGAGATTGCATTCAAGATGATATTCGCCAACCTTTTAGTTCACGAAACCACTGAAGTCGCCAAGCACGATCTGGCGGCTGCTGATCAATCTCTGTACATGGCTCCGACATCTACCGTTGACTTTGAGCAGCTTACGCAGAGTTGCTGCGCCACAAGATCCGGTATCATCCCAGATGCTCTTCAAGATCTGGTCGACGTCATGCTACGCTCTCGACCGATCGGAAAGGCTGTCTTCACAATCTCACTCTCACCATTCCACGGAATCAACGACTACTTCGCTCTCCTTGCTTTGCGCAACATGATTTACTCATGGGGGAAGACGACATGCAGTGATGACCAGAGTCTACTCCAGACCATTTTGCTTATCGCGGAGATTGTTCGCGAATGTGCTCGCAGGCAGGCTTGGGATCTATCGCTCGTTAAAGCGCCATATGGTGCTACATCTTTGTTGCTGCCGGATCAGTATGCACACGCGAGCGAACTTGAGCCGGCACGTTTCCTATCAATGCCAACAGTAACGGGCGCCTTTGAAGGCTTGCAAGCTGGACCAAAGCTGCGTAGGCGGGATTCGGTTGCGGAGTTCGAGATGGATTTGGATTAGTTGAGCTCGTGGATGGCTTGGCAATCGTACAACAGCTACCTGAATAAAGAGGCTGAAGAACCTGGGACGGATTGGACATTGCTAAGCGTGCAAGAACTTGAAGACTGCTGGGGCGGTGGTAAGAGGAAGACAGGATGGAAACATTTTCGGTATCGTGCATGTCTGGCTTCATGGCGGACTTCTTCATGCAAGTGCTAAATTCGGACTTAGAATACAGTATGAGGCGGTATCAAGACATATCTCCCTTCTTGATGTTATGCTTAAGCCTCCAAATGTCTGTCATCAGGCACAGGAGACTCTTCAGAATCCCATCGTTTCGGTGTGCAATAGACTTTGGATGTTTCAAGCGTATTGCAGATGGCTTTCTTTGCTACATCCACAACCATTCCCATGAAATGACCCTCCACCCAGAATCCCCTTTCCATGGAAAGATCTTTCTATCCACCCACTCACCTGTAGAAATCGCATATCCTGCCAAGTGGACCCCATCCCGATCAGAAAATGGCGTCCCAAAAGCAAGCCTACAGCTTCGACGTCCTCCTCTCCCATCGCCACGGCATGCACACCAGCTCCATCTCCCGTCTCGACTCCTTCGATCTCGCCTCGGAGGCCAGGAACAACAATTTCAGAACCCTCCAGCTCCCGTCCGACACCCAGAATCTCCTGACCGACTTCGCTTGTCAATGGGTCTACCTCAACCCCGGCCTGACTTTCTTTCAGATCCAGAGTCTAGCCTGCTGGATATTGCGCAACGCATGTCGACTCGTCGAATCCAAGGATGAAAAGCTTGGCGCATCAATCGCTCAGGGTGGGACCGGACGCGAGAAGCTTCAACCTTCGCTTGTAGCCCCTCCGCGTCCAAAAGGGTTGACGGCGATAATCCGATTCTACGCCGTCCTGTCCCCACCTAGCGTCCAAACAGAGCGGTTTCCCGACCGCGAGACGGCGTGGGAGATGCTGGCAGGACTGCACGAGCACTTGTCCCTAGCGCAGAAATTCTTCCATCAGCGAGCAATTCTGAAGGAACGCCCGGCGGAGTTGGTCAAGAGGTGTTTCGTCCTGCCCGTATTGGAATTCTGCCTTGCCGATTGGGCGATATCCCGGGGCCGAAAGGGGGCTTTGCAGCAAAGGGAGACAGAGGACTATTCGGCGCGATCGCTGATGGAGGAGATCAAGCGTGACATCCGACGAGAGACGGTCGAGCGAGTGAGCGTAGGGCCTAGTCTCCAGAGACACAGGATCGCTGGCGGGAAACCCTCTATCCAGCACCCGACCGATCGAGTCCCACTAGAAGGAACAGATTTCTGGACCCTTCCCCGGCCACAGTCCCAACTAGGCCCCATCCGCAAGCCTACGAGCTCAGCAGACGCTGCGGACGAAAGCCGACGCCTCGACATCGCAGGCCCGATCGTATCCGCCTTCGGAAGAGCCGAGTCACTGGTCAACTTCCAGATCTCGATATCGCCGCCCACGCCTCCTCCTTCGCCCTTTCGGCCGATCTTACCCGCAACCCCGCCGCCTACGCCGCCTGCAACGCCGCCTGCAGACACGACAGCGCCCGCAAGGCAGGACTCGCTGCCATCTGCTGAAGAGCAAATAGATGGATCTCCGGGTTCGGGGGATGCGAGGCAAGGGGAAGATGGTGCAGCCGAGGAGCACGTGCGGAGCGAGGCTCCCGGGCATGAGAAGGTGAGGCGAGAAGAGGAGCCAGCTTGTCACGTTCGGCCTCCGAGGTTGTCGATGCCAGGGTACTGTGTTTGTTGCGGCATCATCGCTTCGTCGAGCCGGCGTTGAAAGGGTTTGAGAGAGAGAGAGGGGGTTTATTGGTCATTTTGCGGAAAGGTTCTGTCGAATGTCACTAGATTAGTGATGAGAATCGCTTTGGTTTCGGAGCGTGGTTTTGCATTTAATTGGCTCCTGTGAGATGGTGGCAGGAATGGAGATCCTTAGCATCTGGGGGGTTGGGTTGGACTAGACTGTGTTTCTGTGAAAGATTCCTGCGGAAAGGACGAGATAGATGGTTGATTGGATTTCATCGTGTTAGACTGGTTGGCTGTCATCAGGTAATTCATGGTCGCTAGGTTTACTGTACAAGCATTAATACATTCTGCGTGCCATGAACTTAGTCCTTAATTCTGATCACGCATTCTGGATGACGGAAGTGGGGGGAGGGAGGAAGTGAAAAGCATCATCGCGGGCGTATAATATCATCCTCGACTACCCTACCCCCGCCCTCATGCAAAACCATAGCCTCCCTCCTCCGTCTGCGCCTCTCCACTTCGTCATCCTCGGCGAGCATTCGAGGTCTGGAGTGAAGCCCGCCAACGACCTCCATCCCCGTACGCCTTACAGCACCGCCATCAAGCATTCCCGAATCGATGAGCTCCGGCAAAGTCTCAGGCATCCATTCGATGCCCGCGAAGTCGTCCTCGTCAGCATCATCACGGAGTCCATATCCCCGTGAGGGACGGTCCGGGGTCCAAGGCATGTCCAGCGTCGGATCCCGATCAGAGCCCGGCGGCAATGGCCAGTCCTTCAAGAAAGCGATGGCGGTACGGGCCTGCGAACGGAGTTTGGGGTCGGACGAGTAGGCATCCTGGGCGAGCATTTCCGAGGCGGATTTGGCGGACGCGAAGCGGGTGACGATGAGGGAGATGGCTGAGTTGGCGATGTTAGGGTTGGGAGAGTCGGCCAGGATTTTTAATGTCTCGACGGAGATTGCTTGGGTCTTAGAGTTAGTTGGAGGTGAGTCTGGGGAAAGGTGGGTTGTAGCGGGGAGTAGATACAGTCTTCGGGTGACTTCTGGTCACGTTCTTCGCGGTCCTCATATTGGGCCGGGTCGATCTCGGTCAAGCGGACTGTCTCTTGGATGCTGTTGCGTAGCTGGCGGGCGGCGAAGAAGAGGAAGACGCCGAAGCCTAGCCAGAGCCAGCGGTCGTCGATGCGCGGAGCCATGAGGGTGGCACACCAATCGAATTGAACCGTTTCATTGCGGATACTGGTCAAGTCATGTTGGTATTTTCTTGCACTTGGCGAGCACCGTAAATAGAAGTGTAACCGTGAGTGTTCGACCAGATGTATATTGATTGAGTAGCATAGTCTCAACCGTCTGATGTTGATGAAGCCGACCTGCAGGCGCCGCCTTCGTTCCCACTGCAGCCCACGCGGCGGTCCGCACCGCCTCCACACCATCCGCGCTACCGGCGGCCTTCGCATCTCCAAAAGCTCAGAAAAAGTTCGGCAGCTGTGAAGTGTGAACGGTAGAAGAAGAACACCATACAAGAGGCGTTGCGTCTCCACCAACCCCCGTCATGCCACCTTCTCAGCTGAAGTCGCTCAAGAAGAGCTTGCATGACCAGGGCATCGTTGGCCCACAGAAGTCCAAGAAACAGAAAAAGGCGCAGAAAGGCAAGCAGTCGCACCAGCAGGATCGCGCCGCTGCACTCCAGTCCATTCGCGATTCCTTCAACCCCTTCGAACTGCGTCAGGCCAGTCGCCCGGCCAAGTTCGACAGCGTCAGCCATGCTTCAGCGAACAGAGCAGCAGCCGGTGGGAAGTACAAGGATGTGCTGCACCGTCCTGGTGCCTCCAAGAGCGCAGGCGAGGAGATGCGAAAGCGGCAGTTGTTGCCTGAAATGCAGCGCAGGAGCAAAGTCGGTGGACTCGTGGACAGGAGAATTGGTGAGGGCGATCCAGGCATGACGGCGGAAGAGCGAGCTGTACAGCGGTTTGCGCGCGAGAAGAGTGGGAAGGGCGGAAGGAGCATGTTCGATCTCGAGGGCAGTGATGATGACGAGCCTACGATGGGTCTGACTCACGGCGGCAGGAGTCTGAACGATCTTCAAGCAGACGACTTTGGAGACATGTCGGGTGGCGAGGATGGTAGTGGGAGTGAGGACGAAGGCTTCATGCGCCGAAAGCGAAGACGGTCGAATGAGGATGAGGTGGACGACACTGAAGATGCTGAGCCCGAACCTGAGAGGAAGAAGACCAAGAAAGAGGTCATGGAGGAAGTTATTGCCAAGTCTAAAATGCACAAGTATGAACGGCAGAAGGCGAAGGAAAATGACGAAGATCTGCGCGATGAACTGGACAGTGGAATGCAGGATATGCTTGCCCTCCTGCGTGGCCACAAGCCACCTCCCAAGCAGATCCAGCAAGAGGCCGAGGCTGCCCTTGCCAGTGGCGACGGTCCTGCAATGAACCCAGACAGGCAGCGTCTACTTGATGGCATGGATCGAAGCAAGGCTGATAAAGAATATGAGGTTCGTCTGCGTCAGCTGGCTCAAGACACCAGAGCCAAGCCTTCAGACCGCACGAAGACGGCGGAAGAAAAGGCCAAGGAGGAGGCTCTGCGCTTGAAGGAGCTGGAGGATAAGAGAGCGAAGAGAATGAGAGGAGAGCCTGTCTCAGATGACGAAGATGAAGACGCCGGGCCTGCCGGTGGAGAGAAGGAGCAGTCAGAGGGGGCGAGAGACGCTTTTGGTAACGATGAAGTTGGCGATGAGGCTGCTGAATTCGGATTGGCTTCATCGCTTCCCGCACCGAAGAGGGGCAAAGAAAAGGACAAAGTCCAGCATGATGACGAGGATGAATTCGATGTCGATGAGGATCTCATCGCCAGCGGGTCCGATGTCGATGTCGACGAAGACTCAGAGCTAAGCGACGCGTCTTCCGACGAAGACGACGCTGAGCAGACCGATCCAGCTGCAACGCGAGACGAAGAAGAAGACGACGAATTCGTCAAAGGCGTCTTTGGCCCTGACGCTGCTGCCTCCCAGCCAGCTTTGACAGGCGCAAATGGGGTTCAGCCCTCAAGCAAATCAACCACAGGTGGTCTGGCATTTACATATCCCTGCCCACGTACCCACGCGGAGCTCCTGAACGTCGTGGAAGACATCCCTGTTACCCAGCTGCCTACTGTCGTTCAGCGGATTCGTGCTCTCCACCATCCATCTCTTTCTGCTTCGAACAAGGAATCTATGTCGGACTTCTCTGCCGCATTAGTGGATCACATTGCGTACCTTGGCAACACTGGCCAGCCTCTGGCAGTCGTTGAGCAGGTGATCCGACACATCCACTCATTGTCCCGTACATATCCGACAGAGATTGCTGAGGCTTTCCGCAAGCACCTTCTAGCTGCGCATGAGCAAGGGGAGCTGAAGTCGGGGGATTTGATCATTCTGACGGCGATCGGGTCTATCTATCCAACCAGCGACCACTTTCATCAGGTTGTCACTCCAGCCATTACTCTCATGGGCAAATGGCTTGGGCTCAACGCCCCTGACACAGCTGAGCGAAGGGCTACCGGTGCATTCATAGTTGCCCTGTGTGTCAAGTACCAAGTCCTGGCAAAGAGATACGTCCCGGAAGCCATCAGATTCGTCCAGCGTACACTCTCCCTCAAACCCACCCTAAGCAGCGAAGAACTCCGACCATACCTCGACAACCTCCTATCCATGGCGGACCTCTGGAAAGACAAACCCGCCTTCCCGGAAATCTTCGCCCCCTTCACCCCTCTCCTCAAATCCGCCGGCGCAAAGAAAGACCACCAAACCCTCACCATCCTCCTCCAACAATCTCATCTCCGCCGGCGACCCCTGGAACTGCACCACCACCGCAAACAGCCGATCCCGACCCGGATCCCCAAATTCGAAGAATCCTTCAACCCAGACAAACACTACGACCCGGACAAGGAACGCTCCGACGCGGCCAAATTACAGAAGGAATACAAGCGCGAGCGCAAGGGCGCCTTACGCGAGCTCCGGAAGGACGCCAATTTCGTCGCCCGCGAGCAGTTGCGCGAGAAGCGCGAGAGGGATGCCGAGTATGAGCGCAAGCACCGCCGGATTATTGCGGAGATTCAGGGCGAGGAGGGCAGGGAGGCCAAGGAGTATGAGCGGGAGAAGGCGCAGAGGAAGAGGGCGAGGGGGTAGGGTGGAGAGAATTCTATTTTATGGGGAGGGGGGAATGTGCAGAAAGTATTGTAGTTTTGTTTGCAATCTTAGATGCTTTGACTCTTGTCCATTTCTCGGTTTCGGGTTTTCGACGGGCCTTTTCCCTGTTGGGGTGTCTTTCAACATTGATCGATCCTGTCATGTGGTGCTGCGATGGAAGTTGTGGTTCGTTGCATATTCCCTCGTCCTAGGTAACCGTGTGATCGTTGTCCGGTATGCGTATGCAATGTGACAGATTGAGGTCGGATCAAGGATTTAGCTTACGAGGGGGAGAGCAAAACACCAGATCCTGGGCTTCGAAGAGAACCGAGCTACAAAGACTCGAAAGACACAGAGTATAAGAGAGCAAGCGATGTACCTAGTCGAGGTATGCAATGCTATTTCCTACTGTCGTCTTGTTGGCCAAGGAGACTGCTGCCCAAAGACCAGTCACCCTCCCGTAACCCTTGTCAACCCTAACCCTTGAACAGGTCGGAAACCCTATCGACGGGGCTGTACATCAATTAGGGAATAAATCCAGAGCACTGATGCTGCGACGAAGGAAAGACGGGACATGGGAATGAGACAATCTTCCATCGGCTGAAATGGCGGGCGGGCGGGCGGGGAGTATGTTGCAAGAGCTAGTGGTTTCCAAAAGTATTAATGTCGCCTGATCGGGCTAGACGACACACTCGTTCCAACGAGAACAGCCAACCCGACATCCTGGCTAGCTACTGTTACAACCCACCAATTACGAACAGTCTCAGATCACAACCCCATCAGCATGGAAGCTCATCATAAGCAAGCAGAGCCCCTCACGATCACAGGGCCACAAGAAACACCATAAACCCCACCAACGCAATCGCGACATCGCCACCAACGACCTTCAAGCCCGAGGCTCCGCCCTGGAACGCAGCAGTCTCGTTCGAAGAGCCAGCGCCTCCGCTAGACCCATTCCCCACGCCCGTCGCAATGGGACCACCCGAACTCGACATACCGGTCCCATTCATCGTCCCATTCGATGCTCCAAAGGGATTCGAGCCAAGACAGCCCGCGAAGACGGAGGCGCATAGGGCTTCGTTAGGATCGCCCGAGCTCCGACAGGCGTTGTATTGTAATTTGCAGACGGCCTGGCAATTGGCGAGTTGTTCGCCACAGCCGGCAGACTGGGGATCGGTGCTCGACATGCAGAGCTTGTGTTCGGATTTGCAGTCGCCGGCGGCGCTGGCGCTGACGGTGGGGGCGGTGGCGGTGGTGGTTGCGGAGACGAGGGTCAGGCTGCCGTCGTCGGTCGAGACGCAGACTTGGCCGCCGGGGTATTGGTGGGCTGGGTTGCAGGCATAGGTGGAGGAGGAGATGTTGGCGGCGGCGGTGAAGGTGTAGGTTTCTGTTGGAGATGCTGGGGGGGAGGTGATGGCGGAAGTGTCGTTGCTGCTGGGCGATTGCGCGAAGGTCTGGCCTGCCAATGCCAGCGCGGTGATCAAGAGCGTCTGCATGGTTGCAACGGCGTGAACGGGGAGGAGATGCCAAGATTGGATTGATTTGTATTGCCTGTTACCAGCGGCAAGGTCGAAGTTGTAAACCGCTCTGAGACTTCGTGAAGATGTGGTTCGGATAGAAACACTATGATGCCAAGAGATCTCCTTAGCAATTGTAGCCAAGATCCACAGTTTATGTTGTGTTAATCACTCACGCTCTGCTACCCTAACAACAACCGAATGAATGCGTCGCAACGATCAGTTGACGCGGCATGTGTACGTCTGTCTTCGTATTTGAGCGGTAAGGTTTGCGCTGATCCCCAGAAAGGCAGCCACTGCAAAGCTAATTTGGCTAAAAAGCCCCGCCCAGATCGAACAAGCCTTCCACGCTCGAATATGCCGCTCGCGTAAGTGTTTACGTTCTTGCGCAGCAAACAAAACGCCACGATCCGTATATTTGGAAATGGTACTAGTGAAAATGTGCCGGAGGCAGCGAAAGCGTGGAAGAATTTAGCGCATTCCAGAAGGTCTCCCAGGGCAACTTCAGCTGGATTGGGTGAAGTCAGCAGGTCGGTTGCGGATGACTGCGCAATAAGCTCGAGATCTGATCGGTACCTGTGTACGATACGGGGTCGCCGTGATAGTTCCGTGAGCTTCTCAGGGCGTATCGAATGCAATGGAGCAGTTTCGTCCTTCGTATTGATGGGCACCCCGGTGCATCTATTATTGTGATTTTCGGTCCCAGACAGACTGTGATGTCAAGAGCGAGAATAGCATCAGACCGACGAGACGGAGCACCAAAGAATTGGTATGTAATGTAGCGGTCCCAGTTGCCATGTCGAGCATTCCATCTTGCAGTATTGCCTTTTTACCATCTCGAAGACCAGCAGCGTTACACCAGTATTCTTACTTCTCTCGCAATGTTCGGCACAGCAATCACTTCAGCGATAACGCTTTGCGCTCTTTTCTGTTCACCAAGCCATGCCGGAGCTTTGACGAAACGGGCAACAGTCGCCCCTGTCATGGGCGGCCAAAACTTTCCGGACCCGTCAATCATCAAAGTCAGCGATGGATGGCATGCCTTTAGCACGAATGGCGGTCCTGGGAAGAGCGTCCATGTTCAAGTCGCATTTACTCCTGATTTCAAAAATTGGCAATTCCGCGGCACCAAAGATGCCATGCCGAAGCTCGCCTCCTGGATAGACCCAAACAGTCCTCGAGTTTGGGCACCGGATGTGAATCAGCTGAGTGATGGAAGCTTCATAATGTACTACACAGCAGCACTCAAGTCGAAAACGAATCTGCACTGCCTTGGGTGGGCCAAAAGTACCGGCGGCGTAGAGGGGCCGTATGTCGATAACAGCAATCAGCCATGGATTTGCCCAACAAATATTGGCGGCGCTATCGATCCATCCGGCTATGTCGATCCTCAGAACCGGCGATGGCTGGTGTACAAAGTCGACGGCAACGCAATCGGTCATGGTGGCGAATGCGGCAACACGATCCAGCCGATCGTTCCAACACCGATCATGCTCCAGCAAGTCGGCCAAGATGGTCACACGCTCATCGGTAGCCCGCAGCAGTTGATCACTAACGGGGCGCTGGATGGTCCGTATGTCGAGGCGCCTTCTCTGACAAAGATGGGCAACAAATTCGTCCTGTTCTTCTCGAGTCAGTGCTTCGCCACGCCCAAGTACGATGTGAGCTATGCGTTGGCCGACAACATCAATGGTCCGTACACTAGATATGGTCCGCTGTAAGTATTTCCATGGAGGCCGCAAAGGTCACGTCCAGCATGCTGACGCTGTTGTAGCTTTGTCACTGGAAGTTACGGAATGACGGCTCCGGGCAGTCTCGACATTGCTGTCAATGGCGATCACGCTGTATGGCACGGGTGAGTCTCCTAGTTATTCGCTCAAGCCCAGAAACGTCTCGCACAGTGCTAACACTCTGTCAGAAACTATGGCTCCGGTCGTGCCATGTACACAGGGATACTGAAGTTGAATGGGAACCAGATAGTCGCGACGCTCTCGTAGTCTTGATTTCTTTCTTTGTCAAATGGATCATGATGGCCACTGTGTACCGAATTCAATACAGTCACCTCCCGTGCCAGTGACAAGGTCTGAAGGTCATTCTAAGAAGATGTGCAGACGTACTACGTACATATGGCCTCGGATCGGAGCTGGCTCAAGGACGGGAGTGCCAGGAACCCCGAGCTCCCGACGTCGGCCTAGACGCAGTCGTGGGTGCCTCAGGCGTGAAATATTTTGTCTAACCGCCGCCATTCGATGGAAGTTTCAGTTTTTGGTGCAAGTGTTTGGCGAGTCCAGCATCGCAGGAGGGGAATCTCTGAAATCATCTTGCGAAAGGAGACCAGGCTATACTTCTGCCGCCGTTTTCGCTGCGAGGACGTCGACTGCGGTCGCGACACTCGCCTTCATCCCCATCCCACCAACCCATTGGGTCTTGGTCCCCGCTTGACTCATCCACCCCCACTTCTGGTCAACTTGAACAATAGCCACCACGATTTTCACCCGCGCGCTTTTCCGGCGCGGTCTTTCACTTCAATTCTCCCCGACACCTAGAAGGTTTTATAGAATGGCGTTGAACGCCGCTTCCCACAATGCCACGGGCGAAAAGACTGGCCCGGTCTCTGGCCAGCCGCCTCAGCCCTCAGACGAGGCCAAGTCGGCCATCCTCGACTCCTCAAACCAGGATCCGAAGGGCGTGAATGCGCCGGGTCAGGATGGTGGCGACAAGAATGGCGAGAAGAAGGAGAAGACTGAGCGTGAACTTGCTAAGGAGAAGGCGAAGGCAGAGAAGGCTGCCAAGTTGGCCGCGAAGCAAGAGAAGCAGAAAGCACAACAAGCGGCCTCAGCACCCAAGCAGAAGGAGAAGAAGAAGGGCCAAGAGAAGCTACCGCCGTACAAGGAAGCAACACCCAAAGGCGAGAAGAAGATATTGCAGCCATTGGATGACGAGTACCACAAGGCCTACATTCCTTCGGTCGTCGAGAGCGCATGGTACGATTGGTGGGAGAAGGAGGGTTTCCATCACCCCGAGTTTGCGGAGGACGGCAATGTCAAGAAGCCTGGCTCGTTCGTGATACCCATCCCGCCTCCTAACGTCACGGGTGCTCTCCACATTGGACATGCTCTCGCAACAAGCTTGCAGGATGCCTTGATTAGGTGGAATCGTATGAAAGGTCTGACCGTGCTGTACGTGCCGGGTTGCGATCATGCAGGTATCTCTACGCAGAGCGTCGTCGAGAATATGCTCTACAACCGGCGGAACGGACTGACGAGGCACGATTTGGGCCGCGAGAAGTTCGTAAACACTGTCTGGGAATGGAAAGAGGAGTACCACGTCAAGATCAACAAGGTATTGAGGCGGCTGGGTGGTTCGATGGATTGGACGAGGGAAGCCTTCACTATGGACGAGAACCTCTCCGCAGCTGTTCGTCAAACGTTTGTGCAATTGCACGATGAAGGCCTCATCTACCGCGCGAACCGACTCGTCAACTGGTGTACGCGTCTCACTACCGCACTTTCCAACCTCGAAGTCGACCAGAAGGAGCTTGAGGGCTCAACCAAGCTGGACGTACCAGGCTACGACAAGAAGATCGAGTTTGGTTGCATCTGGAACTTCAAGTACCCCATCGACGGCACTGAAGAGACCATCGAAGTTGCCACTACTCGTCCCGAGACCATGCTCGGAGACTCTGGTGTTGCTGTGCACCCATCAGATGAGCGGTACAAGCATCTCCTGGGCAAGCACGTGCGACATCCGTTTACTAAGCGCCTCCTTCCCATCTTCGGCGACGACACCGTCGAGAAGGACTTCGGTACTGGTGCCGTCAAGATCACACCCGCACATGACTTCAATGACTTCAAGCGTGGTAAGGAACACAACCTTGAGTTTATCAACATCCTCAACGACGACGGCACCATGAACTCGAATGCCGGTCCTTTCGAAGGTCAGAAGCGCTTTGATGTCCGGTACACTGTTATCACTGAGCTTGAAAAGCTTGGGCTTTTCGTTGGCAAGGCCAACAACAAGATGGTGATCCCGCTGTGCTCGAAGAGCAAAGATGTCATTGAGCCAGTGCTGAAGCCACAGTGGTGGATGTCCATGAAGCCACTCGCGGAGCCGGCATTGAACGCTGTGACCGACGGCACCATCAAGATCAAGCCTGAGAGCGCGGAGAGGCAGTACCGACGATGGATGGAGAACATTGACGATTGGTGTTTGTCCCGCCAACTCTGGTGGGGTCACCAGGTACCTGCATTCTACGTGAAGATGCAGGACGGGCCAGAGTTCGATACTGACGCAGACCACTGGGTGTGTGCACCGGATGAAGCTCAGGCGAGGGAGAAGGCGCAGAAGAAATTCCCAGGCAAAGAGTTCACACTGGAACGAGACCCCGACTGTTTGGACACATGGTTCTCATCCGGTCTATGGCCCTTCTCAACTCTTGGCTGGCCTAACAAGACCAATGACCTCGAGAAGCTGTACCCGACTTCAGTGTTGGAAACCGGCTGGGATATTCTTTTCTTCTGGGTGGCTAGAATGATCATGTTCGGCTTGAAGATGACCGGCAAGGTACCCTTTACTGAGGTTTACTGCCACAGCTTGATCCGTGACTCAGAGGGCCGCAAAATGTCCAAGTCTCTCGGCAATGTCATTGACCCAGTTGACATCATGGACGGTATCGCTCTAGAGGGCCTTACCGACAAGTTGAAGGTTGGTAACCTCGCCGCCAAGGAGATCGAGCGCGCAGCCAAGTGGCAGAAGCAAGCATTCCCAGACGGCATTGATGAGTGCGGTGCCGATGCCCTCCGCTTCTCCCTCATCAACTACACAACTGGTGGCGGCGACATCAACTTCGACGTGAAGGTCATGCGCAGCTACCGCAACTTCTGCAACAAGATCTACCAGGCTACTAAATTCGTTCTTGGAAACCTGCCGCAAAACTATACCCCGCCTGCAAAGGGCGGCAAGTCTGGTAACGAGAGCTTGCCAGAACGGTGGATTCTGCACAAGCTTACCCATGCTGCGAAGCGTGTGAACGAGGCTCTGGCTGAGAGGGAGTTCAGTCAAGCCACCCAATCCACGCACCAGTACTGGCTCTACGAGCTATGCGATGTGTACATCGAGAACAGCAAAGCCATCATCCGCGACGGCTCCGAAGCAGAGAAGAAGAGCGCCCTTGATACCCTGTACACCGCTCTTGATGATGCTCTGAGGATGATGCACCCCTTCATGCCCTTCCTGACCGAGGAGCTGTGGCAGCGTCTCCCAAGGCGACCGGGCGACAACACGAAGTCTATCGTCGTGGCAGCGTACCCACAGTACGACCAGAGCATGGACGACCCGAAGAGCGAGCACGATTACGAGATCATCCTCGGCTGTTCGAAGGGTGTGCGTAGTCTGATCCAAGAGTGCAGCATCAAGGAAGACGGCAAAGCTTTCGTGCAGCCTCTGAATGAGGATACGTACCGCACGGCTTCTGCTGAGCAGCCCGCCATCAAGATCCTTTCAGGCAAATACCTCTCCGAGCTAACCGTCCTCGAGCCCAGTCAAGGCCCACCGGCAGGATGTGTGGTCTATCCAGTCTCTGCCGATGTTGCCGTGTTCCTGCAACTGCCCGGTTCGGTCGATGCACAGAAGGAGATTCAGAAGATGAAGCCCAAGATGACCAAGGCCGCCGATGCCGTCAAGCAGCAGCAGACGGTGTTGGGCAGTCTGAGCCAGCAGGTTAGCGAGGAGGTCCGGAAGAAGGAGGAGCTGCATCTCAAGGACCTGCAGAGCGAGCAGCGTATGTACGAGGAGAGCCTGGCACGGTTCGAGCAAATGAAGCTGCAATAGGCGATAGGCTCAGAAGAGTAGCTAGTGCTCTGCGAAACCAACATCCAATAGCGTTACATTACAATGGCAAGAAAAATTCCCGCTCGGCTCGTATTTTGCCTTTCCCAGCGCTTTGGTTCCGCTACCTACGATGTGTGAAGTCCCTTCTTGTGCAAGATCACTTCCGCTCCCGACTTGATGCCCAATGTGGCGTGCGCCTCTCGGCGGTAAATTGACCTTCTAGAAGCTGTGAGGATGTCACTATTAATTGTCTTTGGCACAGTCAAGTTCAGCGACGTGTCCCCAAAAGAGTATTTGCACGGATGATGTGCAGAACAGTATTTCCCTCGCGTTTCTGTGACAGCTAAGAGCATGACATGCCGGACATGTTAAAATCCCACGTGCTGTGGCTCTTTTGCCCCCCGGTCACGCCGCATGGCGCAAGGCATCCCTTATCCGGTACCTTGTGCTGATCCTTCTAATCAGCCTTGTTTGCACAGTCACAAACCCAGTGTATCAAAAATGCCAACGGATCTGCTAGCCGACAGTTTCAGTGGGTCAATAAGTGACACATTGGGGGATTCCTTTGTTACTCCAACTTGGCCCTGGTGTGTCAAGCAGGGCCAACGCTTGCGGATGGAAAAGGTTCAGAAACGTTCAAGGAAAGGTTGGATTCCAGCTGTCACTAAACCCCGAATGCATATGTTTCTCGCTTAGTGCATCGTTTTGGAATAGCCTTGCCTCCTGGGTAAGACCGCGAGATGCAGGTACAGTGTCAGCCGAAGAGCCCCTGATGCCGCGGCCCTGTGTTCATGTCTAGGTAAGGGCAAAAAGGCTCGTCGCTAGTAGGTTGCTTCACCGCCAGTCGCGCGAATCAGGTCCAGGATTTCTGGGCTGTGTTTTAAGGGATTTGCTCGAGCTGGAACTGGAAAACCTCCCACCTCAGCCTTAACGCAGTGGTGGCGTTCCGCCGGGGTAGCACGGCAGGGGACTGGGCTGGCATGCTCCTATTCGAGTTCGCAAAACATGACCCCGTTTTTCCCACAACTTCATGCTAACGTCTCAGCTTTCCGTGGGTGCACCAGCAGGGCTCCTCTTCATTGGGTGTCTAGCAGTATTGTCCCTACCAAACTTGAGAAAGGCCATCGTGATCTACTGAGGCCTTTTAATGCTCGTGGCGACTGACTTACATTGGCAGAAGCTGCAGGTTTCCGGCGAAGGGGAGGGGGTCCGCCTCTTGTTCGTCTTGGTCAGTAATGCAGTGCGACGTGAAAGCGAGATTGCGGTTCCGAGGTCTCTACCGACGTCACGGCTACGGTGGCCGGTGCATGGCTTCCATGAAGCTTCTTTGGCTAATGAGCGCGCACAGTGCTTACCGACGTGAAGGAAGAATTCGGGGATTGCTTTCCATGGCGCCAGCGAGATGCCTCCCCGTCGGTATCTTACATCGGTCCGGTGGACCAGCGACGTGTGCTCGGGCACGATGTGCCAGATTCGACCCTCAGACTGGGGACATCCTAAACCGGTCAAGGTGGTACTTCGTCGCGGAAAGCTCTCGTGTAGCAATTACAATTGATCGTACCTGGACGGCCGGCCAAGCGGACCGTTTTCCATCGCTGCAGTCATGACAGTGTTCAGCGTTGATCATGCGACGAACCTACGGGGTAGGGGGAAAGTCGCCCGCTGGAAGCCCGCTCAGCACGCGATGATCAGGGAAGCCAGCGCCTGGGTGGTAGCACGCAGGAACGCCACATCAATGCGAGACCGTCCGCATTCGAGGAGGCGCGCGTGCTAGCGCTGAAAAACCCGCGCAATGACAGCATTCACGACTCCTCGCGGTTTGACGCCACAGCAGACTGACTGACCCTTCCGCCTGACAGAAAACTCACGATGGTTACACAGGGGCCCTTTCCCCCCTCGGCTAGCTATCCCCGGACACCCGATATGGGGCCAGCGAAGCTCTCAGTAAACTCCGGGTCCTGTTACACCCTGAATCGCACTGCTCCCGTCGGTGGAGGGGAAAGGGTGACTTCGAATTGGAAACGTGCTGCGGCTGACCATGCTGTGAACGTGGCCGTCTGGGCTCTCCTTTCCTATGAGACCAGAATGTATAAATCTCACCCGTCGCCGTCCACGTTTGAACGCCAGGATCCGTTTGTGCCTAGAAACTGCGCTGAGACGAACCGGCAGGAAACCCCCTACCAAATTTTCAAAAGAGCCCACCTCACCTTAAACGTCCAGCCGACCAACCTTGGCTCTCATGAGCTCGTTGAGAACTGCAACCAGCGTCTCTCGTCCCAAACACGACGCAGGCAACGGTGTCAAAAATGACGAGGCGTACGTGAGCTGCTGCGATGGCATCAACCACACGACCTCCCCTTCTAATTCGTAGAAAAACACAGGGCAAGTGTCAAGTCGACCTGCGGGACGGTGACGGCGCACCACCACCACCACCATGGCACCAAGACCCAGCGGACTGCACCGGAATCGCGGGACATCAACGCGGCCATGTTCACGCAGGGACTGAAAAGCCGGGAGACCGATCCCTACTCCGCCATCGACGTCTACCTCAAGCAGACGAAGAAGCAGGATCCGTACCGCAGCGGGAAACATTAGACCCCGGCGATTTTCTTTTGGGCTAATGGGCTTTCCGGGGGCGCTTTTGCACATACCTGCTGCCATATCATTTTCAGCCGTGATCGGGAAGATTTCGACGCAATACCATTCATGCCTCATTACATACCGGCCGATCACCGCAACTTTCGGTTTCCATTGAAAAAACGACATTAGTAACGAATCACGCGAGGAACAACCTTTCAGCTTCGGAAGAGCGGCACACGCCACTATCCAGGACACCCTGATTCTTTCCAGACCTTCGCTACATGCATCAGCATACTTCTCTTTCTCGGGCCGCGTTTGGGAAATACGGTTCATCAACATGTAGATGTCTTATCGCATCCAATCGTGTAGATGTTTTTGCACCGCTTTGTGTGAGCATGGAGATCATATCATTAGCTTGGGGTATCTCTCTCATGTACGTTAGCCATTCGAGGAATTGCTTGATCCTTGGTCTTTTTTTTTTTTTTTTTTAAATTCTTCCCTTGAATTTCCCTTCGGTTCTTGTCTTTCTTGATCCTTCCATCAGGGCCTTGGCTTCGTTGAACCCTCCCATGTCTTCTTCACCATCATCCCACGCCCCGAATCATTCAACCTTGAAAAGATACGTTATGCGTCGAATCCGGATTGACACTACCATCGTTCTGACCCACGTGACTGTTGCAAAGGCAAGGGTTGTGGCTTTGATCGAGCGTATTGCATTCTCCACGAGCCATACCGTATTTGGAGAGGAATGTTTGATAAGGCAGCGGTTCACTTGGCATGACCTTTACCAGGAGGAGATCGGAAGAGTACGGAGCCATGTAAATGCGGAACCCGAGGCTATTCGTGTCAGGGCAAGAAAAGTTGGGCGCACGTGCAACGTGAGTGATGTGTGGAGGTATGTTTCGATCACTGGTGGTTGGCCTTCGCTAGCTCGTTCGCTTCTGCTCGACGCACAGGTTCAAAGTACTGGTGGGCCATGGCCTCTTTTGCTGTTAACCGTTCCTACGCGAATGTTAGCCAAGCTTGCTCAGCACAGCGAGCACCGGTTTGCCTACCTGATGGTCGTATCGTAATAGCTTGTCAAGGAAGTCAATCGCATCGTTGGACACAAAACGCTGATTGTCCGAGTTGACGAATGAGTGCCAGCTCTTCTTCGGGAAGCGGCCAAGGATGTCGTCGTACTGGGCATCGAGCTCGATGTCATATTTGTCCAAGTAATCGAAAAGATCCTCCGTGCCTAGCACCTTTGCGATCTTCACAAGCTGGTCGCTGTTGCTGTTGCCGTGGAAGAACGGCTCTTTCCGGAAGATCATGCTTGCGAACATGGCACCTAGTGACCACATATCTAAGCTGTAGTCGTACTCCTGGAAATCCACTAGCAGCTCCGGGCCCTTGAAGTATCGACTCGCAACGCGCACGTTGTACTCTGTGCCCTCGTGGTAGAACTCTGCCAAGCCCCAGTCTATCAGCCGCAGCTTCCGGTTCTCATGATCGATCATAACGTTGTGCGGTTTCACGTCCCGGTGCATTATGCCTTTGCTGTGGCAGAAGTCCAGCGCTTTCAGCAGCTCGTAAATGTAGTATCGCACGTCATAGTCCAGAAGCTTGGGGTATAGTGTGCGGAAATCGGTGTTGTTGATATGCTCGAATATCAAGCTCGGCGTCTTGGATTGGCTGTCTCTTACCACGTCCAGCAGTGCCACTATGTTGGGCCCGCCTGACAGGTTCTGCAGAATCTTGATCTCACGCTTTATCTTCTTCTTCTTGACCGGCTTCAGAACTTTGATCACGCATTTCTGATAGTTCACCACGTTGATGCCCTCGAACACTTCGGAGTACTTTCCGCGTCCTGTTCACGGTGTCAGTACTCATCCCAGCCCGTGGTAGAGTATTTGCTGGCGCATACCAATCTTCTTGACCACCTCATAGTTCTCCAGCACGCCCCAGCTGATGTTGACGCTGTCATAGTCCCAGTATGCTCGGGGCATCTGCTGATTGACACTGGCGTACACGCGCGCCATTTATGCGGTTGGCGGGCTGCGTAGCCCAGCGAGGTCTCCAAAGTCGTGTCTCGTGAATATCACGCGCTCCAGTTCTCTCCGTAAGCAATAGCTCACCTCTGTGGCCACCAAAGATTCACTTGGACCGTCCGCAGCGCGTTGCGATCCTGTTGTCGTATAGAGTGGAGTTGTTAGATGTGAGTCGCATGTACATGGTCGAATCGAAGTCGTGGGCTGGTGGGGCAGGTTGCATCGCATCATCGGCAAGTTCCGAGAAGAATCTCGCCATTTTCAAACGGGCTCGTTATTCACTCTGGGGTATAGCATCTTAAAGTCTTCTCACCTCCTCTCCTCCAGCACTGCAATGGATCGCGATCTCATTCAGCGCTTGGCTGTTCCAGGTGTCACGCTTTTGATATGCTTTCTGGCGTATACTTCACAATGGCTGTTCCTCTACATTGAGCCTGGACCGTTACGGAAAGGAGATACCTACTTTTTCAATCTCCTAGTAGCTTGTCTTCTTGTTTGCTTCTACAGGACATGCTTTACGGACCCAGGACGGATACCGCAAAATTGGCGGCAGAATCTTGAGGATAAGCAAGATGGTCGCGATGACCCTCAGATATCCCAAAGGCAGCGCTGGTGCCGGAGATGCGAGACATTTAAACCCCCTAGAGCGCATCATTGCAAGACTTGCAAGCGGTCAGTCTTGATATGAGCACGCCGATCATTTTCTTTTCTGATAAATTGCCAGCTGCGTTACGAAGATGGACCATCATTGCGTCTGGACAGGTAGGCAACGCATCATGAGTTAAAAACAAGACGGTAGGTAACAGTTGGCTCTAGCGAACTGTATCTCGCACATCACACTCCCTCACTTTGTCCGCTTTCTCTCCTATACTGTTGCCGCCATGATCTATCTCGAAACCTTTCTATATACGCGTTGCGCCGTGCTTTGGAGGAACAGGCATATGCCAAGCGTAAGCATCATTCTCTCTGCTGGAAGCTCTGCGCTGACGTGCTGTCAGTATCTTGGGCCGAGCATGCTACAGCTCAGCCATTTATTCGTCCTTACAGTGCTGAACTCGCTTGTGCTATTTGGACTCATTCTGCTCCTTGGCCGGACTGTATGGTCTCTGACCCTGAACATGACGACGATTGAGAGCTGGGAAATCGAGCGCCATGAAGCCGTGCTCCGCCGCGCCCGAGTGCTTGGCGGCTACGTTGATGGGCCAGACGGGACCAGAGTGAGAGTTGAACACCAGGAGTTTCCATGGGACGTTTCATTCTGGTTCAACCTGTGCCAAGGGATGGGCACGAGCAACCCTCTCGCTTGGATTTGGCCTTTCGCGCCTAGTCCTAGTGTTGAGAGCGGCCTTGTCTTCGAGCACAACGGAATAGACGGTATGCATTCCTTCCCCATTCGCAAGCCTCAAGCTGCTGACATCAGAAGACCCAAGCAAACCATGGCCGCCACCCGATCCGGATCGCATGATGCGCGCGGTCCGAAGGCCTGCCAATGGTACTGGTTTTACGCAGCCAATGGATGTAGACTCGTTCCGTGCACGCCAAGCAGCGGACCTTGCGCGCTTCGAAGACGTGGATGGCGACTATGTCGTCCGCCGACGGCCTTTCCACGAGCGGCTGGAAGAAGGGCAAGATCAAGGTCGGAATCGTGTTTACGAGCTCGAAGACGATGCAGACGAGACACTGATTGTTGCGGAGAATGAAGAGGAGGAGGACGAGGTCGGTCCTCAAGTGCGCAGTAACGATGCGGGCGAAGAGGGTTGGCGTAACAAGGAAGGCGAGTCTCTGGCTGACTTTGGGGTAGACGAGGTAGCGGATTTCTATGATGAGGACAATGTGCCTTTGGCGAAACTGATGAGACGACGGAAGACTGCTTCGTAGAGATGTACCGATGCAAATGGTTGATTCCACTCTCTGCTTTTGTCTCATTCCTATTACAATACTATCTATATACTGTATTAAGTACATACCTATTTTATCTGCGCCCACTTCCCCGGATCTACAGCCATGAGGTACTTCACGTGTCGCGGTGTCGGCATCTCACGCTGTCGGCTAACCTGTTCGGTGATAGCGGGCCCGGGAAAGCCTATTATCAGGCGGGCGAAATAGTGCCAACCGGTGAAGAGGGCACTTCTATCTCCTCTCGCTCCTATTTTTAACAATCCACCTTCACCCATCAGTGCGCCCGGCCCTCGTCATTCGCGGTGGGGTCAGTGACAGTCAGCTATCAGCTATACCGCACACCGGCACGTCGTCCACCAACAAGCTTTGGCGCGTTTCTAGCTATTTTACGCGACAGAGCCCCCAAATCCATCCGCCTGGCAGAGGCAGCGGTGCACGCACGGGCGCAATTTTCCGCTCGTCGGCTGGCTGCGCTGCGCTGCTCAGCTCGAGTCGGCGCGACCGTTGGTGAGCGTTTGGGAAACGCCTTAGAGAAAGTCGCCTGGTGCGCAACGCGTCGAGACTTCTAGCTTCAGGGGAGGCGCACCACTAGAGACCATAATGGGTCGACGCAAGATCGAGGTACGTCGTGCGATGATCATCACGACGCGGATCGCCATGCACGCGTGAGACGGGCGCTGACTGACGTCTTGCCATAGATCAAGCCAATTCGCGACGACCGCAACCGGTACGCTGCCAACCGCCCCCAGGGCCTCCCTCGACCTGCTCCTCTATACTGACGCAACTATAGCTCCGTGACCTTCCTTAAGCGCAAGGGCGGTCTGTTCAAGAAGGCGCATGAGCTGTCCGTCCTCTGTTCCGTCGACGTCGCCGTCATCATATTCGGCCACAACAAGAAACTATACGAGTACTCATCGTCCGAAATCAACGAGATAGTAGGCAGGTTCCAATACTATGGCGGTGCGCACGAACATAAAGGCCCCGCAGATTTTGCGGATAAGGGCGGCGGAGATGATGACGAGGATGATGAAGGCGGGGACGAGGGACACGAGGGTGAGCAGAGAGGGACTCCTGCGCCGGACCAGCATCCCATGATGCATCCGCAGATGCAAAACCATCCCGGCTTCCAACATGTCAGACACGGCACTCCTGGAGCAAGCCCGCCAATGCCCAATGGAGCCATGCCACCGTTTGTAAGAGGTCCGTCGCCATTGCCACCAAACATGTCTAGGCCATCTTCAAGAGCATCGCAGCATGCGGCACAGGCGCACATGAGAAGGACAAGCTCGAACTTGGTGCCACCTCACATGCAACAGACGAGCGCTGCGCCTGTGCAGCCGACCTACGCGTACACACCCAATCCGCCGTTCTATAACCCGCAAGCGGCTGCACAGATGCAGGCAGCACAAGCAGCACAAGCACGCCCAATCCAGGCAGGACAACAAGCTACTTATCCGCCACCGTATCCGCCCCATCCTCCACAGGTAGTGCCACCGCCACCGGCGACGCATCCGCAATTACAGCATGCTTATATGCAAGATGCTAGGAGGTCCTCCGTGCCTCCAGCATATCCGCCCAACCCTGCACCTCATGCGCAAATGTCTCGTAACTCTTCAATGGAACATCTACAGCCGCCTCAAACGAGACCAAACCCTTCACCTCACCCTCCGCAGGGCTCAAATAGACCGACGCCATCGCCGCAACCGCCTCAGCAGCAATTTGCCAGCCCGCCTCTTCCGCAGCCCAAACCTCTGCCAGCCCACGCCAAAGCACACAGTATCTTCACACCCATTGATGATAGCAGGTCTATGCTTGCTCAGCACTGGGGATCGACAAGTAACGCAGAGTATCCAAAGCCCGAACCGTCCATCAAAGTTGAAGACGGTGGTCCACGATCAGCTAGCATAGACGTTGCAGCTATGCAACGAGATCGACAGAATGGCGGCAAATCGAGCGGAGAATCACCACGACCACCCCCAGCAAAGCCACCCATGCCGAAGTCGCCGGACCCGCCCCAACGCACAGCTAGCACTTCGAGTCTACCTGCACCGCCAGCGCCGAACAGGGGACAAACAGGACAGCCCGAAGCCAAGAGACCACGCCTCAAGGTACAGATTCCAAGTGAGCAATCTGGTGACGAAGGCGGTACTGGCTCGGAAGCAGGAGAAGGCAGTACAGGTCAGCCTCAGACAGCGGGGCAACAACAACCACAATCTTTCGGTCCTGCACATGGAGTCGTCTTACCTCCACCTTCGCCCTCTGCCGGTGCTCTCCTGTCTGCTGGCGCACAAGGTCCGCCTAATCCATTTGCGAGACCAGCGCCGCCAATGAGCACCAATCCGCACGCCATGAGAGATGCTAATAACCACATTGAGACTCCTATATCGGCGTTGCCAAGTCGATTCATGTCCGACAATCTATTACCTTCACCTTCTACATTCTATCCCGAATGGGGCTTTGGCAGATCTGGAGACAGTAATATGTTGCCCTCACCACTCAACTTCCAAACGCCAATTGGGTCGAATGGGCAAGGCTGGAGGGAGGAGGATCGCAAGCGACAGAATGAAGAGGATGCTGGTGGCGAGCAGAAGCGTGCGAGGGGCTAGGAATCCTTGCCGCCTAGTCTAGTCTTCTGACGTTTTCCTAGTTAGAGAGAGGGAAATCATAGGCAGGAATCAATGGGGACTATTTCCGAGGCTTGTGTTAGTAAACAAAAGAAAGGATGATGATAAAAGGGCATACGTAGCGCATATTTAATCAAGTAATGACATGAGGGCAAGGAGAAACGCTCTGGAGAAAGTTGAAGTAGTATGAACAGGCCTTTCGAGTCTCATGCGAGGTTTTTCTACTGTTGCCTGTTGGCGGAAGTCTTCATGACTGTCAACCATTGTGCATCGTGATTACTATAGTGCGTATCTTTTGTGGCTATCAGCACGTGACACCGCGTCAAGGAAGCGCGAGACCCTTGACCCTGTTCTAAATAGCCCATGATCGGCATTAACTATCTCAGACCTCTGGCTCCATTGAATAATACCTAAACTCGGTGTCCCCCTGAGCAAAAGATAACACATACACACATTATCCTGGAAAAAAAAAAAAAAAAGAAATGACAGAGCCTTCACGCCTCGCCGGCCTGCCAGGCTACGATACCGCACCCGACGTCTACGAGACGCCGGCCGCCGACCTGACCGACTCGACTTCAGTCGCGACGCAACAGACCTCGCCGCGTTCGCCTTCAGAAAGCCCCGCAACTAGCGACGAGGATGACGAGGAAGGAGACGAGGACGAGGAGGAAGCTTTCGGTGTCAGCAGACGGAGGTTATACCCTTCCCAAGCCCGGAGCCGGTTCGCAAGTACGAGTCGGCAGGTCGAGGCTAGGAATGTGGATCTTAGTGATCGCGTTGACGGGCGGAGGAGGGGGTATAAAGTCCGGAGAGGTGTGGTAGCTGGAGAGGAGGAAGAGGAGGGGCTTGAGGCTAGGATTGCCAGGTTGAGGAGGGAGATTGAGGAGTGTCGTGCTGAAGCTGGACAGACTGGGCAGGGGGGTGGAGAGCAGGAAGGTGGTGAGGAAGGGGTGGAGAGTCTGAGTAGATTGCTCTCATCGGTTGAGATGCCGCGACGGCAGGGGACGCGGAGCTCGCAAGTCCATGCGAAACCTACTCCCACGGAGGACGACAAAGGCATAGCACGAGATGCGGCGGAGGGAGACATGACAGACGAGCAGATGCTCGGCAAAGTGATGGATTTCGACACGCGACTCTCCGCGCTCGAACAAGCCCTAGGCCTATCCTCCCTAGACTCCGCAACCTCCGAAGGCCTCACCACACCTATGCTCCCCTCCCTCACGCTCCTAGACCAACAACTCACCGCCCTCTCGACCGCCTCGAGCCTAACGAACCTCGAAGCGGCTAGCACACGGCTTTCGAAGCTGAAGACGGAAGCGCAACAGCTGGCCTCACGCGAAGGAGACGACGAAGGAGCAACAGCAGGAGCAGCAACCCTGCACCCCGAAGACCAAGAGAAACTCCAAGCCCTCTACACCCTCCTCCCGAACCTCCAAACCCTCGCGCCGACCGTCCCCGCCATCCTGACACGCCTCCGGAGTCTCCGGACCCTGCACACGACGGCGGCGAACGCCGGCACATCACTCGACGAGCTGGAGCAGAAGCAGACGGAGCTGGAGAAGGAATTGAAAGCGTGGCGAGAGGGATTGGAGAAAGTGGAGCAAGCGGTGACTCAAGCCGACGAGGCGAATGGCCGGAACGGTAGAGTGGTGGAGGGATGGGTGAAGGAGTTGGAGGGGAGGATGAAGACATTACGGGCGTAGAAAGAAATGTAGGTAGGTGGGCAGTAAGCCCCTTTGAATCAGGGTTAATTCGCACATCGCTCAAGCTGTCTCCTCTTGCTATCCGGGGGGTGGCGAGATGCCTTATTACTGATGTTGGGAGAACAACGCGTGAGCCTTTCCGAGCATGATTAAGAGGGTAAGAAAGAAGGAAAAAGAAAAAAAGAAACGCATGATGCCGTCGAATCTCGCCACCCGCTTCCGGTCGACCTTCCATGTCGACATGCACCAGGGAAAACAAGAGGCCCTCAAACCGCTCCTCCTCCCGAAATCGCGTTACGTAGCAGACAAGTGAATGCCTAGCGTCTATGGACAGTATTAGCTACGTGTTCTGATTTGGGAACGACGGTGGGAGGGAAGCTTACCTTGCAAAGGAGTCGGAGCGTCTGCGACCCGTCCCGGTATGAGATAAAAGAAACGCTTTTTGGAAAGAGACAAGGAAAAGGCTGTTCTGGACGCCAATCCGCTCCTCCTCGTAGAATCGCGTTGCGTTGCAGACAAGCGAATGTCTGGCGTCTATGGACAGTATTAGTGGAATGTCCCCGGTTTGGGAACGATGGTAAGGGGGCAGGCTTACCTTGCAATAGAGTCGGAGCGTCTGCTGCCCATGCCGGATGATTAAAGAAACGCTTTTTGTAAAAGAAACAAGGAAAATGCCAGTCTGGTTTCGCGCCTTCGTCCATGCTGTGTCCGTTTTTTTCTCTCTTTTTGTTCTCTTTTTTTCAAAGTGGCCTGGAAAATCCACGTTCGTTCGCTGCATGCTGTCGAGTATCGTATAGGAGAGGGGTTTCCGCCCGTCGTCTCTTGTGTTGTCACTTGCTCTTCCTCTCCGCTTCAATGCCTCGCTCCCCTCTCAATGCAAAAGAGCAATGCATTTCCATCGCCGTCGGTTCGATTCGCGCTTCGCTGCTGCCGGCTGCTCGCTGCTCGTTGCCGAATGCTCCACGAAAAGACTTCACGATCACGTTTGCGAGAACAACTTACCTTAGCCTCTTGCCCGCCCCTTCATCCCGTCAAATCCCAATCTGGAGCTCCAGTATTCAGTAGGTCTCCGAATGTATTGTTGAATTCATCATTTGCTTCGCCAAAGTCGAACCCTGTCCCTTGCTGCCCGACTGCTGCTGCTGTGCCCTCTGCGGAGAGGCCGGCACTACCAATATCATCAGCAAAGTCTGGCGCAGTCATCAACGGCGTGTTTAGAGCTGGGTCCTGCGTGGAGGGAGACGCGACCAAGTCACGCATGTTGACGAAGGGCTGTGTGCCGGCGGTCGAAGTCGTGCCGTACTCCGGCATCTGCGGCATGCCAAACGATGCCGGTTGAGTCGAAAGCCCGGAATCGTATGGCTGCTCGGCCTCGCCGTTCGAAGTCGTGCCGTACTCCGGCATCTGCGGCATGCCAAACGATGCCGGTTGAGTCGAAAGCCCGAAATCGTATGGCTGCTCGGGCTCGCCGTTGCCGAAGTCGCTTTCGGTAAGCAGTGGGAGTTGCATATGCTCGTTGTTGGGGAACATGGGACTGGCGACCGGACGTCTGCGCTTCTTTGGCTCGCCGTTGAACGTGCTGTCCGCAAACAAGTTCGGTGGCGTCAGGTCAGGGACGTTTGTGCCGAAACTGTGACGCATGTTCTCGTATTGAGTTGGCATAGGGGCTTGAAAGTCGTTGCCCTGGGACTGAAGCACTGGACTGTCACTTCTGTATCCCTGTGCTGAAGGCTGATCAAACGACATTGGCGGCATGCGGTTCTCTAGCACAGGTAGGCTCCCGTACTGGGGCAGTGCAACATTGCTGCCGCCGGCAGGATTCTGGGGCATAGCATATGGGCTGAGCGACGGGCCTTGCGTCGGGCCTTGCGTCGGCTGGTACTGGAAGGATGTTGGCCTGTCCTGGTAATAATGTGGGTCAGAGTAAGACGAATACACATTTGGCGCAACTGGATACTCGGTAGGAAGGCGCTGGTGACCCATAATTGGCGAAGAAGCATAGGCGGGAGCGAATGGCTGTGGTCGGTATCGCATACTCGGCGGCTGCCAGGGACCGCGCGGTGCGAGATTGGCGCTGGATAGCATCTTTGAAGGCTGAATTTGGGATCTATTCAGACCATGCAGAACACGACCAGCCCTGAGTCCAGGAGGGTCTCCCAATCCCGAGGGAGATGGGCTTGGCGAGGGAGACTCGGACCGTACCAAGCCCTCAAAGTTCGTGGTGTCCCGCTGCACTGATGCGGCTCCCGCGGCCACGTCGCCACGTCTCTGAAAATCGCCAATTTTGGCCCCAAGGAAGCTCGAGCGTGGCACAGCAGTCGCTTCTTCTGTGACGGCAGCCAGATCTTTTGCATTCATACTCTTCTGCTTGGCCTTATCGGGAGACGACTCGACCTCGGAAGTTTCAATTGAGAATCCAGAAGCCTCTGATTTGAGTGGTGAAGCGTCTTCACTGCCTGGGCTCTCAGCATAATCAATCTTTCTGTTTCGTACCCGGACACTACGCCTGATGGCATCAGGTTCCGACGCCTGTTCTTGCGATGGCTTAGCCTTCTTCGCCGGACGTGCCTTCTTCTTTGGCTTCACAGGGCTTGTTTCCTCTTCCACGGCAACGCGTTTCTTTGCCTTTGCCTCTTCACGTCGAGCCGCCCTAACGGCTACTTCATGTATCTCTTCGTATGTCAGAGGACGGGTTTTGGGTCCTTCTGGCTCCATGGTAGGGAGTACCGCTTGATGGGAAGCGGTCGGACCGGGCGAAGGCTGAGCTCTGGCTTGCTTCTGGCTCGAGTCAATTGCTGCGAGGCTCTCTGGCTCCACGATAGGGAGTATCACTAGATGGGAAGTGGTCGGGCCAGGAGAAGGCTGAGCACTGGCTTGATTCTGGCTTGACTCAATTGCTGCGGGGTTCTCTGGCTCTGTCGCAAGATGATGGGCGTCTTTGCTAGTGCTGTCTTCGACAGGGTCTTTTCTCTCCCCGAATGAAGGCTGCTGAACTTCCGATGGCACCTTGCTCAAAGCGTTGGGCCCCGGAGCGAATGGCGAAGTTGCGTTTGCGGTATATTTTGCACGCTGTTGAGCGAGTTGTTGAGCGAGCTGGGCGTAATACTTCTGAGCTTGACGCAAAATGGTCGTAGCTTCTTCGAAATGCTGTTGTGCTTTCTTCACCCTCGGTAGAAGTGTCACAACTGTCTCTTTGATTTGACTGTAAGCCGGGCTACTTGACCATACCTCAGAGGGGATCTGGAGCTCTTCTGCCTGCCGAGCGAAGTCTTTGGCCCTTTTGGTAGCCGCTTGAAGCTGACTGCCCTCGTTCTTGATGATTTTGTCCGATTCGACCCTGATATTAAACGCGTGGTTCAGGAATGGCGCGTCTGCTGTGTGGTTGCAATAGAACCTAGCCCCGCCGCAAAGATAAGGTGCATAAAAGGTCTGGTGGTTGTAATGCGGACAGGCATGTTTTTGCCAGTATACCACCTCAAGCTGCTCAGCTTCGTCGCACTTGGTGTCAAAGATCCTGCTGTGCCCGCAGGCGTAGTAAAAGAAGTTCTGGAAGCACATTTCGAATCCAGTCAATGTTGTGATCAACACTCGACGTGCTGAGGAGCAATCTTGTTGAAGCCAAAAGGCGCTTTCATCCGTTGCAATTCATTTCCATATGTGCTGGCTGTTTGGTGGTAAGAGGGAAGGTATGAGCAAGAGAGGAATTTTGATCTTGAACTTGTCGTGTTGACTGTGAACTGAGGTCGAATGTTGCCAAAACACCTAGCGCCAAGGCTCCCGCATCCCGCCTCCCGCCAGTCTTAACTCGAATGAGGACGAGCGCGGACATGACTGAAGCTTCCCGGGTGCAATTGATGCCAAAACACCAAGAAGAAAGCGACGAATAATGACCTACATGATTGACTCTTTGTCACTTACCTAGTTACTCTCTGTCCTCATCTCGAGTCAAACCCCGGAGTTGCAGGTCAAGTCCAATTTGACCATCCCCTTTCTACAGATGGTGTCTTTTCGGCTACAAAGAGGCTCGAGAGCGCAGCGGTAACGCCTGCGAGGATCTTGACGAGGGAAGTGGATGGACTCGCTGACTGGAAGGGGGCCATGGACTTCAGTGGCGGTTTCACCGGGCATCCGCTCTACCAGCGTAGAGCACATTTGCAGCTCCGCCATCCGACGATCTTAGAAGAACAGGTGTACAGCGAGGTGGGATCGTACCTTGATGATGCTGCTTGCTGAGCTGGCAGTCTGGGGCCTTTCCCTGTCGAACGGTCATCGTCTTCATGTCCTGTCGCGAGATTGCGCGGTCAAACTGGTCAAACTTAGCAATACACGATAGGAGCAACCTTCAAGGAAATGCCATCTCTACTCCTCAGCGCATGCTGCGAAAGTGAAGAGCAGAACAAGAAACCCATCCAAAAGATGCAAGCGCGCTCATTACATCGAAAATTCATCGTCCTTGCAGGTGGTCCTGCACAACCGGACAGTCCAGCTCACCGCATCACATCGTGACGTTTTCGAGGAAGGGACCAGGCTCATAACGCATGTAGATATGCAGGAAGAGGTATGGATAGGAAGCAATGAGGTCTGGACAAGCGCAACTTCACCTCGGATCGGCTCCTTCCCTGGGGAATCTGGCAGAATTTCGACCCCCGGCCAATCAAAGAAAGAATGTGAATTACTAAGAGACCTGGAAACTCTGCCACTGCAGTTATTTGGGCCATGACAAAGGGCAAGATGAACACAAAGCAGTGATCCGAGTGAACATCTCAGCCGCCTGATATTCACTTGAAATGAGAGTTTTTTCCTGCGAGGAAGGAGCAACCGCTTTCTTCTCCGAGCAGGCGGTGATTGCGCAGATTTCCAATTTAAGATCGAATGGACGCGGAGGGGTCCACGCGAAATCGAACAAGCTTTTTGGCAGGCGCCCAGGCGGGCGCCCGGGTTTTGCGAATTCCCCGAAGAGTTCGGGACTTCGTTAAACGAACGTTTGGAGCGTCATCGACTAATAAGCTGTGGACAAGGGAGCGTTTTCTTACCGGAGGTACTGTTTGCTTTCTTTCGGCATGACTTTATTGCCGAAGAACCATTCTTGCAGGGGAGTCTAATGTTGAAATAGCTGAGATTTAGCACGCTCAGCGCTTGTCGTTTTCTTTCCCTCATTCCTTTCAACTTCTTGGCGAGGACCAGCTGCTTACGGGCGGCTGCTGGGAGGTTTGGGCAGCACTATGGCGACGGACGACGATCGAGGACGCGAGATGCGTCCCGCAGCACATGAAGCCGACGAGTCAGCCGCAACAGACACCACCGCGATGCCTGAAAATACAACAAGTGGAGAGCGCGAGGCGCAAACGGGAGAGAAGCCAGGCACATCAGAATCCAGCGGCTCAAGCGGCAACGTGCACGATGTTGAGAAGGGCAAAGAAGGCGAGACGGAGAAGAAACCGGAGGAAGGAGAGCAGAAACCTCAAAGGTCCAAGGGCAAGATCGCCGTAATCATGGCTGCGCTTATGATGGCCGTCTTCCTCGCCGCACTGGACGTCACGATCATCACTACCGCCTTGCCGACCATTAGCGAGCACTTCAACTCTACGGCGGGATACACCTGGATCGGCTCAGCCTTCCTCCTCGCCAACTCGGCCTCGATCCCGAGCTGGGGCAAGATTTCAGATATCTTCGGCCGGAAACCAATGTTGCTGCTGGCCAACGTCATCTTCATGGTCGGCTCGCTCGTCGCTGCGCTGTCGTACAGCATCGGAATGCTGATCGCGGCGCGAGCAGTACAAGGTATTGGAGGGGGTGGGCTGGTCATTCTGGTCAACATCACCATTGGTGACCTCTTCTCGCTTCGAGACAGAGGTCCATTCTACGGTATGATCGGGGCCGTCTGGGCCATCGCAAGCGCTATCGGCCCAGTCATCGGAGGTGCATTCACAGAAGCCGTGACCTGGCGATGGTGTTTCTACATCAACCTGCCTCTCGATGGTCTGGCTTTCTTCATTCTGCTGTTCTTCCTGGATATCAAGACCCCAAGGACACCGATCGTCGAGGGACTGAAGGCCATCGACTGGGTAGGATCGCTTATCGTTGTTGCAGCGACGCTCCTGCTCTTGTTCGGGCTTCAGTATGGTGGCGTTACGTTCCCATGGGGCTCGGCCACAGTCATCTGCCTGATTGTCTTTGGCATCGTGACTTTTGGTCTGTTTGCTTGGTGGGAGACGACCAAATTCGCCAAGTTCCCTATCGTACCCATGCGGCTGTTCAACAAGGTCACGAATGTCGCTACTCTGGGCGTGGTGTTCTTCCACGGCTTCGTCTTCATTTCCAGCTCTTACTACTTACCCCTCTATTTCCAGGGTGTCCGTGGAGCTTCACCGATCCTGTCAGGGGTCTATCTCCTCCCGACCGCACTGGCGCTCGCGTTTACCTCCATTGGCACCGGTGTCTTCATCGGCAAGTCTGGAAAGTTTCTCCCGCCGATCTACTTTGGCATGTTCCTGATGACGCTGGGCTTCGGCTTGTTCATCGACTTCGACGCGAAGTCTAGCTGGGCAAAGTTGATCGTGTATCAGATCATCGCTGGTTTCGGAATCGGTCCCCTATTCCAGGCTCCCATCATCGCTCTACAGGCTCATATTAGCCCACGCGACATCGGAACAGCGACAGCGACTTTGGGCTTCGTGAGACAGCTCGCCACTTCTAGCTCTGTCGTCATCGGCCAAGTCGTCTTCCAGAACCAGATGAAGTCCTACGCACCGCAGTTACGGGAAGTCCTGTCTCCTCAGCTGGCACAGAGACTTGGAGGCGGAGACGCAGGCGCCAGTACGGACATCATCAACAGTCTGCCCCCAGACCAGCGGGAAGTCGTCAGACATTACTTCGCGCTGTCTCTTGTACCCATGTGGATCATGTACACATGTGTAGCAGTCGTCGGCGCCATCTGCGTCTTCTTCGTTCGGAAGAAGGTCCTTTCGAAGGAGCACGAGGAGACGAAGACGGGTCTAGAGGCAGAAAAAGAGCACGCTGCGCAGCAGAAGGCCGAGGACGAGGCGAAGCGGGAAAGTAAGCGGCAATCCAAGCTCGAGCGCCAGAGCCAGCGGGATAGCAGGACGGGCTCGAAGCTCAGCTTGCCTGGTAGCCGATCGAACAGCAGGCCCGCAAGTCAAGTGACGACGAACAACCGGCCTGGGAGTGCCGCCGGTAGCGACTCGGTTCCGCCGATGCCTACCGCGCCCAGCAGTGAGCGAGTCCATGATCTGGAGTCGAATAGGAGGAACCACCAGGCGAACACGTTGAGTCGTCTGGAATCTGGGGTCGCATCTTGAGCTTTTTGAAATATAATACTGTTTGGGTTTTGGCGAGGAGTTTTGGGAGAATCAGGTTGAATATAACAGCTTCTCAGACAGGATTGGGAAGAAAGAAAAGGAATGTTGTACTGCCTTTTTCAAATATCTACTGTTAATGCCCTGTAGTGCATAGATAACATTTCACAACCATCAGTCGAAAATCAAGAATCAAACACCTAGGAACCTTAGTAGTCGTCGGATGGTACATGCCAGCCACCCAACGTGGCAGATCGGCATTCGTTTTTTTCCAGTGAACCAAAATGGCAATGCACTCGAGGAGCGCATAATATCAACCGTCTGCTATGATAACTGAAATGTTTGATCCAGCCTCAATTACTCAATCGGGCCACAGCCTTACGGAGCACGAGGCCGCTTGCACGGACAAGAAACGGTCGACGGGAACGTTGCACAGTCTAAACTTCTCAGAAGGATTGCGAGAAATCGGACGTATCTTGTTGCTACAGAGGAAAGATTGCTACATCGAGCGAGTAATACAATAGCATAGAGAGACGCAAAAGCGGACGAGAAGAATATATACATATATATATATATATATATATATTTAGAGCGGTAGTGCTAGTCGGACGATGCCCTACGGCGAGTTTGTGCTGCTGTAAGAACCTGGAGAGGGCTCGAGCTTTGCCAGTGACGCCAGCAGCAACGAGTGGGGCGCGAAAGTGCGAACGAACTGTTTGCTGCGCCCTCTTGCGCCCAAGGCGAAGGCTGGTCTGTGAATAGTCATATCCTTCTCAAAACCTTCTTCCGCCCACCTCCATCCGCCGTTCGACCTGACACTTGCATCTCTCTTTTTCTGCGGCCTCCAGTGGTGGTCTTATGCAGTGTTGACGTAGCCGAATCCCCATCCTCGAGTCACAACGCCGAGCCGAGTCGAAGCGCAACGCGAGCATCATCCACATCATCCCGGATCGATATAGAACATACGAGGGAGGCGAACAAGGTCTACGCTAGCACCTTTACGTATACGATCTGGGGTCTTTCGGCATAATCGCGCAGCCCGTCACTTCTGAACAAAGAGCTTAGCTACGTCTTTCCTACGGCAGGCGACCTACGTTGGGCGTGTGTGAGAAATACGGAAACCCTGCATGGCCTACAATAGTCGCGGGTACAACCCGGATGCGCTTCCAGCGTAAGTCGGTACATCTCCTAGCTTTCTACTTGTCCGAGTGCATATAGATGTGGTTGCTCTGCTAGTCGACTCCATCTCCCATCCACATTGCCCCCATTCCCAGTCTCCATCAGAGCTTCCGCTGGATGACCGTCTACCACTACGGCCCCAACAGGCTAACCCGCTACGCCTACAGGCATGCCGAGCCAGAGCAGGCAGCTCAGATGCTAAACAACCGCCCAGGCTCTGGCGGACCTCCTCCTCGAAACCATAGCAATCCTACCCCCGCCAACTACAACAAGCCGGTCCCGCCCCCTCCACAGCAAAACTATGGCAGACCTCCGCCGCCGCAGGCTGCATACGGCTCACAGCCTCCGCCAGGTAGCTATGGCTCCTCCGGCCCACCTCCGCCACAGCAAGGAGGCTACGACAGCTACGGACGTCAGACCCCCGCCCAACGCTACGACCAATACGGCCAACAACCTCAATCGCCGCGATGGGGCTCGCAGGGAGGATACGGACAAGCTCCACCACCACCGCGAAACCCTCTCACCTCACCCCCGCCACCTGCAAACTACGGCCACGGTCCGCCACCACAAGGCTACCACAACCGGCCGCCCATCCCCGAACAACAACGCCCCCCGACCACCGCCCCGCCGCCGCCGCGCGACGGCAACGACCGCGACGGCCTCTGGCCCCTCTTCCTGCAAGTCGACAAAGACCGCTCCGGCCAGCTCAGCGAGGAAGAGCTCCGCCGCGCCCTCGTCAACGGCGACTACACCGCCTTCGACCCCCACACCGTCAAAATGATGATCCGGATGTTCGACACGGACCGCAGCGGGACGATCAACTTCGACGAGTTCTGCGGACTCTGGGGCTTTCTGGCCGCCTGGCGCGCCCTCTTCGACCGCTTCGACACGGACCGTAGCGGCAGTATCAGTCTGCGCGAGTTCGAAGACGCCCTGGTAGCCTTCGGATACAGACTCAGTCCGCAGTTCGTGCAGTTGCTGTTCAGCACGTTCGCGAAGACCAAGTCGCGGGGACGCGGGGACGAGGGCGTCCGCGAGCGCGTGCTCAGTTTCGATCTCTTCGTCCAGGCGTGCATTTCGCTTAAGCGTATGACGGATGTGTTTAAGAAGTACGATGTCGATCGGGATGGGTATATTACGTTGAGCTTGTAAGTTTTTGCTTTCCCCCTCCTTTGATGGCCCACCCCCTTCCCTCTACTGGGAAGCTTTCTTTTCCCCCTTGCGGAAGGAAACGGAAGGAGAGAAAAAGAAAGGTCCAAGAGTTTTTGGATGATTCGTGGTGATTTTTTTTTTGGGGGGTTTTCCTTTTGCTAACTTGAACTTCTTCGTTTTTTCTTTTAGCGAGGAATTTCTTACAGGTGCGCAAGCGCTGTTTCTCTTTAACAGCATCTCCCCGCACACCGACACGGGACTTTACTGACGACTTTGCTTTTTTTTAACTTGTCCCATGACGAAAAGAGATTCTGAAACAACGATAAGTAATGATCATGATCACGATACCAATGCTGGTGTCCGGTCCACATTACCTCCACTTCCGCGACACGAAATACCGGTCGATAGCAATAAGTCACGTGACCGTCTTTGCCGGTCTTGATGATTGCGCGGCACGACTGGAGGGGATGAGGCACGTCCGTGGGGATCTGATGAGAGTATGCATTTTCGACGGCGGAGCGAGAAAGATTTAGCAGTGTTGAGCGGTGAGAATTGGAGATTATATACCCCGAGGGAAGAGACTATTGGTGATGATTTAAAGAAAAGACTTGTTGTGAAAGCGTGGATGGGTTGGACAACAAGGTATAAGTAGAACGGATTTAATGGAAAAAGCTGCCATTCATGCAGCGTGGTTGTCAGCAATAAAGACCCTCTCATCAATCATAATCGCATGGATCTATCAGCTGTGCTTGGCGTTGATACCATTGGAATTGTACCTCTACTGTAGCGAACAAGGGTGAGTGCAATGCTAAATCGTCTACTAAGTGCATCCTGTTCCTGGGAAAGAGGCAAATGTAGACTGCACTCTGCTGTGGGACGCCCTTAACCATACAAGAGCAAAGGTGAAGAGATGCAGCGACGGCTAATGTGTTGCCGGTTCCACCCCTTCATGAACTGGCATGCACCCTTCAACAGTAGGCTTCTAGTAGTGCTATGTACCAGCAGATTAACTCCGAGATCTAAAGGCAATGTCTTCCGTATGCCGGATCGACTTCCCTTCTTCGCTGCGGATTGCGGCTGCGGCTGGGCAACTGGGCTCTCCGCTGGGGGGCTATGTAACATGTCGGCAATCGCCGGAGTCTTCCGCTTTGTTGCAGAAGGGGCTGCTTCGGTGTCTGCTCTGCCGAGCGCGTCGGGATTTGTTCTATGTTGCCCTATTCACAACAGCGACGGCGCGGTAGGGCCGCAGGAGGCGTATGGATCTGGCGCCAGGACGTCCGAGATACAGGATTGAATGCGGCTCTGGATTTGGAGAGAGTGAAGGTGTGGGAACGTGTATTGCGGGAGTTGCGGATGAGTAAAGCTGACCTCGCAGCGGACGTGATTGGCTGGGAGACTTCACATGCAGCCCTCCAGACTCCCCACACCCGAGGGTATGAACGCTGTGCACGGACGGCCGCCTCGTGACATGTCCTGCCGCCGTGAGAGCCAAGCGGTCATCTGGTGTTCCAGTGTGAAGCCCCATGACAGTCAGCATCTTCACATGCTTGGAGGACTCTAGACAATGGATTCGCATGTGCTCGATGCCAACAGCACAAAGAACGTAGTTGGATAGCGGCTCTGTCGCCACGCAGAATAGCGTTCAAAGGTGTCAAATCCAATCTGCGTTCCGGAGACTCCAGAGACCCTCTCGCTCTCTCTCCCACGTCTAGGAAGCTCACCTCGGCCTCGGCATCTCTGGAGAACCCCAGGTCGAACGCTAGCGTGACCCTACATAAACCGACCGTCGCCGCTCTTTCACGTGTGCGAGGTCTTATTTCCAGAGCCTCTCGCCGTCCCTCTTACCCACAAGACTCCATCTTTCCTTTCCTCGCCATCTCTATCCTCCATTCCATTCTGTTTTCGAGATACCCATCATGCCTCCGCGGGTCATTGTAGTAGGCGCTGGCCGTAGGTTCCGCTCTAGAAGACCGAGGTGATTGAGGAGACGAGCTGACTGGGATGCAGTGTCCGGCCTGAGTGCTGCTCACACCATCTACCTTGCCGGCGGCAATGTCGTGCTGTTGGACAAGAACAGTGAGTGGCAATCGCAGCGTGTACAGATTTTCCGGTGATTGTTTGCTGATGGCATTCCAGACTTCATGGGCGGCAACTCCACCAAGGCTACCTCCGGTATCAACGGAGCCCTCACACGCACACAGGTCGACGAGAAGATCGCCGATAGCGTCAAGCAGTTCTACGACGACACGCTCAAGTCTGCAAGAGAGAAGGCGAGACCCGACTTGATTAAGGTGTTGACGTACAAGTCCGCGGCGGCCGTCGAGTGGCTGCAGGATGTCTTCAACCTCGATCTTACCCTGGTTTCGCGGTTAGGGTACGAATTGCTCACAGAAGAACGCATGGGAAAGACTCTGTGCTAATGTGTTTACAGTGGTCACTCCTTCCCACGTACCCACCGTGGCCACGATGCCAAGTTCCCTGGTATGGCCATCACCTATGCACTGATGCAGCGTTTCGAAGAGCTATCAGAGAGCGAGCCCGAGCGGGTCCAGCTCATCAAGAAGGCTAAGGTCGAGAGAATCAACAAGGAGGGTAACAAGATCAACGGTGTGACATACTCGTTCAACGGGGAGGAGACCACGCTTGAGGGCCCAGTCGTACTGGCTACTGGCGGATACGCCGCAGACTTCTCAGAGACCAGTTTGCTCAAGAAGTGGAGACCAGACACTTTCGACCTCTCGACCACCAACGGTGCCCACGCCACTGGCGACGGCCACAAGATGTTGATGAACATTGGTGCGAACGGCATCGACATGGAGTCTGTGCAGGTCCACCCTACAGGTCTTGTCGACCCCAAGGATCCTACTGCTAAGACTAAGTTCCTGGCTGCAGAGGCTCTCCGTGGTGAGGGTGGTCTGCTGCTGAACAGCAAGGGTCAGCGTTTCACAGACGAGCTGGAGCACCGTGATTACGTCTCCGGCAAGATGTGGGAGGAGAAGAAGAAGGACCTCTGGCCGATCCGCCTCGTGCTTAACAGCAAGGCTTCCAACGTTCTCGACTTCCACACCAGACATTACTCTGGCCGTGGTCTCATGAAGAAGATGACTGGTAAGGAGCTCGCCAAGGACATTGGCTGCTCAGAGCAGGAGCTCAGCAAGACTTTCGAGGACTACAACCGCTACGCCAAGGGTGAGGCAAAGGACCCCTTCGGCAAGAAGTACTACCACAACTTCCCGGTCGAGATTAACGACACCTTCCACGTGGCGTTGATGGAGCCCGTGCTGCACTTCACCATGGGCGGTATCGAGATCGACGACCAAGCTAGATGTCTCAACGGCGACAGCAAGCAGCCCTTCGACGGCCTATTCGTCTGCGGTGAGCTGGCTGGCGGTGTCCACGGCGCCAACCGTCTCGGTGGCTCCTCACTACTGGGCTGCGTCGTCTACGGCCGTGTCGCCGGCGACAGCGCAAGCAAGTATCTCTTCCAGCAAGTCCTCAACGGCGGCATGTCGACCGCCGCATCCCGTCTCGGCCAGGTCAGCCTGCACATTGACCCGAACCAGCCGGGCAAGGTCTCCGTAGAATGGGCCAACGGCGTGGGCGCGAACGACGAGCCCGCCATCTCCCAGCAATCGCAGAACTCGGCCGCCCCCGTCCTGTCCCCCAAGGCCGACAGCAAGGACCCCGCTAAGGTCTCGGCCCCGAACAAGAAGCAGGAGTTCAAGATCCCCGACCAGGAGTACTCGCTCGAGGAGGTCGCCAAGCACAACAAGAAGGAGGACCTCTGGATTGCCGTCAAAGGCATCGTCATGAACGTGACGGACTGGGTCGACGAGCACCCCGGTGGCCCCCAGGCCCTGTTCAGCCATATGGGCAAGGACGCGAGCGAGGAGTTCGAGATGCTTCACGACGACGAGGTCATTCCCAAGTACGCTCCGGGTATCGTCATTGGGAAGGTCAAGGAGCAGGAGGTCACGCTGCAGTATTAACGGAGGTGTCCCCTTTTCCTTTGAATGAATTTGTGGTTCTTTTGTGTAATAGCTAGGCGTCTTGGTATGGGACTTGATGAAATGTTATGTAGATTGAAATGTCTTCTACCGCTTCTGCTTTGCTCAGCCACATAACGTTTTTGGTAGTGCTGTTTCAATAAGCTAGCTATTCGGTCGTCGCAGCTTTCGCTCTAGTCTTGTCGACTGTTACATCGTTTTGCTTAGGTACTGGACGTCTGGTAGACGATCGCTCGCTTTCGTCCAAGGATTGTCCTTTAGCCTTCGCTGCCTTCAGCCGCTTGCTTCTCAGTGACATAGTCGACATCCTCCAACGCTTGCGCTGCGTGGTTCCATTTCGCGAGCGGCCCTCTTCTGTCCTCGTAGCGCCAGTACCTTGGATGCCTGAGGGGGGTGCCAAACCCAGAAGTTCTTCTGATTGTATCTAGCCTGCCAGGAATTTCATAAACATAAAGCTCCGTAACCTTCGTCACAGAGAAAAACAGACCAATTCTCTTGTCCAGCGTGTATTTGCATACAGCATGATCACAGAGGTTGTAGCGATGTAGGTCGATGCAGAGACGCTCTAAACGAGGCATGGCTTCGGCCGCGCATTCTACCGCCCCACGCAGGTACTGGAGATCTCCCTTTACTCTGGGGCATTCGCCACTGCTACCAGGCCAGGCGCCGCCGATGCAATCCAGCCAGAGCTTGAGTGTCAGGGAGCGAGCGCGGAGGATTTGTGGCGGAAACTTGTCCCAAAAGATCTTGAAACAGTTTTTGCGGCGTTCTTCGATGGTGACGTGCAGTCTCTTCTCCGCGCGCTCCTGTAGTTCGTCATGAAATGAGCGGCTCACGAGTAAGAGGCCGGTGTCGGCAAGGCTTTCTGCCAGGAACCTGAGCCCCGGCGCATTGCCATTCGTAGGCAGCTGCGTAGATTCGTTCAGGAGGTCGTCGTAGATAGCGTCGCGTAGCTCACGCGCAAGACCGAAGAAGTCGAAATACCGGCCGTCATTTGTGTCCGCCATCTTGATCTGCAGTGCGCTGTCAGATTTGGTGGCAAAGATGCAGAAAAGGATGAAAGGCAGCTGCAAACGTAAGAAGCTCAAAAGAGACGGCGGAAATATCAGTGAGGAAGGTGCGACCCCTGCGAGGAAGCTGCACCAACTTTCACGTGCTGGAGAGCACTTGCCATCATCGAATGCGGCATTGGGGATCACAGAAAGTCTTCAAATATATTTTCAGATAGATGTAGATATCTGTGCTATCTCTTTCCTACATGGACATTATTCGTGACGAGCCAGTCTTCCCGGGCCCAGGCCGTAAATTAATGACCGATTCCAACTCACGAAGCATATTGGTATTGGACTCTCGCTTTGCGCGCAAGGTCGCCTGGCGTTCACGCTCTTCTTGCATCTTCACGATCCGCTCTTCTCGGGTGAGGGTGCTCCGCTGTCTGGGCACGGCCAGGGCTTCAAAGACCTGTTCTTCATCGGATGGCGTCGTGGCTAGGCTTGAGCGATTCGATCGGCTGCCGCCATTCAGTGCCTTGAGCGCATCGTCCGGCGTGCCGTCTTCATCTACTGCCGTCAGTCCGCCGATACTGGAGACTGGCGAGCGTAGGCCACTTGACGCCATTGATATGCGACGCTCTTGTTTTGTGATATTGCTCTGGAGAGAAGTCTTGCCAGATTCCCAGGCTTGCATGAGCTCGCGGAGGTCCGTGCCGATAGACTCGTACTGTGCCATTAATGATGGACCAAGATCGGTGAGGTCTTCTTGCTGCTCAATGGATCTATTTGTTTCTTCTCTCAAAATTTGCATCTTGGCTTGGAGACCACGAATGCCTGAAGAAAGAGTGCTAATCTTCCTGACTTGGCTGCGCATCTTCTCTCGTGATGCACCGTGTCCATTCCTAACTGGTGTTTGTGGCACCGAAATCGTTTCCATTTCGTTCAAAATTTGCTGCAGCTTTCGTGCGGACGGTGCAAGGATGTTGCTGATCGTCTGCATGGCTTCAAATGTAACGCGCCAGCGATAAAAGTCAGGCTTGCCTCCGTCTGCTTCAAGAGACATCAGCGAGCAGAGCGTGACTCTACGTAGGACCCCCATCCGGTAGCTGAGCACTCGTAATGATTTAAGTGATTCTGCATCGTCTTCAAGCACGCTGAGCGAGTTGTCTCCAGAAGCCTCTTTGGCATCCTGGGAACTTATATCGTACACTTCGAAGTACTTTGCGAGGTCATCCTCATCTATGAGGCCTTCAAGCACTTTGCATGCTTCGATTGAGGCAGGTATCACATCCACGAAAGCTCTGTGAAGCGCCTTCCTCAACCTCCCACATCTTCGAGAGGCACCTTGTCCCTCAACGCGCGAAGCTGGCGGAAGAGGTGTGCTGAGTCTAAATCCCTTCGAAACCAGCTCCACTTCCTGAATGAAGCCAAGGGCAGAACTGCTTGAGACTTCAAAGGCTTGCCAGTTGCTGGTAAGGGTGGTGATCGACTCGACCGCATTTCGGCGCAGGAACTTCAACCACTGCCGGCGAACGTAGGCGTATCCGACAAAAGCAACCAGTGCGAAGACTGTCAAAGCTAGTGCGACCCTGCCGTGGCTCAAGAAGCTACTGTGTCCGCTTCTTGTCCAGTGTATCAAGTAGACCAGTGCAAACGCACATGCTGCTACAGCAAACGCTCCATATAAGCTCGTCTTGACGTCTGGGATGCCAGAATCATCTTGAACACCGTCTCCGCCTAGCTCGGTTTCGGCGGACCTTGGAAGCGAGCCGTGGTCCAGGTATTCGTTCAGTAGCTGCGATGCTACGATCACGTATCGGAAATGCTCGATGAATTTGGCGTTGTCTGCTCGGCTCAAGCGAGAGTTCAGTGCAATAGACCAGGTTGTGTGTATGCGGCTGAGCGTGCTCTGCGGCGCTGTTGGATCCTTTTCAAGCTGCGGGACAAGGGACTGTCGCGTTCTCCGCGCTTTGGAGGGCGCATGGCTGTTCAAGGGAGCAAAGCTAGGAGTCGGGGATCCATCATGCCCGTTAGGAAGAAGTGGTGATGCATCGGATTCAAGGTCGTCGTCGTCGAAGCTGCGATCGAGGTAGCCATCGCCTGGAATCGGTCAGTCTCCGCTACGGTATGGACATTATGCCGTGCTTCCACATGGAAGCAGTCTTGGACTGAATGTACTGACCTTCGAGATATGCAGCTAAAGGGGTATCATCAGCGTGTATCGTCTCCATTCCATTGTCAGGATGTCACGTCATGGCGTGCCTCTGATGTGTTTCAAGAGTTCAGGTCCCCAGGTTTACCCTTTTGACCCCAACCTGTTCCGAAGGCTCCAGGGGATTACAAGGATGGTAGGGGTTCACGGCTTCAGGAGTGCAGATACGCAGATTGCAGAAGCCTATAGCGTTCTCTTTGACTGAGATCGAAGGCTATTATTATTATCAGCGGGAATGAGAGACCAAATACTTGGAACACCTGTCCGAGACCCTGCTTCACGTGGAGACAGGGGAAGCGCGTGCTCATTAGCTTTCCGCGTCTGATCTTGGCGTCATTGAATCCGCCTCAGATTACCTCCATGTGTACTTCTTTTCAAGGTACAGACAAATGCAAATCATGGCAGGGAAATGCATCACTCTGGTACCGAAAAGAATGCTGAACGTTGCGCCAGCGGCTATGACGGAGAGTTTTGAGAAACGTTGGCAAACCCGACGAATTCCATTGCGTCTGCGCTTCCCGGACGCGGATCACAAGGTCTGTCTGCTTTCTACAATATATATTTGAGCCGTATTCCGATCCAATTCCTCATAGTCGGCCAGAGAAAAAGAAGAAGATAAAAAGGAAAGAGAAGAAGAAAAAGAAGAAAGATTGTTGCACCCGCAGAGGTGAGCTCTGTTCGCAGCGACTCCTTCACTCTACTGTGTACCTACCTAGCGGGAATTTCAAAGGCTGATGACACTCTCTCGTCTGAAGGCCAGGCGCCTCGGCTAGGCAGAAGATTGGTAATCTAGTGGCGAGGCAATTGCCATGAAGTTAGAACTGGTGCTTGAGCCACAGTACCGGGTAAAAACGTCTATCTATGCACAGGATCCCTAATTGGACTATCAGCATCAGCCGTAAAGAACTGTGAGAGACCCCATGTTGCGACGATATGCGTCGATTCCTTTTATTCGTCTCGCGCAGGTTTCAAGTCTCAAGGATATGGAATTCTAAGAGCGTTTTGAGCTACAACTATGTGGATATCTGGCTACTACATAGTATGCTAGCAAGCGACGGCTTAGAGACAAGCAGGTCGGCATGAGATCCGAGATAAGTACCATGTACCTACTATGTAGGTGCTCAGAAGCACGTCTTAGGGGAGCCAGGTCCGGAGCTGACACCTTCGGCCGACACAACCCGCGATCTGACGTCTGAGGACTCTGATACCTCGCAAGGACTTCATCGTAGGAGCTGAAACTGCTTTTCATGATCGGGCAAGATGAGTAGTGCCGGCCCGACAGAGTCTCCCCGATTCACGTCCACTCTGTGAAGCTTCTCGCGCTTGCTTGCTAATCGATTATGAAATCTTTACGTCCGATGAGGTCCGCACTTCGCTCTAGTCTCTTCTCCGAGCTCTGTAATCTTCAAGTCGTTCTCCCGCTACTAGAGCGGTGGCGGCTAGAGCGTGCAGTTCCTTGCGGCTCATGCAGATCGACGCCTGGCGCCTACCCAACACAGTAGGCGCGTCAGCCTTGCCAGAGCGATCCGGGCTGATCTCGCAACATGAAGCCTAAACACTGACCGCTCTCGCTGCGGCAAGACCGATGCATGATCAACTCGCGTCATGCTTGTATTTCTATTGCAACAGATTTTGACTTTGACATGCCCCAAGCGAGCATATCATCACATCTCGGCCTTATTTCTGGACGCTGCAGCCTATGGCAATATGTGCGATCTACAGCGCTCTCCAGCTAGCGTTCTGGAGAGGCCACCAAGCAGCATACGGATGACGACACAGCCTTGATTTCTCGCATCGCGCTGCTCGTGACCACTCATAGGTATCCCATTCAGGTTGCCTTGACAAGCGTGTCACCGAAAAGAAATTTTGGATTTAAAATCACACAAGCGCATAATAAATACAATCGAGGTCGCGGAAGCAGCCCCTGATGTTTCGAACCACTTCATGTCGCCAGAATAATCTTGAAAAATGACGAGCTCTACGAGCGAAGAGCAGCGCATCGCTGTCTGCAAAACCAGTCTTAATCAGATAAATTTAATGCTGAGAAGCTCTCCGGAAAGCTGGCGCAACTACATACCACTAGGTCGATCTATAATGGCTCACATTGATGCTACCACACTCATGCAGCAGCCTGAACGAACAACAGAGCAAGCCTGGATGATTGCAGGTCTTCAGCGATTGGCTTTTGCAGATCAAGACAACAGCTCAGTCAACGACATTGCCATCTGGTGTACGAGCAAGTGGCAAGCGATCTATCAGCGAGAGCCAACTAACGTGGCAGCAATGCGAGGCATAGGACAGAGCTGGCTATCGAGGGCGGCGCCTTCTTTAGCACGTATCAATCGATCCAATAGCAACGCCTCTTTCGATGCCAGGACAGCACCGCCAATTGCCAGCAGCGAGGACGAAAATCTTACTGCGGCCCAGCTGACAGATGCGGAACGTCGAGTTGGATTGGCCGACTATGTTGAAGCTAGAGGATATCTGCAAGCAGCGTCTGAGTACCTGGAGCGTGCAGTTGCTGCTGCACCAGCCCAGAGGGCACTGTCTGGCGACCTCCTAGTCATTGTAATATATCCCTTCACCCACAAACGACGCAAATCTGACATTCAACTAGGCTGCTGAAGCGTACTTATCACTCGGCAAAGTCTCCAGCCCTCGCATTAACGAAAGATACTTCCGCAGGGCGTTGCAACTCCTGGGTGCAGCAGCTGCAATACGCGGCTTCAGTTTGAGCCCCGATCTTCAGTCGTATGTATCCAGCGTCCTGAGGTCAAAGAAAATGAGACTGACGCAACTATGCAGCTTTCTGGACGAGTACCGGTGGCTAGTTGAGTGATAACGAGGAAGAATGAGAGAATAGGATAATCAGTACACATCTCCTAGACACAAATCACCAGAGTCCACGGAGGCAGGGAGCGATATAAAAATACAGTAGCGCAGGGAGCGATACCTAAGCATTGAAGAACGACATGTGAGCATAGATAGCGTTACGCGTGACCTGTCAATTTCAACGCAATACTTCAGCACGGCCTGTACATTCTTGTCATTGCGGACTCAAATCGTGTCACAAGTATCTGGATATTGTATCTATGGATGATGAGTTCTAGGGACAAGAAGCTCTTTGCGCCTCGGAGATAACCAGTTTAACCCCGGCGGCCGAGCTACCCGAAACGTCGAATGCTGTCCGCTGCGGACGGGAGGCAACTTGACGCCTTCCAGGACATACACTTCGACAAGTCGCAAACTCGAACATCAAACTCAGCCGCAAAGTCTAGTTATTTTCAAGTGCTACTTCTAATTCCTTTTAAGATTGGCTCAAATTACGTCACTAAAATCCCGAGCGGCCCGGAAATCTTGAATACAAGCAACTCGTACGTGCTGCCACGAAGCACATCGGAGTATCGACCTGATCAGTGGCTCGAGTGGGTGCCTACGGCGAAACTCTCTAAGTCGAACGACACACCAATTCAATCAGCATCATGATTGACGAACGGGAGCTGGCGATTCATCCTATTGTGCAAGAAAGCGTCCAGCACAATGCCCGCGTAAGTGCTGCCCAACAAATTCGCTGTCATCTTCACATGGACAACATCGGCCATTTCGCAATTCAGCCTTGACCAGTTCCGCTGACTTGCTTAATGCAGACGATCTCAAATATTCGCTCCCTGACTGCATCACTCTTCGGTGTAGCCGCGGGTACTCTTGGGCTCGAATCTCTACCTGGATTCATCTTCTACATGCTTGGCACGGTCCTCGTCTCCACTCTTATTTACCTACTGAAGACCGAAAGCAACCCCAAAGCCTACTTCTTCCGGCCAGTAGGGGATCTCTGGATAGGAGACATGTTTGGAGGGCTCATGTCATTTGTGCTCACGTGGACGCTGTTCTATGGGCTGTGCAAAGCGTGAGACAGTACCGACGCAAGGCACCGGGATTCTTCACTAGACACATCAGGGCACCAACGCGGCAATTGACACAAGCCCAGATCTAAAAGCTATACATCTCACTGGAATATGTGCTGGCGTTGGTGACACGGCGCCGAATGCAGATGCGCACTTTCAGTCAGGGCCTCAGCTAATACGCTACCCTGTGCCTGGCCGTGAAAGGCATCGCTACGAGGATCTCAGTGACAGTATCCAGTCATGCCGACTGCGACTGGTGTACATTTGGATATTCCGTAGAGCGAGTTTCAATTTAGGAAGAGGATTCGGCCGCAGGCTGTTGGGCATTTCAAGAGCTTTGGGCCCAGAAAGGGGCTGGGATAGATTCAAAGGCTCTCTTACTATGCGCACTTCCTTCGTAGATGTATTCGGCTTTTGAACAATCTATCAGAGTCCTGAACATTCACGTTAGCCCCGTATTCTGTCCGGACGTGTTCTGCCCAGCCACGTACAGGCGATGCACAGACCATCTGTTAAGTGCACTGATCAAACGAAACGCGCTAGCAAAAGACGCGGGGCTGCTGGACGTGTCGCGTCTTTCTTTCTTCGCGCGATTATCACCACCAACAGTATCAAACACTCAACCTTACACCAGTCTTCAACCACCGTCCTCTCACAGCTTCAGTCAATACTCAAATCTAAAACATCGAACCTTGTCAGCCAAAAGTGAGGAAAATGTTCAGTAAGGGAGGGCAAGATCAATGCTGACACCCTACCAGTGCTTGAAGCCAGATTGGAGCAGGCGCAGCTTCTCAAGAAGGTGAGAAGAGAACCCTCGAATAGACACGGAGCTTGCTCTGACATTTAGTGCAGGTCGTCGACGCCATCAAGGACTTGGTCCAGGACTGCAACTTCGACTGCAATGACTCCGGCATCGCCCTCCAGGCCATGGACAACTCCCATGTGGCTCTCGTGTCCATGATGCTGAAGTCCGAGTCCTTCTCTCCTTTCCGCTGCGACCGTAACATCGCCCTCGGTATCAACCTGACCTCGCTGCAGAAGGTCCTGCGCTGTGCACAGAATGAGGATATCCTGACCCTGAAGGCGGAGGATGCACCGGACGTTGTGAACATGGTCTTCGAGAGCGCGGACAGCGACAGGCTGAGCGAGTACGACATCAAGCTTATGGACATTGACCAGGAGCACTTGGGCATCCCGGATACTGAGTACGCGGCTACCATCAACATGCCCAGCTCTGAGTTCCAAAGAATCTGCAGAGATCTCACTGCGCTCTCTGAGTCTGGTAAGCATTATTCAATCTGCGAAAACAGCGTTGGGTACTGACAGCGATACAGTGTCCATCGAGTGCACCAAGGAGGGTGTCAAGTTTGCCTGCAATGGTGACATCGGCTCTGGTGCCGTCACGCTGCGCTCGCACACCGACTTGGAGAAGCCAGACCGCAACGTTGAGATCAACCTCTCCGAGCCAGTGGCTCTGACCTTCTCGCTCAAGTACCTCGTCAACTTCTGCAAAGCCAGCGGTCTCAGTGACTCGGTACGGCTGTGCTTGAGCAATGAGGTGCCTCTCTTGGTTGAGTACGCGCTCAGCAACAACAGCTACCTGAGATTCTACCTCGCGCCTAAGGTAAGTCCAATAAAAGGATCACTATGAAATGCATACGCTGACGAACATCACAGATTGGCGACGAGGAGTAAACGCATCACAATAGGGATTAGAGACGGCAAATGGATGCATGTTAAGAGGAGTTTTTCGGCGTAACAGAGGGATCTCGCGCGAAGCCTGAGGAGCAGGCAACCTTTCTTATATTTTGACTATGACAGCATATCGTCTTAGAGTGCGCTTTGCGCGATATCATCTTGCATAATGAGATGAGAATGAGACGTGTATATGAATTCTCTGCAAGACATTCCGAACCTTCAAACATATGCCGTAACGCTCTCATTTCGCCGGGTCAGAATTCTCGCTGATTGTGACATACAATGAATTAAATTTATAGCTCCGTGGTCATTGTTATCGCCTTCCCTCCTAACATTGTTCCCATACTTCCCAACGCAACTGGATTGCGATCGGCTGCCTTCAAGCGTAGGTGTACGGCGACCACGAAAGGTAAGCTTGGCGGCGTTGCCCCTCCCCAAAGCAGCAGGTGCCTTCATCGACCGCCGGAATTTTCGACGAAGAACCCCGACCATGCTCAGAACGTCATTATTGTTTCCTCAATCCTTATCTCCAGCATCGCAGCCTGCTACGACAGAGGACGATATTGCTCTCCAGTATTTCGAACATTGTCCTTTTCTGGAGTTTAAAGCTTTTTGCGGCGGCCCGCGTTCAAGATGCCCAAAGATGAGGTTCCCGAGACTCATGTTCTGGCCATCGCCAGCCACGTGGGTGCTCTTCTCTCGCCATTTACAGGATGAGGGCTGACGACTGTAAAATGTGAAAGGTAACTTCAGGGTGGGTAGGTACCCAAGTACGACGGCCGTCCATCTACTAAGTGACATTAGATATGTGGGCAACACAATGGCAACCTTTTGCATGCAAACCTTAGGCTGTCAAGTATCTGCCATTCACACTGTCAACTACAGTACGCCGAGCACATGAAAGCTTCTGTAAATATTAGTCCCAGGCTAAGATGCTCGATACAGGTAATCATGTAGGCTATCGCCGATTCAAAGGCCGCAAAACAGCTCCTGAAGAGATTGCCGACCTCTATACTGGCCTGAAAGAAGCCCATCTCGACGGCTTCGACATGATGCTCTCTGGCTACTGTCCATCAGCTGCCGTGGTGGAGCAAGTAGGTAAGATTGGCCGCGAGCTTCGCACTCGGGCCAGTACGAAGCCAGGATCCTTCTTTTGGGTCCTCGATCCAGTCATGGGCGACAATGGCCGGATATATGTCGCTGAAGATACGGTTCCGGTCTACAAAAGCCTACTGAAAGATGCGGACCTCATACTACCTAACCAGTTCGAAGCGGAACTCCTGAGTGAGGTCAAGATACACGACCTGCCCACAATGAAACAGGCAATCACAAAGCTCCACAAAGAACATAGGACACCGCACGTACTGATTACCTCGATACGATTACCACCGACAAGCAGCAACACTCTCACAGCTGCAGACGAAGATCTAAGCACTTCGGCGAAACTATCCATTATTGGGAGCACGGCCACAAGTGATATGCAGCCCCGACTCTTCAGGATTACAGTACCCGTGTTGCCAATCTTTTTCTCAGGCACAGGAGACATGTTTGCCTCTCTTATGGTTTCACGCCTAAGACAAGCTGCTACGGAGGCCGGCGTTTCCAACACTGCTCACTGGCAAAGTCCAGATGGCATCGCTGGACCTGACCTTCCGCTCGCAAAAGCAGCCGAGAAGGTCCTTGCTAGTATGCATGCTGTCCTCGTGGATACGGAGAAACACTACAACGAATACATGGGTTCGTTTGAGCGCAGAAGGAAGAGCGTGCAGCTTAATGAGGGCACGGGCGCCGAAGCGAGTGAGGAGCAGGAAACCCTAAAGCATTTGCAGCTTACCCGTGCTGCTGAGGTGCGAGTCGTACGGAATGCTCGCGCGCTACGAGAGCCGCCTGATACTGGTGCGTTCAAGGCTAGGGAAGTGGCGGTGGAAGGCGGTGATGAGTGACGGTCGGCGAAAAGGATGAGATTAGGTCAAAGTGAGTGTGGTGGGTGCGAATAAAGTACCCTGCGGTCTACAGATTTCATAGGTTGATAGATTCGATTAGGCAAAGACAGCATGCCCGTCGTTTTGAAGTTGCTGTCCAGAACTTCATATGGAAGGTTTGCCCAGACGAAGGCTTTCACTTGCTGGTATCATGTGCTTCAAGCTTGAGACTGCTTTACATATTTTCTTTGCTGTCGCGGGTGCGGACACTACACCCAGGAAGGACGTTGTATCTGCCCGTTGCCAGTTATTTGACAACGACTTTCTGAGCCATTTCTACTTTGCACGATATTAGATCTGTAGTAAAGCCGCAGGCTTGGACAGTGTCGGTATATTGCGCTATCTATCACAAGGTGAATGGAAGCTTTAAGGTTCAGGCTGACCTCGCTTACGCCTCATCATTCACGTACAAGGCTTGATGTTTCACCGGTCCCGCACTTGCATCTTCAACCTCAGCCATTCTGGTAGAGCTCATTCAACATCTTGCTCTAACGATACTCTGGCCAGTTGCTTGACAGAACACCGGTCTAAAAACATCATGGGTCGGCAGGGGGCTGAACGGTACACGAGCAAGGACATCATGTCTGCTGGTGCTCAAAAGGAGCAAACGAGCACGTTCAATTTCTTCAACCTTCCTCGCGAATTGAGGGATAGTATCTACGATGACTCCCTCATCTTCAAGCGCAAATTCGAGGATCAATCCGGTGTTCGCCTTCGGGGCCGACGGCTTGTTCAGGTTCATTTACTGCTCATCAACCGCCAATTTCGAGATGAATACCTGGAACGGGCAGAGAAGAAAACCTGTCTCGTCATCGTCGACCGCGATCGTTATCACGGGGAACCCCTCAAGCTCCCCGCAATCATGAAGTACACACGCCAGCTGGAGCTTCACCTTGCGCTGGCCTGCGATGTCCCCGACCACATCATCAGTAGGTGCAAAGTCACACAGGAAGTGCGCATGCATCGGAAATGGATCGGCGACCTGTGCGATCAGATGAAGCACCTGGAATCCGTCAAGATCAACGTGCTGATTGATGCCCACGAGCACGTCGCCGAGTGCGAGAGGCATATCCTTAAAGAGGAATACCGCTTCACGAATCTGGAGAACCTCACGTCTCTGGAGATCTTTCATTGCGATTACTATGTGGGTCATAAGGGTACTACTTGCGCATGGAATTTCTCGAGGCCTAGAAAGGTGGTCATGCGATGGTCGGCAGAGGGGGGTGAGCTGGAAAGAGTGAAGCAGGTGGAAGGAGCTTCTGCGTCTGGCTGCTGACATACCGTTGGATTGTCAGTACAGAGTAGCACAGCTCGCTACCAACGTTCAGAATGAAGGGCCTCAAGGTCGCTTCGACCAGCCTAATGATTGTCTAATGATTGTATTTGAGAGAGCCCGGGGGAAAAGTAGCTTATACAATCCAAACTCGCTGTAGGCATCTACCGACCAGCAATACCACTCTGTATTCATGATTCTCGTTAGCTTTGTTGCCTCTCTACGGTATAGCAATACTTGCTCTGTAGCAATGGGATGCGTCCGATTTTTGCAATCTTTATAGGAAGTTTAGACTGTACCGACATTGCCAGAAAGCGTGCTATGGAGAGGATTACGGTGGTCGTAATGAACGAATACATCGACCAGCAATCCCTGTGTGCTTAGCAGTATTCAGTGTATTTGTGAGCCGGTTCCATTGGCCATGAAGATTGTAGCTTGAGAGTTATTCATCATCAGCACGGCCCAGCGCGGTACGCGACGACGCGTCGATTTCGCGTTGCCGAATGTCGCAAGTGATGTCTTCATGCGCAACCCCATCGCCGCATCGCAAAACATACGCAAATAGAGCAGGATGGGCGCTCTCAATCTAGCTGAGTGGCAGAAGCTGCCCATGTCACTTACCGAACTCTGCATCAACACCACCCTCCGCTGCGGCCAATCCTTCCGATGGCGCAAGAATGACGCCGGCGTCTGGTCCATGGCCCTTCACAATCGCATCCTCACCCTACACCAAGACACCGAGTTTCTTTACTACAAGTCGCTTCCTCCATCGCCGCCACATGCCCCGCCGACGCCGCCGAATTCACATCCTCCCTCAGTAGCTCCCGCCGAGCCCCCAGATGACGATACCCTCGAATTGATCAAGCATTACTTTAACCTCACTCCGAATCTCTCGAAGCTCTACGAACAGTGGTCCGCATCCGACCCCAACTTTGCGAAAAAAGCGCCCAAGTTCACCGGCGTACGGATACTGAAGCAGGATGCCTGGGAAGCGCTCGTTGGCTTCATCTGCAGTAGCAACAACAACATCGCCCGCATTTCGCAGATGGTTTACAAGCTCTGCGTCAACTATGGGCCGCTATTAGGCCATCTAGATGGAGAGCCATATCACGACTTCCCCACCCCGCAGGCACTAGCTCAGACTGGCGTCGAGACGAAATTGAGATCTTTGGGGTTTGGGTATAGGGCGAAGTACCTCTATCAGACAGCTTGTATCGTTTCCGAAAAGGGTGAAGGGTGGTTAGATGCGCTACGGAATCCTGAGTCGCCTACTTTGGGGACGAAGCCGGCGCCCGCGGGAGAGTGGAAGCCGGAGGGTAGGGATGGTTACCGCGAAGCACACGAGGCGTTACTTTCTCTGCAAGGCGTGGGGCCGAAGGTGGCAGACTGCGTATGTCTCATGGGTCTAGGGTGGGGTGAAGCCGTGCCAGTGGACACGCACGTCTGGCAGATCGCACAACGGGACTACAAGTTCGGTCGCGGGAAGCACTCGTCACTTACGAAGCAGACCTATGATGCTGTCGGCGCGAAGTTCCGGTCTCTTTGGGGACAAGAAGCCGGTTGGGCGCATAGCGTGCTGTTTACTGCTGATCTCCGGGCCTTCAGCGAACGGCTAATTGCCAAGAAGGAGGAGCAGAAGGAAGACGTGGAGGTAAAGACAGAGGCAGGGGCTGAGGTCGAGGAGGATGTGACTAGGGTGGACAAGGTTCTCGAGCGGGGAGTCAAACGTGAACCTGAAGAGGAGGAAAAGAAGGTTGTTGAGGTCGAGGAGAACGTCGTACGTCGGACAAAAAGGCGGAGAACGTGAACATAGCTCTATATGAATGAAGCTGTTCACACTGGGTTCCAAAGTTCATAAGTTTCGAACAATGGTACACTGCCTTCAGTATGCAGATGTAGGCTAACAACGCATATTAGAAGATGACGAGACGAATTTTGTAGTGATGACACCTGCACCGCGACTTCCTGTTCGCATAAGCTCCATATGCAAGCCCTCTCTTACTTTCTCTGCATCTTCGACCGGCACTCAAGCTCCTGTATAGGATCCCTGGATTCCGATTTGAGCATTGTTTAAATGAGATGATGCCACTAACGCGGTTCAATGCCGAGGCGGTTGGTTGCCATGCATTCCTGAGAGCCGCTCATGCCGCTGGCGCGCGTATGGACCTGCGCCTAACGACCCGTCTGAAAACACAAAATATCTCCTCTGTTCGTTTTCATGTGCAAGTGGAGGGTGCGAGAACGACAACGACGACGGTGGGCTTAGGGATGCCAGAGCGAGCGAACCCTCTGGTGACGATACAAGGAAAGAGACGCCTGTAGAAAGGATAACACCCCAACAACCAGACATCAGGTGACATCCGCGCGCCTTTTCCGTCGGCGACATGCGGCTACGTGCGGCGGCTGTGTCAGCTGCTCTGTTTTTTGCGAGAGCCAAGGCTCAGCAGGTCATTCAGGTAAGTTCAGCGCCATATCAGAAATACTCCTTAACCAATAGCTTGCCCTACGACTCTGCCATGAGATGTCGAGGTGAAGTTCCAAGCACTCTTCCGAAGGATTGCTCGGGCCCATACAGCGGTACTGGATATGTTGGCGATTTTGTAGACGCCTGCGGCATCGACTATGCAGTCCACTGCGGCATGCATATAGACTCGGACCCCTTCGCCGTATACGAGGATGTTCCAGAGCTCTCAAAGTGTATGGAGGCATGCGACAAGTTCCCAAACTGTACCTCTGCGACCCATCTGGGCAGCCGGTGTCTACTGGATGCCAATGCAAGTATGAAGGCTGTTCATGGCCATCCCGAACTTGCAGCACTGATTAAAGGCAGCTTTAGAGGAATGCGAATGCGGACGGCACCGCCGAGTATGGTGCGAGAATATCGCCGTCAAGCCTCGAGGACCACGGTCAATGTAAGTCTCCACCACCGAGCGCTTCGAATTGTCCGAAATCTGACGATGACAGCCTGCGGCGGCGACTGTAGCGGTGTGCCCCAATTCCAATGGACAACTGTATGAGGATGACTATGGAGCTCTTTACATCGTACGTGATATGGACGGAGCTCTGATAAAGCCACCTATACAGTGGCGACTAACCACGTTGTGCGGGCTCACGCCACGTTGCTCCTGAGCTCAATCTACTCTCGCCCTCTTAATTTCTTTGAACGTAGCTAATAGCTTATGCAGATCAATTGCGGCTACCACAATACGGGCACAAATTACACAATCTTGTGGAGTAGAGACTCTGGCTGTACTACGCTACGATGCTGCATGGATTATTGTGATGGCTTCCCGGATTGTTTCGGCACATCTCTTCTTCTTGGAGGCAACAACAGTACTGATCCCGTTTCCCGAATCATGGTGAATTGAGGAAATGTCTAACTCCTACCGCAGATAACTGCACCTTCTTTTACCCTCCGAACGGCACACACTATGCAAACTCGGCATACAACATTGCCTACCAGTACCGAGCTGCTAGTCAGCCTGTCTACATTACAACCAGAACAACGACAACAACAACGACCACTAGAACCTCGAGCTCGCTAACAAGTACACAGACAGTTACCTATACAACCGTATCATATGCCACGGCCACGCAAACCTCCTACCTTACCCAAACAACCACTAGCGTGGGAACATTGACCTCAACGGCGGTTAGCAGCTACTATACAACCGTAGTAAATACTGTAACTACAAGCTACGTTCAAACCACAACTCAAAACCTGCCTGGTGAGCATCCCCAAAGCCCTGCGCAACTATTTGCTGCCAGACAGAACCTTGTCCCATTGGAGAATATTCTTCCTCCAGGGATCTAGGGAGCTTAAACCAAAAGAGCCTCGTCGAGATCTCTCCTGCAACTTCAGGACTTGGCCTTCTCTGAAGGCATACAGCAGCATGGGATGGCTAACGAAGTATAGGGACCACCGTGACCTCGACACAGCCAGCATCTACTAATACGGCCACATTTACCCAACCTGCAAGCACAAACACGGCCACATTTACTCAGCCTGCAAGTACAAATACCGTGACTACGACTGAGCAAACGACGCTGCCGCGAGAAACGACGACCCAGCCGACTACATTAGTATCTACGTTTCGTACCACGGCAACGTCGACCGAACGAACCACGGCGACGTCTACTGAGCGGACCACTGCCACGTCGACGGCTACATCTACGGAGAGGACCACTGCGACTTCTACGGAGCGATTGACCGGTACTACGACGGCAACGTCGACCGAACGAACCACGGCGACGTCTACTGAGCGGACCACTGCTACGTCGACGGCCACGTCTACTGAACGGACAACTGCGACTTCTACGGAGCGATTGACCGGTACTACGACGGCTACATCTACTGAACGGACAACTGCGACCTCTACGGAGCGATTGACCGGTACTACGACGGCTACATCTACGGAGAGGACCACTGCGACCTCTACGGAGCGAACCACGGCCACATTTACAGAACGAAGCACTGCCACATCTACTGAGCGGACGACCGCTACCTCTACGGAACGGACGACGGCCACATCTACTGAGCGGACGACTGCTACATCCACCGAGCGGACGACGGCCACATCTACCGAGCGGACGACTGCCACATCCACTGAGCGGACGACTGCCACATCTACTGAGCGGACGACTGCTACGTCAACAGAGAAGACGACGGCCACATCCACCGAACGAATAACTTCCACACTCCCGGCGTCGACGAATACATTAACAACTACGGAGCGGACCACTCAGATATCCACTCAGATCTCGACCGAACCGGCGTCGACGAATACATTGACGACCACGGAGCGGACCACTCAGATATCCACTCAGATCTCGACACAACCGGCGTCGACGAATACATTGACGACCACGGAGCGGACCACTCAGATATCCACGCTTCCTGCGTCGACTAACACATTGACAACTACCCAAATAACTACGGCAACCTCGACAGAACGGTCTACCGCAACATCGACAGAGAGGACGACCGCTATATCAACCCAACAAATTACGTCCACACTTCCGGCGTCCACAAATACATTGACGACTACGGAGAGGACCACACAAATCTCGACAGAGCGGACGACTGCTACATCCACAGAGAAGACAACGGAGATATCCACCCAACAAATCACGTCCACACTCCCGGCGTCGACGAACACATTAACGACCACAGAGAGGACCACAGCGACCTCAACAGAGAGGACGACAGAACGGACCACCGAAGCTGGTAAGCTCATGGGCTGTCGGCATTGCCAAGAAACCCAGAGATCAGGGGCTAACGATAAATAAAAGCAAGCACGATATACACCACGCTTCCCGCGTCCACAAATACCGAGACTTTTACTCAACGGACGACTGAGCAGACAACCGTGATCAGTTATCCGCCAGCGTCGACAAATACAGCCACGCAGACTGAAATTTCAACGCTTTTAACCACCCAAAATGTGACGCAGACCTTGGTGTCGAACTTGCCTGGTGAGTACAACATGTCACTCAGCATGCTCTTGATTGAGACACAGCCCCCCCAAACTAGAAGCAAGCTAACAGAGAGCAGGCACGACCGTCACCACTACATCCATTCTGCTCAGCAGTTATCCCCTCACACAGACCGAAACAACAAGCTTACTCCTAACGAGCACATACATTTCGGTACGCTGGTCCAGAGCCCGTCGACTGAAGCTTTGTGTGCTGATCAAGGCAAATAGACATACGAGACAACCGAAGTCATTACGAGCTTGCAACCAACCACCATCATATCAACTTATCCCATCACCTATACCTCACTCCAAAACATCACGACCACCCTTTCTGGACCGACGTTGACGGAAACTCAACGCTTGACTGCTACTAACAATGTGACAGCTACTGACACGCAGACAACCACGGAACAGGTACTTACGTATATCAATCGAACGACGACTTTGGAAGGTAAGTCCATTTACCAAATCTCGGCTTTGAAGTCGAGCATCCATATTGGGACTCTGTAGCATATAAATTTTCTCGTTAATTAGAGATGCTGTTATCATATCTCTATTACGGGTTTCTCGAAGTCATGGACATCTAAAGCGAAACTCCGCAGAATACAAGCGATTCTTTGAGCGGCAATTTTGGATGTTCCGGGCTTTCTTGGATTCTTTGGTCGATATCAGACTTGATGACGAGCAGTTCTAATCTGTGATGCAGCTTCGACCGTTACAAGAACAAACACGATATTCGCACCGACCGAGACGACAACTGCACGAGACATTAGCACGCTGTCTCAGCCTCGAGAGACAACTACAGAACGGGAGACAAGCGTGGTGTATGGGACAACTACTGAGCGCGATGTAAGCTATGCGGAGGGGACGACAGTGGTGGAGAGGATCTATATCACGCAGACAGTGTAAGCTTAGCAGTTGTAGCTTTGTTTCACTGAAAATGGAATCTCATTATGTACAGTTCACGGACCAGATCATCAAGCTCAAGTTCTCCAACTTCCATGACATTCAGCGACGATTCTTCTTTCGTGGGTTCTACAAGCATCCCTGACTCCGAAACATATTCATCCAGCTTCAGCGACAGCCTTACGGCCGTATCGACATCATCCTACTCTTCTCAGCAGTCGTTCAACTCCGAAAGCGCTTCTGGGGTGAACGACAGTATTGCCACGACACCTTCTCGGAGCGATACTGTACTAGTGTCAGACCTATCGATCACCTCGTCATCCAGCGACGACGCCACAAGCGTATTCGTCACGGGCTCTTTCTCCTATTCCAGTCCGGATTTCACTTCAACGACATTTTACTCAAACTCTACAACTGCCATCGCCTCTGAATTACAATCTACCCAATTGGCAACCACCAGCACAGCAGCTTCCGGGCTGCAGGACTTCCCCCTCTCGAGCTCCAACATGGGACCTTCTTCCGAATCAACATTTCTGAGTGGTAGTGGTACATCGCTAGAACCCTCATCGCTCTCTAATACTCCTATAAGGAGTGAAGTTTCAGCAACCATGACGTTCACCAGCATCTCTTCGGAGCTTTCAGCAACCGCTTTCAGTACAGGGCCAATCCCGCAGGACCCTGATGACAACCAGTCAACAAGTATATCGACTTCCAACAACTTCGTTCCATCCGCGGAGAATGCATCTTCGTTCACATCGACAGCGCTTGAATCCTCAACATCAGCTTTTGAAACTTCATTATCAACATTATCGACTTCAGAAACATACTTTACGATAAGATCCATCACAGCAATTTCTTCTTCTTCTTCTTCAACCTCCAATGTACAAAGCACACCCACGCCAATTTCGAATGACCTCCCAAACACAAATCCGCCATCTCCGACGACTCAAATCTCAAGCATTGCAGAAAGTCCAGCTCAATCTATCTCAGCCTTGTCAGTATCAAGCAATACAACGAGCTTCCTCCCTACGAGCACAACGCCAGAATCATCAGCCCGAGATTCGACTTTCACTTCAGCTTCCCCATTGGATACCTCAATATTTACATCCACGGGGCTGACGGGTGACATATTGCCCTCTCCGTCATCCTTATCTTCTCTTCCTCAACAAGACAGCAGTTCCGTTGATTCAACTACAGAGGGAGGGTCATCCTCGGCCATGACATCTCCTAGTGACTTGTTGCAAACCAACCCCAGCGACACAGCTTTCGCCTCACCTTCGTCTTCTTCAAGGCTCCCTGAGCCCAATTCGCCTCTCTCAACCACGAGTCTCTTCGCTTCGACAACTCAACTTCCAACTTCCAGTTCTAGAGATGACTTGACATCGACTAATCCCACCACAAGTTCTATGCTTCAGCCGTCCTCAATTTCGACGATCCAGAGTCCAGTCTTTAGTTCTCAAGATGATTTGACATCAATCAGTCGTAGCGACAGTGCTATACGGTCGTCTTCAATTCCGACCAATGGTACAACATCACAGCGTTCCGCATCAACTATGACCTCCGTATTCCCAACCAGGAGCCAGAAAATGCCAGAATCTACGACCATGCCAAATGAGTCGACTATATCAGCGTCTTCCATCAGCATTTCGACATCATCCATGCTGCCAGAAACTACATTTGTGCCCGAATGTAATCCTGGTCAACAGTACCAGTAAGTAATCAAAGATCATCCAATACATGGCCTTCATCTAACCGCGCATAAGATACACCGACCCCTCATCTGGAAATCCCTATGTCGTCCAGTGCAACCAGACCTACCAAGGCATCGTAGGCCTGGCTACTTACGAATCGAGTCCCGAAGATTGCATTAGTGCATGTAGTGCCAATTCCCAATGCCTTGGCGTAGGCTATGATACAAGCGACGGGGAGTGTGACGAGTACTATGGGGTATTTTGGCCCAGCGTCTTGACCATGCATTTACCGATCTCGTTGCTGATTTCGTCCCTAGTACGCCCCCAACAGTGGTGACCAATCGCCCACCGTCGTCTTCGCGCAGCTTCTCGGCAGAGCATTTTTAGTATTTGCCACAAGTAGAACGAGGACGACCACGACACCGATATCCACGCTTTACGTTTCAGCATCGGCCGTAACAACTGCTTCGCCATCAGGTTCAGCGTTCAGTAGCACAATGGCGCCTGAATTCTCCTCCAGCGATGTCATAACAACATCCTCAAGTTCTGTGAGCTCCCGTTCGGACAGGTCAGCTCCTACTTCTACCGATCAAATCACAGCGTCACCTGTTAGTATTGCAACGACTGCATCGTCGAACACATCAGACTCTCAAGATGATGCATCACGCTCTGGATTTACAGAGACGCCATCGTCCTCTAATAGCGTCACATATACAGAATCTGTATCAAGCAACACTGCTGGGAATCAATTAAAAAGTTCATCATTCCCCATGGAGACAGCCAATCTTGAACCTTCGAAGGGCGCCACATCAGCACCGGCATCGGCATCAACAGGCTCGTCAACCTTAGCAGACACAAGCAAGGATCGGCTCTCAACGGCTATTACGTCGTCGGCGACATCAATGTCCACAAACTGGTCGATCTCTGCGAACACAACTACATCTGAGCCAGCAACGAGCGCTACGTCGCCGTATCATGAGTCCTCCAGCGCCTCAGCCGCCATTTGTCCTTCATTTGATGACCGTAACTTGAGAAACGCGGAAGGGACTTCCTACACGATTCAGTGTGATACCACCTATTCTGGACAAGAAATCTCTACGAATACAAATGCAAAGAGAGCCACTTACGACTTCTACTCCTGCACAGCTCTTTGCGACAGGACTGCAGGGTGCAAAGCAATCAATATCCGACCTGAGGGACAGTGCGTCCTTTACAGCTCGATTCAGAGCTCTCGATACAGTGCCGGCACTACTGGGGCATACAAACAGGATGCGCTTGCCAGCTTTGATGGATATCAAACGACCAGCCTCGACTCAAGTTCAGTACAGCGCCCATCTGTATCCGCTACATCAGACTCGTCTATGGGCCTCGCCTCGTCTTCACCTACCTCGGTACCTACTAACAACCTCCAAAGTCTGCCTTCCACGAGTCCAGCCCTGGTTATCACAGTTTTCGTAACACCGTCTACCTGTCAGCCACCGAGTACGATCTTCGTGCACACGTCGACTACGTATACAACTCAGACTCGGACCATTGTCGTCTCGGCCGACCAGATGCATCAGCAGACATTCGCATCTAATACTACTATGAATGCCGACAGGGAATGACGAGGATGGAATTCATGGGATGAATACAGAAACGGACAGGAAATGAAGCCAATGGACCGGGTCCAGGTTTTGGATTGCAAGCAATGAAGCAGCTTGTCAGCGCTTCATGAAAACGGGCACTTGCACGATCAGATGTGATCATGGGCAACAGCCATACAATGGAGTGCTTGGCATGTGACGAGAATCTTCAAGAGATTTCGAGAGTCCAGAAGCAGTTGCTTGACTGGTGGAGTGGGATGAAGGAAAATTGCCAGAAGGAGTTGGCCAGAAGGAGTTGGCCAGAAACAATTGTAGGGAGGAGTTACAAAATAATAGATCGTGTCCGAAGTTCTTCTGGACACGATCGCATTGTAGATCGACAAGCCTCGCACATATACATTGTAGATTAATAGAAATCATCGAATCCCCCACCGAGCTGAACGATGCAGTTTCAACGTGTCAATCAACGGTCAGGACAACATGTATTCATCAGTAGGACTCCTTTCTCCGCCGTGACCGAGATCTCTTGGGCGACTGGAGCGCTTTACAAGACCATACGTACACGACCTGAAGTCGGAGAAATGGAGCTCGCTACTTACCCGGTGGGTGAGATGCATGAACCAGAAGCAACACCACTTTGCACTTCGGTACTTTTGCAATGACCTGCCGAAATGGGTAGGAGGTAAGCTATGGATTGTTCCGAAGCTAGAAGTAATGATGTAGAATAGCCTAAGCTTGGGATATCAAAGAAACATATTCTAATAAGAATTCAATTCGCCTGTTGCTCCCAGAGGAGGGAGAAAGGCATAGAACTTCTTCCCAGGAATTTGAGCAGTCATGATGCCCACGTATAGCACGTTGTTTGGTCTTTGCCTCGGAGCAGGACAGCTCGGTAGGTCAATCTCCAAGACGCGAATGGCGGGAAGGGTAAGATATGCTAATAGGTCATGCTTTACAGCTTCTGCCTGGTCGCATGGCTCTAGATGCCCGCCAACCCCACATGACCATGTCTTGAAGAATAATTCAGACCTCCCGGACCCTTTCAAGTTCGAGAACGGCTGGCACGTACACACGCAAGAGCAGTGGACATGTCGTCGAAAGGAATTGAGCCATCTCTTTCAACGCTACGAGCTAGGTGATCTGCCTGGGCCACCCGAGTACGCATCGACAACTTATGATGCTGGTAATCTGACCATTACTACCGGCAAAGGGAGAAACCAAATCAGCTTCAGCGTCAATGTATCTGTCCCAAGCAATGGGGATGACCTGATTCCAGCGGTTATAGCATATGGCGGCTTGAGCATCCCCGTACCGACCAATGTAGCTACGATTGTCTTCGACAACTCAGCCTTCGCCGAGCAAAACAGTCTTGCCAGCCGAGGCCAAGGTCTATTCTACGACCTCTTCGGCGAGGATGCAACAGCAAGTGCTCTTACGGCCTGGTCTTGGGGCGTCTCGCGCATTATTGACGCTTTGGAAGCTAATCCCCAGATTGGGATCGACCCGAAGAAACTCGCGATTACGGGATGCAGCCGTAACGGCAAAGGCGCTTTGGTCGCTGGAGCTTTTGAAGACCGCCTAGCTCTCACGATACCGCAAGAGTCTGGCGCGGGCGGGTCAGCTTGCTGGAGGTTATCCGATGCGCAGCTGGAGGCTGGCCAGCAGGTACAGACTGCATCGGAGATCGTCACGGAAAACGTGTGGGAGTCTGTCGAGTTCCGCCGATTTGCTAATAACACGGATCTGCTGCCCTTCGATCACCATGAGTTGGCTGGACTGGTCGCACCTCGAGGCTTGGTCGTTGTGGATAATCCCGACTATGAATGGCTTGGCCCATGGAGCTCCTATGGGTGTATGCAGGCGGGCCGGCTCGTATACGAGGCATTGGGTGTCAAAGACCATATGGGATATTCTTCCGTGGGCAACCATAGCCATTGTCTCTTCCCTTCAGACCGCGAGCTTCCTGACCTGATGGCCTATTATGACAGGTTTCTTCTCGGCAGACGGGCGGATACCGATTTCTTCTACAGTACAGCTAACATCACCTTTGATCTCTCTGAGTGGATCAATTGGAAGGTGCCTCAGCTGTGTTGAAGAGTGAGAATGTCGAAAAGGTGTATTTAGCGGCCTGTCGAGGGTCACTTGAGCTTCAAAGTACATTCTAGCGCCCTGAATCGCGCCAAATGTGCACTTTCAACATCTACCAACATCAATCTCGTTGCCCTCGTTCTCATACGCAAATTATTGTGTTGGTATGGTCCCTAGTGCTGTTGCCACCGTGCCTAATATGGGGTGATGCTAGACATGCTCGCCCGCCCCGAATGGAAGTAAGTAGTCAACAATTTTCTTGCAAACAACTCCATCTGACGCTCTCATGGGGCATATTCAGGCAGTGCCGACGCACAAGAGCATTATCTACTCAAACACGTGCTAGTAAACTGCTGTTGCGGTAGGGGGATTTCGGTATACCAGACAAGCACAGGAAGAACCGGGGATTCGGAGTCGTCGGGCATTGAGAGCGAGCGGGCCGACAGGACTAGCGCGTGCATCTCGCGACTCGCGACCGGGAGGCAGGCCGCCTGGTTAAGTTTGGGAGGCCTGATCTTAGTTGAGCGCCAGCTGCAATAACGGCGAATCCTACTAGTACTCAGCCTTCCACGGGGATTGGGAAGCCTGTCGCCTCCAACTTATCACCGCGAGACCTTCGTCCTCGTAGCAAGCTATTCCGATGCGGGAAAAGACCCGAAGTGCAGAATCATTCACTGGAATATAGGAGGCGTCTGTCGTAGAAGGAGTCGCGGTTGAGTCCAGCCAGCGGAAAGTAGACTGGGTACGACCGCTTATACTCGGCCCGGAGAAAGGTTGGCATACGGCAAAGCTGTGGCGTTAGTTATTAACGAACAAAAAACAACGCATACTTTACGAGTTACGACGTAGGCGCCGGAAATGGCGCAGTGGATATGGAAAGCGATTTACGGCTGCTCCTGTACGATTGTCAAGATTATGGAATCGCTGCAGTCAATGCCTTTCGGATGTCATTCTTCTCCCTCAGCAAGTGCAACTGACAAGCCGGTTTTGGCAGGACTTGGCACGACGTAAGATCCCCTGCATGTGAAGTCAGTGCAGGTCACCGGCAGGCGAAGCGAATCGCAAGCACAAGACTAAGCAAACTCTGTGGCAAATAGGAAGTAGCGGGCGGGTCGATGGCTTCACTCTAGTGCATCCTTGCCCGTTGTGCACTGGCTCACCCACGGCAAGCAGACCAGCCTGTGCACTACTCAACCCGCTGTTACAGAGTAGTAGTGCGGCGTGGCTAGCAATGTGTTCGTGTTACGACGACATAGGCAGCAGTCCTTCAGCGTACACCGTGTCGATGCGTCCGGACGACATTTCGACCCTTTGCCGCAGGTAGCCCGACCCAGTACAGACGCGCAGGGAGGTCTTGTAATGCACGCGCTTGCAGCCCGGCCGCGGTGGTTGATTGTCATCGTCGCCTTCGCCATCTCCACCACCTGTCTGTACTTCTTCTGGCAATCGCCCCAGATTACTCTCCACCAACCTCCGCCTTCGGTGGAATCTGAAAGACCTGGCTTACTACGCTCCTACGACAGCTTGTCGCGACTTGGTCCCAAAGCGGCGTGCAAGGGTCCTGGAGGCTATGAGGCTGACTATCCGCACTCCGTCTTTGACCTCCCCAATGTGACTTACCCAACACCGACTATCGGCTCATTCGAAGCAGTTGGCTTGGAAGAGTCCTGGCTGACCATTGATCAACGCTATGGCCCCTACGGCTACGGAGAGGAAGACAAGGCGTACGCTTACTCGCGCGAGGATTGGGACGCGGTTGACTGGGGTCAGCTGCAATCAGATTGCTTCAAGGCGAACGAAGAGGCTTACGGCTACCCTGCGTCTAACCTGAGCGAACCGAGGTTTCGCAATGTGAAGGATGCTGAGGTGCCTGTGCCACCGCGCTCCAAGACCGGCAGACAGGCCGTCATCTTGAGAACGTGGAGCACATACGAATACCATCCCGAAGACATGTGGAATATTCGCTCGCTAATCTCCGAGGCTAGTCTTGCTACAGGCGCTGAGTACCGAGTCTTCTTGCTCGTCGACATGAAATGTGAGAACTGCAGCGACATCTACACCAACACGACAGCCTACGAAGAGGCTCTGACCGCGTCGGTACCTGCCGAGTTTCGAAACATTGCCGTGCTGTTTCATCCGGATCTGCAACACAGCTGGTATGAGAAGATTGATGATTACAGGTATGCTGGGCGCCCTTGAAAAACTTAGCAGTAAATGACTTCTAACAGCGTCGCAAGGCCTATGTTCCAGATCATGCAGCCCCTCCAGCTGTTCGCGCACTTCTATCCGGAGTACGATCATTTCTGGCAGTTTGAGATGGACGCCAGGTTTCTCGGGCATGTCGGCAAGATGCTCCGCGCTTTCGATGCCTTTTCAAGGAAGCAACCCTTGAAACAGGCACCGGAGCGTGCTTCGTGGGCTTACATGCCCAAAGTCCACGGATCCTACGACCATTTTATGGCTATGGTGGATAAAGGCCTGAAAGGCGATGCGACGATCTGGGGCCCTGAAAAAGTCGAGCTGATTGACCCCATCGGCCCTAAACCTCCTGTCAAGGATCCAAAGCAAGATCCCTTCGAATGGGGCGTAGGCCAAGATGCGGATCTGCTGCTCTTCGGCACCCTCAACGATGTCCGTCGCTTCGAGAGTGGGAACGATTGGGTCTTCAACGGTTACCTTAAGGGCGGTCTCCGTGGCGAATACCCGCGCTATATGTCAGTCCCTGCGCAAGCCCGCGCGTCCTGGGATCTCCTCGAAGCAGTGCACATTGCGCAACACAAGAAAGGGCTCGCGATCGCGAGCGAAGCAACACTGCCTTCTTTCGCGCTGTGGAACGGGCTCAAAGTCATAGGGTTGCCGACCCCAAAGTTTCAATTTCCAGAGCGTGACATTTGGGAGTTGAACCATGTGCAGAATGGCGGGTTTCCATCCCTGATGAAGGATGGTTTCGCCTATGGACCAGGAAAGTACCGCGGCAGCTCTTTCGCCTTCTTCTCTCGGCCCCTAAGTTTCGACTGGTGGAGCTCCCTATGCGACCCGATCTTCGAGCGCTGGATGAAGATGCCGTACGGCAAGAGCAGAGAAGATCGTCTGGTCCATGACCACCCGGAATACGTCGAGGTTCCGAACGAGATGCCGTTCTTCATGCAAGAGGTTGACGGCGAGGTCTATGTGCCGAATATCATGCTGCATCCGAGGAAAAGCAATAGTTATCGAGCGCCTGAGAAGTGAGGGCACAGCACTCGAACGGCAAAAGGGATATTTGCGGGGGATGGACATACATAGTATGCTCCGTCGAAAGTGTCAGTAGCAGATGCTTTGTCAGCCACGATGCTCATCCCTTGCGGCTTTTACGATGCCGGGGCTTTCACCGCTCTTTGCCCCTTTTTGGTGCCGACGACCGGAGCTGAGACACGACAAGAGAAGAAAGTCTGCGGTTGGGATTGGAATAGCCACGGCATTGCATGCCTTGTGTGAGAAGCTTTGGCTCGAAAAGACCTAAGGGCCGACATAGGTCCCGCCGCAAACGCATTGCAGGGGTAGAGCTCGTACACTTGATTCTCCTTGAGTGTGCAGTCAAAATGATGAGCCGATGTGTTGATCGTGAGAGGGGAGAAATCGCTGAGAAGGGCTGTTGCCCAGGCACTCTAAGCCATGGCCGAATGTGCATACATAGTATCGATCTAGAGAGAGACCTAAAGCAAAAGCCGTGTTGGCTCTGAGGTTGATTCGTCAAGTGGCTATGTTGTCGGACATGACCGTACAGGCTGATTTATGAAAGGTCAATCTTCAGAGGGCCCGGATCCCGTTCAAGCTATGTAGCTCCTATGAAAAGCCCTTGCGCGTTGGTGTGGTATTTTCCCTTGCAGCAGCTCTCGTACCTCGTATGTCGCAGGCCGCGGGCCACAGCGTTAAGTTAAGCCACACTGGAAAAGGGTCTGCATTCAATGCTTGTGGAGGCGTCATGCTTATCTAAGCAGATCGCAAGTCAATCTGTAATAGCGCTGCCTGGGCAATGGCAAGCGTGTTCAGAGATCAAATTCACACTCTTGTAGCATCTCACGAAGACGTGCGCGAAGATGTTGTGCAGGCGCCTGGTACGCTGCGTGCGACCTTTGCCCTAGTAAGGGATGCAGGCAATCTCGCAAAAGCTCGCATTCGTTCTTTTTTGGCCAACGGCGAAGACTGTCCGTACCGGAATCCTGTCTTTCCGATGCTGCAGCCTTCTTGGCGACCTGGTACCTAGACTTTCTAGGCTGCGAGATACGACGACCCTTTCTGTTATGCTTTGTTAAAAGGGCGGGGAGTGCCTCCATCGATGTCATCTCTATTCTCTATTCCAAACAATCTTCAGTACACGCTCTTTCTGTCTATATTGTTTCCACCTTGACTGACCATCATCTTTGTTCATCTCTTTTTCATTCCGCAGCATAACGAGCGTTTCTTCGAGTAAAATTCAAACATGGGCTTCCTGAAGAGGGCCAAAAAGAAAGACGATACCGAAAAGGAAGACCCCGAGAAGCAATCTGGCTCGGATTCAGAAAGTGGCAGTGAGCCGACGCAAGATGACTTTACCAAAGCCGGTCTCTCTGAGATCCAGGCACAGATCCTCAAGGACCAGACTGGATACCCCAATGAAGCGAAGGCGACCATGTTCTCGGCTTATCGGTATGCCAGCCCCGCCGAGTTCGTGCTGGTCGGCATAAGTTCAATATGTTCCATTGCCGCCGGTGTAATCATGCCGCTCATGATCATCGTATTTGGTCAGCTGGTCGGTGACCTTAGTAATGGCTCTTCTGCTACCCTCGGAGCAGCAGCAGGGTCCAACATCGCGAGCAACCAGCGCATCCTGTACCTGATTTACCTCGCCATTGCTTCGTTCGGTTTGGAGTGGATCGCGACCGCAGGATGGCAGCACACGGGTCGACGGATAGCGCGAAAGGTGCGAGAAGAGTATCTGCTGGCTCTGCTGAAGCAGAATATCGGCTTCTTCGACAACTTCGGTGCCGGCAAGATGACTTCCCACATCACCTCAGACATGAACGCGATTCAGGAGGCCATTTCTGAGAAAATTGGATTGACGCTCTCTACCACGGCTACTGTGGTTGGCGCTTTCATCGTTGGATTTATTCAGTACTGGGCTTTGGCTCTGATCTTGTCCTCCAGCCTACTCGCAATTCTACTCCTGATGGGGCTGGTCTCTGTACCACTGCAGAAGAGTGGCAAGAAGGCTGGCGAAGGGTCTTCTGAGGCTGCCACTGTAGCCGAGGAGGCATTCAGTGCCATCAAGACCGTACTCGCTTTGAACATGCAGGAACGTATGAAGGATCGCTACGATGGGCCGACGTCTGTGGCTGAGAAATGGAGCGGGAAGGCCAAGACATACACCGGAATGATGCTTGCTATCATGATGTGGATTGTCAACCTCATGTACGGTCTGGCCTTTTGGCAAGGATCACGATTTCAAGATTCTGGCAATGTGGACATTGCTGCCATCATCATCACACTCTTGGCAATTATGACGGGCTCTTTCTCCGTGGCCATGATTGCTCCCAACTTCCAGGCGTTCAACGCAGGCACGACTGCGGCCGCGACTATTTTCCGTTCGATCGATAGGCCCTCGCCCATTGACTCGTCGGTCACAGGTGGATTGGATGCAAGCAACATTCGCGGAGAGATCGACTTCCAGAACGTGCGACACGTCTATCCCTCGCGAGTGACGACCAACGCCCTTACGAACTACAGTCTTCATATTCCGGCTGGAAAGTCGACCGCACTCGTTGGACCCAGCGGTGGTGGCAAGTCGACGGTCGTCGGGCTCTTGCAGCGATTTTACAATACTGTCGAAGGCTCAGTCACCATCGATGGTGTCCCAATCTCGGAGTACAACCTCGGAAGCCTCAGACGGCAAATCTCTGTGGTCAGCCAGGAGCCTGTGCTTTTTAGCATGAGTGTTCGTGACAATATCGCCTTTGGCCTTTCAGACGTCCAGCGTAAAGACTACTCCGAGGAGCAGGTGACCGATGCCGTTGTCAAGGCAGCGAAACAGGCTTATGCTCACGACTTCATCCTCCGACTGCCGAACTCATACAAGACCGACGTGGGAGAACGTGGCGTGCTACTCTCTGGCGGGCAAAGGCAGCGTATTGCAATTGCGCGCGCGTTAGTATCTGACCCCAAGATTCTGCTCTTCGACGAGGCCACATCGGCACTCGACACCGAGAGCGAACGCTACGTTCAGGCTGCCATCCAAGAAGCTAGTCGACACCGCACCACCATCATGATCGCTCATCGCTTGTCGACCATCCGAGATGCCGATATCATCGCTGTCGTTCTTGGAGGACAGGTTTGCGAGCAAGGAACCCATTCCGAATTGCTCGCGCGAGGCGGCACCTACAAGAAGCTTGTAGATGCGCAGGCTCTGTCCAAGGATGAAGGCGAAGCGGAGCATGATGACGTTGTCGATGAAGCTGAATTGGCCGAGATGGACTCAGAGTCAAGGTCGGCTTCCCTTACCAAGACGCGGAGCAAGGGCTCTGGCTTGCGTCGCGCATCTACCACTCGATCTGGAGCAGACCTCGAAAAGGGCGATCCAGCCACCGACGAGGAAGAGCCTGCGAAGAAATATTCATGGTGGGACGTCATCAAGTTCCTCTACAAGTACAACAAGGAAGAAAAGTGGATACTTCTCTTTGGCTGCGGATTGTCGGTCATATCTGGCGCGGTCCAACCTGTGGGTGCGGTACTGTTTGCCAAGTCCATCTTTGCCATTGTGGCACCCCAGATCATCGGTCTCCCCATCAACTTCTGGGCTGGGATGTACCTTCTGGTCGGATTTGTCGCGCTGTTCTCGCTGATCGGGAGAGGGTACGCTTTCGGTATTGCTTCAGCCAAGTTGACCTCCCGCTTGCGAACGACGATCTTCCGTTTCGCCTTGCGACAAGAGGCCGAATGGTTCGATACGCCTAGTCACTCAGCTGGTGCTCTGACATCTTTGCTATCCACCGAACCCGACAATGCGGCTGGTCTATCAGGCGCGACCCTAGGTACCCTCATTGACGGAGCTGTGTGTCTCTTCGGCGGCATGATCCTGGCCCTCGCGATTGGCTGGAAGCTGGCGCTGGTCTGTATTTCGGTGGTACCGGTGATTCTCGTTAGTGGCTTCGTCAGAGTAGCACTGCTTGCCCGGTTCCAAGTCATGGCCAAGAAGACTTTCGAAGAGTCTGCAGCTTCCGCTTCGGAGTACATTGCGGGCATCCGGACTGTTGCTGCTTTGTCCAAGGAGATGACCGTCTGGCACAGCTACCGCGACCAGCTTGTCGAGGCTGAGCGCAAGAGTATGAAGTGGGTCATTCTATCTTCATTCTTCTTCGCCATCTCGCAGGCGTCTCAGTTCCTTATCTTCGCCCTGGTCTTCTGGTACGGAGGCCGTCTCATTGGAAGTGGAGAGTACGGGCCTCAGCAGTTCTTCATCTGTCTTGCTGCAGTCATCTTTGGCGCTCAGTCCGCAGCCAACTTCTTCGGCTTTGGCCCCGATATCACGAAAACGAAGATTGCTTCGGAGAGGCTTATTGGCTTGCTGAGCGATGACAGCACGGACGAGACAATTCTTGAGAAGAAGATCAGTGACGAGAAGCTGCAGGGCCATATCCAGCTCAAGAACGTCCATTTCTCCTACCCTGGTCGTCCTGCTGTGGTTCTCGATGGCATGGATCTCGATATTCCAGCTGGTAGTTTTGTTGCGCTTGTGGGTCACTCTGGATGCGGCAAGTCAACAGTGATCAGTCTAGCTTCCCGACTCTACCACCCAACTTCTGGATCCATCATGATGGACGGGACCAATCTTGAAGATATGGACACCCAGACCCTGCGCACGCAGCTTTCCGTTGTAGCTCAAGAGCCGGTATTGTTCTCCGGCACCATCCGCGAGAACTTGCTGATGGGCCTCCCTCTCAACGAAGAGGTGTCCGAAGAGCGGATAACCAGGGCTTGCCGAGACGCCAACATCGAGAGCCTCATCTCTTCGCTTCCAGAAGGCTACAACACCGCGCTTGGCAACAAAGGTGTCCAGCTCTCCGGCGGCCAGCGACAACGGATAGCCATCGCACGAACCCTCCTCCGTAACCCGAAGGTCCTGCTTCTCGACGAAGCAACTTCGGCACTGGACTCTGAATCGGAGCACCTAGTCCAGGAAGCTCTCGACAAGGCTTCGGAGGGCCGGACTACCATCTCCGTCGCCCACCGACTCAGCACGATCCAGAAGGCCGACAAGATCTTCGTCGTCCAGGCTGGTAAGGTCGTCGAGAGCGGGACGCACTCGGAACTGCTGCACAAGAAGGGCATGTATAGCCAGTTCGTCAAGGAGCAGGATTTGGGGAGTAAATAATTTGATCGCCTTTTTTTATCATTTGAGTTTTCTTAGAGATACCCTGTAGATAAGTTATATTTGTACCTTTCGAAACCAAATTTACCAGATCTTTTGCATTGCATTTTACCTCTTATTCGCACGCAAATAGGTCATTCAGACGTGCCGATGTTTAAAGTCGATTTTTTTCCCCTTTGGGTAGCAAGTGAACCAAATGTCTGTGAGGGAAATAACAGGGACCACTTCGACAGATCTCTAATTTAAAGTGCCTAACATGACAGAAGACTGAGGTAGATACCGGCAGACAAATGTAAAGGTGTAAAGTAGAATACTAACAAGGTATGTATCTGGCAAGGAGAGATGATCCTAGGACTTATTTGCTTATGTAACCTTCCGGAGACGTCTACGAGATCCCATGGTACATCAGTAGGGGGTAAATGGATGAACTTAATGTCTAGACGCCATCTTCAGATACCCCGTGAGCTGCAAAGCGATCATCTACCGCTGCCGCTACAAGTATCTTGTTGATTATACACTCACTCATCTGGACTTCAGCCATGCCAGGATCAGACGACGAGCTTCTAGCTCGACTAAACGCGCTCAAGCCCTCCTCAGTGACCCTCGCGTCGGAACCTAAGGCTTCTATCGATGTCGGCGTCAACAAATCGGAGTCTATAGAAGACAGGCTATCAGACCGCCTTAAAGCGTTACGTGCTGGCGGTCAAACATTATCTCCGACGGCTGGATCAGCCAAACCCGAGACTGATGATGCACTTACCGCACAAGTCAGAGATGAGGTCGCCACGGAAGAGGATCCTATCCGTGATTGGCAATCGTCGGAAAACCACGAGCAATCACTCGATGACTTGATCGCTGAAATAGGCTCCGACGACCAATGGAAAGCAGACCCGGATGATCCAAAGCATATCGCTGCACTCCTCCGCGAGGCAAAGGAGGCCTTGCCACCTCAGGATGAGCCCGGATCTCCTCAAGGGAAGCAGCAAAGTGAGGACGACTGGCAAAACATGACAGCTCATGAGTCGCCAGACGATGGAAACGCTCCATCGCGTAAGACTGAAGCTCAGCAAGACGAGGAAGAAGCAGACGATTACGTCCAGAGAGTCTTAGCAGAGCTGGATGTAGAGAGAAAGTACGGCCCAGACGAGGGCGACGACAGCGAAGAGAATCCGGGCGGAGACCAAGAAGGTGCTCCCAGTCACAATCTACCTTCAACGCCATCAAATCTACCCACATCAGACGCCTCCAGACCGCCGTCCTACGAAGACAGCGAGCTCGAAGCCCGCTTCTCAAACCTCGGGCTAGATCTCCCCTCTACCCCCAGCGCCCCTCCCTCCGCTAGACTAAAACCCAAGGTCACTGCCAACTTGAGCGGTTCGAAAGCCAAGTCGAACCTGCCAAAGTACACCGACGAAGACATTGAAAGCTGGTGCTGCATCTGCAACGAAGATGGCGAGGTCAAGTGTCTGGGCTGCGATGGCGATATCTACTGCCAGACGTGCTGGCGGGAAGGGCATGGTAATGGACCTGGTCAGGAGAGGGGTCATAGGGCGGAGCAGTATTCTCGAAAAGGTGGAGGTGGACTTGCTGCAGCTTGAAAGAAGCTCAAGGTGTTAATTTTAGCTCCGCAAAAAATGCAACAGACAGGACTAACATGAAGAAAAGATAGTCGAGCCCCCTTGTAACCCTTCCCCCGCCGCCTTAAGTAATCGGTCTTGGTCTCACGTCACACGTTCATTTGCGACAGCAGTAGTCTCCGGACGGATTCGCAAAGTACTCGAGAGCTGTTCGAACGAGAGTGTTCAAAAGCCTTATAGGGAGCAAAATCTCATTAACCCATGCTTGACGAGTCAGATATCCTCAGGGTACAAGCACCTCATATCCAAGGCGCTTAGCATCCTCTCAGCTTCGCGGGCTGCTGGGGAAGCCACCTTGAAGCCCTTCAAAGTAGACTGCTCCGACCATCTGTACGGGGATTTCTGGAGGTCGGGAATGAATATCCAGCTACATTTAGTTTTCACGGTTCGAAAATGCATGTCTTTCAATCAAGCAAGGCGAGCGGAGGTAAAGGAAGGCTGCAAGTCTTTCGAAACCATGCTTTGCAAGCACGGTGCATGTTGCTGAATGGGAATGCCGAACGTTAAGGTAGCAATTAGCAAGTCAAGACACAGGCCACTTTGCAGGTAGCCGTGCCATCCCGACCGCTATCTCATCGAATGCAGAATTGGCACAAAAAATCCCAGTCCTCCTGAGATTCCTCTACCCTTCTGAGCAGCTTTTCAGCCTTTCCGGTTCCAAACTCCGTAGCCCATTGCTTAGCACACGTCTCAAGATCCCATGTCCGCGCCACTTTCGAATTATCAAGTCCTGTAGACTTCCGAATCGTGCTGAGAAAACGCTCCACACGCTCATCCTCCTGTAATTCCGGGTCGAGACCTGCACCAGCCGTACGAGCAGCTTCCTCAGCCGGCCAAGAAAACAGTAGTCGAGAGGGATCCATGTGCAAACGACGGGCTAGTTGGTGAAGAGGGCTATCGGGATCATCCGGTCTACTCAAAATGATATCGTCAGCATCCAGGACGATCGGGATAGGGACAACTGCCCCTTCTTTCCTTGGTTCCTGCTGCTGTTGCGTAAGATACCAGTCCAGAATCTCCCGCTGGAAACGCAGCGTCGTGTACATTCGTGATATTGCTGTTTCAAGATCTGGAGCCAGGCGGCCTTCGGCACGGTACCAGCTGGAGTAAACGGCAAGAGGGTGCCGAATCAGAAAGAGCGGCTGCCAGGAAAGCATTTGGGTATCCGTGAAGATGGTTGGGTTGGTGTGGAAATGGGAGCCTTTGTCTTGAATCACGGTTGAAGACGAATCAGACGCGGTTCGCTGACCATCAACCATAGCAAAGGCGGTCGAGAGTGGCATGGTCATCATGGCGTGTTCTTTTAGAAGTATGTGTTTATTCTTTCAACCGTCAGCATGCGAGGATCTCCTCACTTTTGGATACTATGATGTGTTGCTGGGCCACATACATTTTGCACGCTTTCATGCATAGCTACTTGTAGCCTGGTATGAGCTTTATCTAGCATTGCGCCGTGCTCATCTTGGACGTATTGTGGAACTTCTTGGAACGATCTGCTTTCCAGACATTCCTCTCGAGCATAAAGGAAAGCTGCCATGGTGTGATACGCTGAGAACTGCCATCCCGACTGTTGAGATAAGACGCGGAGTAGGAGGTTAGATGCAGTCCGCGGATGGCAAAAGAGGAATACACGACGTTGTTCCGCGTCCTGATTAGGCTGACTGTCCATTTTCATCATCTGAAACCGCAATAGGTCTTTGGTGAGGCCTACAGTGCCAGATGATCTTCCTTGATCACCTGGAGAGACAAAGGTAGCAGGCCACGGGTGAACAGCCAAAATATGACAAGAAGTGCGTTTACAATATACCGCAGCTCCTAGGGCGAATAACTGGACCGGTGAGGAGAGATGCAGAGCCAATGCGTCAATGGCTACTCTATGCAGCATGACATTGATCCCGCATAATCCAACATGAATCTCGGAATCAACTGCCGGAGCTGCTGCAGCCTTACTCCCCGCCCGACGCGTTTGCCGCCAGTAACTCTCCTGGGAGGCTCAAGGTAGAAGTTACAGCACATGAGTAAACAAAACGCAATTGACATGGCTATGAGAAGCACAAGATCTCGCAGCGACTTCACACAATTTGTAACGGTCGTGTATTGCATTCCTAAATACTTCAACACTCATCTTGCCCCGAAAGCTGGAAAAACTTGCCCTGGTCGGTCTGTCATACCCAATGATAGTAGCTCTGTATCGTACCAATATACTGCGGATTGATTTGGTGAATCAAGATATAACCTGCACTCTTCCCGGCCAGCTCGGCTCATGTTGCGGCAATGCCATGAGCAAATCGTAGAAAGCCCGACACTTGTCCTCGAACAACGGCCTCAGCTCCATATGTCTCTCCAGTACCCCCTTGACTTTCTCCCAGCTGTCCAGTCTGAGCGCGTGAAGCAAGCGCTTGATGTATCCATCTCGATCTGGATCGCGCGAGATGGCACAGAGGGTGAAACGGGACCAGAAAGCCAACTCCTCGAATCTCGTGCCTAATAGGGCATCTGTGTTGAGATGCTGGCAGGAGACGCAGTGGACGTCTAGAGCCGTTTGGATTTGGAACATCATGGCTATCTTCAGGGTGTCCAGTGTCTTCCGATAGATGGTCCCATTGATGGAGATCAGCGCCGCTCGTGCATGGTATAGCGCATTTAACTCGAGCTGATCATAACTCTCTTCTGCCCATGGGACCGGGCCAGCGCTGATGGTGTGCGTTGGGCTCCATGCTAATATTTCCAGCCCTAACTTCCTTCGCGCTGGCATCATAGAGAGGTCGTTTGGCTTGAACGCATTGACTATTGCTATCAACATAAGTAGGCTCCGCACCTCAGGTCGGACGACGTTGAAAACCTTGAAGCCAGGCGGTAGCCGTCGCTGTGAGGAGCCTAGAACTGAAGCGGTAGACGCCACCTTGATGTCGGATGGACTGACGAAAGATCGCTCGTCTAATGCGCCTCGGAAGATCTCAAGCGTGACCTCGGTCAGTGTCGAGACGTTGTTCTCCTCGAGCGCTTTAGCGGGCAGGGAAAGACTGCGCCACGCATTCATATGTACCGCATACGATTCCGGGTCTCCATAACGCCGTTCCCAGCCCGCAAGAAGAGCAATGGCTATCGGTGTCGAGCTTGCGTCAGTAGCATCACTCGCGAAGACGGCGGCCTGTATTGAGTCAAGAGACGCGCCTCTCAGCACCAGCATGCCGGAACCCATATGATGCACAGCGGTCGGTGGAAGACCACAGGAATTGCTATGCGTTCCGGAGATGAAAAGAGCCGCCTGAAACAGAGTTGGGTGGCTTGCATAAGCATCCCATAAAAGCGTTCTGATAGCTTTTTGTGCCAGCGCGGTCCCTTGAAGCGGTCCAGCATACCACTGTTTCCCGTCTTGGAAGGCGCGCATAAATTCGAGAAGCTGGACAGCGCCAAGACCGGGACTCTCTGCGTAGGCGGTCGATTCGGAACTCAGGCTGTCTAGCAGATTTGAGGCAGACTCCATCCTTTTCCGTCGGACTGGCTTGTTTCTTGTACGCCTGACGAGTTGTACCTCTCCCTGAGGAACTTTGAACGTAGAGGGATAGCTGCCACTTTGCCCCTGTTCGCCGGCATTGCTGCCATGCATTGCAGCCTCCTTCCGAGCCGCAATGGTCTGCTTCCTGGCTGCTGCGCTTGCAGCGGCAGCATGTCTTCTTACGGTCTTCTGAGCGCCTCCCTTTTCGGATCTCTTGGGCTTAGAAGGGTCATACTCGACCCACGTTCTGTTCACGGGCCCCGGTATCTGCCATGGCTCATTCTCCTGCCCTCCAAGCTTCCCCTCGTCTCCTTCTCCCGCATCAGTGGCCTTCCGCTTCCTTGTCCCGTCCTCGCCAGGCATCCGCGCACACTGCCACCAGAGATTTCAGAGCAGCCATTTGAGCTCTGCATTCTGGAGAACACACAGAGAAAATGAGAGAAAACAATGATCAGCACGACTAGGCTGACAGGGAGGATGGTGTCACACTTGCCCAGCTTCCCCGACTCGCCTGTGTCAAAGTGATGGGATCCTCCGGGGATATGTCGGAGACTAGCCATTTCGAGCAGACAAAGTGGAACTCGTCAATCTCGCCTCCGCTAAATCGAGCTGATCTCAAGTCTCTGAGTACTGCAATAGGCAATTACAGCTCCGGTGGGTCGTCGGAGTATCGTGACGGACGCGAATACCTCGATTACATTTTCGGGAGCAAATCCTCGTGTCTCTATTTGCCTCGCCGGGCGACTTCTCCCATATCCACGAGTGAGAGCAGTCTTGCCACACTGAGTGGCTATCGTCTAAACTGATTTGAGTAAATGTCTGCGAGCTGATGTAAGATAAAGAAGTTCGGGCTGAGCAACCCAGGTGATATGATACTATGTAGGCCGCTGATATCAATGCGAATGCGAGGGAGAACAGGGAGAAAAAAAGCCATCATCAATGGAACGAGTGCATTCTTGAGCAGGGTCCACCAAGGAGATATCACAAACAGACGCAGCCTGCATGTGCCTCCGTACGGTGATATCCTTGAAGCCGAGCTGATATAAAACTCCAGGTTGCATTGGTATCCTGCAATTCCTAGCACAACATCAACTCGTTCAAGATGGAGCCTCTCAATCTAGCTCTACCCGGTGGTATCGTTGTAACTGGAATTCAGAACATTCCCACTTCGTCCCCAGCCACGAGCCCAAGGGCCAAGCCTCTGATCGTCGCCTTCCACGGCGGCGGCTACGAATGTCACTACTTTGACGCAGACACGCGCCACACAGCCAAGATACCAAGTGACACGTACGGAATCCCGTTCATCTCCATCGACCGTCCAGATTATGGCGGCACATCATCTATCCTGCCAGTACCAGAGGGATCAAGCTTCCCCGTTGAAGAAGGCAAACGCATGCACGGATACATCTTCCCGGCCCTCTGGACCCAACACGGCATCCCCAACGGCTGCTCCTGTTTAATAATCCTCTGCCACAGCCTAGGAAGCATGGCGGGGATCGTCGCCGCAGCACTCTACTCGCAAGAAGACAAACCATCCTACCCCCTCGGCGGTCTCATCTTCTCCGGCCTGGCAGATCAAGCCCAAAGCGGCATCGACACTCCTTTCCCGGAGCCCAACGTCGGAGCTTACCACTTCCGCTATCCAGTCCAGGGCAAAGATAGCATGATGTTCCGACCTGGGACGGTGGATCCTCGGATCCTGGAACAGAGCGAGCGGTTGAACGCGCCGATACCGTTGCCTGAGATGACCAGTCTGTACGAGTACTGGATTCACAGTTGGAAACGGGATTGGGCACATCGGGTTCGGGTCCCCGTCATGTATGCTTTGCCTGGACAGGACTGTTTCTTCGAACCGACTACGGAGAATGCGCAGCAGACTATGGCAGCCTTCACGAACAGTCCACGGGTCGAAGGCGGCCTAATCCTAGGAGCGCCGCATTGTATGGAATTGAGTCACTGGTCGCAGGGCTGGTATGCGAGGTGCTTCGGCTTCGCGCTCGAATGTGCGGCGTATGGTACTCTTTCGGCTCCAGTTCAGCATCAGTCACAGGAATTAAACTCAACTGGACCGGATGCAAGGTGTATTAAGCTACAGGGTTAAGAATGCTACTCTCCTTGCGTTTCGCAATGCACATGGTGAGCCTCGTCGTTCGGGTATCTTCTTAAACTTCATAGTCTCTGCCAACCAAAACCAACGCCGGATGGACATTTCCCCTCCCAAGTCTTGGCTTCTAGCCAATGCCTCATCATGTGATGAGCAAAGTGCCGTTATAAGCGCCTAGTTCTTGGCAATGGGTCGGTCTTCAAAATCCATCCTCGTCCCCAGTAGTTACGGCACTACTCTCAAATCCACTCTCACCCCCTGAGCTGCCTCCCTTGCTGTCTTTGCTATCGATCCCTTGATGCTGCCGTAATGCCTTACTCGTCGCTTTAAGATTTTGTCCGAAATCATCTAGTAAGCGATCGAACTCTGACAGGACGAGCTCAGAATCAGCATCTTCGAGCAGAGAATCAGGATGTGGTGCCACAGGATTGACGAAGTCAATCTCGCGCTTCGGTGAAGACAAGCCATTGCCTCGAAGACCTTTGTTGAGCGAATAATCCGGATCGGCAACCCTAGGGACATACGTAGACGGGTACTTGGGGCTCTCATCCAGGCTTGGAGGGGCGCCGAAGTCCGGCCAGTGGTCTGTGTTATAGTGTGGCAAGCCAGCAAACATGGAAGTGCGCTCGTGCATCATATCGGCCAAATCCCGGTTGTAGTCAAATCTAGAAAGGTCCCCGGCTGGTGCTGGTTGTCCCAGTATGGGCTCGGCGTCCATATCAGCAGTACCGGTAAGACTACTTCCTCGCGAATGCATTTGCATTGTCTTGTGGCTGAGTCGCTTAGGCGGGCCACCGTCAGAACGCCACTGTTTGTGGTAAGAGAAGCGGTTGCGGTCTAAGTCGTTTTGCTCCTTGCTCTCTTCCATGTCAAATGGATTGCCGGAGGTCTCGTACGAAGCAGTTGAACCTGTGGCTGAAGTGGCCGTGGAAGGTCTGACGATCTCCGCCGGGTCTGCCAATGCTGGCTCTGCAATTCCCATGTCGAGGTCGATCATAGATGCGACAGACTGTCTGACAGGCGAAGCTGCCGTCGGCATGGTAGGCTTGTGCGGATGTATGTAATCTTTGAAGTTGCCCAGTGGCTCGGTAGCAGTGTGCTTGAGTTGTGGACGAAAGCCTGGAGGCAGCCCTTCTGAACCTTGCGGCGGCAGGTTCATATTGGCTTCCGGCGACTCAGGCTCAGCTGTACCGGCAGAGTCAAAAGTCCATTCCATGGTCGCACGCTTCTTATCAGCAGATGGGAATTTCCAGTCCATCGTTGCACGTCTTTCGTCTTTGTTGTTTGGGCCGTAGTCGAATTCAGGTTCCTGCTCCTCTTCTTCCTCGCTTGGGATATGCCGCGAAGTCCTTGCTTTCATCGTAGGAACATCGCCAAAATCAAAGTTGAATGTCGGCACGCTGGCGTCGAGTGTATTGGCGCTGTCGAGATCGATGACGCTCTCACGCGTCGGGGCAGGACCGCTCATGCTACGCAGTGGTAGATCAGACAGCGGTTCCGGGTCGTCAATCGGTGTATGTAGTTCATAGGGTGCTGTTCCAGGCTTGAAAAGCCTGTCCAGTGAGCGCTCGCCGCGGTTGGCGCTCATTTCCTCGTTCTGCTGCCTGAAACGCTCAAGGGGCGTTAAGTTTCTTGTTTGTATAGGCGGCAGACCAGCTCCAGCAGGTGCATCGAAATGTCCCTCAGCAAAGTCTTGAGCACCTATCATCATCTGACTGTATCGCCTCCCGAAAGCTTCGTTGAAGTTGTCGGATGTGCTAAAATTCCATTCATTTGCATCATCACCAGCCAGATTCTCATCCTCCTCAGCATCATTGACTGGGCCCATTGCACCGCCGGGGGCCCATAGGGACTGACGCTGCCCGCCTTTGTACTCCCATGCTGCATAGCGCTCGATGAGTCTCACGAGAATACTGGTCGGGTACTTCTTGGCGGAATTTGCAATGTAGGGGTGGGTGAGCACCTCAGCCGCTGACGGTCGCGCCCTCGGATCACTGTCCAAACAGAAAGCAATAAAATCCTTCAGTTCGTCGGAGTAGTCGTCGCCCTCGAGGCGAGGTGGATTATCCACGACAGTGTGGAATTGATTCTGCGGAACATTCGCATACGGTGGCAATCCAGTCGCTGCCTCGAACATAGTGATGCCATAAGACCATATGTCTACCTCAGTGCCGTAAGCCTCGTCGGTCAAGTGAGAACTGGTGATGTGCATCTCCCTCGGAAGATAATGGGGTGTGCCGACAATGGTCCTTCGCTTGGAGGACCCGTCATCCACCACGCCAACAATGCCAAAATCTCCAAGTTGAATGTCACCCTCCTCGTTGACATAAACGTTGGCGCACTTTATGTCTCTGTGTATCACGCCAATATCATGTACGCTTTTGATGGCGGTGGCCAGCTCACGCGCTATAGGAATGAGGAAGTGCTCCTCGAATCCGCGGCGGGGTGGAGGATTTGCTCTCATTAACGTACGTAGACTGCCTCCTGTGCAGTAATCGCTAACGATCCAGAGCTGGTTGTGAAGGTCGAAGGCGTCATGGATCATGTTGATGTTTCTCGCTTTGCTGTCTTTGAGCTGCTGTAGAATGCCAACCTCCTTGCGGAAGCTGTTGATGGTGTTGTCTTTGTCGAGGTAGTGTTCCTGAAAGTCAGCGTCATCTATGTTGATAATCTTAACGGCCATGAGCTTTCCAGTGGACCTCTCTTTGCACTTATACACCCGCCCGTAACCGCCTTTGCCGATGAGCTCAATGAAGTCGTAAGGCGGGACAGCGGAGTTAGAGCGCTCGGCATTACGTGCGACAGTCTGGTACATGTCCTTCGCATCCTGTATCTGCCTCTGCTTGTGTGGCCCTTCGAAAGGTCCAGGCGCCAAGAGTGACGAATCCATGTTTGCTGCGTATTTAGCTACGCTTGGTGGATCAGCTTGGAAGGTACCAAGCTCAGGGGCAGGAAAAATGGTGAGCGGGTCGCTGATTGACAGACCACGACTCGCAGGTGTCGAAACACTTGCGGTTTCAAGGTCACGGATGCCTAAAAAGTCCCAGAACTTTGTAAGTTTGGATGTTTCGGGTTTTTCAAGGACGTCTTCGAGCTTAGGGCGATTCACGGGGCCGCGTGCTAGCTTTTTGCGCGCTTTTTTGCCAGGCTTCTTGGGCTGCCCCGTATGCCCTTGTAAAGATGTGCTGGCCATGTTGAAGTGGCCTGGAGCCCAGCACGAGGAGATTTGTTGTGGTGGGGAGGGATGTGTTGAAGTGCTCGTTGAAGAAAGCAGAGTCGGGGCGACGCCAAGGAGAGGGTGTAAGACTGGATAGATGGGCACTTACCTGATGCGTAAAGGGATCGAGTAGCCGTGACCTCTCAGCCGAATGTAGACTTTCTTTGCACGTGCAATTTAAAAAGATGGTTTTCCTGCACCCCTAGCCGCCTCCTTCCCATGCCACCTCCCTTCCGCGTGCAAAGCGACTCGATACACAAACCATCAAGGTCGAGATGTGCTGGACATGACAATCAACAGGAGGGGGAGGGAGATGGATATAAGAATATCAAAGAGTGGATGGACAATTGCCCGAAACGCGTGAAGTGAGGTTGCGATATGCTCCTGCTGCAGCGTGGTCGAGAACGCTTGGATCTTTGTCGCTAGCGACATTCTAGCGTGGCGCCAGAAGCACCTAAGTGACCCTGCATGCCATGACGTTGGTGTGAGAGCCACTGGAGCCACCTCTGAAGCTGGGGCTTCAAACCGGTTTCTCGAGCCTCTGAACTAGTACAATAGGTATCGAGCCTGATTTTACAAATTAAGCAATAAATCGACCAAAAACACCATGTCGAAAACACAGACCAAAGCGCCCCCGGTGAAGGCACCAGCCAAAGCTCCTGGTGCCAATCCACCAACCAACAAAGCTCCAACGAAGGCGCCAGCGAAACCTTCCTCGCCTGCGCCTACCAAACAACCCAACGCTGTAGCCAAGAAACCACCAACGACCGTTTCCAAAGCAGCAGCGCCCAAAACCCCGTCCCAGACTCCTTCAGCAGCTTCCAAGCCATCTTCGTCCTTAGCCAGCGCCCCCTCCAAAGCCGCCTCGACCGTCTCCTCCGCAGCATCAGCAGCCGCCTCGCCCAACTGGATCAACCGCGCTGTGCAGCAGCAAGTCGCGAACGTAGGCAACTATGCTTCATCCTACTTCTACAACGTCGGCAACGGCGTGAATAAAGTCGGAGAAGGCATCGGCAACAGTATCACGAATACCACCAGATACTGGGGCCAAGGAGTAGCGGGCTACGGCAACAACATCAAAGACCAAGTAGGCGTCGGCGGACCGCGTGTGAGCACTGCCGGCAATCCCTTAGGGTTGGCAGGCGTAGGTCAGGGCCAAGGAGCCCTGCCGGGTGGGAAGCAGGCGCAGGCGGGGACAAGGAACGCTGGAGGTGGGAGTGCAGGAAACCCATTGGGGATTTGAAGGAAAGAAATTGAGATTGTTGGAAATCATACTACGACGTCACGACGGAAGCAGGGTAAAGCCATCGAGTTTGAATGATGGATCAATTTGTATTCTTAGAAAGCAATATCTTGTGCTGCAGTAATATCTTCGCTTCAAAAGCATCATCAAGCTTTCCCAGGTATACCCTTCGTTTCAATAACCACGCAACGCCATTTGCCCAAGGACGAAATGCCTTCCATAAGTTGCAATCAAATTCATGACTCTTTCCTCCCAAAGCGCCACGCTAAATCCCATCAAAAGAGAAAAAAAAAAAAAAAAGGACGACCACCAAAACGAACACCATTGCAGGCCTGGCCTGATCGTTTGACTGAAAGCCCTTAGCTGCTCACAGACTCGGTATCGCCAACAGGCAACTGATCGAGCTCTTCAGGCAGCGACTCGTCCTCACTATCATCTTCCTCGTCATCATCACTATCATCGTCATCATCCTGCTTCATACCCGCCGGCTGCTTCCATTCATTATAATCGCCCTCGACCCAGCGCTTGCTCTTCGGCAGGTGATAAGGGTCGAAGGGGAAATACGCCTCAAGCTGCAAGTGCGCTTCGCCCACCTTGCGATCCATAGCAGTCTCTCGCCGTCCCATATCCATCATGCCACCAGTGGTGTAGTATGTGTAACCATTGCCCAGCCTGACGCGCTTGTTCGTCTCTAAGATGGAGAAGATATACAGGAAGCGAATATGGTGGGCAATCTTGGCGAATTCACCGACGATGGCTGGCGAGCACACCTTAAGCGGGTTTAGTCTGCTGTGAATGTTCTTCTGGAGGGCTTCCTTAACGCCAGGCAACCACGCAAGGTCTCGGCCTTCAGCCAGCAAGTCATCTTCGCTGAGATCTTCATCGCCGGGTTCCGGAGCCGCTGACCCGACGACTAGATCTCTCCATCGGAAGCAAAAGATGTAGAGGATAGCTTGGGCGACAGCATAATACAGACAGTACGTGCGCTTGTCTGGACCTCGACTTGAAGGCTCGTACCGACGGCGAAAACCCTCAAGGTGTTCACACAGGATGGCGAAGACGTCTCGCACAGACGCAGAGGAGAGGTGAGCTCCACGTGCGACGAATGATGCCAGGTAGGCGCAAGCGTGTAGGCGTATGGATGTGGATGCGGACGGCTGGAAGGCAATAGAGAGACACTGCTGAGCGAAGAGCGTGGTGTGTTGCGGTAGCGTCTGAGAGAAGTGGAACACGAGGAATTGCGCATGTCGCGTCCGGTTTGGAAGGATGAAGGTGGCGAAGTGTGAGAGTAGTTGTTGATAGGCATCATTGAGCTCAGCGCGCGGTCCATTCTGAATGAGTGGCGTGTAGTACTCAAAGAGCATGTCCAGCGTGCCATCCATCTTTGCGACCTTCAACCTGACCTCCCGCAGACGCTGCTCGTCCTCGGTGACTGTCTCCTCGGACTCAGATACGGAATCAATATCGCTGTCATCTGAGTCTTCGGCTTCGGCCGGCTGACCTTTGTGCCCGGTTTGCTGCTGAAGTAACCTTTCCTCGGCCTCTTCCTCTAAGTCTTCAATGTCCAGCTGGATCTGCACGTCGATACTGACCAAGCGCTGGGTGATGATTGACAGTATTTCAGCCTTCAACTCTGGGGCATAGTCTGCACATCGTAACAAATGCTTCTGATACTGCACGTATGAGCGTGTTGTAGCCAGTTCATTCGGGAATTCGCCTTTCATAGCCCTGGCCAGAGCGGCGGAAGCGGACGGAACTTGTCGCAGTAATATTCTGATGGCCATGTGCACTCTTGTGAACATCGTGGCCCTGTCTACCGGGTTCTCTCCAGCTAAGCGGCCTGACGATGCAGGCAGCCGTGCGAAATGCGCGACCAAGCTCTGCATGATAGAGGGTATGAATTTCGAGTGTGCAGTCGCCAGACTGGTGAGAAAGCGAATGTAGAGCCCAGCAAATACCTCATCTCGGCCAACCCAGGACAGGTCCAGCACTGCGGCAGCAAGCTTTCCACATTCTCCAAGCGAGCTGACCTTGGCATCAATAGCCAGTATGTATTTCTTCAGCAGCTTGCCACTCGGTGCATCACCAGAACCAGCATCTTGACTGAGGGTTTGTAACAGCTTGATGTATTGCGAATCATCTCTCTGGTCTCCGGCTGCCAGATGCCTCTCCACGCCCAGCCTGACTTCTTCCTTGACCAGATCGAAACTCTTCTCGGTCCAGTCGTCTACGATACGCACATCTACGTTCGGGTTAAACGCCACCTTCAGCTTCTTCGTGGTAGTGGAGAGGGAGGATTCGTCGTCAGTGTCGAGGTACGAGCTATCTCGCTTCAAGCCAAGGGTAGGGCGCTTCGGCAACGGTGTAGGTGGTGGCGGCATCGCGCCGCGGGGCGTTGCGACTGAGACCATATTGCCGAGGCAATGTATACGGTCATGGAAGGCAGTGCGAGAATGCGTGAGGATATGAATGGGTGGCGACAGGCAAACACGCCTGGTGTTTTAGTGGTGCAGGTTGCGAATGAATGAAAATTGACTGACAATAGGTAAACTTTAAGAGAAGGACCGTGCGTACGCTAGTGGCATGGGTGCAGTGGGGAAAGGCCATCAGGGCTTTCCGTGGCATCCCAGGTTCTTAGCTACTACTGTGTATTCATTCGCCTATCTCTTCAACCACTTGGTGTCTTGACGGCTTTTATTAAAGTGACTACCCATCACTCGGCTGAATCAAATCCAGCATTCGTGAATGGGCGGGAAGAAAATCTTCCTGATCATTATGTCGAAGGAGCCATGGGCCAGAAGAGGATTAGCATATGATGCGCGGGTTGAATAGAACCTTTTCAATTCAAGTTCTCACTGGTACCCTTTGTATCATTCGCCTCGCGCGTTTTCCACGTACTTGTACGTGCCCGTTTGGAGGGTTCAGGCAGCATACGAGTATCGGCAAGAGCTGTCAAAGTAGTCAGAAATTTCTTTCATCTTCTCCCACACTTCTGCTCGACAGGGTTGCCGACCAGTTCAAGGCACACCAGCATTGAGAACTTGAGCCTCTTTCAATGGCTCAACATGAAGCATGGAGATCCTGCTGATCTGTTTTCCTCTCCCTTGATGCCTTCGAACAGAGTCGCAAGCCGAAAAGGTGAGCTTGGTGCTGCCGCAGGCGCTTCTTAGATCACAGGAGTCCTTTCGCACTGGCAGAGGAGCGTACGCAGCATCGATGGAAGTCGAGCGAGGTGCACTGTAGCGCATGTTTAAGGTCTACACCAAAATGGAATGAGCCCTTCAATAATGGCACCATGCTGAGCGACATGAGAAATGTAAAGAGGACTAGTATGAACGACATGGAGAAATTGGAGACGTAAATCAAGCTTATATATTTATATATCGCGGGTGTAGTGAGAGCAACTCCCAGGCTTGTCTCTCTAGCAAGGGAAACAAACTTGGGCCTACTTCGAGCAGGAGTCGGTGTGACCTATGGATCAAAGTTAGCAGCCGTGCTAGACCATGATGCTATGTCAAGTGAAGTGCTGTGGAGCGTTTCAGAAGTCCATATAGATCATTGAGACGCAAGCGTCTCTGACATAAGAGGTACCAGAAATATTGTATAAATTGTATGTTGGTTGTCATCATTGCAGAATGTGAATTTTGCTGGGGTGAAGAGGAATCAGATGGTAGGCGGTACGTACCTTATAAAATTCTGGCAGCATGTGGCCTCTGAGTAAGATGATAGATCTTCTCGAGGAACACTGCTGCCTTCAATAGAATCTGCCGACATCTCCTCAGCGATGGTTTATTAGCATTGGGAAAAGCCTGAAGTGAAGGATCGGACTGGGAAGGAAGGGCGGAAGTCGTGAGACGAGATTTCTGAAGCTCATCCTAGCGTCGGATGAATTCCGCTAAACACCCGAAATCGCCAAGACCCACGCCAAATTTTCGCGCAAAGCGGAGGGCTCGAGAAGACGATTCTGTTAGCCAGCAACGACGACGTCGCCGACCACCACATCCTTCTAACCCACCACCGTCAACAGGACCAACACCGCCGTCAAAATGGGTCGTTTGCACAGCAAGGGCAAGGGTATCTCCGACTCGGCCATCCCATACTCGCGCACCCCGCCGGCGTGGTTGAAGACCACCCCCGACCAGGTCGTCGACCAGATCTGCAAGCTGGCCAGGAAGGGTGTCACCCCGTCTCAGATCGGTGTTGTCCTGAGGGACAGCCACGGCGTTGCCCAGGTCAAGATTGTGACCGGTAAGAAAGATGGGGATACAGCCTTGGGAATGTGGAAGAGAAGAGATGCGGAATGCTAACACAATGGATGTGCAGGTAACAAGATCCTCCGTATCCTCAAGGGCAATGGTATTGTACACCCCGTGTGAGCCTCGAAAAGAGAAGAGTGGAAGAATGCAGCCTACATGGCAGGCATGAGAAATTGGAACACAAACTTCAGAGCTTTGCTCTGCAACATATGCCTCTGCATCGGTCACAGACTGACAGAGTGATTTATTAGGCCTCGCACCGGAGATCCCCGAGGACCTTTACATGCTGATCAAGAAGGCAAGCTATTTCAATTCTGCCCTATTAAGTCTCAAAAGATAGACGAATAGTATCCTAACAAAGCTCACCCTACAGGCCGTCGCCGTCCGCAAGCACCTCGAGCGCAATCGCAAGGACAAGGACAGCAAGTTCCGCATGATTCTGATCGAGTCCCGTATCCACCGCCTGTCTCGCTACTACAAGAAGGTCGGTGCCCTGCCGCCAACCTGGAAGTACGAGTCCGCCACCGCCAGCACCCTGGTCGCTTAAGCGTAGTCGCCAAAGACGAAGCCGATCGCGGAGAAGGAATGGACAAGTTTCCGCTGAGCATTTACTGCGCATGGCGTTGGTGGAACACAGCCGGCGACCATTGCCAGGCGCCTGGCTTGAGATTATATTAGCTTAGCCAAGTCAAAAATTGAGAGCAAGCAAGCTTTACGCGATCACGTACTTGATTTCAAATTTCTTCCCGTAACTATGTACAATAACGTAAAACTACTGAACTCAAGAGGAGACGGGTATCGCTTGATAATCAGTACAAGAAATTCCACCCATAAAGCTGTCGACTCAAAACACTGGAACTGCAATCGGAGCATGGCGTTAATGGCTGCTGTCCCTTCAACCTGCTCTGGATCCCGCCGATTCGCCAGCTCCAGCTCCAGCACCTTCTCCACTCACAGTCCCATAGTCCGACCGCTTGACACCCTTCGCTTTGCCCGTGATATCCTGCCACGTCGCACCAAAGCGCCTACCAGTCGAAGCCAACAAGCCTTCTTCCTCCTCCTCGCGCAGATCCTCATCCATCTGCTGCTCATCCATCTTCGGCACACGGAACAGCATGACCACAAACACCAGCACAAAGATCGCCAGGAAAGCGAACTGGGCCCAGAAATCGACGACGCCGAGGAAAGGGAAGTTGACTGTGATCCGGTTTAGGAAGGTACTCGCCACGCTAGGCGTGCATACGAGATTTGCAAGCGGGTTGTCAGATCTCTCCGAACAGGGCCGGACTGCTTTATGGTGGTTGCTGCAATCGGGCTGCGCGTCCGGCCGGCCAGAAGGTCTGTCGCAGAAAGTTTGTGGGCCAAAGGTGGCGTATTGCGGTGCCACGATCATGGCTAAGGCGTAGTTCAATGCCAATGTCATGAGCGTAAGCATCACCGTTGCCATCAGCAAGGCGTTGGGCGAGGTCTTGCCAGATCGGATTTTGAATAGCGTTACCCATAAGAAGCGGATGCCGATGGAGGCGATGCCTACTACGGAGCTGGTGAAGAAGAGTAGGGTGAGCAGGAGGAAGAAGATGTAATCGATTGGGAAGACGCGAGAGGTGAAGGTGAAGAGCCAGTTCATGGGATTGAAGATCTGGGTGTGGCCGAGCAAGTATCCGCAGTGGCGGCCACAGACGGAGTTCTTGAGCTTGTCGATGCAGGTGATGAGCATGCTTGCGAAGACCACCAGGCTGATGACGAGCAGGAGAAGGCCGAAGATCAACTTCAGAGGACGGAAGATGGCGCAGAGGGTGAGGTAGGCGCGGTAGAAAACATTGTGCCCTTCTCCTTCCCTTTCGCTTGCCAGGCGCTCGCGGCGGACAAGAGTTCGCTCCTCGCGGACCAATTGCTCCAGCTCGCGTCTGTCGCGTGAGTCGAGGCCTCCTTCACGGCCTTCATTGCGTCTCTCCAGCTGACGTTGGCGCTCTCGGTTCTGAGCCAGCTCGCTAGAAGCACTTGCATGGAGCTGCGGTGCAGACACCTTGGGTGCTGATTTAATGAGAGTCAAGGGAAGCAAGGCAAGGCCTGGTGCAGTGTAGAGACAGTATAGGACTGTCCCGGCCGTAATTAGTACACCAATGGAGAAAGTGAGAGCGCGTTCGCCGTCTGCAGCCATGTCAGTATATATCGATTGACGCCGTTCTCGGATTATGAGCAGACATACGATTCTCGGTCAGCAGATCTTTGAAGTAGTCCAAATCTCTATGTTCATCTCTCGCCTTCTTCGCCACGGGTACAAAGAACCCCACCAGGAACAGACCGACGACTAACACCACAAACCCAAGCGTGTACTTGAAGGCACCCCAGATCTTCTGCCCCACCGTCTGTGTTCCTTCTTCGCTGGCCACCTCATCGTGTTCTTCGTACCAGAAATATGTGAAAGGCACTACGAGCAAGCAGAGGATAGCGTCCAGGGAGTATAGCGTATAGTACACGACCTTCAATTGGTAGATGATGCTGTCCGTCGCATCCGGTGTTGCCCAGTCCATCTTCCTCCCCAATTTGCGGTTCACGGTGCTGGAAGTGAGCGCGATGTCAACGGGCATAAGCAGAACGGTCGCGAGTAGTGCGAGGACGGTGATGAAGCAGACGATGGTCACGGACGGTGTGCGTTCGGACGGCTTCTGGTAGAGGAAGACGAAGATGCCGGCTGTGAAGACGAGCAGGCCCAGGCAGACGGCGTACGCCACCCAGATCAGAGACGTCTCGATGAGCGCCATACTGATGATGGCTGGTGTTCCCCGGTCGCACTCAGACCCGTATTGTATGTGTCTGTGGGCGTGTTCGTGGCAAGGTGCGGGAGGTTCGCGCGCGTGTTACAGCTGCCTACCTAGGGTACTGATTAGGGTGGGGTCGTCACTTTTCAGTCATCAATCAGGCTTGATCGACGCCAATTTCGCCTGGGGTATCTCGACAGTAATCGTTTACGAGTTCGCACTGAGGCAGTACAGCCGCTTCGTCATGAATGTTTGCGAAGACTTAAGATGTTCCATCACAGCGAAACCTGAAAGTTACAAAATACCAGAGCCGAGGCCGGGATGTAGCTACACTGAAGCTCCAACGCTGAATGACGTTGCCTATTATTACCTGCTGTAGTGCATTAAGGTTACTTTACAGTGCGCTTTACTCTTTTTCCGTGATAGTCAGCGTGCGGATTCGTGCTATTTGATGACCCCGTCGGTGGAGTTGGCCCTTGACTTGATTGAGAATCCATGAAATAAGCGCCACTGGTGCGTGAAATAGCATCAATTTGCAACCTTCACCTTCACGTCCTTCCATCAGGCCAGTTGAGGCATTGAATCTTGTTTGCGGCCCGTCCGGCTGGAACCGCTGATCGCATGGAGCTGCAAGCTTTCACGCGTCTCTTCACCAGCAGCTCCCCGGCCTCTCCAAGCTCGCGTATTGTCGAGTAGAAAAGGTTTACGTGCGCCTATTGACCTGCTCAAGGTCGTCGGCACGATCTCCTCGAAGGATGAGATGAAGCGACGACGCCGTTGAAGATGCAGTGCTACACCGAACTCATCCCTCCAAGTGCCGTCACGCACGCCGTCTCCCTGCCCTTCCTTGGACCTCACGCAAACAATCTGGTCGTTGCAAAGACATCACTGCTCCAGATCTTTGCCGCCAAGCATGTGATCCGGACTACGGCAGACGGAGGAAACGATGGCTCTTCCAAGCTCGCGTTGGTGGGCGAGTATTCTCTTGCCGGTACGGTGACCGCCCTGCAACCTGTCAAGATTGGCACTAGTCGCACGGCTGGATCAGCTCTCCTGGTCGCCTTCAAAGATGCGAAGCTCAGTCTGATTGAGTGGGATCCCGAGAACTACCGCATCAACACCATATCAATACATTATTACGAGGGCGAAAACATCATCACGCAGCCATTTGGGCCTACAATCGCGGAAAGTGAGAGCATTCTGACCGTCGACCCGAGCTCGAGATGTGCCGCACTGAAATTCGGGCAGCGGCATTTGGCAATTCTGCCATTCAGGCAGGCTGGTGACGAGGTGGCTGAGGAGGTGGAAAATGGTCTAGACACCGACATGGCAGAGCCACAAGGCTCAGCGCTGAGAAGGACCACTACGAATGCTGAAGCTGAAGAGGAGACTAAGCCAACGCCCTACAAGCCATCTTTTGTGCTGCCTCTCACCATGCTGGACCCAGCCCTAACGCATCCCGTGGACTTGGCGTTTCTGCATGAGTACCGCGAACCCACATTTGGCATTCTCTCTTCTTCACAAGAGCCATCCTGCGCTCTGCTCGAGGAGCGAAGGGATTGCCTAACCTACACGGTATTCACATTGGATCTAGAGCAGCGTGCCTCCACGAATCTGATATCGGTGTCCAAGTTGCCCACTGATCTATGGCGCGTTATTCCATTGGCACTGCCTGTTGGTGGCGTCTTGCTCGTTGGCACAAATGAGATCGTGCACATCGATCAGAGCGGCAAGACGAGCGCCGTTGCTGTCAACGAATACGCTCGCCAGGCAAGTAATCTCAACATGGCAGACCAGTCCGATTTGGATATGAAGCTCGAGGGCTGTGAGCTGGAAGTCATTGACTCCACTACAGGTGACATGCTTCTAGTACAGGGCAATGGCAACCTTGCCATCCTGACTTTCAAGCTTGTTGGCAGAAATATTGCCGGCATGACAGTCGTTCGAGTGACTCATGAGCGAGGAGGATATCAGAATGCTTCTGCACCATCTTCTGTCGCTGTCATGTCAAGTCGTAGCGTTTTCATTGGCAGCGAAGATGGCGATTCTGCACTACTCGGCTGGACCAAGGACACGTCAGGCTTAAGTAAGAAACGATCACACGCACAGATGGTAGGAGCAGAGAACGCTGTTGAGGACGTGGAGGATGCGGAAGACATGGATGATGACGACCTATATGCGCCAACGAATGAGGCCGTCAAGCGGACTGCATCTGTCACAAGCCAGAGCACTGGTAATGATGCTGCCAGCTACCACTTCCACATCCAAGACGAGCTCCAGTCACTTGCACCCATCAACAAGACATGCTATGGTAGGAAGCCATTTCCAGCCAACGATAAGCTTGAGCTGCTGGCCGGAGTGGGACGGGGAAAGGCCAGCCGCGTAGCGTTCTTGAGTCGAGAAATTGTTCCTCAGCGACTCAGAAGCACCCACTTTAGCGACGTCAAGGCCTCGTTTACCGCATGCGTGAGATCCAAGGAAGTCGCTGCATCTGCAACTGAGGCGCGAGACAATCTTCTCTTCATGTTTGACGGAAGCGAGACCAAGGTCTATAATGTAAACGAGCCGTCTGCCATGGACGAGAGCGAAGAAGGCTCAGACAATCTCTACACCGAGCGAAGAGAGACCGAATTCGAATCCGAAGGTGAAACAATTGCGATTGGCACTCTCGGCAATGGCACACGGCTAGTGCAAGGCCGACGCACTGAACTTCGCACATATGACCCTGAGCTTGGTCTTAGCCAGATCATTCCTATGGTCGATGAAGAAACCGATGCAGAACTGCAGGTCGTCGCGGTGTCATTTTCTGATCCCTACGTTCTTGTACTTCGAGATGACAGTAGTTTGCAGGTGCTCAAGATCGAAAAGAGTGGTGATGTTGAGCCGTTGGACGACTCGGAGGCGTCAAAGGCCTCCAAGTGGCTCAGCGGATGCTTGTACGCAGGGGACCTGACTGGCGGCCAATGTTGCGCCTTTCTACTTAGCGAGGAGGGTGGGCTGTCGGTGTTAGCTCTGCCAGCTCTTGAATTGGTCTATGCTACGCCTACCCTGCCTTTCCTGCCACCCGTGCTTTGGCCAAACATGGCACAGCGTCGAGGAGGAAAAGAGACACTTACGGAACTGCTTGTGACGGATTTGGGCACGAAGGATGTCAGACGGCCCTACCTCCTTGCTCGCACCTCGCTGGATGACTTGGCGATGTATGAGCCCTTCTGGTATACTGGTGACAACAGCGCCGCCAGTGACTCCGGCTTCGAAGGATTGCGATGGAGAAAGGTGCCGAACACGTATGTGCCGAAATATGACGAGAATCTCGACACGGAGGCCGCCGATGCACGTCCGGCTCTTTTGAAAGCCGCAGAGATTGGAGGCCGACATTGCGTATATGTACCGGGAAGCTCACCAAGCCTCTTGGTCAAGGAATCCACTAGTCTGCCAAGAGTGCTAGGGCTTCGGTCGTCCGCTGTGAACTCGTTCACCAGCATCAACCGGACTGGACTTCACGATGGATTTGCACTTGTAGAAGGTGATGGATTCCTCGTTGAATACAATTTGCCCAGTGGCGCAGCATTCGGGAGCGGGTGGCATGTCCAAAAGCTTGCGCTCGGTGAGCCTGCCGAGGAAGTTCGTCACTTGGCGTACCATGGCGGTAGAGGCGTGTACGTCGTAGCCACGTGCCGTTTGGCCGACTTCTACCTAGTCGACCAAGAAGGGCACGTTGAAACAGACGGTAAGTTGTCTTGTTTCCTTCCCTGTCACATCGCAAGATTCGCATCACGAGCATATACGTCTGCTTCTGATTTTCTCCGTGGAGGGACGTCTATAGTTGATGCAAGAACAAACGCACCTTCTCCTTCTGATTTAGCTTTTCTGCAAGTATTATATGCGGATATGTGCTTTATTACACAAGGACACATCCATTCTAAACATTTTCTCCTTTTGTCTACTGCCAGGACATGGCACTGATGAGACGATAGGAGCCGCGTTACGACCCCAAATACCTCAGTACACTCTGCATCTCCTTTCCGCCAAGTCCCGACAAGTCATACAGTCCTTGCCAATGCCATACACGGAACTCATCACCTCCCTCAAGGTCATGCAGCTGGAGGTCTCCGAACACACGCACGTGCAGAAACCGATGGTCGTCGTGGGAACGGCAACTCAACGCGGAGAAGACATGCCTGCTAAGGGCGCCGTAACGGTCTTTGACATCATTGATGTCGTGCCTGACCCTGACCTGCCGGAAAGTGGTATCAAATTGGAGGTGGCTGCCCGCGAAGACACCAAGGGCCACATTACCGCTTTAGAGCCATTCCCGGGCGGTCTCATAGGGACGGCTCAGGGCCTGAAGATCATGATCCGTGGTCTGAAGGAAGACGGAAGCTGCCTGCCTGTGGCATTCATGGATGGTCTCTGTCAATTCACCGAGCTCAAATCCCTCGGTAGATCTGGCCTGTGGCTCGCCGGTGATGCGTGGAAAGGCCTATGGTTCGGTGGCTTTGTTGAAGAGCCCTATCGCCTCTCGCATCTCGCCAAGACTAGAACGCATATGGAGGTCATCGCCGCGGACTTCCTGCCTTTCGATGGCCAGCTGTTCATCGTCATTGTAGACGCGGAGATGGATCTGCACGTGATGCAGTATGACCCGGAGAACCCGAAGAGTATGGGTGGACAGAGGCTTCTCCACAGGAGTACATTCCACTTAGGGCATTTTGCCAGCGGCATGTCATTATTGCCGAGTACGTTGGCTCCCTTCGCAGAGCAGCCGCTCACCAACGGCCATGCAGAAGATACTACACCCGAGGCCCAGGCGCCTAGTCTGCAACACGTTCTTACGACGTTCCAAAGTGGAGCAGTTGGCCTTATCACGCCTGTCGACGAAGCCACATACCGCCGACTGTCTGCATTGCAGGCTCACCTGTCCTCCATCTTAGAGCACGCGGCAGGACTGAACCCGCGTGCATACCGAGCCGTCGAGAGCGAGGGGTTCGGTGCGAGAGGCATCGTCGACGGCTCCCTGGTGCAGCGTATCAGTGAACTCGGCGCTGTCCGCAGGGCGGAAGTATTAGGGCGGGCGGGCGCAGATACATGGAGTTTGCGAAGTGATCTAGAGATCCTGGGCGGAGGCGGTTTGAGTTATCTATGATCGTCGAGGACTAGTTGTCCCTGACGGATTTTTTTGCCTATTGTGAAAGCTGTATATGATACCCGTGATACCCCATCTTCTTATTACACCTGCTTGAAAAGAAGGCACGACGACAAAATAGAACCTCCCCTAGTAATAAGTGAAACGTCTTGAAAGTCAAAAATTGGAGCCCTAGAAGGGGTGTGATTGCCGTCAGAACGTCGGGGCAAGCACGTGTCAGGCGTTTCGAACGCGTCGCCCTTTCCTTCCGCAGGCTTGTTGGCGCACGTGCGTTTCCGCAGCTTACGCATTCCTATGTATATCACCATTCTGCATTCCAAAACATTAGGAACTGCAGTCGTGGTGCAAGACTTATAAAACTTCACACTCGCATAGCCGAGTTCGAATAATTCAACGCGTGAAGGTTCGAAAAACAACCCGGACAGGAGGGAAGACCGCTAACACGACTGAAGTGGAAGGCATACTTTAGCTGTCCAACCTTGCAAGCTGGATATATCGCACAACGCACATCTCTGGAAGATCTGACAGCACCATGCACAACCTCTTGCAGCTCCTCACTATCCTGAGCGCCTTGCCAACCGGCCTCTGCGAACTGCTACATGTGATCGCAGTAGGCAAGAACGACCTCGCCTTCGAACCGAACAGTATCGATGCACCCGTCGGATCAGAAGTCCGATTCCACTTCTCTTCAGGGAACTTCTCGGTTGCTAGTAGTACTTACGACGACCCTTGCCATCCGGATGGGAGGTTCAACAGCGGGAGTATATCGGTGACTGAGGGCATGAGCGTAAGTTCAAAGACCTTCTACCTGTGAATGCCAGTGAGAGGAGAGGGTGGGCTGAGACCAGGCTACGCAGGAGCACGTATTTGCAATAACGATTCTGGACAATGAGCCTGTGTGGTTCTACGGCGCGGCCGATGACGAGCAGGCTTGTCAGGCTGGTATGGTAGGCGTAATAAACGCACCGTAAGTTGCGAGATTCCCAAGGACCTTGAATGTCTTGAGATGGCTCTTGCTCACGACAAATAGACTGTCCGGACCGCAGAAGCTTGAGGATTTTAAATCCAAAGCCGCCACGAGTAGTACACGATCGAAGAGCGAGTCCTTGTCGCAAGCAGTAGCGAGTGGTGTCAGGAAAGAGCTCGGTGTTTCATCATCCTCACCATCGCCGACCTTGTCCGGACAGCAGCCACTTGACGGGAGTACCGGCGACGCCACTACCATTTCGGATGAAGATGCGAAGCCACATGGCGACTTGAAGAGGAGACGGCGTGTTCGGCGGAGTCTAGCAGGAGAAGGAGACTTGTTATGGCAGGCGTCACTGTTGACCGATTGATCTAACAATGACGACGAAGTTTCCCTTCATGCTTTGATGCAATCTGGCACTATATTGCGGAATGACAACAGCTTCATGTATCTGAGTATATTAAGTAATTCTGATGGCGCTCTTGGCTGTATGAGTTAGAGGTGGGGGTTGTCCTAGAGACGATGTCGGTACGCTGGCGACCATCGTTTTTCACTGGCCGTGCCGACCTAGCGAGTCTAGGGCGAGACCAGCGTGACAAGCCTCTCTTCCAATTCCAATTGCCATAGTCTGGGTTGACAATTGCAGTGCCGACATGATTTCTCATAATGCCTCCGACTGGTTGCTCTGCTCTGGGAGGGTGAGAAGTATCGCACTCTACGCGAACTGGTACGCGCCAGAAAAACGCCAGGTGATCCGTGTCCTCCCTGCATGGCTGCTCCCCGACCAACCCAAGTGAACCAATCAGCTCCGCCCCCGCGCCGTCTACTTGGGACAGAGTTGCGTTTCATCGCGTGGTCGCTTGTCCACGATTGGCAGGAAGAGCTTGATCAGACCGGCCCGGCAACGCTAGCTGTTCCAGACCGCCCTCGCCAAACGGCCGGCTCAACGGCCTGCGAGCCCTTTCACACGCCCGCCCTCCGCGCCTTTGCACATCTCGTCTGGTTTCTGTCTCAGACCGCAAGCGCCCACGCTCTTTCTCTTACAGAGCACCCCCATCCCTCCTAGTCACTCTTTTCTTTCCCCCAGCACTACACCGCGACGCGCCTGAGGCGACCGCGGCTCTTCCACTCACTATCTACCGCAACAGCTATATCCGCCCAGATCGACAGTCTTTACACCAGCGCTACGACAGCTGCTGCGACCTTACATTCCTTGTGTGACTTGCACCACGACACCATCATTACGCAGGACAGCGTCCGCCTACATCCTTCTTTCACCCTGAGGAGACCACAATTGAATCGAAAAAGAAGTTTGCTTGGAATCGCCAGTTTTCCTGAGACATCACTTGCCAAGGTCACCTGAGACAACTTCGCATACAAGCACCGGGTCAGAAGGACAGCGCATCTTACGCGACAGTCTTGCGCAAAGCCTTACTTGGTCTCCAGCATACCACGCTTCTTATTCAACGTCATCGTCGACGTCCTCCCTATCCAAAATGTCTCTTGCTCGCGCTTTCACAACCAGGCGCCAACAGAAGCCTGAGATGCACATCACCTCGCCGATGTACATTGGCCGCGCCGCCACGCAGCGCGGTGGCAGGCCAGTCAACCGATCCCAGATTTCGGCGCCCAAGGTTCTGCTCTCAACGAGCAACGTCCAGTTGAACAATGCCGAGCATATTGCTGGAGCGTCTCCTATCGAGAACCGCAGCTTCTCTTCCGGATCTTCAGTCGTATCGAGCTCTGCTGAGGACAGCGATGGTAGCAGCAGGGGCAACGCCAGCGTTCACTCGAACGACACGATCACCGACGCTTCTTCCGTCGACGAGTCGCCCATGCGTACCGAGCCTGAGCCAAATCACCTGAGCTGCTACTTCAAGCCTGCGGTCGACACACACGCCAGATCGCCCAGCCAGTCTCCTAGCCACTCTGCCAGGCCATCGCTCGAGACGCCTTCTATCCCACAGCGCGAGCCATCGCACTCAAAGAAGGCCCACGAGACCCTTCACCGGAAGCGCTCCGTACAGCGGATGTTCTCTCCGCCACCGACTGCGCGCGAGCATAGGCGCAGTCCGACTCAAGAAAGTTTCGTCGAAGCACCAAAGGAAGGTCCATTCGGTCGTGAGCTGGCTCAATTGGACGAAGTTGCCGAGGAGTTTGGCCACGTCGTCCGCGACGCTGAGACTGAAGCAGACCTGGCATCAATGAAGAAGCATGACCTCGCTTACTACGCTGCCTCTGACTATCTGTCCGAGATCCAGAGCATGATCTACTCGACCTTCGAGGATGAGTCGGCCGACGGCCGCGCTGGCTGGATCTAAGCTATGGCCACATCCTAGAAACGAGCAATCGAATCCTTGCTGGTCCGGAAACCAAAGGATTGCAGATCAACCGAGGCTCGGGGCGTTGCTGTCCTGGAATATTGTCTTCGTGCACATAACTTGTCGCATCCACGACTGACCACTTTTCTCTCTTTTTTTATTTATTGTTACTACAAACATCTCTGGCAGATCTATCTACGAGGTTACGATATCCCAGAGTGGACGATCTTGAGGATCTGCCGTCCGCTCCTTATTTTGCGCAGGAAAAAGCAGATTTTTTATGAGAACATGCCCTATTGGGAAGAGGCGAAGGGGAGAGGGGGCAAATGGATGACCCTCACCGGTGTGGACAGATGGCGTTGATGAGATTTTCCCCTAGCAGATCTTTTGGCTGCTTGTCAATTTGGGCTGTTGGGACGATCTTGGCTTTCCAATTTTTCTTCTTTTCCCAGGAGGGATGCTATTTCGTATGTGATTTATAGTCTGTTAGATAGACTTGCGATTGAATCCTTTTAAAAGCAACCCTCTCTCAATCTCATTCGCCTGCCATTCTCATCGCTACAGGCCGAGGTTGCTCCGTATCTCTGGCAAGCCTATAGCTTCCATGCGGACTGTGGATGCCCGTCAGAATCATATTGCCGTCATGTGACACGTCTGCACCCATGCGCTTTCGTTTTCCATGTGTCCTACATAGTACTATATAGTATGTACATACTTGTCGGTGGAGTATTGCGACAGTAGTTTCGTCGGCAGTCGGGCCGGAACGCGACCAAAGCGGCACTAGTTCTGCACAGAGCACGAGCACCTCCCAAATTGTTGCTCCTCACTTTCGTTTGTTTACCTCTCTAGTCCAAAGATCGACGTCACGGTTGGCCGGGCTGTCAGAACCGTTTTGAACCTTTTCCGCCAACCATCGCCACTATCATCATCCTCCGCTCTTGTTATTATTGCGTCCGGGAAACAATAACGAACCACTGGGGTTTTACACGCGCTCCCCACGCGACAAGCCACCCACCGAACTCACCGCCCCGCCGCGCGCTGTGCTGAAACTAGTTCGCATCTACTGCAGGCACGTCGCATAAGCCTCGCAGTTACCCCTCCAACCCAGCGTACAATTCTTTTCTGGAAAGTACCTACCTCTCTTGCTATCCGCGATAGCACCACCATCCGTCCACGGCCGTCGAAAGAACGGGAAGGAGCGAGAAAGACGTGCACAAGACAGAAACCGCCTTGAACGGAACGAGCCGGTGCCATCATCAGCATCTACATCCCCATTCCTACCCTTGCGCCCGGGGCCTGGTCCATCGTACATCATACCGCCCATCCACTTCCGATACCCCGGTTGGTTAGGCAGACACACTGCTGCAGCGGCGGTCCGACAGCATGGCAGCCATGGACATTGATTACACCCGCCGCAACAAGAAGCCGCGTTTGCTTAGCGATGCCGAGAGGGATCAGCTTGATGAGTTCGTCGATTCGATACACTACTCGTCGCGGTAAGTCGATGGCGTCTGTCATTATGTGATCGTGGGGCTGTTGGCTGACCTGGGGCTCTGCAAACGCAGGTACAACGATGACAACTTCGAATACCGCCACGTGCAGCTGCCGAAGCAAATGCTGAAGAAGATACCGAAGGAGTACTTTGATGGGTCGAGAGGCACGCTCAAGCTACTCTGGGAGGAAGAGTGGAGAGGGCTCGGCATCACCCAGGTAGGCACCGCGGGACGTGATGATGATGATGCGAGGTTAGAAGCTGACGTCTATTGCAGAGTCTGGGGTGGGAACACTACGAGGTACATGAGCCGGAGCCGCACATTCTGCTCTTCAAGTATGTGTCATCACCACGGTATCTGTTGCTTCCGGTCTCAAAACACTTGCTAACAGACCCACCCACCCAGGCGACCTATCAACTATCAGCCGCCAAGCCAGCATTAAGCGCACCCAAGGCCAGGCGTCATAACGATCTTCGAGTATGATAAATCCATACTGTACACGCGAGCGACAGCGCGAAAGCGCACGGAAGGGGGGAGAACGAGGTTCGGCGGAAAAGCCAAGAAAAGGGCAAAAGAGGAGAGTGCGACTTTGACTGCCACGAAGCCTCCATTCAGGACCCTTTGCTTGCGCAGGGGGACGGCAGGGGGACGGCACGGGGGGCAAAGAAGTCATGAGTCGGTTGGCCTGGTTCCTTTCCACCACCACATCACCAGCCCTCCTTCCTTCACTCAGTCTGCGACGGCACCTATTCCAAGATTTGCCGAGCCAAACTTGCATTTTCACGGGCGTTCCTTCCTTTTTTTACACCATTGACAAGAAAAAACATCTTTTAAAGCTTTCACCTTTTTTAGTTTTTTTTTTAAAACCTTGCGACGAACATTATCTAGGTATACATTGGAGATGATGGCGGGAGGGCAAACGTATCATGCGTTTTTTTAAAAGCATGGCTTTTTGTTTTCTTTTTCTTTTTTTTTCCCTTCCCTTTCCTCTCTCTGTGTACATTGAAGGAATAAGAGGACACCAAAAAAAAAAAAAGAAAGAAAACAAAAAGACATCCAACCGCCGATCCCCTATATTTCCTTGACCGGTCTTCTTTCGGTCCGCCACCCCCTCATACCTCCTTCATATTTTAATTCCATCACTCCCATTGATCAGTGTATCGAGAGCTCTCCAGGCATTGCCTACAATTGACATACTTCATAGACTCTAGACATCTATTTGTCTCCCGTACGAGCTGATTCGGAGCGAAGTGTTTGACACGCTAGGTGCTTACTCGCAACCTGGTTCGATAATGGAGGTGTATGTGGTTTTGCCTCTTTCTTTTCATGCCTGAGCAGCTGCTGTAGAGTTGGGTTTCTGATTTTGATATGATCCGGCGGTAAAGGGTAGAAGGGACTCGCGATTGAGCATAATAAGCTGCGACTATTTGGGACATGACTTGCGCTACCGATGATGTCCTGATTTCTTTTTTTTATTCTCTTTCTTTCTTTGGGGATCCTTGGGACAACGTCTTGTCAACCGTCGGTGCGACATTTACCGAATTGCTTGCTTGCGCTGCGGAGAAGCTCAGCAACCTAAAGGGTAAGGTCAGGTACGGCTGGTACGTCATGAAGGCTACAGAGCTCTAGAGGAGATAACACAACAATATAACCTCTTTCTTTCTTTTTTTTGCGTGATGCTAATGCCTACAGAACTCTTTCGTTTTCGCATATTGGCACATCACTCGTCCCAAGACACACTACACAACCATGCAGCTCATCCGCGCCTCCCACAAGCCTAACACGGCTTCCAAGCAGCCCACTGAGACCTTCTCGGGAACGGTCCATATGGATCCAATCTGTTAGCCCACCCCCCCTTGCCCCTGAAACCCCTACATTGACATTCCAAAAACCCATTCAATTACTGAGAAAGTCATTTCAAAATTGTGAAAAAGTCACCGCCGAAGATTGTATGGGCAACAACGTCTGCTTCACCCCCGGCGCACGCACATACTGGCACCACCACGAGCGCGGACAGATCCTCACGGTGACGATGGGTTCAGGGCTCGTCTGCTCGGAAGGCCAGGCGCCGCGGAAGCTGCAGGTCGGCGATATGGTGCACGTCCCACCCGGCGAGAGGCATTGGCATGGCGGCACCAATACGACGTGTATGGCGCATACGGCGATTAGTCTGGGGAGTAAGTGGGATCCTAACTTTTCCTCTCCCTCACTTTGATCTCTGCGTCCAGCGGCTTGGGATGTGCTGGTGCTGATTAGAGGGTGTAGAAACGACTTGGTTGCATGAGGTGAGTCAGGAGGAATATGAGAAGGCGCATGGGATCGCCACGTAGGAGATGCTTTCTTAATGGACAAGATATCTTTGGAACGAATCCGCGGTTGTATGGTACCCTGAGCAGTGTTTGGTTTTATCTTTTATTTTTGCATCTGTCTCATCTTTCCACCTTGTTTTGCTTTGCTCAGCTATCGGAAGTTGATGTAAGCGGCTGATCATTTCACTGCAAGGGAGTTGCCCTTGATTTTGGAGTCAATGAGAAGTTAAGGGCGTTCGACGGAGTGGGTGAAGAATGAGAACAACCTACCTGATCCGCAATGTCGGTGGCGAATACTACGGGCAACGAGAATGGAAGTGTAGCAAACGCAAATGTCAGCAAACATAAGGTCAACAGTGTTTCATGCAACCTACGCGTGACGCCCGTCGTTCTTGAAACAGTCTGTCAGTCTGGCTCAGATCATGAAGCAAGGCATGTCACGTGATTCGGGTAATGCCGAAGAAGTCCCGCGGTCATCCCGCCAAACCAGCGCAGGCGTGTGCAGTGGCATACAGCAAAGGCGCGCAGCGTCGCATCGGATTGTCGCTCGATTTATTGATTGTCCGAACTTGCCGAGCAGATTTGCACACGATCCCGAGCGATTGCAGCGAAGGTCGTGAAGCTTTGGCGCAATGGACTCCTCCAGAAAGCGCAAAGCATCCGCCAACGCGACGCCGTCCTCCTCGGAGGGAAACGCGTCCAAGAAGTTGAAACTGCTGGTATGTCGCATCCTTTTTCTCTTTCAATTCTGCATTTGCGGTACAAAGAACGACGGTAGGCTATGGGCGACGATGCAGGTGTTTGCGAGATTGCAGACGGTCGGGGCGGTGTGCGTGTGTTGTTGGAGAAGAGGAAGGCGGATGCGCGTTGGAGTCTGAACCGACCAGCATGGCGGCATCACCTACTAGCCCACTACAGCAGCTCGGTCGTCATACTCCGCTTGGACCGCACATGCGTCCAGGGCAGCACTCTACGTCTTGCGACATGTTCTTGCAGAGGCAATAGATTGCTAATTCCACGTGACATCGCGATGTAGAACTCATCCGCACCCAAGAACAACGCCAACAACAACAGTGCAGCGAAGACCCACGTCCAGGAGCGCGGGCGTCGACTGCTCGACCAGCTGCATGATGCGAAGGACAAGACGTATGTCCATCCCGCCCTGATCTTGACATGTTTGGTTTGCACTCGCTAACCGTTAACCGCAGCGACCGCAACATCGCCACCGCATTCCTCGAACTCCCACCTCGCGATGAGATACCCGACTACTACAATGTGATCAAGCTTCCAATCGCGCTGTCCACTATCGAGGACAAACTTGACCGCAATGCCTATCCTACCATGACAACCTTGGAAAGCGACCTTAAGCGCATGGTGCAGAACGCAAAAGAGTACAATGAACCCAAGAGCCTCATCTTTGAGGACGCTGAGCGCATACGGAAGCTGGTCTACAACTTCATGAAGCAGCACAACCCACAGTACAGCGAGGATCCGAACTACGTCTCCTTTGCGACACCAATACCGCAAGCTAAGGGTTCCGGCGAGGGCCGTGGCACACAAGCGAACGGCACTCCGGCAGAGAGCGCCAGGCAATCCAGGGAGGTCAGCGAGAAGCCAAGGAAGATTGTGCTGAAGAACTCAGAGGCACCGTCTGATCGGAAAGCGTCTGTGGCTCCGAGCGCAACCACTGGAGACGGCGATGGCGATGTGGCAGACGCAGAGCAAGACGGCGATCTCAATTTTGAGGGAATGGGTCTGCAGGAAGCGCAGCAGAAGATCTTGAACTATCTGTTGCATTACACCGAAGATGAGTACGTTCGCTCTTTCACCACAGCCGAAACAGTAGCAATGCTAATGCCACAGCAGTCTTGAGATCTTCGCACCTTTCGCCAATTTGCCGAGCCGCAAGCTTGAGGATTACTACCAAGTCATCAAGCATCCTGTCTCGATAAAGGGTGTTCTCAAATTGACGAAAGGTATACATGGTCGTGCGCCACCAACTGGAGTAACCGACTTTAAGACCTGGGACCAGTTCGCGGAGGAGGTCAGCTGCATATGGCGCAACGCACAGCATTACAATGAGACAGGCAGTGATATGTACAATCTTGCCGAAGAGTTCAAAGTAGGTCATGCAGCGCAATGCAAGGGGTCGACCAGATTGCTGACTTTTTGCTAGGATCACTTCCAGTCCTTGCTGACGGAAGCGAAAGAGAAGGTCAATGAGCCAAGTGGACCGCGTATCAAGCTTGGTGGACCCAAGCCAAAGGTCACACTCAACCTCTCACAAAACCGCGACTCACCTGCGCCGGCATCTACACCTGCGCCAGCACCAGCATCCGCATCCGCACCGACGCCCACACCCGCACCCGCAAAGGCACCAGCATCAGGTGTCAGCGTGGACAGCGAAGCTCTCCAGCGACAAAAGCAAATGGTGGCAAGCGCAGGCACCAATGGTCAAAGACCAACGACAAACGGTTCTGCACGCTCAAGCTCCCAAGTGCCTACCATTGAACCTCGTCAACAGAGCAATGCTCAATCCGGCACAACGCCAGAGACAGCGATTAAGAGCGAAAAGGTACCAAGCCAGTCTCCAGCATTGGCCAGCGCCGCTCCTGCTGTCCAGCCACCGCAAACAAACGGCACCATGCCGCCACCCTCCATGCGCCCGCCAAGTGGCAGTCCGTACCTTAATCCCTCATCACTGGCCACCAGCTACAACTACACCGCGCCTTCCCTCCTCCCTCCCACCGCTCTTCGCCCATACCCAGTCGAAGCGGCCTTACTTCCCGCCGTCACCGTCTCGACCCACCCTCAGCTCAACCTGCCCAAACGCTTCACCATGTCCTTAGGTCCGCACCCGACCCTCTCACAACAAAGCACCACCATCACCCTGCCACCAACCCATTACTACCTCCAGATCGCCCCGACCATCTCCAAACAACTGTCCATGGGCCGTCCGTACAAAATGTTCGTCACCCTTAACGGCACCCGGCTCAACCAGCGCGATACGCAATTCCATTCCGATACGGGCAAGCGGACGCATGTGTACGAGGGCAGTCTCGCGCAAGGGGTCAACAGGATCGAAGTCGAGGTTGCGGCGAGTAAGCCGGATGGGGAAAGGGAGGATGGGAGGAAGGAAGGGCTGGATGTTGAGAAGGTGACTTGGTTTGTTAACCTTTTGCGATGAGGTTAGATCGGGATGGTGGTTGGGATGTGACTTTCTTCCTGTTTCTTCTGCTTAGGAGGGGGGGTGGGGGGGCTTGTAAGAGCTGGACGAGAACCTATGCAGTGTACGATTGCGGTGCGGGATAGCGGGATTGGGGGTTAGCTTGACCGCTGTCGGTTTTGGCTACACTCCTCGCGAATTAGATGATCGCAGGTCCTATTGTATTGTGTATTGATACACCGTTCGAAACGAGAGGGGAAAAATGGTTGCTTTCCAATGATAACTCAGTTCGCGAGATTATGACTGAAAAACCGCACGTCTTAAAGACGGCCGGCCCCATCGGCTCTGGAATGTGTTGCGCCTGCTATGCCGTAATAATTCCCATTTTCAAACGGAGGGGTATTCCCGTATGCTGTACTGCCCCCTTTCAAACACCTATTCCGATAAAACGATCGCTCCGAAGATTCCATGAAAGTGTGTTTCGTTTTCAACCCATTTTTCTTGCATTATAGTCGCTTCCCCCCATGCACACAATTCGCACACACCACCACCTCCCCCGCGCAGCCTGTTATTCTTCCCCCCCCCCCCCCCCCCCCCCCCCCCCCCCCCCCCCCCCCCCCCGACACCTGCCTACACACTCGGGTCATGATACAGGAAGTTGATATCGCGCGGCCGCGAGCGGTTCGACCGCACAAACTCGGCATCCCCCGGCGGCCGCTCCGCCTTCGTGTTCCCCGCCAGCATACTCTGGATGCTAATACAGATGCTCTCGACGTTATGCACGGGGCTCCACCCCTGCGCGTCCAGCAGGTCTAGGCAGATGATGCCGTTGGTGTAGATGTGCGGGTGCAAGGGGATCTTGCGTTCGGGGTTCTGCTGAAGCGCGACGAAAGTGACTTCGGGCGCTTCGATCGGGTACGAGGGGGAGAAGAGGAAGCGGAGTCGGTATTTTTCCCCCGAGGGGTAGATGGGGTTGTCGAAGATTTCTAGGTCCATCGTCCATTCCCGTAGGTTCTCGGCGGATACGAGGGAGATGCCGGGGGGTAGGGTGCCTTGGATCTGTTGATGCTTCCCAATAGGGGTTTCCTCACATCAGACTGTGTGTCTATGCCTCTCTGCTTTGTGTGTTGCTATTGCTTGGGGGAGGGGGGGGGGTTCGTACCTTGACCAACTCCTTCTGGAGACGTTTGCCGCTCATGCCAGGTCCGGCCATGCTTTCGAGCTGTCTGTCCTGGCGGACACACGCGCACTCTCTTATGCAATGTCCGATGTTTGGAGACCGGTGCGTCTCCGTAATACGACCGTGTGCCTATGCAAATGTAGTCTTCCCGATGAGTCTACCGCGTGTTCCTCCTCAGCTTTGGTTCGCAACGTCTAAGGCCCAGGTAGCGTTTCTGGGGTCGCAAGAAGAGGGCTGAGAGTGGAAGAATGAAAGAGACAAGGTGGGAGCACAAATGGTTGCTTCACTACTATTCGAAGATTGTCTCCCAGGTCTTCGACCTCTTCGGTGGCTAGTGAATACCTGATAAATCCAGGCTACCTAGGTAGTTTTACTTTCCCAGTCCGTAGTGAACTTGCCTGAGCCCCTCCATACTCTCAACCCTCTATCCTCTCGTAGATCACGCTTCGGGCCGCAGAGCCCGCGCCATCACAGAGCTTCCTCCGCTCCAGGGGACTCTCTACAGTACACCTTTTATCCCTCCTGTACCGCCACGCTCACCTTTTGCCAATTGCCGCCACGAAGTTCAGCTGAGCGTCTCCATACTCCGGCTTCGAATCGGCTGCGACGGCTGACGACCAAATCCGCCATGAAGAGATCGCTCCTGATTTTGCGACTTCGAATACATAACGCTAGTGTTTGGAGTTTGGACTCGAGTAAGGGAGCTTAACGGTTGTCGCAAGTCGTGTCTCCATCCCGCTATCTAGACACGCCCGTCGCTCTGATCGTTGCGGTAGCTGCCTCATGGCTCCGTCTTAATGGTTCCTTTTCAACGGAGCCGAGGACATTTTTAGAGGTTTGTCTGATATTCTAGGCGTCCCTACGGATAGCTCGGCCGGGTTCTGGAGGCACCACGAACCCATTCTTCTCGTCGTACCTTCGCAGACGGCCGGTGCATATTTGCTATCTGAACTTCCCGATCGGACGCCTATCCTCTTTACCAAGCATAGGCCTTGCGAACCCACCCTGGACAATGTCTTGATCGGCATTGAACAGGTGGCAAAGCCAAAAGGCCACCCGTGTTGCCATCTCAAAGTATAGGCTTCGACCCAAGGTTACAGATCTCGGTAGGCTGGACCCTCTTTTCTTTTCTCACCCACAATGGTCGAACTTCCAGTTTCATCGATGTTTTTAGATCGCGCACTGCCTCTGGAGCGGCACTGGCTCGCTCTGGGGTATCATGTTCTCCGTGAGATATGAACACCCATGTACCCGGGGAGTTCACAGTCCCAGTACATAGCTGACCTATTTCGACATTGATTTTTCTACTTTCACCTTCTTGCTTCTTCATCACCAGTCATTCGCTCTCATAATATGTCTTCGTTTCTTTTGCCAAGCGTGGCGCTGGCGCTTTTGCTACCCTATGTTTCTAATGCACAACAATGCAATTCATATGGCATTGATTTCACCAACGGCGGGAGCTACTTCCAAAACAGCAATTCTTCGGAATTTTTCACAGCGTCACAAGAGTTCGACGGCTGTCAGGACGACACATCGAACAACATCCTTGTCGATCCGAACGGAGACCAAACTCAATGCTCAGACACACCACTGCTGCCAGACAACACACCTCAGCTCGTCAACTGCACACAATGGCCGAAGAGCGAGCTTTATACTGGAGACTGGTCGCTCATAGTCATCAGCAACAATGGTGATGGCGACCCAATCGCGAAGGAGAGAGACTTCCACTTAAGTGTTGGACCGCAGCAAACGGTCACTGTCAGCGATGCTGTTACGATTACGAACACCTTCACGCCCGTGGTGAATCAAACAGTGACATCTACAGAAATCGAAAGCACAACCGTACCTTCGTCCACTCAGACAGCGAATGTAGCCCCAGGGACGACCATCACGCCCAAGGCATCGACAATCACATCCACCCGCGGCCTAGTCACCCTGACCCAGCGAGTGCAGACCGTGCAGGTCTCGACAGTGTCTAGAACCGTTGAGGCATCGTGCTCTCTTCAAGGGGGCCCAACCCGTGTACGGGACAACGTGGCCTCGATCGTGCCCACAATCCTCGGCGAGCTGGATGACGTTGCCAGAGACATTATCCAGGATGTCGGCACTGTCTCGAACTACATCACACAGGGCTTGATCGGCCTCTTCTCATTGGGCAAACGAGACGAAGTCTGGCCAGCCTCGCTGCAGTTCAAGAGAGCCATCCTCGAAGGGGTGTCGCCGGATGAGGAGCTCAAACGCGCCTTCGTACGTGAGCGGCATGAGCGTTTGGCGCGGGGACTCAGGAAGCGTGCTCCTGACCAGGCAACCACCACTGTGACAGCCTCAGACGTGGCGACTTCCACTGTAGAGAAGACGGGTTCGACACAGACACAGACGGTCACCGAAACCGTCTCCTCGACGAGTACGATTACTTCGGGCGTTGCCTCGGTCGATGGCCAAGGCAGTGGAGGACGCACAGCAACTGCTTCCGCCTCTACACGTACAGTCACGATTCAGCGAGTTTTCGCTACGACGACAGTAACCCGGACAAGATCTAGCACGTGAGTTCTTCCTGCTTATTGACACTGCAATGCGGAGTGATGCTGACTATTTATGCTGCAGCGTAACGAATACGATGACCTCGACGCCGGCTGGGGCTTCGGAGTCATGTGCAAGCAGAGGTGGGAATCTCGCATGATCTGGACAATGATGTTTAGTTTTGTATAGTATGCTTCAAATGAACGGCAGATAATGTTGCAGCAGGACTGTTCAAAAGTGTGTCTTTTGCCCAAAAACAGTGCGTTCCATTCTATCCGACTTTCATATGTTACATGAGGCTTCCAGACCATAATCGAAATTGGAGGTCCCTTTCAATGGCTGCATCGATCTTTCTCGCGATTCTCAAAAAAATGCCGCTCAAGTCTGAGAAAAGTAATGATGTTACCAACTAAACCGTGCAGTGTGAGGATCCACACTTGCGTCATTTTCATCGCTTTCGGCAATCCAAGCTCATGTGCTATCATAGCATGATGCCACTAGAACATCCATTACTATGTACAGTAATCCATTGCATTAGTAAGACCTCACAAAAGATCACAGTTGGCAGAAGATATATAGTGAATCTGTAACCATCAAGATGCTTCGATTCCATTGCACTATTAAGAAGAGGGTTGAACAAAATGCCTTCCGCAGAGCCAGCACCCCAGCTCAATATCCCGTCATCACAGCACACAGTCGACGTCTCCATCATTGACACGACCAGCCATGTCGGTCACATTCCGACCTCGGCATTCATGTCGCCTCAGGTCCCAGGCTATGACTACGTTCACGCGCCCTGCTATAGCTTTTTGATCAAACATAAGAACCCCGAAGCTCCTAACAAGTACGATCAGCTTGTCTTCGACCTCGGAGTACGTAAGGATTGGGAGAACGCGCCGGCGGGTCTGATCCAAAGCGCGAAAGAGGGTGGCTTCACTATCAAAGTGGACAAAGACGTTGCCACTATTCTCAAGGAGAACGGTGAGGACTTGAACAAGATTGGTGGCATTGTCTGGAGCCATTATCACTTCGTACGTTCATTCCGCACAACACATTAGATCCTAAGCGGCTAATCCGTATCGTAACAGGATCACACGGGGGATCCCTCAACCTTCCCCAGCTCGACAGACCTCATCGTCGGTCCCGGCTTCAAGGCCAAATTCCCTCAGGGCTACCCTACCAACCCCGAAGCCCCCGTCTCGGAGAGTGCCTGGCAAGGCCGTCACCTGCGGGAGATCGACTTTGACGGCGAAAGCCAAGGGCTGAACGTGGGACCTTTCCGCGCCGTCGATCTCTACGGCGACGGGAGCTTCTACTTGCTCGACAGCCCCGGCCACGCCACGGGACACATGTGCGGACTCGCGCGCACCTCGGCCGACCCGCCGGAGTTCATGATCCTAGGGGGCGATATCGCGCATCACGGGGGCGAGTTCCGTCCGACGAAATGGTTACCCCTCCCGGGAAACATCCAGCCGAATCCCTTAGAGAAACCGTATTCGGAAAACCCACCTGTCTGCCCTGGAGAACTCTTCGAGGCTCTTCATCCCCGCAAGAGCGCTACGGAGCCCTTCATGGATCCTGTTGGGCATTTCCACGACGATGCGAAGCTAGTGATTGAGAGCAGGGATAAGTGGGAGGAGTACGATGCGCAGGAGAATATCTTCGCCATGATTGCGCATGATGGGAGTCTATTCGATGTTGTGGATTTCTACCCTAAGTCTGCTAACGGGTGGAAGGCAAAGGGTTGGAAGGAGCAGGGACGGTGGCGATTCCTTCGTGACTTTGATACTGGCGCTGCTAATAAGTCATAATGGACGTCTTGGTAACAAGCTGGGTTTGAAATGATGGAGGACGTAAAAATAATACGGAAAAGTTTTCTCACCGATACTCATGACTGAATCGAGCAACGTTGCACCTCCGTACATGTACCAAGATTTTAATCTCTGCCGAGTGGACCTTCATCTCGGGTCGTCGTGCGAATCAGGAACGCACTGTCCCAGACCACTGCGAACAATCCACCTGCGTAGCTGTCCCAAGACCGAGACCTACGCCCGAGTTCTGGAAAAGTGCTGCAGAGGCACCAGACTGAAAGCTACGTCAGCAGCTGATTGAAAGATGTATGTACCAGTAATACTCACATCAATACAGGTGTCAAAATTGACATTAGCGCCATACTGGTTAGTGCCACTGAGGCCGTTCTGGGAGCATAGCGGGTTACCCTGCTTCGGGCATAGATTGTTGACCTTGACTACGATGCTATTGCCCGCGTTGCTAAGACGTCTGCCGGAGCTATCGGTTTGGATGGTGAGTCTCCAGCAGGTGCCGCATGCTGGGCCCTTGCCATCGCCCTAGGTACCACAAGATCAGCGACAAATCCCGCCGGCTGCTACTATCGTACTGCTAACGTACCGGCCCAGCCCCATACAAATTCTGCGACACGGCTGCGGAGAAGCCTGGTTGGGTGTAGAAGAAGCAGGCCGCAGTATTCGTGTTGCAATTCGGGCTGCCGAAAGTGTCTCCTGCACCGTACTGGGTGAAGGACGCCTTGTAGCTTACGCCACCGCCTCCGCCGCCGCCGTTCGAGCTGCCTTGTGTCGAGGTTGGGCTGGCGGCGGTCGTCTTCTTTGTAGTGGCACCTACTATGATGTAAGCTGACGAGGCTGTCTGCACGACAATTGCACGCTCACCTTGGCCAGAGGGAAGGCATTGGGAATAGTATTGGTTCTGAGCTTGACAATAATATCCGCTCACACAGGTCTTAGAGCCGGTCCACCCTTGCCCGCCACATTGCGAGTAGGCGGCATTTTGAGCAAGAGAACCGACGGCAGAGAGAAGCGCGAGGAAGATGTTCTTTGCGCACATGACTTGAAAGCCGGCAGCAACTCTTGCAAAGAGGTTCAGATACAATCGAAAGCTTTCGAGGGCGGAGCAAATGAACCTGCTATCGCCGCTCTGTCGAGGAATAGCTTCTTAACCCAGTCGGATACATTGAGAAGGAGACGCACTGCATTATTATATAGATCATGTCCACGACTTCAGGCAATGAGATCCCGAGCAACCATACTGCTAGATCAAAGGAACACTCGCCTAAAGAGTTTCAGCATGCGTCAATGGCTGTCCAGACTCAAAAACATGTTTCGCGACCGTCGTCAATCTTGTCCCGGCAGCATTGGAACGTGACCACAAACGTGTGCGATAGCGTGACGCTGCACGTCAAAGCTACCAGTAGAGCAATATCACAGAGGAGGATCGCGGCTAAGCTCTCGCGAGACTCGCCAAGCTTGACGCCAAATGCGCATGGTCTCGGCCCAGCGCAGAAGTGGCTGCAGCATGATTGGGCATGTCGTCTCGAAGCGATCTACTCATCTAAATTTTCAATTGTCAGATGGGTCTTCCTGTTTAGCCAGCTCATGGTCACGTTTAGCCGAGCACATATAGTGATATTGACAGCGTTCTCCGCTTGCATGTACCTGCCTAACCGGATTGCAGGGGAGCAGACCAACTTGAAGCTATCTGGCGCCCGTTAAATTGCTTTGCTGCCGGCTTATAGCTATCACTATATGACCTGGAGGGTGGAGGCCTCTGATAGGGACGCAAGGCAATTGCGATACATCCACGTAGCCGATCACGGCATTAGTGGGCACAAAGACAATTGACTTTCAGTCAAAGTCGACTTTCTTTGCGGGGCATTATCTTGTGCAACCTGGCTGCTTCATCGCCCTCACACAGCATCTGGCTTCAAGTCTATCCATGGTTTGCAATCAAGGGCAAATTTTGGATCCAAGAAACTGGCCACTTGTGAAGCAGCTGTCAGTCTGGCTGGATGGGGCACGCCCAATGCAGGCACGTGCAGCTGACACTTGCTCAAAGTGGCTCAGACATGGCCACTGAGGCCAACACTCCAAATTGGCTATTGGCAACACGGCCCTGGCTACCGATCTAATGTGCGCAATCATGACGCAGAGTCGTCTGTCAATAGATCGCTTCGGGAGCCGTCAATAGACTCTGCTCAGGGGTGGCCCAGGATCATCAGTCCTCGAGCAGTTCACCTACATTTGCAAGGCATCCCTCGGAGAATTGGTTCAGCTGGTGTAGAGGTGTGCAGTGCCCCAAGCCTACTTTTCTTTCTCTCTTCCAATCTTATCCCGTTCGGCTGTTCGTGTCTTATACTCCCGTGGGCTCTCCGTGGTCTCCTTCTTACCCAACAGCTTTCCCAACATGCCAGGCTCCTGCCACATCCCAACTTTCTTTTGCTTCGCTCTTGCTTCGGCTGCTCTATACTGCTCTTCTTTGCCACCGAACTCACTCCCAGTCTTTGCTTCGTAAACCGTAGCCCAGCCTTTCTTCAACATCTCGTATCCAACGTCTGACCTGAAGACAAGCCATCGCCTGACGTGCACCGAAGCTACCATGCGGCCGTACTGATCCCGACTGTACGGGTACACGCGTACATAGCGATGCAGTAAGGTTGACCTCAGCCATTCCAAAGCTTCATTCCCGTACGGCTGCTCTGGATTGCCCCAATGTGCTCGTTCCGGGGCGTCCACGCCCGCTATCCTAACCGGGAGCGTCTTGCCTTTGAACTTCTTGATGTCCTGCACACGCCTCCAGGGGAGCAGACCCCACCCGGCGAGCTTACCACCAGGCGTATGGTACAAGTGGAAGTTGTCACCATCACCAACGCGTGTCACGTACCCGTATAGACTGCGATGCCGGAAGAACCCGGGCTTGAGGTAGTCGACATTGGGGATACGACGGAGATAGGTCTTGTAAAGGCGGATAAGGGCCAGAGTGGCAGCGGTGGTCAGTACTGACGCAACGATCGTCTGCGGCGAAGTGTAGTGAGACCAGTCGGTGCTGTTCAGGTTGCTTTCCCATGAGCCTCTTGCATGCAGGTGCTTGCCGCTGAGGCCTAAGGGTGCTTCGTCATGCAAGTCATTTGCTCCACCCTTCGTTTGCTCCAATCCATTCGAACTGGCCGTATTCTGAGCTGCGCCTAAGGCGAATGGGCTGGCTGGGTCAGATAAAGTCTGGCCAGACGGATCGGGCAGCTCATTGCCAGGCTTCGACCGCGCCCATAGCCAGTCTGACCATGGCATCTTACGCGACCCCAGCGCAAAGTTGGTGTGGGCACCACAGGTTTGAACATTACTGCTCGCAGACAGCCAAAGCTATCCCCAGAGCGGAGAGCGTTAGCGCCGGAGAAACGTTGATCCCGGTGACCAGAGAGTATAGCGAGTCTACGCCCTCCCAAAGGTGTTAAAAAGCATCAAATGATATTCGGACGCCGCATGATAATGGTTCGTCTATGATGTCTCAAAAATTGGAAAGACAATTTGAACGCTACCGCACGAGCGACACAAGGCGTGATAGCCAGACAGCCTCGAGGGACCACACTGGACCCCCTTGCAATGAAATGAGCATTACCCTCTGCGCAACCTATTATTTCAGCACACCTGAGCGCTGCATGGGCGCTCTGAGAAGACACATTCTATCATACAAATAGTCTACCACGAGGACCTAGCTCACATTGTCCCGTCCGGCGCGAACGAGTTGAACGCCGGCATATCGGCCGTAAGGAAGTAATTCCAGTCGAAATCCGAATTGTTCAGGATCTGATCCATATTCCAGTCCTCACCGCTCGAATTCGTCATGGGCGTCTCATTGTTGGTTCCTGAGCCCATAGCCGGGACTGTACTGCTAGGGCCGCCGACCCCGTTGGAGGGCAGCTGCGCCATCTTCAGATTTTCCGGCTGAGGGTCTTCGGCTGCGTTGTCCTTTATGAGGCTTTGACTGAGCACACCCGAGTCTTCTTCCTTCCGCTTCTTTGAAAGTCGAACGAGAAAGCGCGCAGTCTTAAGTGCTTCCTTGAGTGCTACGGTGTTGAAGTGATGCACTACCTCCTCCAGGGCTCGCATAGCTACGTGTATGTTAGCCAACGATTCCCGGACATCCATAGCTAAAAAGATACAGATGACCTGGAAGGGCACATTGGCAACATGCCACCACGGTCTAGCTTTTGCTGCCATCTTCCGCGCAGCCTCTAGACCCTTCAAGCTGACATTGATGATACGGGTAATGGTTTCACTGGACAGTATGGGGTTCGCGAGTCGGAGTCTTCGATACCCACAGAGCGTCAGATTCGCCTTTGATAGTTGGATGACGTCGTTCTTGACATCGTACGCCTCCAACTGCTTGAGGAAGTCTTCCCATTGCCCTACTTGATTTGTACGCTCGGGATCCAAACAGCAAGATAAGCTGTAAAGGTCAATGTACTCCCTCGTAAAGTCGTCGTCGTCTCCGAAAGCTGGAAGCTCGCTGGTAATACCTCGCAACGCCACTCGCGTCCGGCCGTATTCAAAGCTGACCCAGGTGTTTAGCATTCTTGCAACCCAGAATGTTCGTCGTCTCAATTCTGGAGCATACATATGTTCGTTTGCCGGCGGGTGGAGTGTAGAGCTACTTGACTCCTGATGTATGCCGACGGACTCTACCAGATGCATAGTGGTGGATGACGCGATCCAAACCGCATGCGGATGGTCCGTCATACGGAGATGTATCACTCGGAGGATCCAGGATTGAACGTCTAATAATGTAGGTGGCTGCATAGCGCTTGTGCTCTCTAACGCTTCCTTCTGCGCGTCAACGATCCGTGGTAAAATGGCATCGAAGGCGCCGTTCGCGAACATGGCGCCTACCGCCGTAATGCCAGCAATGATATGATCTGGTACCTTGCAGGCATCTGGTCGGGCCCATCGAAGGTTCATTTGCTCTTGCATCCAAGTTCTGTCAATAAAGCCGTACAGCGGATGCACGTTCGTCCAGTACAACTTCGCTAAATGGTGCATTTGATCCTGAGCCAGAATATCCGTTATCGGAGGCGAACTGGGTACTGTGTATGTGCTGCTCCCCAAATTCCATCCAAAGGTAAACAATTTCGGCCCTGAGCTAGGATCCAGCCTCAGCCCTAACAATCTCGTGAACGCAATGCCAGAGTTCGCCTCCATGGATCTCAACTTCGTCGCATCCTCCATTCCCGGCCTATCCTCCCCGGTAGGTTCTGGTTTGGCGAACACGGTTCCGCCACTCTTCGAAGCCGAGCCGTCAGGTGGGCTGATCCTCCCCGCCACCACCCCATCGTGGATCGCCTCATTCTGCTCCACGATTTTTGAACGCTTACGAGGATGCTTCTCAAAGTAACATTTATACTCGAATTGTGTACACATGTTACACGGATGATTTCCATCGCACCGGCGCTTCCGGAGGCGACAAGGTTCACAAGCTTGCTTAGCTCTTTGACGCTTCTGGCCTTGCGGTGGACTTCCAGATGCGCTCTCGGCATGCGAAGGCCCGGCTGACGTGTACTGCAGAGGCTCCATGGTTCTCTGGGTGGTGGGATCGAAGCCCATCAAAGAAGCTCCAGGGCGAGCATTCATTGCAGAGCGACCATGCAACCGTCAAATGTCAGGTCGCGCGAGCAAGTGTGTGAAGCTTATTGTGTCGAATCGCAGCCCTACTTTCGAAACCAGACAGTGGACCCAGCACGACTTTCGCTCACCAGCTCGATGCTCCCGTAGCAATGTCAGAAAGCAACAACACCAAAAGACGATGTTTCGAGGTTTTGCGCAAGACCAACCTCGAAAGATGACAAAGGTCCAGGATTGTCCGGAGTTGCGGCGCGAGAGCGCCCAGCCAATTGCGCTACGGCCCGGAGAGACCATGCTTCATCGGGGAGGAGCAGGCGCCACGTCGAACATGGGTGGATGTTTCGAAATCACGACAATGTCCGAGATTTCAGTCCGATCTCAGAGCCGTGTAGCTGTTGCGACGTGGTTGCGACTTCCTGGGTATAGAGCTCCGCGAAGGTCAAACACGTAGGTATGTAAGAGCGCTTTTTGCTGTATGTCCGAAACCATTGTCACTAAATGAGTATGAACTCACGAAAAAGAACCCACTGAACCATCGCATCAATAGGACACCGTAAGGAGAGCTAGTGACTCTAGTACAAAAGAGAAGTAGTACACCCTAGACGCACGTCATATCTACTATATACACATACGCCCTCTGGCGTACCGCGGCCTTAGCCAACGCGTTCACTACTATCCTTTTAACCCTCAGATGCGGCAGCACCAGTGATAATCTCGACCAGTTCGCCAGTAATGACAGCCTGTCTCGTGCGGTTGAACAGGATCTGGTACCTGTCAATCATGTCACCGGCGTTCTTGGAGGCGTTGTCCATGGCGTTACGGCGGGCGGACTGCTCGCAGGCGTGACCCTCGGCCAGCGCCCAGAAAAGGCTGTTGGCCAGAGAGTATTCCTGGAGGTTAGCGAGGACCTCCTGGTCGACCTCGAAAGAAGAGAAGTTGGCTAGAAGGCAGGTGTCAGTAAGCGGGCGGTGGGGTTTTAGAGGCAACTTTTACTCACGGGATTGGGTGACGGCTTCTTCAGAGTAGGCAGGGATGACGGTGGGCTCGTAGGCCTGCGCGTTGACGAACTTGTTGTACATGATCTTCGTCTCGGCGTAGTCCTGAGAGAGCAGAGAAATCTGGTCGGCAATGGCCTGCGCGTCGGCGAAGGTGGGGATGTCCTTGCCAATGTTGGTGAAGGTGAGGGAGATCTGCTTGGCGTTGCCTCTGCTCAGCTGAGCCTTGCACTTCTCGCCCAGAATCACCAGGTCGTAGTCGGCCGGCTCCTCGTTCATCAGACGACGGACCGCGCGCGTGAGACCGGAGTGGATACCACCGCAAAGACCCTTGTCGGAGCTGCAGACAACCAACAGCTTCTTCTGGTTCTCACCCTCCATAGCCTTCGTCTCCGCCTCATCGTAGACAGTGTTCGACGTCTGACCGTAGGTGCGGGACTCGTTCATGGCCCTCTGGGCGCGGGTGAGCTTGGTCGAGGCCACGATCTTCATCGTCTTGGTGATCTTCTCGATGTTGCGGATGGACTTCAAGCGGCCCTCGATCTCACGGAGGGTGGCATAGTTGGAGCTCTGCTGGACAACCGGTGCGGAGGCGACTGCTGGGCTGGTGCGGGAATGCTATGTTAGCTGACTGTCTTCACTGTCTACGCCTGCCGGAAGGAAATCGGCGGAGGCGGCATTGCGCATCGTACGTACCGCAGCGTGACGGCCGCGCCAGCTCGGAAAGCGGGACGAGCAGCACGAGACAGCATGATGGCGGCTGCTCGAGGAGAGGAGATGGGTATGGCGAGGATGTGCGATGGGTCTCGTACCTTGGGGTGCTGTCTCCAAGCTCCGCTGAGGTTTGCTCCTGGGCTGGCCCGCACATGCCTCAGGCCACAATACAGATCACGTGCACCGCTATTGAAGATGGGCCATTTCGATTGCGATTGTCTTTCCTTCCCTCCAACCCTGCCCACGTCTTTTGCGACATGTTTGTCTTCTACTACTAATTTGCCTGGATTCGCCACCGTCCTTACTGCAGCTTCTGCAATATTCTGCCCCGATTATCCCGACTGCCCCTCAGGCTCTACGCGCGCTTGCGACCAATCTCCAGCGCGTACCGCTGCTTCAGCAGTCCAGCTGGACGCGTCGAGTCCGCGAGGAGCCGCAATCAACATTACGCCCCCTCTGCGCATTCCCTCCGAGAGCACGTGAGAGGCCCGTGGCCGTTCATTGGGACGACCATGTCAGACTCTGAAGATGATAAGCCTTTGCAGGGTACGTAGAGCGCTCGTTGCTTCCAGGCGCATCCTGAGCGGAGCGTCGGATTTGGCTATGTCAACCCCCTCACCTGAGTGGGACTTGGTCAAATTCTGCACTTCACTCAGCCGCAACCTCACTTCACATCTAGACGTCCAATAGGCATTGTCTGCACGTGCGGCTTCCTATTGTCACATTACTCCTATAAGACGTTGGTTCAACTCTTGATTGTCTTTCTTGTCACTTCCATCAACTTTCATCATCTTCTTCTTTCCACTGACACTCTCATCCAGCTGTCAAGTCCAACGAATCCATCTCGAAGGCCGAAGACTCTGCGATGGACAAGCAGAATCCAAGCAACCACGAGAATGGCGAGGCTGATCCTGGCATCACCCTGGTCAATGGCCCAGTCGATGATATGCAGGTCGACCCTCAGCCGCCATTCACAAATGGCTCTGCCAGTAGTAAGAGGAAGGCTTCGATGCAGAACGGTAAAAGCTATAAGGAGGACAGCGAGTCTGAAGACGATGTGCCTCTGCAAAAGAAGCGCAAAACGACGAAGCCCGCCCCGGATGACGACGAAGACGATGTCCCTCTGAAAAAGGCCTCCAAGCCTCCCGCTCAAAGGGCTGCGGACATCGGCGAAGATTCCGACGACGACGAGCCTCTCGGCAAAAAGCTCCAGCACGAAAAGGCGGGCATTGAGAAGAAGGCCAAGGAGGAGGCCGAATCGATACGTAGGCCCAGCAGGTCAGGCGATGTAAGGCGCAAAGCAAAGAAGGTCGACAGCGATGATGATGACGATGAACCGATTGCGAAGAAGAAGGCCCCGGCAAAGAAGCCTGTGAAGAAGGAGGCAGCGTCGAAGAAGGTCAAAAAGGAAGAATCGGATGAAGATGATGTTCCCATTAGCAAGAAGGCTCCACCGAAAAAGGCGGCTTCCAAGGTGAAGAAGGAAGAGACCGCCAGCCCTGCACCGAAGAAGGGCAAAGGCAAGGCCAAATCAGAAGAGCCAAAACAGGAGGATGACGACGCTGAGGAGGATGAGGAGGATGAGTACAGATGGTGGGAGGCTCCCAACACCGGTGATGGCACTAAGAAATGGACCACTCTCGAGCATAACGGCGTTGTCTTCCCGCCCGAATACGAGCCTCTGCCTAGTCACGTCAAAATGTTGTATGACGGCACACCGGTCAACTTGCATCCCGAAGCCGAAGAGATTGCGCATGCTTTCGGTAGCATGCTCAATTCCACACACAATGTCGAGAACCCGACGTTCCAGAAGAACTTCTTCGCCGACTTCAAGGACATGCTGGATAAGACCGGGCACGCCAAGGACAACAGCGGAAATAAGATCAAGATTACCAAGTTCGAAAAATGCGACTTTAAACCCATTTTCAACTACATGGACGCAGAGCGCCAAGCCAAGAAGGCACTTCCTGCGGCTGAGAAGAAGAAGCTGAAGGCTGAAAAAGATGAGGCTGAGGCACCATACATGTACTGCGTGTGGGATGGCCGCAAGCAGAAGGTCGGCAACTTTCGCGTTGAGCCTCCAGGTCTGTTCCGTGGTCGTGGTGAGCACCCTAAGACAGGCAAATGGAAGAAGCGCGTCAGGCCTGAGCAGATCACGATCAACATTGGCAAGGAGGCTATGGTGCCGAAGCCACCGGAGGGTCACAAATGGAAGGAAGTCAAGCACGACCAAGAAGGTACCTGGTTGGCCATGTGGCAAGAAAACATCAATGGTGCTTACAAGTACGTGATGCTGGCTGCCAACTCAGACATCAAAGGCCAAAGCGATTACAAGAAGTTCGAGAAGGCTCGTGAGTTAAAGAAGTACATCGCCACGATTCGCAAGGACTACAACAAAGAGCTTAAGTCCGAGGTCATGGCCGAACGCCAGCGTGCCACCGCTGTCTACCTTATCGACCAGTTCGCGCTGCGTGCCGGTAACGAAAAAGGCGAGGACGAGGCAGACACCGTTGGTTGCTGCTCGCTCAAGTTCGAGCACGTCACCTTGCGCCCACCGGATACTGTGGTCTTTGATTTCTTGGGCAAGGACTCTATTCGCTTTCACGAAGAGTTTAAGGTCGACTCTCAGGTATTCAAGAACTTGAAGATCTTCAAGCGGTCGCCGAAGAAGGAAGGCGATGAGATCTTTGATCGACTGACGACTTCATCGCTAAACAAGCATTTGTCGAACTACATGAACGGGTTGACAGCTAAGGTGTTCCGTACGTACAACGCTTCGTGGGTGATGTCAAGCCTGCTCAAGGAAATGAAGAGTGAAGGTACCATTCCGGAGAAGGTAAGGAGATCGATCTCGACTAAAGCTTGTTATTCTCATACTAATTGATTGATCTCACAGGTGAAAGATTACAACAACGCCAACCGTAAGGTTGCCATCCTCTGTAACCACAAACGTACCGTCGCCGGTGGTCACGCAGCTCAGATGGAGAAGATGGGAGACCGCATCAAAGCCCTGTACTATCAGGAGTACCGTATCAAGCAAATGATGCTGGATCTCGATCCGAAGCTGAAGAAGAAGAAGGGCGAGGCTTACTTTGCCCTAAAAGAAGGCATTGACGACGAATGGGTGAAGGCCCACCAGGACGCCCTGGTCGAGGAACAGCGCGAGAAGATTCGCAAGAAGTTCGAAAAGGAGAACGAGAAACTCGTCGCAGAAGGGCAGAAGGAGATGAAGCCGAAGGAGCTCGACGAGAGGCTGAAGGCGGCTGATGAGCTGGCCGACAAGTTCAAGGACGAGCGGAAGCGCAAGAAGATCGAGGCTGAAGGCAAGAGTCCCTCGATTGAGAAGTTCGAGCAGCAGCTCGAGAAGCTCGATACCAGGATCGCGACCATGAAGACGCAGAGCGAGGACCGCGAGCAGAACAAGGATGTCGCGTTGGGGACATCTAAGATCGTGAGTTTGGCCCCAACATACTTGGGAGAGGCAACAGCCCTCTCAATCACAACCCTGAGACAACAAAGATCATTTTTTGGCTAACAGAGAATCGCCGCACACAGAATTACATCGATCCCCGCCTCACCGTCGTCTTCTCCAAGAAGTTCAACGTCCCCATCGAGCGCTTCTTCTCCAAGACCCTGCGCGAGAAGTTCGAATGGGCCATCAAGTCCGTGGATGAGAATTGGGAATTCTAGATTTCCCTTTTCTCTTCCCTTTTAGCCTCCCTTTTGTCGAAAGACCACCTACGGATCCTCACTTTGCCGATGATGAGGGAAACGAGTGGAATGTAGGATAAGGTGTAGGAGCAGGTCGTCCTCATGCCCATGCTTTCTTTTTTCCCTCTCCTTTGCCTCAAAAGCGACCTATTGATCTTGGCTCCCCCCTTAGCCTTCCTGGGCGAAATTGGAAAGGTGGCCGAAGGTCGAGGGCAAGATTAAGGACTATTAATCTACGGTGCGAAATTCATGTAGATGCTTGATAGATGCTTTGAAATGTATTATCAGTCACTGGACTCTGATCTGTTCCTCTTCTCCTCCTTTCTTTTCTAAAAAGAAAAAAAAAAGAAATTCTTGGTGTGCAGTGTTCTTCTTACTTCAAAGGGTTCCCGAATGGCTCCTCCCCCCGTTTTTTTTTTTTTGGCCGGTTTTCCCCGCTGTAGAAAAGATGCCGGTTCGATGAGGATTGGGAGTCCCTCTGCTTTGGTCGTGCCGGGAGGTAAATCCCTGGCCTCCAAAACGATGAGGCCTTGGAGTCAATCGAGGGGAGCTCGTAGTAACGGCCACTTGCACCCTTTTCCCCTTTTGCACTTAATGCCAACCAGCCGTGTGGCAAATGCTCTGCTCATGCATGGAGGGTTCGTCGTCGCGATGTCTACGACGTGGACTTTATTTTTCACCTGACGAGATCATCCGAACTGTATGGAGAGGAAACGACGGAAAAGCTTCGTGAGAGGTTGTGTGGGAGCTGAAGAAGAGAAGGAAGAGAAGGAAGGAAGAAAAGACCGGATCACACAGAGACAGAGAGAGAAATCGTTTTACTTCTTTTCTAGACGACCAAGTCAAAGCCCCCCTCACGCTTCTCCATCATCCCCAGCTTCAAGCAGCTCCCGTTCCGGATGCTGGGCCTGGACATCCCCTTTCCGCCTCGGATCCTCCTTAACCAACATGACCTTACTACTCTGCGTAGCCGCCGGCCCAGTACCAGACCCAGTAGTGCCATGCTCACCACCCCCGACATCGACTCCACTATCATCCCTTTTCCCGGGCCCCGCCTCGCGATCAAAGCTCTTCGGATCGATGCCCAAAATCCCTCCCACATTATTCCGATCCCCGGGGACGGAGAACTCGCGGAACGCATACCGCCACTCGTTAAGAAAAGTGCGGATGGCTTTGCCGACCTTGTCCTTGCCGTTCTTACTATGGTGGCCCGTGCCGCAGATAGCGTAGACGGGGTCGGGGGAGGCCTTCTGTTCGAGGAGACAGGAGGAGAGGTACGAGACGGCTTCTTCCGGGTGCAGGCCGTGCAGGTCGACGTAGAGTTCCTTGGAGGAGCCGCCGCCGCCGGTGGCGGGCTGGTGGTGCTGGTTCCGCTCTTCGTACAGCAGCCGGGCCGCCTCGCGGTGTTTCTCCCGCATTAGGCTGTTCTCGTTTTGGCCGCGCAGGGAGAGCGCTTTGGCGCCCCGGGCGTCGTTGCGATTCCAGGCTTGGGCGGCGGATTGGAGGAATTTGTTGCGCAGGCCGCCGTGCTTGAAGGCTTCTTGCCGCGCTTTCATGTACGCGGCGTTGATTCCAGTGCCGGTGTCGAGCCAAGGTATGTCGGTTGGTGCCGGAATCGCCATTGCTGCCGAGCTGTTCTCGCGGCTTGCTGTGAACGATCGGTTGTTTCGAAGGCCGCGGCGCATTGCTTCGCGAGCAGCAGGACCTGGTGATGGTGACATGCGCACAACATCTGCCAAACTACCGGGTGTTGGCGGCAGGTTGCTGTTGCTGTGATGACCATGTCCGCCTCGTTTGCCATGATGACGTTTGCCAGGCTTGTTGGCTGCGGCAGAGCCGAGGCTGGGAAATGCTTCATCATCTTGGAAGTTCGGCTGGCTGGGTGTTACGGAGCGTGAGGCGTGTCTGCTCGTTGGTCGTGAGCCTGGTCGGCTTCCATGGTGGCGGGGTCCGGATGGCATGAATGTAGGAAACAAGCCGGGCGGAGGCTGTACGGGACCTTGCTGTTGAGAAGCTAGGACAGCATTCAGAATGTTCGGATCGACAGGTGTGTCGTCTTCGTACGGATTACTGGTGGTCGGCTGAAGTGACGGAAAACTGTCATAGTCCTGTAGCTGCAAATTTGGCTGAAACTGCTGTGGCGTACTTGCGCCACTGCCATTAATATTGAGCTGATTCATGAGCGTCGCTGGATCGTGAGAGAAGAGGCAATTCTGACCAGCTATGCAATTGCCTTGCAGCCAGTATTTGCAGACATGGTTCTGCACCTCATGTGCGAATCTGCAGTCGGCTCGTGCGCAGTGGCCCGACGCAAGCCAGTATCGGCATACGATCGGGCTCTTCTGCTGACCTGCCGGAGTGAGCGGTCGAGATGATGGGCTCATGCTCTTCCCAACTAGGAAAGTGCGTTGCTGCTCGGATGCCACAGCGGCTGCGATGGCACCTGTCGTCATGCCCTGGGCTTCCATTAGCGAGTTGATGGTTTGGCTGAGGTCGTATCCATTCGCTTCAAGAATCTGCTCCAGCTCGTCGTCCGTTCTGTTGTCCTGCAAGATCGAACGTAACATATCGTAAGGGCTCATTTCAGTCGTGTAAGGGGACATGAAGTCGGAGTTCGCGTTGAAGCCCGCATCACCGAAAGAGGTAGTGCTCGAGGCATCGTCGTTGACAAGCCAGTCAACCGTATCTGAGCCGTAATCGCCATAATTCTCGGTGGTGGGCGAGGAGTCTGAGAATTGATAGGCGCTCAGTCGCGGACTGTGCGGGATAGCCTGGGTTGCCACCGGCAAGCGCGGTGAGGGCTTTGGAGAGGAGAAGGGAGAGGCGGCAGAAGACCGAGTGCGGGCGAATTCGGGTCGTTGAGGTCCAAGTCCCGGTGGATAGGAAGGCGTTGTGGCGGCAGGGCGAGGAGAGCTGGCGCCGGAGGTGGGAGTGCCAGCCCGCTGTATCCACGGGGCTGGCGACTTGGAGCGGATGACGGTTGCGCCTCGAACGGGGGGCGGCGATGAAGTCTTGTCCTCTTTCGCCTTATGGTCCCAGAGCACGCCTAGGACGGCATCCTCCAGGGCCTTGCCCTTCAGGGAGACGGGCTCACTGCTCAGCAGCTCCTCCAGCTTGTCTGTCTTTTCCTCATCTCCCAGCTCGGCATCCTCCAACACGGGGCGGCAGATTTCTAAGATCCTCTCGGCGACCATGGTGCGGGTGTATATCGGGAGCGTGGGAGTCGTGGACTAGTGATGTGACGTCTCGGAGATCGTTATGTTCGTGTCGCTGGCACCGCTCAGCCTCATCGTAAGCGGCGACCGTCGCCGTTCCCGTCGTGCTTGCCAGGCCGCAGGCTGACGTCTCGGGGATGGCGGTTGGATGGAGAGGAAGCGACAGTGGGTGTGGATTCGGAGGTGGATGTGCAGGTGGTCGAGGTCGCGGGAGTAGCAGGTGTGCAGAGCAGTAGAGCGGTGATGGCGATGGGGGTGGCTGCCACTCGACTGCCGCTGGCACTGCTGGTACTTGCCTTTTTGGGTCGCTAGCGCGCTTCGGATGACGTGAGCCGCCTGGCAGCTTCGACCCGAGACACGTCCCGCTGGCTTTAAGTAACTTCACGTGGAAGTCGAGTCGCCCTGGCGAGGTAGGGGCAAATGCATCTAACGCCCACCTGCATGCAGTGTCTACAGCGAAGTACATACGGTAGTACTGTACTACCTAGATAATAGACCAGGTGATTGCACGTGCCAGTTTCAGCATCCGCAGCTGACATTCGAACCCTTCTGCCGTTCCCGAAGCCTTGACGTTCGTTCCATCAGCGCTTGGGCCCGACCCTACTTCGACCTCCTACCTCCAACTTCACCCCCCACCCCCACGCCCCTTCCTTCTTCCACCATGGCCACAGCCGACACCCAGCCGTCCCTGCCGGATCAGATTCTCAACCCGCAGACCGCCACCCCACCTTCCTTCACCTTCGACAACCTCCTGCACCGCCAGATCCCCAGCCTGGGCGCACCTTCTAAAGTTCACCGTCCCATCTGCGCCGACTTCAAAAGCGGCCACTGCCCGCGCGGTCCTCTCTGTCCCGACCGCCATTATGTCCCCGCCAACGAGCGGTCGGGCATCGGTCACCTGATCTGCAAGCACTACCAGCGCGGCCTGTGCAAGAAAGGCGACGCGTGTGAGTTCGCCCATACCTTCAACCTGCGCGACGAGCGCGAGTGCAAAGAGTTCAGCCGCTATGGCATCTGTCCTCAGGGCGATGACTGCACATATCTTCACGTTAGCCCCACCAGCCGGCTAAGGGAGGCTGCCTGTCCGCACTACACCCGCGGCTTCTGTCCGCTAGGCCCATATTGCTCCATGCGACACATCAAGCATAAAGTCCCTTGTCCCTTCTACCTCGCCGGCTTTTGTCCCAACGGCAGGAGCCACCCGCCCGGCCCGGATAAGGTCATCTGTTGTCAGTACGGCGCGCATCCGAGGTGGATCAAGGACGAGGATCTGCATCCGAGACAGCCTGAAGTGCGGCAGCCGCCGGACGTGGATGCTTTAAGGCGTGACCAGGACGAACGGGAGGATGAGTATTTCGCCGAGATGGACCGCCAGAGGGAGAGGGAGGCGAGAGGCGAGAGTGGACCGGGCAGGTGGGGCAAGGGCATGAGGCGAGGTGGCGTGGGAAGGAGACGCAAGTTCTAGAGACATGGAAATTGCGGTGGAGAAATGCTGTGATGCAGTTATTTCAGCTCACTCGCAGCCCGTTGTGGGTATGCTTTGGGCCCGTGAGGCAAACAACAAGCATTCGCCACCGCTTTATCATTCCAACCCACAGTTTATGGCTGTGCGGAAGAATCACAGCACTTGTGCGCCAATCGTGCTCAGCCATGACTGGCATTGAAAGCACAGACGATCGAAAGACTCCATTCCAATGGGAAGAAGACAGTAGTCATGATCGTCATACATCGACAAACTCAACCGCGAGCAACGACGCTCTCGAGTCAAACTTCGATATCAACAGCGGGACGAACATCCTCACACTAAACTGGACTTGTCTCATGCTAACCTTGATGCGGCCTTGGTACATCCGCAAAGATGTCCCGGAGTCGCCTCCCAAGTCCCAGTTTTTGTGCTGAGGATCACGTCTGTTGTAGTTTTAAGCCACGACGGAGTACTCACAGTGGAAAGAGCAGGGGTTGCCCGGACCGACCGTGAAGAATGGAGGTCACAGAGGTGTAATTCAGATACAACAAATGCCCGCAGATTTTTAAGAGACGGAGGATTATACTTCTTCATCGCCTTCGCGAGGCATTCTACGAGAATGTCACTTTCAATCCACATCGAAAATCCTTCTTAGCTTCAACTTGTTCCATCGACTCATCCGATACTGTGCTATTTATTTGTGTCTCACTTATCCTGTGTCCAACCGCATTCTACATGAGACGATCATTGAATGTCTTTTAACGACCGCTTCCGTGTACGTACGAGGTGAAATTAACCTGCATTTGCACAGCCCTTACGTGAGTATCTGAGGATCATAGCAAAACATCGACATCGACGACTCGTTCCTCCCTCCCTCCTTCCCTCCCTCCCAACGAGCTCCGCCGCTTCACTATCCCCAAGCTTTTCGAGCGCTTCGGTCCGGTTCCTTCTTGAGCTTTTGGGCGAGAGGGGACGACTGAGGGTTTGATAGTGGAAGTTTAGGGGTTGAAAGGAGGGACGGGTCAGGAGAGGGCATCGACGGGATGTCAGGGAGCGTTATTGGGCATGTTGATGGCGAGGGCGAAGTGGTTGATGAGAACTGGTCGGACTTCGTGTGCAGAGTTGGGAGGTCCGTCGGGGGGCGTGGGGAGAGTCTGATTAGGGAGTGGTGGGGGTGTGTGATAAGAGGGAAGGCGATGTTGACAACAGAGGGGCTGGAGATGAGCAGTAAGAGGGACGTCGGTAATTGTGAGGGAAAGAGTAGAAGGGTCTTTTCCTCTTTTTTCCCTTTAAATGATTGAAAATAGCTGATGGTCTCTTACGAGGTTTAATTTTTCCCCCTCTTTTCTTTTATTGGTCCGCTGCTGCTAAGGCTAGTTAGGGCTGTCTTAAGAGCCTTCTGTCCCTTCCCTCAATATGAACATTCTTTGTTCCAAATCCTTAAAGCTCGGTTTTTTGCCGGTGCTCCTTCTTAATGAAGTCTTGTGGGAAGTAGACGAGATCGATTGGGCCTTTGAGGTAATCGACTGGGTCTAAGAAAGCCACAGTGCCTTCAGCAGCTGCGAAAATAGGATCCGCCATCTTTCGCTCCTCTGGGAGCACTACGAAACCCGGCTCGTAGGTTTCTAGGCATTCCTGCAGGGCCGTCTTCAACCCGGCAGTCCCGACCGCGTCGCCGTACACGACCACCTGGAGCGCCTCGTGCTTCGGTGGAACTTGGTCATAGCTCGTAAGGGCTCGTGTTGTATATGCCAGAGCGCGCTTTATAGATCCCTTCACATCCCTCCAGTGCTCCTGCGGATCATCTTGAGACGACAATGACGCCGCGCCCAGGTCGAATCGTGTCTCTACATACAGCGCATCGAATTCATTTCCGTCGGCTGCCATGAGCGATGTCGTCAAGGCTTCTTGGCTGTAGTCGATGGTCAGGACGGCTTTCACGTCTCTGGGGTCACTCCACCCCCATTCGTACCCGCAACTCAACCCAGAAACACAAGCACTGGCGTTATTCGCTATAGCGGCTGCTTCTCCCGCAAAGGCCCTGCTCAAGCCGGGTTTGGGTAGCTGTGCGTAGTCGAGGGCGGCACGGATGAAGGTGGATTGGTTCGTTGAAACGACCCCAAATCTCGGTATTGGCGTCGAGACCCCGCAGTATGGGACTGGAACCCCAGCAAAATCATCGCACGCCGTCCGAAGCGCGCGGAGCATGTCTGCAACGGCGACGAGATCCTCGTCCGGCGTGCACCTTTCGAGGCTTGGGAAATATCGACAGAACCACGGTCGTCGGAACGAAACATCCTCCTCGTCGGGGCTGGAGTATCGCAAGAGGTTTGACATGGCAGATCTGTACTGAGGGGAGCCCTCGATCACGGCTACGTTCGATGTGGAGTTGGGTGTCCAAAACACCGCGGTGCTGCATCCCGAGTTAGCTGCTTGTCCACCGCCGCCTTGGTCTAAGACCATGCCTCACCCATATGTGAGAGTCAAATCCAGGCCCATGGCTCGGCCTTCAATTTCCAAGGACGAACAGGCCGTCATGAGAGTCGAGAGTATCACAGCGAGGTAGATATGAATAGACATCTTTTCTGTTTTCTTGAGACTCAAGGTGCGACAGATAGTGAGTGGAAAGACAAGAGGTCGAATGTAAGAAGAAAGGCCATCGAATGTAGAGAAGTCGTGCTACAACAGCGTCTCAAGACAATACCGCCACCATGAAGGATTGATGCTGAGGTGCTCTGGTGTCTCCGATCCTGATCTGATCAGTCATCGAATCATGAGGGTCAGACCGACCCAGCTTCGTACTTGCCCATCTCATCGTATGATACTTGTGCAAACTCTGCATACGTGGGCCGTTCGCTGTCAAGCACACTGCTGTTTTACGTGCCGCCTAAGTGCAGAAAGATGAGGCGAAGAATAGGACAGCGGGCAGGCGGGCCATCTTCGCAAGGATTGACGATGCCGCTAAGTCGTTGGTGCAAAGACGACGGCGGGACTCAATGGCAAGGGAATGCATGTCTGACTTGAACAGCGGTTACCTTGCAGACACACCTACAGTACAGTTTGTCGACTGTATAAGACTTAGAGAGAAACCTCAGTCCTTGTAAGTGCAAGGCCTCTGGGCGGAATTGAAGGAGGTTTGAACGAGGGTTTAGTGGAAGCGTTGGCGTCGTGTGCTGCTCGAGCCGCTGTGATTGATTAGAGTTTACCCCGGATTTCACTACGCGTAGCCGAAGGCATTGGTGGACCCTCGCGAGCCTCACGTCGGTCGAGACTTGGAGATTCCTGGGACATCGATAGGATCGGTCATGCAAGTGCCATAACAAAAACATACAGTGCCCACATGGACTCGAGCTACGTCCTACGAGGCCGGCCGGCGTGAAACCAGTCGCCAGCCCACGCGACCACCATGATAGACCGCACGAGCAGTCATTGCACCTCTCACGACCTCGTCCGATGATGCGTCTCTACCATGCCGCATCACAGCATTGGCGTCGATTGACCCGCCGTCTCCCCATCCTCCGCCGCTTCTCCCTCGCCATCACCCTCCTCACCCTTTTATGGCTCTACACGCTGCATTGGGGGGAGCGGAGCGTCTTCGCTTCCAGCATTGAGTCTTGCCAATGGCCCACCTGGGAGAAGTGGCCCAGCACGGCAACGCCGCATCATTTGGTCTTCGTCGCCGACCCACAGCTCGTCGACCCACACACGTATCCTGGTCGGCCATGGCCGCTGTCTTCACTGACGGAAGCGTACACAGACACGTATATGGCGAGGAACTATAGACTGATTAACGAGCGGTTGGATCCTGACAGCATCGTGTTTCTGGGCGATTTATTCGACGGCGGGAGAGAATGGGCACCAGAAAAAGCACGAGCGGTCCGAGCATCGCAGCAGCAGAAGGAGAAAGGCAAATCGGGCGGGTCTCCGAAGGAGAGAAGAAGCGAGGGTCATGTGACCGGACCTGAACCTGACCTGGCAGATGGGGAAGGAGCGAACGGGTCTCACGCAAAGAGGAGCCTTAAGAGCTATAAGAAAGCCATGACCCGCCCTCACGCCCAACCCATAAGCAAAGAGGATCACTTCCTCGACGCACACGGCAACGACCTGAAGGAGTTCGTTCCAGGAGAGAACGGCAGGTGGTCAAGGTGGGGCCAGCAGCAATGGGATGCCGACTTCACTCGCTTCGGACGTATATTCTTCGATACTGATCAACTTTATCCGGGAGTGAAGCGGAACTATTTCGGAGCATGGGACGTCACACCTGACGAGTACAATGTTGAGAATGGAGCAGAGCCCAATTTTACTCGGCAGGAGTACGCACTGTCTGGTGGCAAGCAGAGAAAAGTTATTGCTAGTTTACCAGGCAATCACGATATAGGACTAGGGCAAGGCGTTCAGTTGGCTATACGGGACCGGTTTGAGTCGCGGTTCGGCGAGGGCAACCGCATCGATGTCATTGGCAATCACACTTTCGTCAGCGTTGATACTCCGTCGCTGTCTGCTACCGGTCAGTACTTACGTGAAGGCGGCGAGACACATGAAGAGAAAGCCAAAGAGCTCAAGTACATTTGGAAAGCTACTATGGACTTTCTAGAGAACATTCGCGCTCCTGCTGGGAAAGCAGTGTCTACCGCTTTACATCAGTACTATCCCGATGTGCACCCAGTCACAGCCTACCCGCACACTGTTATTGATGCAAACGACCATCCAGAAACATCAACAAATCAGCATGTCTCGAGACCTCATCTACCGGTCATACTATTGAGCCACATCCCACTTTTCCGACCACGCGACTCCGAGTGCGGTCCTTTGCGCGAACGTGGCAAAGCCATTGCCATTCAAGCTGGCTATCAGTATCAGAACGTCATCACGCAAGGTCTCTCCTCCGTCGTTGTCAACCGAGTGTCTGCCGCTGGTGACATTGCTCACATCTTCTCCGGAGACGACCACGATTACTGCGATGTCAACCACCGCTACAATCTGGGCACATACTCCACGGGGCTGAAGCCTCCTGGAGGCAAGGATGGTAGTGTGCTCAGAAGCATCAGAGAGATCACAGTCAAAAGCTTCAGCTGGGCAATGGGTGTGCGAAGGCCAGGCTTCCTTCTTGTCAGTCTCTGGAACCCCGTCGACGCGGATGGCAAAACCATTGGCACACCACGCCCCACCCTGCAAACCCACCTATGTCTCCTACCGGACCAGCTAAACATTTTCATCGATTACGCTCTACTGCTCGCCCTCATCCTAGCCATCCTACTAGTCCGCGCCTTAGTCCTCGCTCTCCGGAAGGAAAGCCCCACCACCGACTTCGAAAACGAGCATCAAGATGGCGTCGAGTCCTCAATCAAACTCGTCCTCCCCCGCTCCCGTCCCGAAAGCAGCACCAGTACCAGCAAATCCAACGGCTACTCCACCCCGACCCGAAAAAGCCGCCAGCGCGCCTCCTCCATCACCACCTCGTCCCAGAACACCCCAGCCACCGACTCCCTAAGCGTGCAGCGCAGCTACAACGCCCGGACCCGCTCCGTCAGCCCCGCCGCAGGCGTCTCGCCCAGTACCACCCTACCCAGTCTCGCCGAGCACACGCACGAAGGCGGGCTGGTCGAGAAAGCGGGATATTACCCGCCCGTGCGATGGAACGACCCGGGGGATCTCGATAGCGATGAGGAGAAGAGCGTTGGGGTCGGGGGTGGCGCGGATGATGATCGTGTTGAGGGGTTCTACGGGGGTTATAATGATGATAGTCAGGCGAAGTGGAAGGTGAAGAAGCGGGGCTCGCCCCCTGGGCTGGGGAAGAGGATGGTGTGGGAGTTTGGGTGGAGTGTACTGTTGGTTGGTCTGCCTAGTGTGGTTTATTATGCGTGGTTGCTTCGGAATGGGTGATGTATAGTGATTTGCGTGTTTATATGTGTTTGCTTTTTATAGCACGTTTGCCTTTCCAACCCGGCCAAATGAAGCCTTGTTTCCTAGTCCTTTTTTTCTTCGTTTTTTTCTCTTTTTCTTCTTCTTGTGGTCAGCGGCAAGCAAATTCATCATCAAGCTTTTTCGATACAGCGATTTGAGTCGAAGCATCGGTAAATCATGAAATTAAAAAGGTGAATTATGATTGAAGCTATTAAGACTCTCATCTTCTCCCCAGTATCGATGCTCTGGCAATATCTACAACTCAGCCAGAATCTCCGCCGCAATCTTCTCCGCCAGCGCATATATCGTACTCTGCGGGTGTCCCGGCGGCAGGAACGGGAACGAACTCGCATCCACCACCCTCAGTCCCTCGGTGCCATACACCCTGCAACTCGTATCGATGACGGCCATCGGGTCGTCCTTCTTGCCCATCTTGCTCGTCCCGCTCGCGTGCCAGACCGTCATGACGGAGCCGCGAATCACGTTCAGCAGGTCCTCATCGGACTGCACGTCGAAACCGGGGAAGTACTCGTCCTTCTCCACCAGCGCGGGCGCCATGAACGTCGTGTTGAAGACCTGGCGCGCGCGCTTGTAGGCCGCGATGGCGACTTGCTGGTCCGTCGGGTGGGCTAACCAGTTGGGGTTGATCAGCGGCTTGTCCGAGGTGTCGGTCGATTTGATCGTGACGTTGCCGCGGGACAAGGGTTTGACGAGCGTGGCGAGGATGGAGCCGTACTGGTAGCCGTCTTTGGGTTGGGTGCCGGTGAGAGAAGTGAAGTTACCGATGTAGCCTGGTGCTGAGAGGTATTCGATCTCGGGCCAGTCTTCGGGGAAGCTGTCCAGGTCGTCCTGAGCCGAAGAGGGAAAGTCAGACCGGAGCGAGTCGGGGACCTTTTCCCATCCTAGTAGATCCGAGATTGGGTTCGTAAGCATGCCCTCTTGCTTCAAGAGGAAGTCCGTGGCGTATTGCTTGACGAGCCAGACAGGGTCATTGACGAGGCTGGTAGCCGTACGCATGTTCATCCTGTAAGATGGGCCTGCCGAATGCAATTTTCATCAGCTTTGCCCACGAGCCAACTTTGGGATCAAGTGCAGCTTACCGAAGAAAACATGATCCCACATGTTCTGACCTACGCCCTCCAATTTCGACACAGCCTCAATTCCGAATTGTTCCAGCGTGCTCTCCGGGCCGACGCCGGACACCATCAGCATCTGCGGGCTTTGAAAGGTACCCGCTGACAGGATGACTTCCTTTCTGGCCTTGATGCTGTACGGCAACAGGCCAATGTCCAACGGTGCCACCTTCACGCCAGTGGCCTTCTTGCCGTCGAATAGGATCTTCTTCGCCATCGTCGCACTGAAGACATGCAGGTTGGAGCGAGATTTGGCGGCGGCGAGGAACGAGGTCTCGGAGGAGGAGCGACGCTCATCGGCCGGGTTGATCGTGGAAGAGCAGTATTGCACACCTTCCAAAGTCCCGCTGTTGAAGTCCTCGGCAGTTTCAAGGCCAATCTCGTTGAAGGAGCCTTGGAGATAGGTCGAGAATGGCGGTGCATAGTTAGAGTACGAGACCTGCAGAGGACCGGCGCCGTCTTCAAAGGCATCTGGATTGTACTTGGCAGTCCCATTTGCTGCGCGCTTCTCGCTAGGTGGCGTAAACTCGACAGACTTCTTGAAGTACGGTTGAAGGGAGTCCCATGTGTAGCCGTCATCGCCGACCTCGTCCGCCCACTTGGCATAGGAGCCCACTGTCCCTCGCTGGTAGATCATAAAGTTCCGCGCGCTGCTACCTCCTAAACATTTTCCACGTGCGTAGTGTACTTCACGGTCAAGTGCGCCAGCCAGAGGTTCGGTCACGAAACCCCAGTCAACCAAGGGGTTACTGTCCAGCGGATTGGCGCCGGTCCAGAAGACATCGCCTGCAGGAGCGGTCGAGAGAACCGGGTTCGTGATCTCGTAGTGTACGCCAGCTTCTATGACGGCGACAGTGATGTCCGAATTGGCGGAGAGACGGTTAGCCAATGCAAGCCCAGCTGTGCCACCACCAACAATGACATAGTCGAAAGTCTTGTCAAAGAGGCGCTTGTGAAGGGGTTGCTTTTGGGAATCCGCGTGGGGGAGAGCGAGCGCGGTGGCTCCGAAAAGTAATGAAAGGACGGTGCTTCGCAGCATGCTGTGAAAGAGTGACTGGGGTGGGATAGATGGCAGAACAGTCGAAGTGTGCCACGAGCAAGTGTGAACAGCAAGGAGAGAAGCGTTTAAATGATCAACTACTCCATTGAATCTACGAAGGCGATCTCTCGCGGCGGTGGCGCCTCGAATCCGGCAGCTCTACATGATGGTGCCTCGTTTTTCAGGGTCGCAAGGACGCCAGCCGGGGGGCCAGCGAACAGAATTTGTCCCATCGTTGCACATGCCAGATGGTGCCGGGGATCATGAAGGAACACGCTGATTTCAAAGCTTTCCTTTGGCTCCTTGAACAGATCTGCCTTTAGCCAGCGTCGCGGGAGGATCTCCGCCTAGTTCGCAATGGATTAGCCGGGGTGGTGACGTTGCTTTACACTACGTAGGTCCTTTCAGAACACCGTCGTTGTGTAAATTTCCGATCAATGTTCATGTTGTGGCAGTAGTGCGACGCTGATGATGCATGGCCAAGTCAGCTTCTCCAGAACCATCAAGTAGGTTCAGAAGAACAAAGGCGTTTGAAGTACCGAAAGCTCAGGGACATATGCGATATGCATCAATGCCGATGACAATCCGAGTTGTCAAGCTAGCGCCTTGTTCCGAGACATCATTTTACGGAGTGACATGGATCTCATCGCACGAGTCAGGCTCTCCTCGCTTCCGTGTGGCGGGAGTTGTGAGAATCGTCGTAGTAGCACTAGCATTGCCGATAATGAGCTGTCAAAGAATCGTTGTTCCCTCTTCGCACGTCCACCCTACCATGGTGTCATAGCAAACACGTGCGAACAGTGGAGTGTTCCATGTCTACAGGACCAGCTGAGGTGATGTTGGCGAGACTGACTCTAGTCCAGATGGAGATATCGCTGCCGCCTTAGTCATCCTGCACTTCTCACATAGTGCAGTCTCGACAGTCAGGACCTGTCTCCTCGCTAGTCAGTACGTAGTAAAGAAGACTGGACCACATAGCATAATTGCCTTCCAGAGCTTCCTCTGCTGCTATGTTTCTGGGCTATCATAGATCCGAGGTCGTTGCACTCGCCAACTTTGCTTTCGTGTAATACAAAAGGAGAATGCTTCAGGAACCTCAATTGAGAAAATGGCCTTATTTATCGATATTTGCGCGTAAAAAAGTGTTGCAACTGCTCTAATATCGCAGTACAGCATGAAGAGCAGAAAACGTTGGCTGCAGCAAACATCATGTTGCTAAATTCTCAAGTCTCAAGTCTCCGGCTTCCCCATACCAGGCATATTCTCCACACTCTGACCTTCCCGCCTCAATCCGCCCCAGAACTCCTCACTCTGCGGGTCTTCGTCCGTATAAGGCGGAAGTCCAACGTGTCTGTTGATCCAATTCAATACGACCTTGTGCCAAGCCAGACTATTCTCTGGTTTCAAGACCCAATGGTTCTCGTCCGGAAAGCACAGAAATTCGCTCTCGACCCCTCGAGCTTGAAGGACATTGAAAGCTGCCAGGCCTTCGGAGATTGTAAGTCGATAGTCTTTACTGGAATGGATGACTAGCTGAGGGGTCTTCCACTCTGTAAGGTACTCGGAGGGATCCCATTTGCGCCAGTCGCTTAGAGTAGATCCTCCGAAGTTGCTGTGCCCCTGCGCAGGGACGCTAGCAGGATCTTGCTTTGCCTTGAAGCCTGGATCGTACCACGGGGTCCCGCCTAAATCGTGGAAAGGGAAGTACAGCTCCTCCGTGGCAAGGAGACCGCCGCTGAAACTGAAGATGCCATCGTGGCATACCAGCGCTTTGAACTTGCGTCCAAGATCGTGACCTTGGATCCAATTCATCTGTGACGATTAGCGATCATGTGTCGTAAGTATCAGTGCAACAGAAAAGGCGACGTACCATATACCCTCCATAGCTTGCACCAAGCGCCACAGCCTTCTCGTTGTCTGCCTCTGGCATGTTCTTGCCTACCCACTCAAAACACTTCACGATATCCTCGTAAGGATCACCGCCCCAGTTGCGTCTGATGGCGTCGGTAAAAGGCTGACCATAGCCCGTGCTTCCAGTAGGGTTCGGACAAATGACGATGTAGCCCTGCTCGGCGTAAACTGCTGGATTCCACCTTGTAGACCAAGAATCTGCCCAGCTTCCTTGCGGTCCTCCGTGAATGAGATATGCCACTGGGTACTTCTTCGACTCATCGAACGTGCTGGGCTTCATCACCAATGAGTGTACTTTCTCGTTGATTTTGGGGTTAGCTGCAGGCGTCCAAATACTGTAGACTTGGCCGGACTTGAGACCAAACTTGGAGCCTGAGGATGATTGGGAGTGCGACCACGTTGCCGTCGTCTGCTGTGTAGAAGCTCTGTGTTCCAGTATGGCGTAACTAGAGTTGTCGACCAAGCATGAACTGGAAACGAAGACTTTCCCATCCTTGAGCGGGTGAACGTCACTCACGGATCCCTTTTGAGTCAAAGGTGTGATTCGCAGTCCCTTCGGAGACCCGAAGTCAATCGTGACATGATATAATTTGGTGTATCCCTCGTCTTCGGCTACGAGATACCAACTTCCTCCATCGGCACTGAACGTTATGCTTTGGGGACTACGATCCCAATTCGGCAGAGAATTCGAATTGCTTGTCTCCAAGGACACCTGCCGCGCCACTAGTGATGTATGGCCGTCTCCGAGTCCACTAGGTAGTTCGAACACGGTGTTTCTGTCAGCTTCGTAACCGTTGGTCTTCATCTTCAGGAAAGCTGCTTGGCCTCCAGACGCATCCAAGACGGGGCAGCTAGCGGCGCCTTCAAAGCCAGGGGTGCTGATCTGCTTCAAGTCCATGCCATCCGCACTCTCCCAATCCTTCACTCGCATGATATACACGTTGCACTTAGTATTCAGCGCCGGGTTGAGCTCAGGGTCCTTGGCCACGAAGATGATGCCGCGAGGGGAGACGTCGAAACTGTCTGTGCCACCGAATGGCGGTACGGGACACTCGAGCTTGCTGCCCTTGAGCATGTTGGTGAGCTCGCTAAGGCCGTACTTTCCCGTGTCCACCTTCTTGAGCTGACCGCACCATAGACTGTTCCTTTGGGGCTCGACATAGTGATCCCAATGTCGCACATACAGGCTGCTGTACAGCCGACCTGTTGAATGCAGCTTCTGTTTTGCCTTTTCGGTGGTAAAGAGACTGCCGTCAGGGCATGCTTGAGCACTGAGCACAATGGCAAATTCTTCGCCGTTCTCATCCAGAGGGGCAACTTTGAGGTCGCTCGCCGAGGCATCAATTTTCCCGGCAATGTAGTGGCTGTTGCCTAGCTCAATCTTCTGCATGCACTTGCTTACGCTTGCTACATAGACGCTAGTACTGCCATTTTCTTCTGATTGAAGGCAGACGAAAGTATCTTCGTCCAGCCAGTTGAAGTCAGAGACATCGTCGTCTTTGGCCAGCTGGTGAGAGTCGCCACTCTTGATGTCCAAGACACGAAGCTCAATCGTTTTCTTATGAGCTTGAATGTCATAGGTGGAGGCTGTGTACAAGACCTTGGTGCCTGATGGATTCGGTACGCCTGCGCTGCGGCGTGGCGCCGACAGCAAGACCTCAGGCGTGAATGTCATTGCACGGCGGACCATTGATGCAGCAGCAGAATAGGTACTTTGGAGACTGCTATATGGGAAATTCAGAATAATGATAAGTAGTCAATGTTGGTGGCTTTATGCGCAGATATAGCCGTCTTACCCGTGGTACTAGTACTCCGCTGGTGTCGCCAAATTAGGCAGGTGCTGAGCTAGCGCCGTGGAGACGCGGGATAGGGTGCTGCAGGAACCGAACACAAGACTATTGAACAGGAACGGCCGCGTCTTTTTCTACCTATCTACTGACGTCCGATGATCTCGAGTGAGCAGGTGCAAAGAGAGGTTGTGGTTTTGTACGGCTAGTCCAGAAAGGGAATGTTACGCCGCAATCGCAACCTTTAGCAACTTGTGACATTATGCCTTGCTAGGAGCTCTCGACAACGCGCACGTAATACAATCGATACATTTTTTTATGCTCTGATGTCCTCCGTATCACAGAACTCATGTGTTCGGTTTCCTCCCAAAAACCCCATTACTATATGCAGCCTTTACTCCCACTGCCTCCGCACAGTCCACTCAACGCCCGCCCATCCTGCCATGGCTGCCAACCCACTGCGGCCAACATCTAAAAGTCCCCTGGCACCACCGTCGGACAAGCCGCAGGCCCAACAACCTCACCAACCGAAGTCGCGTTCGGAAAATCATAGAAAACCCTCTCCCAAAGCTTCGCAACAGCCGGCAAGTAATCCTCACAGAGCGCCACATTAAGCGCCGTCAAATCATCCTGGATCGTCGCGATATCACTCGGATCAGCCTGAGTAATAGTGCTAAGATTCCCAGTAACCTCTGGGAACGTCGCTTTGACTGCAGCGAGGGCTTCGAGCCCGCAAGAATCGCTCGCAGGAATCAGGGCCTCGATGCCCGCCAGACGCACCGGCTCATCCCACGCGCAGCCATTGGGAGCCGGACACGGTTTCCCTTCGGTTCCGAGGGAGAAGACTGCTTCCTGGGGATAGTTGTAAGGGGTTGAGGAGTCGATGGCTTGCTGGGCGTGGTCGATGAATCCGTTGACGTTGATTATGTCCGTGTGCCAGCCTTGGATGTTGCAGGTGATTCGGTCTGAAGGCGCGAGTGCTGCGCATCCGTCTGCTGATGGGGGAGGGGAGGCGAGGACGGTCGAAGCCCAGATTGCAAAAGGTATGTAGGCGTTGTTGGCGCGCATGACTGTAGAAGCCTTGGAGTTTGGGCGATGGCTGTGTGCAATGATTTTGAAAGTCTGGATGTCTTTGCGATTGGCTGTCTTGCAAGATTGAAGAGGTGCTTCAGGGTGACGACAGAAATTCGTCGAGCGAGAGGAAAGGGCATCTCTTATACATCGTCAAGAGGGCTCGGTAGAAGCACGGGATGTGTCCCCATCACTCATGCTGATACCAGATATAGCAGCTTCGTACTCTACGATACTACCATTACCTGCTACTCAGTAAGCGTCCCGAGAGGCTTTCTCGGATTCTCAGACAGTGGGTGTGGGTGATGATTGGAAAGTCAGGCACATGAGGGGTACCTGCATCCGTAAAGCTGACAAGATGTGCGTGCTTGGCAGTGTAAGAAGCAATGTTCTCAGGGCGAAACCCGTCTGACTGCAGCAGCGTGCATCCCGCACCTCCCGCACATCTTCCGGGCGCCACACAACTAGAGCACACGATACGAGTGTCAGCGTGCTGCATGTCATGGAAAAAACAATCTTTAGGCACACCCGTGGCAGGCTCCATGAGAAGGTAAATCATCTGAATTGCCATGACTGTCATAGCCACTTTTCATTTCTGACCAACGGCGGTAGATAATACATCGTGAGCAATTCGCCCGACCTCTTCTATGGCACATGACAGTATCTTGATCGAAATCGTTCAGTCATTTGACAACATGTCGATGCGTCCCGGGTAAACGCCGCAGCGCCTCGCTAAGCAACACTTCTTAGCCTGTACACAGAATTAGCACAAGCTATCCCCTTGTAGCAGCATTGCCACCAACACGCCACCTTAACAACTGTCCCGCGATGTTCGCCCTCACATCCCTGCCGAGGTTCGGTGGCTCTCTAGGAGCATTTTTGGACAGGATCACCTGGTCGCGGACGGTTGCATAGACATCAAAGTTGCCTATCATGACTTGCCCGCTGTTGAAGGCGTTGGAGATTTGGAAGTCGGCTGGTTGTGGCGTGGGAGCGGTCGATGATGAAACTCGGTCGCGTCCAGGCGCATCATTTAGTTCAGCTTGACCTCTGCCTGAATCTGCTGCGCCACCTGAGGGATTAAGATTCTGCATCTCGATGCCGTCTTGCTCCTCTGATCGTCGGACTCCACGTTCCTCGCTGTCGATGTCCTGCGTGGTAGGGGCGGCGCTATACTCTCGTCCACCGGATGTAGTGACTTGCACTGGGCCCTTTTTCAATTTCAGCTTGGTCGTCTTTGCGCATAGCTGTGTCAGCTGAAGACACAGCAAGATCAAATCCAGCATCAACATGTGCATTCGGCTAGCCCCTCCTTGTTGCCCAATAAAGTCCATCACCAGCCCGCCGTGCAGATAGCCCCTAGTAGATTCTCCACCTGACGGTGTGACATAAATGAGGTGCAATAGGATGCATAGTATGTTCGTCCCGAGGATGCTGCCTATGTAAGGACGATCGGCTGGATGTTCCGGGAAGAAGGCTGGCTTCGGAGTGAGGAAGACGAAGTGCGGCAAGGCACGAAGGAAGAAACGGAAGAAGGAGCAGCTTTGGAGGACGTCAGCGCGGCTAAGGGCGAGGTGGAAGGGGTGAGTCTACAACATACTCAAGGTAATAGATGGCGCTCAACTGGGCATAGACGAGGATGTCGACGCTTCGGAGGAGATCTTCAAGCAAATCGCCTCGCTTTCGATTGAATGTCTGTCTGTTCTTTTTCCGCCTCTCTGCCAGCTCTGCGGCTGTGAGTGGTCGGGCTTCATCCGGGGAGGCATGGTGGTGGTGGTGGGTTGCGCCGACGGAGGATGAAGCTTCATCGCTCATTGCTCGTTACTCGCAGGAGACCGTAGAAGCATCCTTTGACGGTCATTGGAGACGATGGCCAAGCTCTCGGGCGCAATGTGGACGCATAGATTGAAATTACTGTATGACCTGATGTTCACCAAGATCATCGCCGACAGCACGCGGGAGCGCTCGTCAGTCTGGGAGCTGGAGAGTGACCGCGGCTGCATTGACCCGATTGGGACGAAATGGCTCGCGTCTCCCCGGGCCAGCACGCGTCTACCGCTCGCCTCACGTCCCACGCCGAACGTTGATACGTGATCTTGCTTGACATACTCATCTCACTCAGCACAGGCGCAGGCACAGGCACAGGCACAGGCACAGTCACGACACAGGACCATGGCCGACTTTTTCAACATTCGCGCCCGACAACAAGCGGCGGCACAAGCCTCAGCCAGCTCTTCGAAGAAAGATGCGCAGAAGGAGGAAGTCACGCGGCTGCAGCCATGGGTTGAGAAATAGTACGGAACCATCCCATCCCCCCATGCCTTTCGCAGGACTTACCCGGCAACAGCCGTCCCAAATCACTCGACGATGTCACCGCACAAGACCACACCGTCACCGTCCTCCGTCGAACCCTCCAATCCGCGAACCTCCCGCACATGCTCTTCTACGGCCCACCAGGCACGGGCAAGACCTCGACCGTCCTCGCGCTGGCCAAGCAACTCTACGGTCCCGACCTGATCAAGTCTCGCGTCCTCGAGCTGAACGCGTCCGACGAACGCGGCATCTCCATCGTCCGAGAAAAAGTGAAAGACTTCGCCAGGATGCAGCTGAGCAACCCGCCCGCAGGACCAGCGGGAGAGGAGTATAGGAGGAAATACCCATGTCCGCCCTACAAGATCGTCGTGTTAGACGAGGCAGACAGTATGACCCAGGACGCGCAATCAGCGCTCAGACGAACCATGGAGACCTACTCCAAGATCACACGGTTTTGTTTAGTCTGCAACTACGTGACGAGGATTATCGACCCATTGGCTTCACGATGTAGCAAGTTCCGCTTCAAAAGCTTGGACGAGGCCAACGCCGGGAAGAGGCTTGAGGATATTGCTAAGCTAGAGGGCGTCAGACTGGAGGATGGAGTGGTGGACACGCTTCTGAGGTGCAGCGAAGGCGATCTGAGAAAAGCCATCACGTTCCTGCAGTCCGCCGCTCGACTTGTAGGGGCCACGCAGCCAGCGGACCTTTCGAGTAGCGGTCAGAATGATAAGAAGCGGAAGCGAGCAAAGACTATCAAGGACGACGAGGACGAGGAGAGCGGAGAAGCTATGGAGGTGGACAGCGCAGCTCCTACATCACCGCTCGTCTCGGTCAGCTCGATCGAGGAGATTGCCGGCGTGATCCCCGAACCGACGATCGATGGGCTGGTCGAGGTCATGCAGCCTTCGAAACAAGGCACCGCGTACTCCCGCGTGTCCAGATGCGTGGAAGACCTGGTCGCTGAAGGCTGGTCAGCATCGACGGTCGTCACGCAGCTATATGAAAAGATCGTCATCGGGGAGGAGGTCATGCAAGATTGGCAGAAAGCTCGGATTGTTGGCATCTTCTCCGAAGTCGACAAGAGGTTGGTCGATGGTAGTGATGAGCATCTGACGATTCTGGATCTCAGTTTGAGGGTAGCGAGTATCCTTGGAGAAAAGTGAGAGGTGTGTTTCGCGGCAGACAGTTAGATCCTGCTGTCCAAGAGACGCTCTTCGACCGAGCCGATCTAATGTGATGGGGCCTCACTTTTGCTGTCTGGACAGAGCTACAGAAGCCTTGATAACCAAGTGCAGATGGCACTCATGGTCACAGCAGCCGTCTCTCACTGCAGCCATATCTCGCTTCGGCCCACGAGTCGCTGTTGAAAGCGACCAAGGGCGCCATCCGGAAAAGTGCGACATAATCTGAAAGGCGACGAAAGATTGAGGGCTTTGGCTGGGAAGGAATATCCGCAAGCCTTTACGCGGCGCAGGAGCGCTATCATTGCTGGGATTTTCAAGCGTGGGCGTTGACGGGTTCTTACCTGGGTACCGTTATTAAGAGTATAAAATTCTTCATCTCAATATCATCTGCAGTATTGCTTATACGAATAGAATGAAACTGATAGCGGGATGCAACGCTCGAATATCTATTTTTCTGAATTGCTCCTTCCAAAACTTGATAATAGAGTGAGTCTATCGTGCTTTCCACGACTGCCACCTACGTTCTACCCTGACAAGCTCATTTGTGCAACACTGAGTTTCAAGTAAATGCTTCTTAATGAATCAGTGCCTTCCTTTTCCCCCTGATATTCGCCTGATTCTTTCGTCGTATTTCACTGAGGCAAGACGCGGGCGAATACCGCTGGTTTGAAGCCAAGATGAGTTTACACGCTGCTGTGTCTCACGATGTTGATTAGAGAAAGGTTAGAGACTTCAATAGATATAAATGTCAAACACAGACCGAGCCGAATGCTTTAAGAAGATCCCTTCTGGCTGATAATCCAAGGCGACTACCAACGACAAACGCCGCCAACGTTATAGCTAATCTTTCTTGCTTGAGCTGAATGCGAATGATGAATAATGCTTCTGTATAGGGCAGCATGCAAGTCGGCCAAGGGGACTGCTTCATATGAGAAAGGGATTACAATACCCTGCCGGGTACGTTTATTTAAAATGTATGCGTTTATGGTATCATGAAACTCATCTAGCTAACAGAGCACTTGAACGGCAATCCACACGGCCCTTTGCTTTCGTTTTCTTCTCTTTGCTGAGGGCCGTCGGACGTCTGCTGTGCTTGGCTACCGCCTGCAGCACCTGCAGCACCTGCAGGCTTCGCTGCGCCGGAGTCACCTCCTGTAGGCGCGGCAGATTGCTCTTTCTGTTGCTGCTGAGGCTCTTGCCTTCCGGCGGCACCGCCATTTAGTCACGCGAAGTTGACACGGTTAACAGCCTCGTAGAACTGCTTGCCGTGGGCGATGGCGAGGTCGAGCTCCTTCTGGGATGGCTGGCGCGAGCCGTCGGCGGCCTGGAAGAGAGGAAAGTTAGTCACATGGTATTACAGATATTGAATGGAGAGAAACTTACGGCGAAAGTGCCGGCGCCCCAAGCGCTACCACCACGGACCTCGCTCATGTCGGCAAGGATGCCGAAGGTGGTCTTGTAGCCCAGCGGCACGTAGATGATGCCGTGGTGGGCGAGGGTGGACATGGCAGCAATGACGGTGCTCTCCTGGCCACCACCCTGGGAGGCGGTGGAGACGAACACACCGGCGTACCTTAGAACCACGCGTTAGGATCCTTATGTCATGCACCAAGTCATATGCATCATGCTACTCACTTGCCCCAGTAGGCACCGTTCTGCCACTGGCCACCAGTCTTGTCCCAGAAGGCCTTCCACTGAGCCGGGAAGTTACCGTAACGGGTCGGGATACCGAGGAGGAAAGCATCGTACTGCTCGAGGGTGGCTGGGTCCTCGAGGGTCGGGATGCTGCTGTCCTTCGGCGGGGCGTGCATCTTGGTCAGGACCTCCTCCGGAAGAGTCTCCGGGATCTGGTAGAGGTCGCAGGTACCGCCGGCAGACTTGATACCCTCGGCCTCCTTCTGGGCAATGGTCTTGATGTGACCCCAGGTGGAGTACTAGACGCGGATGTCAGCGGTCAAATGATCTCGTCTGCTTGCCTTTCGGTGAGGCCATTCTGATGGCTGAAGGGAAGGCTTACGAAGACGATGGCGATCTTGGGGGCCATGGTGACGGTATTAGAGGATGGGATCTGATAGGTAGATGTGAGAGGTAGCGGCAAGAAGAGGAGGAAGAGAGGCGTGCAAGCAGAGCTCTAATAAATACATGCTACATCATCTGCGCCTATGAAGCTTTCAATGCGCCGCCATCCCCACTATGCCCCTCTTAGCATTTAACGGACATTTTCCCGCTCGATCTCCGAGGGTGTCCGGCCAATAACAGCCCGCCGGCAATTACGCGGCTTAAGTCTACATTTCCAATCGCTTTGTTAAGCAGCGATTCTGTGTTTTCTTACCCCGCGGTATCAGTCCGTTGCCATGCACACTGGAAATACTAGTAGATTCGAGCGTGCGCGCGGCCTAGACCGCCTTGCAGATGTGGCACTTGCTTCCCCATTCACTGCGATCTCCAATTTCGGCAGATAAGGATTGGCGGTCAGCGGGAAGGGCCGTGAACTGCTGAGGCTCTTCTGGGAGGTGAGCGCGTCTGTTCCTGCATACGCTTGCCAGATCCTCTGAGCTCGGGAGCTTCGGGCTCGTTGTATGGCAGAGGCTCACTACAGTACACGCAAGAGACTAAGAAGGTAGGCAATCGAGGTCATTAACCCGGACGCCAACATGGCAGACGAGGAAGATGACTACCTTTCCATGACTTTTGACGACCCTTCCTCTAAACCTGGCAAAGAAACATCGCTCCAGCGTACTCAACGCCTGAAGAGGGAAGCAGCTGAGCGTGGCCGCGTGCCCTCCAAGAAAGAGCTCGCCGAGAAGGAGAAAGCTGCCCGTGATGCGGCTTTGGCCACCCAGCTCGACTCTTCGAATAAAGGCGCGAAGATGATGGCCAAGATGGGTTTCAAGGGTGGCGCGCTTGGGAAGGCCGAAGGCGCACGAACGACTCCGATCGAGGTCAACATGAAAGATGACCGTGGTGGTATAGGGATGGACAGTGAGAAGAAGAGGAAAGTCCGCGAGGCTGCTGAGCAACTCGAAGACCATCAGAAGAGACAGAAGGTCACGGAAGAAGAGTATCGCGAGCGCACCCGGACGGAGCGCGAAGAGCGCAGAGCCGAGGGTCAGTGGTGGAGCGCAATCAGGACGCTGGAGTCCTTTGAGACTGGTGATACTGCTACGAAGAACGAACCAGCGACGGAGTCAGAGAATCAAGCAGACGATGGAAAGGCTCCAGCTTCCGCTGAGGTCCCTGTTGATCGCAAGCCACTTCGCTCCATTAATGTCCTCTGGAGACCAGTGGTCAAGCAGCGCCGGGAGAAGGAACGCGAGCGACGAATGCGATATGATCTCGAGCAGAGTTTGCCAAGCAAGCGAGTCTACGAGGACACAGAAACTGAGCCTGAAGACAAGGTGGCGCTAGGCACTGAGGTGGAGGAGCTTGACCACCAGGAGGAAGATCCTGAACTTGAAGAGTATGAAGCTTTGAGTTTCGCCGAGCGGCTTGAGAAGGTCATCAAAGAGCTGCGCGAGAAGTATCGTTACTGCTTTTGGTGCAAATGTAGTTACCCAGATGAGACTATGGACGGTTGTCCTGGCTTGACTGAGGACGAGCATGGCTAGAGACGCCTTCGTCTTCGGAGCAAAGAGGCCGTCTGAGAACCAAAAACTAGTCGCACTGGTTTCGTCACAGCAGGTCGCCCCAAGTACAGCTGTAACATTACAGAGTTCCCAGGTAATCACCATAGATTTTCCTATCTGTAGCCGCACCGCACTCGCACGCCGAATCTCGACACGTCCATCGGTACTGCAGCCGCTGGAAGCACTATCCATTGGCTCCTCCACGAGTGCATCTGCCAGAAACGCGCAAATTACAACAAGTCTGCAAGAGTCACACGAAACGATGATAATAGTTGCCGTCCATTGGAAATTGTCCGACGGCGCTTGACGCTGTCTTAGGTGCAGGAATAAATTTCATTGTGGCGTCAAGGCAGTTCGCAATGCACGACACTCAATCGTGCTGAGGCTTGGTTTCTGAGCACTTCATGACCCAATTCAGGACCATTGTGAAGACAGTATCAACGATCTGTCTCGCCAGCACTGAGGATCTCATGTTAGATAATGGCAATCCTCGTCGTCACATGCTCCTCTGGCGCGAGCGGCTCCATGACATTCGGGCTCAGTAATGAACGACCGGAGGCCTTCTGTCAGTGGCTGAACATTTGGGAGACCATGTATCTCATGCAATTTTCAATTTTCTGTTTGTTCGTCGCAAAATCTCGTGATACCAATGCTAGTCGACGTCAAGTGATGCGTTAGGTACTAGTAGATGGCGTTGAGGAGGGGTTTGGACCCGGTAAGCTCTGAGTTGCCACAACGGACACCATAACCGTCAATTAGATAGGCCTGTAGGTTGACGCTCTACTAGAACAATCTCTGAATGAAATTTCTGTGACACGCATTAGTTGAATGGGCTATGCTCGCCACTGAAGAGGTTGTCGGAACCAAATAAGCGTTGCCCAAGGGTCCTACAAAAGGTTGAAAGGCACTTCGAACTGGTCCGAGCTTTGGCGCTAAGAACTTTTCCATTCGAAAAATCGCACAGCGGTCAGCTTTCTTGAAGATCCGACTTTCCACACTCCAACTTCATTCCTTACCTCCACCTCAATCCCACACCAGATATTCAAGATGGCCGACGAGGTGTACGACGGTGCCATTGGCATCGACCTGGGCACGACCTACTCTTGCGTTGCCAACTATGAGGGCGCCGGCGTTGAGATCAGTAAGGCCTTTGCGCAAAGCCTTTCTACTACTGCGGCGATTCTAACACATGCATTACAGTCGCCAACGACCAGGGTTCCTTCACCACCCCTTCCTTCGTTTCCTTCACCTCCGAGGAGCGTCTCATCGGTGAGGCGGCCAAGAACCAGGCTGCCATGAACCCGGCCAACACCGTCTTCGATGTCAAGCGTCTGATCGGAAGGAGATACGACGACCCGACCGTCAAGAAGGACATTGAGTCGTGGCCTTTCAAGGTTGTCGACGAGGGCAGCCAGCCGAAGGTGCAGGTTGAGTACCTCGGTGAGACCAAGACTTTCTCGCCGCAGGAAATCTCCGCCATGGTTCTCGGCAAGGTTGGTAGAATCAGGAAAACGCGCATTTGCCGAATTCCAGCTGATTTCTCGAACAGATGAAAGAGGTCGCTGAGGTCAAGCTCGGCAAGAAGGTCGAGAAGGCTGTCATCACTGTCCCAGCCTACTTCAACGACAACCAGAGACAAGCTACCAAGGACGCTGGTGCCATCTCCGGCCTCAACGTTCTCCGTATCATCAACGAGCCTACCGCCGCTGCCATTGCCTACGGTCTCGGTGCCGGCAAGTCTGACAAGGAGCGCAACGTCCTGATCTACGACCTTGGTGGTGGTACTTTCGATGTTTCCCTCCTCCACATCCAGGGCGGTGTTTTCACCGTCAAGGCTACCGCTGGTGACGTAGGTTATGCCCATCTGCATTTCTAGAAGAAATTCGTACTGATTGTACTCTCAGACTCACCTTGGTGGTCAAGACTTCGACACCAACCTCCTTGAGCACTTCAAGAAGGAGTTCCAGAAGAAGACGAAGAAGGGTATGTGCTCCTTTGCCGGCCATCCAGGGCTTCTACTTTGCTGTGCAGGTCGGAGAGACTAACTCATTTTTTCCAGACATCACTGGCGATGCCCGTGCCCTCCGTCGTCTGCGAACTGCTTGCGAGCGTGCGAAGCGTACCCTTTCGAACGGCACCCAGACCACCATCGAAATCGACTCTCTCTTCGACGGCGAGGACTTCAACGCCAACATTACCCGTGCCCGTTTCGAGGAGATCAACGGCAAGGCCTTCCAGGGCACTATCCAGCCTGTTGAGCAGGTCCTGAAGGACTCCCAGATCGAGAAGAGCAAGGTTGACGACATCGTGCTTGTCGGTGGTTCTACTCGTATTCCCCGTATCCAGAAGCTCCTTTCCGACTTCTTCAACGGCAAGAAGCTCGAGAAGAGCATCAACCCTGACGAGGCCGTCGCCTACGGTGCTGCTGTCCAGGCTGGTATCCTCTCCGGCAAGGCTACCTCTGCCGAGACCGCTGACATGCTCCTGCTCGATGTCTGCCCGCTCTCGCTCGGTGTCGCCATGGAGGGCAACATCTTCGCGTAAGTCCCACCATATTCCAAAATCATGACGAGAAAGTCGCTGACATTTATTCTAGTCCTGTCGTCCCGCGTGGCAACACTGTCCCTTGCCTGAAGAAGGTTTGTGATCCCCATCCATCGTACAGGACTCTGTTAGCTGGGAGTGCTTCTCGGAACCGCTGTCGCGAGATGCGAATACGGAGACATCTGTATTTTAGTCTCCTCGTGCGCGTTTTCATGGAACGAGGGCACTCCCTGCAACAATACTGGAGAAACCCTCGAATCGAGAAACACGAACCGCGAGGGCAATATGTCGTCAGACTCACGTGCTAACCATCCTTTTTTCACAGAGGACTTTCACCACCGTCGCCGATAACCAGCAGACAGTCCAATTCCCTGTGTTCCAGGGTGAGCGTGTCAACTGCGAGGACAACACCTCTCTCGGCGAGTTCACGCTGGCTCCCGTACGTAGATCCCATTCACCGACCGCTAACCACAGAACTTCGCTGACTTTGTCATAGATCCCCCCGATGAAGGCCGGTGACGCCGTCCTTGAGGTCGTCTTCGAAGTCGACGTCAACGGTATCCTGAAGGTCACTGCCACTGAGAAGACCTCCGGCCGTAGCGCCAACATCACCATCTCCAACTCCGTCGGCAAGCTCAGCAGCGGCGAGATCGAGAAGATGGTTGAGGACGCCGCCAAGTTCAAGAGCTCGGATGAGGCATTCAGCAAGAAGTTCGAGTCCAGACAGCAGCTGGAGAGCTACATCAGCAGAGTTGAGGAGATCGTCAACGACCCGACCATGAGCATGAAGCTCAAGAGGGGCCAGAAGGAGAAGATCGAGAGCGCCATGTCTGACGCCATGGCTCAGCTCGAGATCGAGGATGCCAGCTCAGAGGACCTGAAGAAGAAGGAGCTCGCGCTCAAGCGCGTTGTGACCAAGGCTATGTCCACCCGCTAAGCGTATAGACCATAGCGGGGGCTAAAGCACGGTGATGGGAAACATCTTGGCCACTATATTGGGCCGGGTGGTATGCTGTCGCACGGCGCTTGGGTGTTATACTTCACGCGAACACGTAAGCATTTAGAGTGCAAAGGCGGCGCAGAGGACGGTTCCAAAAGTTACTATGAATGCTTTGGGCGAGCTGTTGCCGTCATGTGCAGTTTAGCACGGAGTATTCGGGCGGTTTATTTAGCTGAGACTGTATGTTATGGCATGTCTTCATTTCGATTCCTTTCGGTCCCGTCTCGTATGAAAAGATGGATACTCGTGCTTCTCTGCCGCCGAAACATGTATTTCACGAATGAGGCTTTGGTATACTGTAGTGAAGTTGCAGGCCCACCGCGGAAACGCTTGGCTTGATGTCATGCAGGTACTATGGCCAACAAATTTCCAGGAAGACACAGCATTGACTTCCTCTCCTGAGATCTACAGACCTTGGCAAGTTCCTGCTGCTGCCTCCTGTCTGCGTATCCTCTACTATGTCAAGCTGAGTAGAGGTTTGTCTGTGCGTTCGTTTGCCCTGTGCACCTTGCCTTGTCATCCTTCGTGAATAGAGAGTCAAGGCGCTGAGTCGGAGCCGCAGTGATGGTGGAACAAAGTAGGCGATCCAAAGTGAATTCATTAGGGTACGTACTAACGCTCTTATAGATAAGGCTGCGGCCGAGTGTATCTCGGATGATGCACTTCAACACTTCAAGACGTACAAGTATTCGTCTGTTGACAAGTCGCCGGTCTCCAATCATATCCTCAGACACTACGTAGGTGACAAGTCCATTACCCAAGCCAGCTCATCTCATTACATCTCACGCAAAATAGACATCTGACCGTTGAGCAGTGGAATGCATGTGTCGAGTTTCTCCCGCTATGGCTCGCCCCAAATATGGTCACGCTACTTGGCTTCTTCTTCGTGATCGGAAACGTTGGGCTCATGGAGCTCATGGACCCGGACCTGGATGGCCCAAAGCAGAGCTGGGTCTACTACAGCTACGCCTTCGGAGTCTGGGCCTACTCCACCATGGACAACATAGACGGGAAACAAGCACGGCGGACTGGCACCTCTTCCGGTCTTGGCGAGCTTTTTGACCACGGCATCGACAGCCTGAACTGCACGCTAGCCTCGCTTCTGGAGACATCTGCTATGGCTTTGGGCGCCACAAAGATCGGTGCCCTCACTGCGCTCATCCCGACCCTCCCCATGTTCTTCTCTACCTGGGAGACTTACCACACGCATACCTTGTTCCTTGGCTATTTCAACGGTCCGACGGAGGGCCTGATGATAGCTTCTGCCATAATGCTGGCCTCGGGATTCTATGGGCCCCAGATCTGGCACAAGCCAATGTCAGATGTCGTTGGCTTTGAGGAACAACTGGGCTCGTGGAGCGTGAAAGACGTTTGGGCTGTGCTTCTACTCGTCGCCTTCTTCATTGGCCACTTGCCGTCGTGCGTGTATAACGTCGTCGATGCAAGACGTGCGAAAGGCCTTCCCATCGCTCCTGTCTTCTTAGAATGGGTGCCGATGGTGGTCTTTTCAGGTGCGCTAGTTGCTTGGCTCGGCTCGCCGTATTCGGCACTATTGGCAGATAACCACCTTTGCCTACTCTGCTTGACACTTTCCTTCGTCTTTGGACGCATGACTACGAAGACCATTCTGGCCCATTTGACTCGACAACCCTACCCTTACTGGACTGTCCTCATCGTCCCACTCATCGGTGGGGCTGTGCTTGTGAACCTCCCGTACTTGGGTCTGCCAGCCGTATCTGCACGGACCGAGTACCTCTATCTATGGGGCTACTTTTTCCTGTCCATGGTTGTGTATTTCCGCTGGGCTTTCCTGGTCATCAATGCTATTTGCGATTACCTTGGCATTGAATGCCTCACGATACCCGAAGAGAAATGGCGGTCGCTCCAACGACAGCAGCAGAGCTCGGCGGTGTCTGAACAGACTGCGCGTGAGCGGTCGCTGAGCAGTCAGGAGAAAGGCAAGTCTGCTTAATGGCTATGAAACAGGATGCAAGATCTCTACGCTTTCTGAGAAGTAAGAGCATGGGGGTCTGTCGGAAGCAATATGGCGGTCTTCCCGGTGTTTGGAATGTCGCGAAGTGGAGTCTTACATCATGCAGTCCCGAAGCATGACCTGGAAAGAGCAGACCTTTGTTCACGGGGCTCAGGCGTGCCGTGTTGGCATTTGCATCAACTGCTTGGAGATACTCCTTTTTCTTTTCTTCCCTGTCACCTGGCACCTGAGGCCTCCCCGGCTCACGAATTCATCTATGAGCCTATTCGCCTGCTGTATCTTCAACATGCATCACTATTTTTGCAAGACAGTCAATCAGGGATATATCAGTATTTTGGATACCTTGGGGGTAAGCAGTTTCATACCCCACAAATCACACGGACTTTCCGCAGAAATCCAAAGACTTGCCATCATCGGCTTCTTACATTGGGCATAGAAGAGGCTCCGCCGGCCGGCAACGATGGACATTTTCAAATTCGTGTTTCGCAATCTCATGACCGAGACTCTAAAGAAGTTAAGCTTGTGCGTCTTCTATTATTCTTTCGGAATCATCCTTCCCCCTTTGCTTGTATTGCAGATGCCCTAGTGCCATTTAGCAGAGGGGTGAAACGACACGCTGATGCGTATTCTGAGGAGAGTGAAATGGATGCAGCCGAATTCGACGTCTAGTATGACACGCAATCGTACGTGTCACCAAAGATCCAATATGATTTTCACCCAATCGTGATATGCTCTTTGAGCGACTAAAAGTCGCACGTGATCCGCGCTTCCCCACGCTTCCCCAGAGCACCGAGTGGGGACAACGCAATGCACACTACAGTATACTTTTTGACTTCAATCTGGTGAGGTTGGGAGAGAGAGTTTCATGCCCAGCTTTGCATTTGAATGCGGACCACACGGGAAGGAGCAACGAATATTCGGCCCATTGGCTCCAGCAGACAGCCACAGACGAAGCTTGCGCAGATGGAAGCCCTGCGGGCGCCGGGCCCAGGCTCTATCACGAGCATAAGCTCGCGGGGCTGCAGTATAAGCAAGCGAAGCAGCGGCAGAAGAAGGGCCGAAAGCACTTGGCCAGCCGCGAAGCCACAATGGACATCAACCGTTATCAAAGGGACAACAAAATGCCTCTTTTACGGCCGCGCCACCAGCCTTGCACGGGATAACTGATTGAAGCACCCAACTGTTACGGTGCAACCGTGATGCCACAGTCTGCTGCCCCGCAGCCTGCGGCGATCGTTTCAAACGCACGCGACCCAAAAGGTACAATCGTACTCGAGTCGCTCTCATCCTACTGGTCCATTGAAGTGCCATGTCCAGTATGTGATCAGCGTACACATCATGGCCATCGTGTCGTACCACATCACGAGCCATCCCCGGGCTGACATGCTGCCTTTACTAGGATGCCCAAGACTAGGAACGTGGTTGGAGACATGACAGGCGGCATTATCACCACTAAATAATGTCTCGCCCGAAATGATGTCCCGTTTCTGGACGTGGATGCCGCCACGCGCCAACAAAAGGGCCGATAGCAGCCTCCTCCCCAGAACGCGGACCCCTCCTTCCAGGACATGTGGTGATCCTGACACGAGCGGCTCCATTGACCCCAAAGCTGAAAGCTTGTCCTCCACGATGTGGTGCTTGCACGCGACTGGGGATCCCATGGGGTCAGTCTCAAGCTATTTAAGTAGCCATGTCGCTCTTATTCGAGCTTGGTTTACTGCAGATCATTTGAGCATCTATCCGTCCCAATCTTTCACATCTTCGCATTGTACAGTGCTTGCTAGCCAGAATGCCTCTTGCACTTAGACCACCACCAGGCACTGCCGGTAAGGCATGGCCGGCCATTATGGTATATCACGAAGCACATTCGTAACACAGACGAGCTGCAAAACTGAACAAGGGATAGGTCGGCTTCTTCGTTGCATTCGGTGGCGTCCTCTTCGGCTATGACACTGGAACCATTGGTGGTATTCTCGCCATGAGATACTGGCTTGACACTTTCTCGACAGGATACAAGGAGGACGGTCAACTTGCGATCACGGCTTCTCAATCTTCTGAGATTGTGTCGCTACTCTCTGCCGGCACGTTCTTTGGTGCATTGACTGCAGCGCCGGCTGGAGATTTCTTTGGTCGTCGTCTAGGTCTCATGGTCTCGACGCTCGTCTTCACTCTCGGTGTCATCCTTCAGACTGCTGCTGTTGATATCCCACTTTTTGTCGCTGGTCGATTTTTCGCTGGCTATGGCGTCGGCATGGTAAGTACAGCAGTGCAAACCCCTCGTCGTAATAGAGCCAGGGCGCTGACGGTCACTTTATGTGGTAGATATCCGCACTGATCCCACTCTACCAATCTGAGACTGCCCCCAAATGGATTCGCGGCACTATCGTCGGTGCTTATCAGTTGGCCATCACAATTGGTCTTCTTCTAGCAGCGATAGTCGACCACTCAACCGCTGATCGCATGGATACTGGAAGCTATCGGATTCCAATCGCCGTGCAGTTCGCTTGGGCTATCATTCTGTTCTTCGGTATGCTCTTGTTGCCGGAAGTAAGTGTCAAGATAACAGAAGGCTGCGAACGTTCTTTCATTGCTAACTCTCCAGACTCCACGTATGTGGATCAAGCGTGGCAAAATGGACAAAGCTGCCAAGTCCTTGTCCACATTGAGAAGGCTAGATGTCGAACACCCAGCACTCGTGGAGGAGCTCGCCGAGATCACCGCCAACCATGAGTATGAGGTGAGTGGCGTCGAAAAAGCTGGAGAATGTTCATCACCTGACTGCTCTTCCAGATGTCCCTGGGTCAAGCAACATACTTGGATTGCTTCCGAGGTACTCTGGGTAAACGTTTGGCTACTGGTTGTCTGCTGCAAGCGCTCCAGCAGCTTACGGGTGTAAACTTCATCTTCTATGTGAGTGTTCGACACGAAGCTCTGATGCTAGACGCTGGTACTAACCATACTGCTCAGTACGGAACATCTTTCTTCAAGAATTCGGGCATCAGCAACTCGTTCGTCGTTTCCATGATCACTTCTGCGGTCAACGTTGGCTCGACCTTTCCCGGTCTTTGGATGGTCGAAGCTTGGGGCCGCCGTCCTCTTCTCCTGTTCGGCGCGACCGGTATGGCAATTTGCCAATTCATCGTTGCTGGCGTTGGAACGGGAGCTGGTATCGACGATGTCACAGCCCAAAAGGCTCTTATTGCATTCGTAAGATGCTCTCTCGACTCTTCCCAACATAAATACCAGCCTCCTCTAACCCGTACTGTCTAGGTATGCATCTACATTTTCTTCTTCGCCTGCTCCTGGGGTCCTTGTGCATGGGTCGTCACAGGCGAAATCTTCCCGCTCAAGGTCCGAGCGAAGAGTCTGTCAATGACCACCGCCTCCAATTGGCTACTGAACTGGGCCATCGCATACGCTACGCCATACATGGTCGATTCTGGCCCAGGCAATGCGAATCTCCAATCCAAAGTATTCTTCGTAAGTGCCAAATGAGCTTTGTTACGCTACGTGGAGTGTCACTAACATTTGAAACCCACAGATCTGGGGTGGATTTTGCTTCATTTGCATCTTCTTCGTGTGGGGAATGATCTACGAGACCAAGGGCCTGTCGCTCGAACAGGTCGACGAGCTTTACGCCAAGGTTGGGAAGGCGTGGCAGTCGAAGGGCTTCGTACCGACTGTTTCGTTTCAAGATGTACAAGAGGTGGGCGGTGCTAGGAATGCTTCTTTGGCAGACATTGAGACTGCCGCTGTGCGCAAGAAGAGCGTGCAGCACGAAGAGATAAACTTGGCTCAGGAGAAGCTGTAGAGTTGGATGAGGGCGTCTGTCCTTATACGACTTAGAAAGAATGCAACAGTGCTGCTAGTCTACGGCGACTCGCTATTATATCTAAAATGTTGTATGTAGAGTGAAGCTCCGGAGTTAAATCAAGAACCGTTGATGATGACATCAGCTGCCTTTTCACTGATCATGTAGATTGGCAGCGCAATGTACCAGCCTGGGATCTTAGGGAACACACTAGCGTCCACCACCCTTAGACCTTTGACGCCACGAACATTGAAGTTCGTGTCTAGCACTGCCATCGGGTCGTCATCACTTCCAATTGGGCAAGTGCACGAGGCGTGGTGGCCCCAAGCCTCGTCCTTGATGAACTGCTTCAAGTCCGCCTCGGAGCTGACGTTGGTGCCTGGCCAGTTCTCATCGAACGAACCGTCCAGAGGGATCTGGTCGTCAAACATCTTTCGAGAGAACTCCATGCCCTCGTAAACAGCTTGCAGGTCCTTGTCCGCAGCTCCATTCTCGGTGGTGCCAGTGTCGAAGCTGTTCATTGTGATCCTCGGCATCTGCCTGGCATCTGAGCTGGTAAGGTTCACTGTACCGGCGGTGTTTCGCGCGCGGGCCTTTAGTGTGATCCAGGCCCAGTGCTGCTTGTTCTTGAGCGCATCGTACGAGTAATTTGGATAATAGCCCTTGAAGTTCGCAGGAGCACCAGAGATCAGGAGATCAGGGTTAGAAGACCAGTCGTCTTGGCCCGCAGTAGAAGACTTCTTGAGGACGGCAACGGCAATACCGTTCGTGGCGTACGTGCCGCGGTCAATGTTGTTGTGACCGGACTGCCACTGTTCAAGGCAAGGGTCGGGAGACTCGTAGCCGAACGTACAGTCCTTGGTAATGAAAAAGTCCGTGGGGGCTTTACCAATCGTCGTCACCTCGTAACGGTCTTGCAGGTTCTTTCCAACGCCAGGAAGATCCTTGACCACGTCAATGCCAAAGCTTTCCAGCTCCTCCCGTGGGCCAACGCCGCTAAGCTTGAGAAGCTTGGGCGTCTCGAAAACACCGCCAGAAAGAATGACCTCCTTTTTGGCCTTCACTGAGCCAGCCTTACCAGACGATCCAGCATAGCGAGGGTCTGCTGCGTAAAGGCTTTGACCTTGGAGGAAATCAACCCCCGTGGCACGAGGGGTGCCGTCGCTGTGATCGAAGTTGACTTTTGTTACGAAAGTCTCAAGCGCGATGTCCAGATGATGCTTCCTTCCGCCAGTCCAATCTTGCGCATTAGCAACAGACAAGATGAAGTCGCGAGGGCCAGTCCGCTGAGATGTGCTTGGGTCGACAGCCAGAGGAACCTGGTATACACCAGTAGAAGAGTCGCGGCTGGGCAGTCCGGAGTTCAAGTCTTCTAGAAGGACTCCAGCAAGGCCGGTGACGGTAGTGAGGACCTGGCCAAGGAATGTCTAATTCAACGGGTCAGCGAAGTCGCGATGCGAGAGGTTGCATAGGACTTACCTTTCCCATGGCCGTAGCAGCCGACAGAATGAGCGACAGCAGCTTTTGATCTTCCACGACCAAGCTCAAGCTTGTGAGTGAAGTCTTCAACCAGCCGCCGAATCCATGTCCAAAAAGGGTGTTGGGAAGGTATTCGCACTTCTCCAGCTTCTTGAAGTACGATCTCATGTTGTCAGGGGCCCAAGAATCGTCTCCGGTGAGGCTCTGAAGGTAGCTCCAGTCGTCCTCGTACGGATAGATCGTAATCATAGCGTTGTGGGCAGAGCATCCACCGAGAGTACCAGCGCGAGGGTACAAGATACCGAGGGGCGTAGCTTCCGCAGGGGGGTCCAGACCGACGTAGAGTGAGCCATTGTCTCGTCGATAAACCATCTTCGAGTCCCTTTCTTGTCGCTCGATGTCGGCATAATGATGTACGAAGTAGTCCCACTTCTGCGGCTCATACTCTGTACTCTGCAGTTGCATGGCTGGAACCTGTGGAGTCACATCGTTGCCAGAGTCAGAACCGGCATCAATGAGAAGTACTTTGAAGCCAGCGAGTGCTAGACGAGATGCTAGAGGGCCGCCACTGGATTGATGTTAGTACCCTTTGATTGATATAGTAGCACAAACGATTCCATACCCAGGCCCAGACCCAACAACGACATAGTCGTACTCCGTCTGTTCATCATAGCCATATTTCACAGTCTCTCCGTTAGAACGGGTCGCGTGTGTATGGTGGCTGCCGTGTGATGAATGAGGACTACAATTGCCATCAGTAATTGCTCCCAAGGCTTATGGCGGGTCTTACATCCTTACAGGATAGAAGCGCTGGCGACAGCCAAGGCGCCAAGCAAGCTTAAAGAATGCCCCAGCAGCATGTTGGAAGAATGCGTAAAAAGAGTGTAATTCCAAGTACCAATGCAGCAACGGCAAAACGAGTGGAGTCAGCGAAGCCCTCTGCAGCGCTGATTGAAACATCAGCACGGCATTGCCAGCAATATAGCCACAGCATCTCAGGACGTAGGAGGTCTGCCGAATCCCGAGCTCCTACCTCCTAACTACCGCAAGATGTCTCAGCGCTCCTGTCGAGGTGTGCAAGGGCACGTCCCGAGGCCGACATTTCCAGGTCTATCTCTTGCCTCACCCTGGAAGATCGGAATGACTCGGGTCGCCAATCGCGTTCCAGAAAGTCTTCAACAAGCTGGTGGAATCACGTTCACGTATGTGAATTACATCGTTGTGTTTGACGTAAACAGGTCTATAACCTCCAGCTTCTCTGTCAATGGCGTCTAATTGCTAGAATGGGTGTTGTGGTGTTGCCCCCCGAGTGAGCGCCCAACCTTACGCATTCTCTCCACTTTGCTGAGAAATGACGCCGCGAATCTTTCGAAAGAAAATTGCATGGAGCAACCGGGAGCATGGTCGGATCACTAGAGGGCACGATTGCTGACTTGTGCATTCTCCACTTCCTCTGGGCGAATGACAAGGTTTAGCGCGTCGACGCCAGATCTGCTGCACGATGCCGATCCCTCTCTGCCATATTAGTCGAGCTGCCGGCAACGGGAATAATGGGCCCCGGGGAAAAAGTCCCTAATCTATTAGCGCAGCTGTCAAACGTCCACGAGGGCCGTGAACAGTACCGAAGGAGCCCTTACCTCCTAGGTTCGCCGAGTATGTAGCAGTGACGCATGGCCTGGCTCCGGGCGCCTGTAGCGGGCCACATGCCGCTTTGCCCCATCTGTCGGCATTGGAGAAAAATTCGCAATGCTGTACTGCCGCTAAAGCCGCCAGGCGTTCCAAGCCAAATCCACAAGGCGAAAAAGCGTTTGAGGATAGCCGTTGAGCCGTTGTAGAATCTGAAGGGCTATCGGGGACCGTTGGCGGGAACCTCCGGGGACAAACATTGGCCCATGCGTTTGGTCCGGAAAGCACCCGTTTCCAACGAACTTCACATGTTCCCTGACCCTTGACTTTAACCGCATCCGACGCCCACCAACAGGCAAAATGCAGACATGCGTACGATCCAATGAAGATAAAGCTCGTAAGATTAGGACAAGATTAGGATGGCATCGTCGTTGTGTCGCTATCTAATCGATTGCCCAAAATTATTAAAGAATATTACCCTGAGCAAACTCGGCAAGGACGAGATGTCCTTTTCATGTATCGATGGTAAGTGGCCTTCCAAGAGTTGACGAGGATGACTGATGAGCGCGCGAGTTATGACCTGGCTCTTTGATAGGCCAATCTGCGTCATGCTCTGCTGTCGACCCCTGATTGAACTCATTGGCCTCATTGACGTTCACCAGAGGAATGAAGTCTTTGTCGTCTCGGTCGGATTTCATGAGGTCCCGCGAAGGTCGCGAGCCGCGAGACTTCTTCTCGTACGATAAACCGCTTTGGCCGGTCGCATAGCCGCCAGAACTGAAGGGCGCTGGTGTGCCTGCACGTGTGGTGTCGCCGACCAGTCTGGGCATTGCCCACTTGATCAGCAGTCTGATGCCTGGCATACAGGCGCATATCACAGCGAGATCGAGCTCCGCTGTAGACCAATATCCGACGGACTTGTAGTGGTCTAGATTGAGTCAGCAAATAATGACCTTCCAACGACAGTACTCCAATCAAATACGTACATGTAAAGTTGGTAGTGTTGCCGAATTGAACAAGAACTTGAAGTCTCAGAATACTGATAATCGTGACCACAAATCCCACCGAGAACATCAGGATGACGAGGAACTTTTTACGCTTGTTCAGCTGAAGCTTCGCCAGTAGAGGCAATGGCAGCGCAATAACAATAACGTCAAGGATGACGTTGAATGCGGCTGAAGTCCATCCCTGTGCATTGATGTTGTTGCAAGTGCCACTATGCTCGCCGTCCCAGTGGTGCCAAGCATAACTCAAAGGTCGACACTGGAAGACCGACACCAACAGAAAAGCAACCCCGTAACAGAAGCAGGCAGCCATAGTCACCCAGCAAGAGATCTTAAACCATCGGTTTGGAAAAATCCGGAGGTAAAAGCAAAGCATGGATATTTTGACGATAGGGAGTGCCGTCAAGTAGAGGTCTTCATCGAAGTAGTAGACCTTTAGAATCCCAGTGATGTTCTCGAAGGGTATTTTCCAAATGTCTTTGCCGAGTCCAAGATTGGCCACTGTCGAGACAGTCAGTAAGTTTGAAAGCTCGAGGATAGGGCAATCTCCTTACATATCACAGAAAAGACCGTGAGCGGTATCACTTCCAAGATTGCAAACGTCATCAAAGCATCGTCCCATCCCAGCTGGCCACCAAAGGTTGGAAGGCGAGAGATCATGCGCAAAATGTAGGCAATTACAGCTAGTATTCCGCCAGCTACTCCAACATAGGATACCGATTTAGAATCGTCGCGAACTGGTCTCGAACATAACAGGTCGGTGGCATTCTTCGTCGCTATGAATGAGTTAGAAGGAGCTTTCATTCCTCAAGTGTATCTATCACTTACAAAGTTGGGGCTTGATAGCGCAGCTCTGCTTGGTGCAGGTTTCCACCTCTTCAGTCAGCGTAGCGTTGCTGCAGCTACATGAGATGTCGCTCAGCTCGCATGGGGAAGCCGCAATAGCTTGGATCAGGCATGTACGCTGGTAATTGTATGTCAGCTCGATACCGTCTTCATAGAAGCTGTTCAGATCCCTTAGACTCACACCGCAAGTTGGCATACTGGCCAGCAGCGCAGCAGCGTTCTGTTGTTCTGACTCTGCTTCTGTGCTGTCATTGGCACTCTCAGCAGTACCAGCGGCCGCCGGCGCGGCGATTGCCATTGAGGCAAAACCGAGCCACCACAGCAGCTTCATTGTTCGTAGAGACCGCTGGTTGCCTGTGGATCTCTGGAACCGCGAGGATATCCAGTCTGGCGCCAGTGCTCTGGGTTATATATGAACTTTGATGAAAGCCAGCTCCACTGAAGACCTCGAAAAGAGACTCAAAAAGAATGACGAGAGTCGATCCCACGGACGCAACCGTCTTTTCGATAAGGCACACTTATTTGACCACTTTGAGACCGATTCCAAATGTTTCGTGGCCGCGCTAGAAGGAATGAAGCACCGGCATCGAGTATCTAGCCCAGAGCTGGGCGCTGAGCCCACCCTTTCGCGGTGGCATTTCCCTAGCAGGCAGATTCGCAGTGGAACACCACGTACACATCATGCAAGGTACATTCCCCAGCTAGTAGAAAATTGCTACATCCTAATTGCACGTTCTTCCCACATGGCAATGATTTTCCGGCAGAGTCCGCGGTAGCTTGCTTCATCATAGGGCGTCAGAAGCCTGAGGTGGAGTCCACGCGATGGATGAGTGAGACATTATGCATTGTAGCCCCGGACTACGCTAAGGCCAACGCGTGTTCCGCAACAGGCTTAGGATTTCTTACCCTAGCAGGGAAGGTACGCAGGGGTCGCAGGGGACTGCTTGCCGGACCCACACGCCTGTGCTCGGACCATCAGACTCTGGCATGGTATAGGACATTACTCGGGGGTCTGCAATCGACGCTGGCGGTGCATGAGAGGGGTCAACAAATTAGGTTGACAAATTGTTGTCTCTGTCTCGGAACTCTTCCATAGCGCCGTTGGACAGTCGCAGTCATGAGAGGCAGAAGTACGTCTACCTCGTCCAGTAGCGACGGTCCTATTTTCACTTACGCAAGGTCGTCTCCTACCCTCTCTTCTCACTGTATAGTCACTCGTTTAGCCAAGTAGGATGCATCTCAACACTCGTTTCATCACCCTTTCATGGGCTGCGACTTCTCTGGCTTTCCCTGGCCATCAGATCCAGCATCTTCACCTTCACAAAGAGCGTGGTCTTCTTGATGGTCTTGGTGGCCTCCTTGATGCCACCTCCGACCTCGTACAAAACATTGCACAGGGTCTCGATCAGACTCTCGAGGCACTCGACCCTTTCGATACTGCAAGGCCAATTGATGTGTCGGGAGACCATGCATTTAAAGCACCGTCTTCCGACGATCAGCGTGGGCCATGTCCTGGATTGAACGCACTCGCGAACCACGGCTACATTAACCGTAATGGCATCACCTCCCTCATCGATGTCACTACTGCCATCCATCATGTGTACGGGATGGCAATCGACCTCGCGCTTGTTTTGGCAATCATGGGCGTGGTCTGGACCGGCGATCCAATCTCCCTTGACCCATCCTTCTCCATTGGCGGCAATGATACAGCAGTCTGGAATGCTCTGAACAATGTACAAGGTGTCCTCGGCACACCTCAGGGAATTGACTACTCACACAACTTCATCGAAGCCGACTCAAGCCCGACGAGGGACGACTTGTATGTCACAGGTAATGCCTGGACGATGAACATGTCCCGCTTTGAGGAGCTGTATGATACCGTGCAGGAGCCAAATGGAACCTTCACCTTCGACGTTATGGCGAGCTGGGCCAGCAAGCGGTGGCACGACTCGGTCCAGACGAACCCGTACTTTTACTATGGTCCTTTCACTGGTATGATTGCGAGAAATGCAGGATTCGCCTTCATTACCCGTCTGTTTGCGAACCACACTGGCGGCAACCCGGATGGTGTTATCAGTAAGTAAATGGTGGCTGCTCAGTCAAGTTAGAAACATGCTAACACGAGAGTGTAGCTCATGACACTCTGAAGTCCTTTTTCGGCGTCTACGGCGACCGAGAGTGCGGCAATATGACCTATCGCGAGGGACACGAGCAAATTCCAGCAAACTGGTACCGCCATGGTGCGCCTTACGGCCTCATCGAGCTTAACCTGGATGTTGTCAGCATGATCTTGAAATATCCCGAGCTTGGGAGCATTGGCGGCAATGTCGGCACCGTCAACTCTTTCACCGGTGTTGATCTCGATGACGTGCTTGGTGGTGTATTGAACGCCGGTCAGTTGCTCGAGGGTAACAATCTCCTGTGTTTTGTGCTCGAGGTGGTGAAGATGGCTTCGCCGAACTACCTGAACAACCTGTACACAACGCTCGAGGCACCGTTGGAGCTGATCACCAACATCATTGCGACGCCCTTGCTGGATCTGAGCTGCCCCACCTGGGACGACTTGACATTGAACGGCCAGCCGATTTGGGCTACACTGGAGCAGGAGTTTTCCGGTGCGAACAAGAGTGCGAGAGCTTTGTAATATAGTGAAGGCGAGTCTGCGGATGGCGTTCACACCCTGACAGCCGTGATGATTGTCAGCTTTGTAAATAGGTAATTGTAATAGTACCGCGACTCGCGAGCTATCTGTATCGCAGACAGGTTGTCTAGCCGGGGTTTGCCGGCAGCGTTTCGTGCCTGGTCGACAATCCTCGTGAACTCCAGGAATGTCAGGCATGCCTTCGCTTTCAACGGATATGACAGATTACCCGGCCCAGGATATGTGTGATGTGCTGGAGCGCGGCGTTGTCGACGCACGAGGTTGATCCTGGGGGAATGTCGCGGGCAAGAGACCGAGTAGCGCGGAAGTCATCGCCAAGACATCGCGGCCGGGAGTATCCGCCCACCGCCGACTGCCGACCGAATTTGCGTGAGCGACCTCGTCCAACAGCTGCAGCTTGCCCATCTTCGTATACCAACATCATTCAAACCGCCTTAAAACCCAAGACACCCTATACTGCACCGACACTATGGGGGGCAAAGCGGCAGCAAAGTCCGGCTACTTCGACAAGCTGAAGGACCTCCTCCAGCAGTACAAGTCCATCTTCGTCGTCCAGGTCGACAATGTCTCGTCCCAGCAGATGCACGAGATCCGTCAGTCCCTCCGTGGTGAGGGTGTCGTCCTGATGGGTAAGAACACCATGGTAGGTGACAACAAGAGCAAGCAATGCACACGCACTCCAAGGCACACAGTCACTAACAGGCGTGCTCCTGTAGGTTCGCCGTGCCATCAAGACCTTCATCGCCGACTTCCCGGAGTGGGAGCGCCTCCTCCCGCACGTCAAGGGCAACGTTGGCTTCGTCTTCACCAACTCCGACTTGAAGGAGACCCGTAACAAGATCTTGGCCAACCGTGTCGCTGCTCCGGCCCGTGCTGGTGCCATCGCCCCAGGTGATGTGTTCGTCCCGGCTGGTAACACTGGTATGGAACCTGGTAAGACTTCTTTCTTCCAGGCCCTTGGTGTCCCGACCAAGATTGCCCGTGGTACCATTGAAATTACCACGGACGTCCGTGTGTGTGAGGCTGGCGCTCGTGTCGGTGCTTCCGAAGCGACGCTGCTGAACATGCTGAACATCTCTCCGTTCACCTTCGGTATGGGTATCGAGCAGATCTACGACAACGGTCAGACTTTCTCTGCCTCCGTGCTCGACATCTCTGAGGAGCAGCTCCTGAAGTCCTTCAAGGACTCCATGGCCACCATTGCTGCTATCTCTCTGGCCACCAACTACCCGACGCTGGCTTCCATCAACACCAGCTTCGAGATTGGCATGAAGAAGACGATCAAGAACATCGCCTCCATCTCCCTGGTGTCCAACTACCCAACCTGGGCTTCGGTCATGCACTCGATGGTCAACAGCTACAAGAACTTGCTGGCTGTTTCCCTCACCACCGAGTACACCTTCGACATGGCCGCTGGCCTCAAGAACGCCATCGCCAACCCGCAGGCTGCTGCTCCGGCTGCTGCCCCGGCCGCTGCTCCGGCTGCCAAGGAGGAGGCCAAGCCGGCCGAGGAGGAGGAAGAGGAGGACGAGGACATGGGCTTCGGTCTCTTCGACTAAGCGTGTGCGTTTCAATGGCATCGGCGTTCGTCTGTAGAAATTACTGGACAGAACCAGACAATGCAAGATCTCGCACCGCAGGCCTAATTGCCGTTGTTGCCCTCTTGAAATGTGTCGACGAATGCAATATACTGATAAGCAGTCTTAGAGAAGATGCCAACAAGTGCAACTCAACATAAAAGGTACGCAACTCCCAGGCGCTCATATCTTGGATGATGAGAACATTTTAACTCTTATTTGGATTTTTCCAATATGAGGATTAAAAACGCAACAACAACACTCTAATTTTTTCCTGACCCAAACCCCTCCACATATCATTTGTTGTTACAAGTCGACAAGCCGCGAGTCTGATGCTAACGTGCCTTGTCTCAGGTCTGTCATGCAAATTTTCTTTCACTGCAACGTCGCCTATGCAGCATTCGGTCCCAAGCCGCTCTCTGAGTCTACCTCAGAGAATTGCCTCACCAGTCAGACCACTACTATGACTCGCTTCCATCGCATTGCTACATGTTCCCTGCCTTCTCCAGATCCACTCTCAGCCAGTAACACTTCCACGTATCAATTCCACCCAGACTTTTCATCATCCCCTCGCTTGCTTTGTTCCCCATAACTACATACCCATGTGCCAGCCTCTGTACCCCGTCCTCCCAAAACCTCCGCATACCCTGCTGAAACAACTTCGTCGTGACCGCCTTCCCTAGCCCGCGGCCTCGCCATCCCGGCTCCACGTGTAGCGTCGTCACACTCGTGTCGAGCCCTATGAACGCCCACGCCACTGGGGCACCATTCCCACCGTTCCCAGTGGGACAGATAGCAAGCGAAGGCAGCGAATCCATCGTGCGGTCCCATCGTGGGATCTCGGACTTACTCCGTATCAGAGCGAAATGCTCCCGTTTCACCTCCCCCCATTCGAGCCCCTCCGGGAGAGGTGGTGGCAGGGCAAGACTGGGCACATCAAAGATGAAAGTATGGTTAGCCACTGTCTGGTTCACTTTAGGCGATTCGGCCAAGACGTCGAGACGTTCGAGCACGGATGCGGTGGTGCTGTGGATGGCGCCCCAGAGTTGGATGGTGGGGAGGCGGGCAGCGGCGAAGGGGTTAGGCGTCTTGGTTATGGTTGGATCCGTGTCTCCTGCTTCTTGTTGTTGTCTTTGTTGTGCGTCTAGAATGTCTTGGTGTAGACTTCTAGGTACGGGGAGGTCTCTACAGGCCTCTACGAGCTCGGCAACTAGATTGTCGATGGCTTGCCATTCTTCTCGGGTGGCAGTGTGAGATGGTGATGGGGCGAGTGGTGAGTTTTCCCATGATCCGAAGATCCAGACTTCGGTTTCCGGGCGGCAGGTCCGGTCTACGAAGGCTATTAACCATGGATCTTCATGAGGAGGATGGCCGTTTTGTTTGCTGCCGGCGTCTGTGCCATTAGAGGCTCCCGTGTCGGTAGAAGCGAAGGCGGCGCCAGGGTCCAGATTGGTGAACAGTAGAGAGTCGGGGAGGAAACGGCCAAATTGTAGACGTCTGTAGAGCGGGATAGATGTCGGGATGTGCGGGCGTAGGACCCGAAGTGCGGCGTCGAGGATCAGTTGGGATGAATCCGAAGGGGCTAGATAATAGCGATGCAGCTTAGATGACCCCGTTGAAGACATCTCTGGAAGATTGCCTCTATTCAATCCCCGCACAGTATGGCCAAGGCGAATCTTTAAATTTGGTGTGCTTGAATGCAACTTCTGCTGTTGTTTCCAGTCCAAATGTATTCTAGTGTAATTTCGTAAGATTCGCTACCTCCTAGAAACCAAATTGACCAGGTCTTTTGAGTTCACCCGAAGTTCCCGCAAAGATGAAGAAGGCAGATCACTGTCAAATCTCCAGAAGACTGAATTGAGTCGCAAGCTGCTCCCTCCCTCCAGCCAACGCTAGTCCCCCCGCACCTTCCTCTTTGGCACAAGAGCCATAGACCAGCATATTTCCAACTGATATCGCAGCCAGCATGCGTGCGCAACGAGGATGAACAAGACGATGTAGTCGAGAAGTCGTGCCTCACGACCCGATCTAATCTTTCCTCTTGGAACGATTGCTAGAGACGTCAATCATCATGGCTTCTTAGGAACCTTAAATCAAGGGCAAATTTAGGACCTGTGATTGTGACAAAATTGGAAAGGAAAGGGCCTGAGGGACATGCGCATGGAATTAAAATAGAACGCCCCATTGCTATACTTTCAAGAAATCTATTAGGGAATCCGGAAAAAGGAAACCAAGGCAGGCAAAGCAACAGAGAAGAAGAAGAAAAGGGTTTTATCCTGCTTTTTGTTGCAAGCCTCTCCCCCCTTTTCGTCCCCGCATCGCTATTGCTAAGTGTACTTGCTACTTGCTCCTGTCATCACCTGGTGTCCGCCAAAGGACTCCCGGAAAATGCCGCAGATTTTAGCAAAAAAAGTCATGCTTCCCGTCTCTCTTCCTTTCGTCTTGTTCTCATGCACACACAACAGTCATGAACGCGTAAAGAACCTTCCGTCCATCTTCCCATTAGCTACTACCAAAGCTTCTCGCAGGCACGACAGCTTCAACAATGAAGAAACAGCCGAGCTAATGTTCGAGTGTGGTGCGTAGGCGCTGCATTGAGCCCGTCGGACCAAATCGAACGCGCGGTCCTTCACTGCCGCGTACGGCGAAGCTATCCTGCTTTCTTCTTCTTCTTCTTCTCCGCGATTTAACAGTGAAAAGCCACTCTACTGACTGGCACACTGCACTCTCTCGCCGCCGGCGCCCATCTCCTCGTCCTCGTCGTCCATCTGCGTAGCGCCCTTGGCGCGACCGCCTTCCTGCATCGGGTCGACCTTCTCGAGCGGGTAGTCCTCGGTCATCGCATCCGGCGGGGGCACGTTCTGCGGCATACGGGCCGGCAGCACCGACTCGAGGGCCTTGACTTGCTCGGGCGTCATGTTGCCCGGGTAGCCTTCTGAGTCGGGCGGGCCGTTGATCTTCTCCGGGAACTTGACGTCGAATTGGATGTACAGGTTGCCGTAGTCGTGGTGGCGGTATGATGGCATACCTTGGCCGCGGATGACCTTGACCTCGCCTGGTGGAATCGGAGGTTAGCATCAGCTGTAAATTTGTTGGTGAGTAGAGGTTTGCTTACCTGGTGAAATGGTCTCGCCTGGCATGATCTCAACCGTCAACCATCGCTCGTCTAGGTGCTCAATGTAGATAGCACCGCCAGCCAGCGCGGTCAGGAGGTCGATCTCGGCATGATAGAACAGATCGTCGCCCTTACGCTGGAACCGTGGGTGCGCCTTCTGTTCGATCTCGAACTCGACGTCACCTGGCTGTGCGCCGGGTATCTGGTCACCCTCCCCTCTGAAGCTCAACTTGGTACCGCTCTGCACGCCCTTGTCCACATGTACATGCAGCACCTTGCGCTCGATGATCGTCTTCTTGGCGTTGCACTGCTTGCATTTGTCCTTGTCCCGTACGCTCTCGCCCTCGCCGTTGCAGTCGGGGCACACAGTCTGGAAGCGCTGGATCATGGGACCCATCTGCCTCATCATCGTCTTCATACCCTGGCCATTACAACCCTGGCAAGTCTTCACTGCGCCCTCCTTACCGCCGCGGCCCTCGCATTTGGGGCAGATGACGCTCTTCTGCAGCGCCAGCTTGCTCACCTTCCCTCTGTAGATGTCCTCCAGCGTTACCTTGTGCACATGGTGGATCGTCCTCGCCTTCTTGGGGCCAGTATCCCTCATGCCGCCGCCCATACCGCCGCCGAACATGCCGCCAAAGGGACCGCCGCCGCCACCGAAGAACTGCGCGAACAGATCCTCAGCGGCCATGCCGCCGCCCATGCCGCCGCCACCTTCGAGACCCTCCTTGCCGTACTGGTCGTAAAGCTGGCGCTTGTCCGACTGCGACAGGATCTCGTATGCTTCGGAAATCTCCTTGAACTTGTCCTCGGCCTCGGCCGAGTGCTGGTTCTTGTCCGGGTGCCATTTGAGGGCGCCCTTGCGGTAGGCGGTCTTGAGCTGCTGTTCGGTGGCGTCGGGCGAGACGCCGAGGGCGTCGTAGTAGGTGGTGTCCTTCACCATCTTGGTGGTGGTGGGAGAGAGTGTCGGCCGCTTATCGGCTGCTCAGATGGTGGTCCTTGCGAATGTGAATCCGGCGCAAAGATCGGGACAGGATACGCTGAAGGAGAGTGTATTAGTACAGAGACGACGTGGATGTGAGGGTGACAGAACGGGTGAGGTTTTCGCTGGCGAGCTGGAAGGCTGCGGCGAAACTTTTGGGCGCGCGACGCTGAGGACCAAGACCAAAGCCCCCGACCACCTCTCACCTCAGCCTGTCTGTCACTCTGACTTGTGCCTACTTACCGCGGGCGTCCAGTCTACCTCACTAGCACACTCAATACGGCAGGAGCGCAGAGGCGAACGACTAAAAGGTTTAATTAGAAAAGAGAGAGAAAAAGCGACAGACGCAGTGAGGACGGCTTCAGACTTTTTGGGGATGAGAGGCAACTGGCACTCGGCAAAGCAATCAACTTTGAACTCTCTCTTTCCGCCTGGCGCAGGGAAAGGCAGGTGAAGCGGCTACTCCCGCCTTCGATGAGATTCCATTCGACACCATCCTCACTCCTCACTGCCCACGCCGTCGATAGCAATTGATAATCACACCAGTAGATTCTGCGGGAACACGTGAATCTAGACTGTCAATCAGAAATTCATTGAAAGAAGGGCTGTGGTACAGCCATCAATGTCACGAAAGAGAGTTCGTCCTTGGCACATCGATATGGCTCGTAGGGCTGAACGATACCTTACCTAAGATACTGTAGGTAGAGGTAGATGTTCCGCCTCCGATGCGACGGGAGACTGGCTCGCTCTCCCCGAGCTACGGCTGACTGAATCAATCACTCGTCCAAAATTTCTCCCGCCCACAATTTCAGTCTCGCCATCATGAGCACTGCTTCCGTTGACCTGATCTCGGCCTGGCCGTACTGAACATTGTTATCCGCCGAACAGCTTTCACTGTGTCGCAATGGACGTCGATCAGCTTATCAACAAGCCACGGCGACATCCCTACCAATGTCTTGCCTCCGTCACAAAGGCTGAGCAAGCTGGCGGGAAAGGAGATGTCTACTTGCTCGCAGCCTGTGGCCCAAAGCTGCTGTCAGTGAATCCAAGACAGGGCAGAGTTGTATCAGTATGGCCTGCCGACGAAGCTGTGAGTGGCCACCGCCACGAGCCTGAATGCCTCTGAAGTTTCATGGCTGACGAGGGTTTCAGGCTCGTGCTCCAGGTCAGTGAACCCGCTACTAATAGACATGTGCAGGCGAATGTGACAAGCGAGGGTGACCCAAACGATGGCGAGCGTCCGGCTAAGAAATTGAAGAGGGGTGCAACTCCTCCATCGTCTGGGAGCATCATTGAACTTACGGTGTCTGCCGACCAGCAGCACGCCGTAGCTGTCACCGACGACAAGGTCATTCGAGTATTCAACGTCGATGTAGACGGCACACTCCAGGAGCTTAGCCAGCGGACTATGCCAAAGCGTCCCTGTGCAATCCAAGTTCTCCCGGATAACGCCACGATCATCTGCGGCGACAAGTTTGGTGACGTGTATTCTCTGCCCCTGATCCCGACCGAGCCACAAGATGTTGCAGATAGTTCTGCAGGAGCCCAGGATGAGCAACAGCAGCAGCAGCAGCCACCAGTGGAAGCGAAGCCGACCTTCAAACCGACAGCTTCCAACGCCACCGTGCACACCAAGCGCAATCGCCTGGCTCTAGAGGCACAGCAGAATCAGAAGAACTTCTCCGCTCGCAAGGAACCGCTCAAGTTCGAGCACAAGCTCCTACTTGGGCACGTTTCTATGCTCACCGATGTCGTATTCGCCACACACAAAGTCGAGGGCAAAGAAAGAGGCTTCATTCTCACCGCCGATCGGGACGAGCACGTCCGCATCTCACGCGGCCCACCACAGAGCCATGTCATCGAAGGCTTCTGTCTGGGTCACAAGGATTACGTCAGTAAGCTCTGCATCATCCCCGGGACGGACATGCTGGTAAGCGGCGGTGGCGACGAAGAGCTCTTCATCTGGCGCTGGCCGGAATGCAAGCTTCTGCGAAAGTACAGCCTCTACGGTGCTCTTCACAGAGCAGTCAACCGTGGCGCGCAGAACAATGGGCAATCGGCTGTCGAATCGGCCGAGGCTGCGAAGGAGACCGTGTGGCGTGGTACGGCACAGGTAGATCTTCATCAGGTCAACGTCTCGGGACTTTGGACGGTGCCCTTTACTAAGGAAGGCGGATCTAAAGAGAACGTCTTGCTCGTGGCTTGTGAGCGTGTTCCTGCCCTGTTCGCTATCCCGGTGAACCGTCTGCAGCTGAAGCAGAAGACGGAGATGACGATTTACTCGTTTGAGAACCCACCTCTGGCCGTGACGACGGTCGGTAACCATGTTCTGGTCTCCACGGATGCACGGACGACTGGGCACGTCCCCATCGTTCGAGCCTACCAGCTTCGACACCCCGAGGGCGAGATCAAGAGTGCAGTGGACTTCGCTTTGGACGAGGAGATGACGAAGCAGATACAGTGTTTGGAGGCTCCTAGCGCTCAGGTGGGCAGCAATGCTGACGACAAGAGTCTGGATGATTTGCTGTATGGAGTGAGGAATTTGCGGAAGCGGACTGGGCCAGATGCGCCGGTTGCGCCATCTGGAGATGGGGAGGGTGAGGATCAGGTCATGGAGAATGGGGGCGCTGAAGGTCAGCCCAAGGATGAAGGAGAGGCTTAGGGAATTGCGGTCTGGGCTAGGGCTGTGCTTCTTCGGCTCGGCTTCCATACTTCGACTCAATTGATCTATCGCCCAGAGACATATTGAAGGCAAGGAAAGAACTTCGTCAATTTGTTAAACCGAAGTTGACACATAGCAACTATAAGATCAGACTTCCGTACTTTCACCCACTCCCGCTACCACCACTCCCGTTCCCCCAACCAACTTCAACCTCACGCCAGCGCACCCCCACGACTCTGCAACCCTTCGCGCATCCGCTCAAAGCACCTCCGATACGCCACCGAAATCTCCGGCACCTCGCCCTCCCACCCTTCTTCAGCCTGATACCGCTTCACAATCCCCATCAACTTGGTCACATCGAGCTCACAATTCGACCTCCCCGCCTTAACCACACCCGCTTGCTCCTCGAGCGTGAAATTCTCCCACCTAAACCCGGGATCCACAATCTCCCGATACAGCTCCAACACCTCATTATGACTGATGGCACCGGGGTTCGTGAAATTCACGATCCCGGTCTCCCCGTGCTCCGCCATGGCGATCGCGAGGGGCAGCAGGTCGTGCAGGATGGAGTTCGAGTTGGGGATGTTGACTACGCGGGCATACCGCGTGATTTTCGTCACGAAGTTGCGCGGGTGCAGGTCGTCGCTGACGGGCATGCGGAGGCGGAGGATCAGCACCGTGGGGTAGTGTTGCAGGATGTCTTCGACTCGGGATTTGGTGTAGGAGTAGAAGCTGCCGCTGAAGTTGGCTGGGTCGGTTTCGCGGAAGGGGGGCGAGGTGAGGTGGGTGTGGTCTGGGGTATATTGCGATGCGTAGATGCCTGTTGTTGGAAGCGAGAAAGGGGTTGGGGGTGTGAGTCAGTCTAGTCCGGTTGTTTGGAAGGTGGCGAGGGTGGTAAGGGAGGAGGATGGCGGTGCTGATAAGTTGGAGAACTTACATCCTGTAGCCATCACCGTGCAATGTACGCCCCTCTTCTCACACTCGTCCGCGAGGATCAGCGTCCCGATCACATTCGCCCGGATGGTCTCGAGCTTGTGGTCTTCGCACCAGTCGACATTGGGGCGGCCAGTTTTGCCAGCGCAGTTGATGACGTGCGTTGGCCGGATCTCATCGAGAACTCTTTGGACTTCTATCTGGTTCTCCATACGGACGCCAGTAGTGTGGACATCTTTGCCTTGAGATATCAACAGCTTTTCGAGGTGTCCGCCTACCCAGCCAGTGGCACCGCCCCAAATGAGAAAGCGTCGAGCTGGTGATGTGGTAGCTACGCTCATGATTACTTCGTTCTTGTTTATGATGACCGAGAAAGACAAGGCATGTTAGTTGTCATTCATTTACTCTGTCGTATCTATCAATACTACTATATCTATGCCAAAGCAAGGGGTTACACAGGTGGCCCCCTCGTCACACAGCTACACAGAATCGGCAAGGAGCTGCATACCGCCTCCGCCATTCCATGCAAGGCCAGCTCATTCAGGGCGCAGTTACGTAGGAGTACCTGTGGTCTGGTTAGTTACAAGCCCGGTCTATTGGTGCACAGCAAGTGACTTACGCAATAATGCCTCCGACTGCGAGTACGATCCCCACCATACTGCCGTCAGCGAGCGCTTTGCCGCTATACACCCATCCTATAGCGATGATCAAGCAGGTCTTCGCATGCCCGACGACGGTGCTTGCGATCGGACTCGCGCGGTTGATAATATTGAATTGTGAGATGTGGAGGAGGCAGGCCAGCACACCGCTCTGTAGCACGTCGTGAGCTGATGGTACGACCTACACGGGAGAGAGTCCAGAAGCACTTACTAGTAAGATGATAGACCACGTCGATGCTGAGACCGATTTCCACACCGTCACATCATCCGAGAATGGTATGATGTATAGCATGACCAGCACACTCACAGGCGCCTGGTTAAGTAGAAGCTGTGCGCTTTCGCACCCAGTCGTCTGGTGATACTTCTTGATCCAAACCGAGTAAGTCGCAGTCGCGAACAAGCTGATAAAAGCGAAGAAGACACCCAGAGGCGAAGTAGCTCGGCTAGTTGACGAGGCCTTTGCGCTTGTGTCAAAGTACGAGACGATCCCCACCCCGACGCAGACCGGTATCAAGGTCAGGCTGGCACGGATGGTGATCTTCTTCCCCAAGACGATGTATTCGAGCAGAGCGACGCAGGGTGTTGTTAAGACCCTCGCCACCTGGTAGAACTGAATGCTGGAGAAGGCCAGCGATGCATTGGTCAAGACGACGCTTGCGATCATCGCCAGGGCGAGCGGGAGGATGCCTAGGATTGGCACCCTCTTACGCTGGAACATGCCGATTCGGGGCACGGAGACAGCGTAGAGCGTCGCTGCTGTGATGGCAAAGTGCAGAGCGGCGAAGGTGACTTGGGCATGGCGTAGAGCTTCATCTTCGAAGATGCGCTTGTTGACAAAAACCTGGAGGATTGTCAGAGTTTCTCCTTATAGTCAGAGCCTTCCATTAGATTGATCTACCAGGCCGACTGCCGCACCAATGTTCACCAGGACACTCAGAATGTATTTCTTATCCCATGCTATCCCTGTTGCGTCCTGCTCATCAGTTGCTTCCGGCTGTGGCAAGAAAGCCTGTTCCTCATCTGCATGGCGGCTTTCCTTCTCGTCGTCCATGTTGGGCGCTTTGGCTTCTGCGACGACTCCTGTGCTGAGGACGTAGCATGTCAGCAGAAGATTTTGACCTGGGAGGAAGCACAAGAGTCCAAAAGCGCAAGGTCCTCTTTGTGCATTCCGTGGCTGAAGAGGCGCCGCCCCTTGCGATACGTCCGCAAACCACAAGTTGTCCTTAAGGTATGGCTCGACGGTTTTCAACAGTCCACCTTACAAGGCCGAAGGCTATAGTGGCAGCATGGCGCAGGCTACCGTCTCCTCGGGTTGGCACACGGCTGGTAGAATTCAAAGTCTTCGCACTTGGCTTTTCCCGGCACTAACATCTGTTCTAGGACAAGCCAGCCTCGATACCAGATTCTTCGTCGACGACGGCTTATGGCGTAAAGCGCCCATGCTCACCGGCCAGAGTAGCTGCGGACCGCTTCCAGATGTGAAAAACATACTGGTCACCGGAGGAGAAGGCTTCATAGCGTCGTGGTTGGTCCGACATCTGGTGATCAAGTACCCGGAGTACAATGTCATCTCCTTCGATAAGCTCGATTACTGCAGCTCCCTCAACAATTCCCGGATGCTCGAAGGCCGACCCAATTTCCAATTCTTCCATGGCGATGTGACAAGCGATAAAGATGTGCTGCGGTGCCTGAGAAAGTACGACATCGACACTGTCTTCCATCTTGCTGCCCATACCCACGTCGATTTGAGCTTCGGTAACTCATACAACTTCACCAAGACTAATGTACTGGGCACGCACATTCTGCTGGAGAGTGTTATTGCAGTGGGCACGATCAAACGCTTCTACCATGTATCAACTGACGAGGTAAACATACTGAGAACGAATGTAATACTAGCTTTGAAGATGCCGAACTTACTGACGTCTGTCAAGGTTTACGGTGAGGTCGAAAAAGACGCAGCCGATCTGACAGAGCAGAGCTCGCTATGGCCAACGAACCCGTACGCAGCCAGCAAAGCCGCAGCCGAGGACTATGTCACTGCGTACGTGAAGAGCTTCCGGCTGCCAGCAGTCATTGTGCGCCTGAACAACGTATACGGGCCTCATCAAGTATGCAGCGAGCTCCACAGAGACTTAAGTGTTTGCTAACAGAAGTCAGTATCCAGAAAAGATCATTCCGAAATTCATCAATCTCCTTCAGCGGAAGAAGCCGCTATGGATCCACGGGGATGGCCAGCACACGAGAAGATATCTCTTCGCTGGAGACGCAGCAGATGCCTTCGACACCATCTTGCACCGGGGAGAAATAGGACAAATCTACAACGTCGACTCACGCGATGAGATCTCGAACCTTGATCTGGCGGGCAAGTTGCTGGCTGCCTTCCATGTGAAGGATATAGCCGGGTGCATCGAGCACACAAGAGACCGCCCGTTCAACGACCGTCGCTACGCAGTGGATGGGACGAAACTGCGGCAGCTCGGCTGGAAGCAAAGCGTTTCGTTTGAAGAGGGGCTCTCGATGACGGTGGATTGGTACACGCAATTCTCAGATTGGTGGGGCTCGATCGATGCCATTCTGTCGCCCTTTCCAGTGGTCAATGGCGACAGTATCACGGGTGCGACGCTCAAGATAGACGAGGCAGCCGCGCACGCTCAGGCGGCACCGAATGGTAACGGTGGTTGTATGAAAGGTGAGGAGGCCATAGTCGGTGCGAAGGATGAGCACACGGCGCTGCAATTGCCAGGACCTGGCGAGCTCGACGCTCAGCAGGTGGCCGGAGGCAAAAAACGAAAGGCTGGACAAATGGCGTAGCTATGTCGTGGTTGAGCTGGACATGACTCGGCCGCCAGGATTCGCTTAGAGCAAGCGCTCTCGCGGGGACGCTACAGATGGTGAATTGTTTAATTAATGAGTAGCAGTCGCTAGGATTCTTCCCACTCGAAAACGGTTAAGTGGATTTTTCCTTCTCAATGGGACAGGGGGGACCTTTTGGAATTGTTATAGGCCCCACTCCAAGCACGTACGGTAGCCCGCCTGTCTGTATAGTGCAGATTACGCAAGCTTGACCACATTCATGCACCTTTTGCAGAAGAGCGCCTCGCGCACCCTCGAGCGCGCGCCGTGATATGCTCGCCTCGCAGATGCTGGATGTGCTGGCTTTCTCCCTTTTGCATATGTATCCAAGCAGTGGAATGACGTCCCCAATGTCTCAGATGGCTTTTTTTTTTTTTTTATCGTTTTTTGCGCGAGTGCGCACATTCATGCGGGCTATACCATAGCGAAGCGGCGAAACACCTGATTGACTGTGAAACAGATTCCCCTTTCGTCCGTCCAACCGTGAGCCCGTCCCCTTGGTAACTGCACAGATGCTGGGAAACGAAGCACGTGTCGACGGGACGTGCTCGTGAACGCGTACACATGGTGGGCAAGGTTGGTATGTCCTTGGTTGTTGTCCCAGAGAATACCTGCCTCCACCGCTCTCAGGAAAGGGAGCCAATCAGAGCGGACGAGGGGTGGGAACATGAGAGCATGTCTAGTCGTCATGTCGCATCGAAAAGACGCTTCCGACAACGGGACTCGGGCATGGATCGGTGTGGACTGCATCGGATGTAACCTCACCTAGCCTCTACTGTGATTCGCGGGCTGAAGTGCCCCCCGAAGCAAAGGGCAGATCAGGGTCTCAGCCTCTGACGCCAGCAAAGTCAAACGTCGGGGGGCACTTGCGCTAGCTCACTGCAGGCTTGACAAGGCTTGCTGTGAGCTGAGAAGCCTCGGCAGGCGATGGATTATGTGAACGTGAAGACGGTGAAGACAAAGCATGCGGAGCAGAGAAAATCTAGTCGACATCGCAGTGGGAGATGGGAGGAAGGAGCTGTTCGATCATGTAGTAACTCGCTTTGAATGTGGTACTTATTCTACATAGCGAGCGCTGGTGAAGTCTACTTCAACATCACCCTTCCAGTGAATAGGCTCTTGGCCATTCGCCGTAATCGAATGTATCCACCCTTGCCCTCATTAACATATTATACAGCCGCGAATATCAGCAGCATCGCCATCTGGCATGATGCACCCTCAACGCCATGCCAAAGAAAACCCTGGTTCCAAAATAAACGGCCTTGCCACAAAGTATGGGGTATCAAGTAAGTAGCGACTGAATGTCGAAGATGTATTTCCGTAAAACGCCGTGTGCCCGCAATGCCCTCGTATCATGCCATGTATAGGTTTACACATTTCCGGCAGGTATAAGATCGAGGTAGTTGTGACGATTTTGTTACTCGTCATCGTCGGGAGATGGATGGTCGTGTCCCTCACCCTTGTGCACCTTTCGGTGTCTCCTTAGGTTGGAGACAACAGAGAAGTGACGTCCACAACCTTCGACCTCGCATGCGAACGCTGCATCGATAATTAGCTAAGCTCGTGTACTTTGGAACTGAGGATAGACCTACGCTTCTCGCCAGTGTGGCTGTACATGTGCGTCTGTAACGAGCTTGGTCGTGTGAAGCGCTTGTCGCAGATTTTGCACTTGTGCTTCTTTTGAGAGCTTGACGAGACCTTGGAGTTGAATTGACCCATCATCGACTGAGGTGCTGGAGGCATGTTCCCACCGATAAGGGCGGATGGTCGTGGGAGGGTCCTGGAACCAGACATGCCGTCGACGGATTCGCTGGCAGAGCTGTAGTCGCCGATGGAAGCTTCGCTCACAGAGCTGTTGTAATAGCCGGGATAACCACTGGCGGATGATATTGACGAGTGCGAGGAATGCGATGATGGGAAGCCGTATGATTCAAGCGAACTGCGGCTGGATGTTGGGGCGCCATAGACGTTGCGTGGGGTGATATCAGACTGGCTCATTGCAACCATGCCTCGGCTTGCATCCAAAGCGTCACTGAAGCTCTGACGCTCTGCCTCTGATGCAGTATTCAACCTGTCATTGAAGTCAATCAGACTGCCCTGGCGTTGCCTCTGCATTTCGAGTGGTTCGGCCATAAGCCCACTGGAGGTTACTGACGGGTGCGAAGCGCGGCGGTCGTAGCCGTACGATGGCGAGTATTGGGGCGCCGACGTAGGCGCATAGCTGCTACTGGAAGGCGCGGTTGTTGCTTGGTGATAGGAAGCCCCATATGGCCTCGGTGCACTCATGTCTTGCGCAAATTGTAAGCCCGACAGGCCCGACAGATCCGGATCCAAAGAAAGCATACCTGAAGCCAAAGAAGTTGGATGAAGGTGACCGCTGGAGTAGGCTGATGAGGCTGGCGGCGCGTGTGCAGCGTAGTGCTTCACATCTTGCTGAGGAAGGGAGGTCGCATACAGATGGCTCTGAGAAGAGGTCTGTGGCTGCGACACCCAGGGGTTGGTGAATTGAGGTGCCGAATACCTCATCGCATCGTAGCCCATGCCATTGAAAGGCGCGGCTTGCTGGCGGGAATCAACAGCCATCACCATTGTGGAGGAGGGCTGCGTGGGAGATAGTTGACAATGTGGTAGAGACAAAGGTCCAATGGCAACAACACGTGAAGGTGATCAGCGTGCAACAACGGCAACAACAGCACCCAGAACGTGGATAACCAGATCGATCCTGGAGATGCGCAGGATCAGCGAGCTTAAGTCCTTTTGCGCAGTTCGGCCTGGGAAGGAGCGAAAGGCTATGTCTCTTGTGACAGGACCCCTCGCAAATGCCGATCCCTCGAGGTTCACGCGTCCTCTGGCGGGGTGGGAGCGCTACCAGTGGCGAGCAGGAAGACGCTTCTGCAGCGTTTCAGGATGGCCAGGTACGCAAGAAGGTCGCCGACAGACTGGGAGGCGGCAGTGCTAGCTTGCGTCAACACGGGTCGAGTTGATTGATAGTCGGTGATGGACGGGTTGGACGACGAAGAAGGCAGCGATGTGCGGACAGCTCCTTTAATAGGTTGATGGGGGGGGATGGCAATCAAGTGGAAGGGAGGTTTGAGCCCTAAGATAGCGTGCACCTTGACTGGATTAAAGGCCAACGTATCGGTGAGCCGGTTGCAGATCTTACGCAGAGTGGGCGAGGGGCGGTCTTGATATGAGCAGCGTGAATACGCACGCCGGACCAGCGTCGCCAAACATTTCACCAACGACGTAAGTGTGCACATGTGGAGAGCCAGGCTGCCGAAGCCACTGAAATGGCCCTGCGTCATTTGGCTCAGGTTCAGCAGGTGCAGCAGGGGGGGGGGGGGGGGGGGGGAAGCAGCTCCATTCCGACGCTAACATCTGAAACTGCCAATCGTCGACTAGCGTGGAGACCCTGCGCACGACCCATTCGCATCGCGCATCCACCATCCATCGTCCACACCACTCGACACTGACTGTACGCGCAAACAGCTTCTCCTCTTTTGTCTGCCACCGCTCCAGCTGCGTAGTATTGTATGGTACGGGAACTTCCATGCCAGCTTCACGCGCCGATGGCGGTCGGCCGTGTCGAGTCTTGCCGCCAGCACGCACTCCCGCTCATTCTGCCCCCCCCGGCTGCCCGACGACGCGCCACCTGACCGGCCAAAACTCTGCTATCACCGCACTAGCCATTATTCCCATTGGCTGCCTTTATTACCGTACCATCAAGAGCCTCAAGCGCAGTGTAATCAAAACCTTGTCCGGCTTAGCAATGGAACCCATTGCGGTCCATGCGCCACCAGTCCAGTATAGTATGTCCAGCAGCAGATGTCCTCCATGAGCATCATAGCGTAATCGCCCATCTTCTGCGAGAATTTCTGCGGCCTCATTTTAATTCGACAGGAATAGCACCGCGAGATGAAAAGCCCATCAAGCGGTTGGCCTCTGCACGACAAATCCAGTAGATGCACAGCCTCAGCCATCGTCAACGGCGCTTTCATCGGTCGCAGCTCCCCCGCAGCCTCTTTCCAAGGTGGGCCCTGCAGCTATGTAAGCGACAGAGGCGGCGCGACACCTACGACATCACTAGCAACACCTTGTTTTTCCTTTGCTTGAATTCAAGTGGGACCTCATTGTGCCAATCGCTGAAACATGCCAACCTGGATGGCACAATGAATCACTACTATCGCAACATCTCATCGAGCTAGCCTATCAACCGCCTTCATCTATTGTGTGTTTATCGCATGGCCCAAAGACCGTGCGGTTACGTGCTCACAATAAGACAGTCAACCTAATGCTCGCCCGAGTCTTCTCTAGCGCGCCATTGCCGCTCAGAGACGCTGGCGCTCCCTGCGTCTCTATCAATTTCCCAAATTTCCAACCAACCAGAATTGTCCAGTCCAGTCAGCCAGAGACGAGCCTTCGCATGGCCTGACCGGGTGCCAGAGTGGCACCGTTGTCGACCCGTGTAAGTTATGCTTAAGGGTAGCGTCCAACTCTAAGTGCCTTTTCTGGACGACTAATGATCAGCGTTACATACGCCAAACAAAACGCTAAAGGACACCCTGTTGCTCCTCCACTCTCGGCAGCTGTAGATTGCGCGTATGGGTCCATTCTTTTTGCGGAGATCCAGCTTTCGCACCAGCTCGACGCAAACGCTTTACTCAAATGGGGCATAGCGTATTGGCTCACTTACCTCGTCTCGCGAACAACATTTCGATTGTGCTATCACTTCGCAGCTGTCAACTTGTCAAGGTCGTGAGACACGGGCCAGGATTCGCCATTACTGTACCATGATTAAATCGCCATCCCTTCTCACAGACCGCCATACTCCTCGTGGCATCATCCCTTATTGGGACACGGACTTGTGTAGGCTGACCGGACTTGCGCAATGCTAGCTAGCCGGTTCCGCGACAACTCTTTAGCAGACTAATGACCTAAGTCGGCTATCTTCCATCTATGTTCTGCTCTCTGGTGCTGGGGGTTGACACCCACGTACGCGGGTGGGCGATATGAGAAGACGAGGTGAAGTCGATTTATGTGCAACTCTTTGCCTTTGGAGGAAAGCGCGACACGTGTGTCTGATCGTCAATTGCCAGCAACAGATTCCCAATTGTGTGGCTCATCGAAGAACATCGCAAACCTTAGGCATTCATGCCAAGATGATTGGAAGAACCTTGTCACAAACCAATCGGCGATCACTGTCACCGCTCACAGTGGCTATCTTCGTATGCTAGCGGTCCAAGTCACATGTCCGCTGTAGTCAGCTAGCAGATAGGCTTCTCTCCCACAAGTGAGCATCCTCGGTTGTGACTCCAAGGGGAGAGGATTGTCGGCGACCAAGCTCATTCCTCCGCACAGCGCTGCGCAAGCCCTTGAGCTTGGCGCCAGACGACAGCGAAGATCCTGCGATTGTGCGTCTGGTCTGAGCTCCACATCAGGAGCGGACTCGCGGAGTGGAGAGGCCTGAATAGCTGTTTCAGAATCCTACAGTTTCCGCCGAAGATGCTGCCGACGAGAGAGGAGGGGGCATCACGTGCGAACACTACAGCACTTGACTTCACTTCATCTCGCCGTTACTCCGCTTTTAGCATCAGAGACATGTCTCTCCGACTCTCCGAGTTTAACACGAAGCCAATTTGCCACGACGCTATAGAAACGCTACCTACTTATCAAATACTGTAGCCCAGTGAACAAGGATGGCGAGGTACGGAATATGGCCGAAGTATTCTTTTGCGCAAAGGTCGCAAGCGCTCTTCCACGTGAAAGCTCTTCGACTCTCCACTTCCGAGGCTCACCATTTTGAATTTTGTTCGAGCGTTGGAGCGTTGCCAACCATCAAGACAAAATACGAAAAGGTTCAAAGTCTAGCATCACGGCATTTGCCATTACATCCTATGGAAAATGCCTTACCAGGGTGATGTTCGGAAAAGTGAGTGCTAATTGTAGATCTTGAAAGTGTAATTTCTTGTAGGGCAGTACCTGTACCAGTAGGGGAGGCAAGAGCACGGTAGTGCCAGTGCGCTGGGTGGCTCCTCTCCAGCCATCGCCGAAGTGGCGGCTGAAGATTAGCAGAAAAGTAGACTGATGGGCTTTCCCACCGGCGCCCCTCCTTAAGCGTATCGCCTTGCATTGGTCCTTTTTGGGCGTTATAACAGGAGTGCGAGAGAAGACTATAGGCGCGCAAGCCGACGAATAAATGACTGTTTTCCACATGCTACATGCTCGAAAAGGCCGAGCAATTCCGAAGTCTGTGGACGTCAGTCTTGAATGAAGGTAATCTTTCATTGTCCTCAAGCCCCGATATTCTTACAGCCCTGCTGCTGCGTACAGCATGTGCCTGATTTAGTACTCATGGTGCCAAATACCGACGTGCTGCAATTCCAAGGATCGGGGTCCAATTGCAACTCTTTGCATAGCAGCAGTCAGTCGATGTATTGTTCCCGAAGGGCCAATCCGCCATCAGGACTTCTTGCTAGCATTCAAGACATCCTCCAACCGAATCTCTTCCTCAGTTCCTCCTACATCGCCAGCTACCTTCCAAAACTTGCTCAGGTGTCTAGTCCCACTATCACACAACACAGTCACTATCCTTGCACCCGGCTTCCCCTCTCTAGCCAACTGCGTCGCGATAGTAGCAGCAGCCACACAGTTGACCCCGCTACTGGCGCCCACGAACAATCCCTCCTTCTCCACAAGCCAACGAGCCATCTGCATAGCCTGCTCATCCGTCACCTTGACCGCATCATCAATGAGATTCATCCCCGCTTCGAAATTCGCCGTGAGGCGATTGACCCCAATCCCTTCTACCAACGAGTCCACCTGATGTCGTCGCCGTGTGCCTTCGGCTTCGGTAGGTGAGAACATAACCCCGTACTTCACCTTATTGTACAGCCCACTTCCCTGCGGATCCGCCAGCACGACTTTCATGTTGGGGAGTAAGGGCTTCAGAGCCAGCGCAACGCCGGAAATGGTGCCTCCCGTCCCTGCGCCTGCGACGAAGACGTCGAGCTTCCCGTGCGTTTGGGCGAAGATCTCGGGTCCCGTGGTATGTTGGTGCGCGAGGTAGTTTGCCGTGTTCTCGAACTGGTCGGCAAAGAAGCCACGGCCGGGTTTGTTGGGATCGTCTGAATGCTCTTGGGCTCGACGCCGGGCGAGGTTGACGAATTGTTGTTGGTCGACGATCGGAGCGGGCTTGACGCGCTCCACCTTCGCTCCTAGTTTGAGCAGGAGGTCGGATTTCTCGGCCGCTTGGTCATTGGGCATGCAGCTGAAGAAGTCTTTCGTGTGAGAGGGGATTTTCACTACGGTGGCTACGTAAGGTGGGTTCTACGTACATGTATGCTCTATAGCCTCTAGCTCTGCAGACGGCAGCTAGGGAAATGCCTGTCGAGCCGACTGTGCCTTCATAGATAGTGTCGCCACGGTCGGGCACCAGCAGGCCTTCTTTTTCTGCATGATTGATCATAGATAGCGCGACACGGTCCTTTGGTGAGTTTCCGGCGCCGTTGAGGTACTCGCATTTTACCAAAATCTCACAGCCGGTGGCGTCAGAGAGCGACTTGAGCTTAATGAGAGGCGTATCGCCAATGAGGCCTTCTATGCCGGTGGCGAAATCGCTATCATCTTGCCTGTACTCTTCTGCGTCGGCCCCAATGGCCTGCAGGGCGAGAGATTTCCGCCTCGTGTGGTCTTCTAGCCGAACGTAGTCTGGTTGGCCTGGACGAGGGTGAGGAATCTGCTGCCCACGAGCATGACGGATCCGGCGTCTGAAGGACTGCTCAAGGTCTGGATAGAAGTCCTTGAATGCTAAGGTGGCTAGAATTCCAAGGAGAAAGCCACCTGTTGAAGTGACTTTGCCTTTGTTGTCGAGGATTCCGGCCCAGAGGGCATTGAAGAAGTTGGTGAAAAGTCCCATCGCAGCGGAAGATCCAATTAGGAAGTCATAGTGTAGTATCAGTATCTTCAAGGCCCTCGCACACACCACACAATTAACGGGTGCCCGCCTAGCTTGCTACCAGTGTCGTAGATATATAGCAAAGACTGGCCGCAGTGGCAGACGAGATGTCCATCGTGTTAGGTAGCAAGCAAGTGTGGCCCGTGCACCAGCTTCACCTCCGCATGGAAGCATACAGACTCCGCAGAGATGAAGAGAGGGTATCATATTGCAGCTCAATCTTGCGTGCCAATGGACTCGCCCGCCATCAACCGCCTTTTCCGAAGGCTGGCGACCCATCAATTCTGCAAACCACCTCAATATGCCGCCACCGCCGTCTCGACCGTGTCAGCGCAACAGGTGCGCCCCCGGAGCAGTACGAGCACGCCCACCGCTTATAGCAAGCCCCGCGCTCCTGAGAGGAAGCCCAAAACAACGAGCGAGAGCAGCTGGCAGCAGCGTACCGACCATTTTCCCCTAGACAAAGCGGAAGAGTTCAAGCGGTACCCAACTGTCACGGCAGATGCCTTACGCGGGCGGAGAGAAAGGCCTCGGAGGGTGAAGATGCTCATGCGGGACTTCATTGAGGACAGCCTGTACAACCCCCATTATGGCTATTTCAGCAAGAACGTGACCATCTTCAACCCGGGTGAGCCGTTCCAGTTCAACGGCATACCAGACGAGCCTGAGTTCAACCGCATGCTGGGGGAGCGGTATACCCAGTTTGAGGATAAGCTGGACGAACAGGAATACCGCGAAGACAGGCAGCTGTGGCATACGCCGACGGAATTGTTCAGACCGTATTATGGCGAGGCCATCGCCCGATATATGGTTGCCAACTACAAGCTCAGTCTGTTCCCATATCATGACCTCGTCATTTACGAGCTGGGAGCAGGTAACGGCACATTGATGCTGAACATTCTGGACTACATCCGCGCCACTGATCCTGAGGTTTATGCCAGGACAAAATTCAGAATCATCGAGGTGTCCAGCACTCTTGCGAACTTGCAGAACCACCACCTTAACGCCACCGCAGCTAGCCGGGGACATGCTGACAAGGTGGAGATCATCAACAAAAGCGTCTTCGACTGGGACGTCTTTGTGCCAACTCACTGCTTTTTCCTCGCAATGGAAGTCTTTGACAACTTCGCCCACGACGTCATCCGCTACGACCCTTTCACCGAAGAAGCCATGCAAGGGTCCGTCCTCATTGATGCCGAAGGCGACTTCTACGAATTCTACCAGCGCAATCTAGACCCGGTCGCAGCCCGCTTCCTCCGAGTAAGAGACGCTGCATGTCAAGATCGCGCCTACACCCATCCGCTGCGAGGGCCCAAGGCTCTCCGCCATCTACGCCACAGGATGCCCATGGCGCCCAATCTGACTCTCCCCGAGTACATCCCCACGCGACTCATGCAGTTCTTCTCCGCCCTCAGTACCTACTTCCCCAACCACCGCCTCATCACCTCCGACTTCCACAGCTTACCCCAAGCCACGCCGGGCTTTAACGCCCCCGTCGTCCAGACCCGGTACCAGCGGCGCACCGTCCTCGTCCGCACGCCGCTCGTCCAGCAAGGCTACTTCGACATCTTATTCCCGACCGACTTCGGCGTCATGGAGGATATCTATCGCGCGCTGACCGGTCGGCTGACTAAAGTCATGACGCATGGGGATTTCTTCGAGCGGTGGGCTTATACGGAGGACACGACGATGAAGTCCGGGGAGAATGCGTTGGTCGGGTGGTATAAGAATGCTAGTGTCCTTGTGACTGTATGAAATGGCTGGGACGGTCTTGATCTTGTGAAGGTACTCGGTCACTTGCTTTTTGGTATTCATTTCGTGTTCTCTCTGGCTCCTGCGGCGCTTCTCTCATTCTCGTGGAGTAAGCTCCTCTCTCGGTTTTCTTGATGACTTTGGCTCTCTGTATCCCTCTCGTTCTTTGGTTCAATGGGTGCTGAGGTTTGAACAGGGGCTGAATGAACGACGACCATGCTCCTATCGCTCGGCTGCCTGACATACTTTTTGGGATTGAGCGGGTAATTGTAGTTTGAAAAAAAAAAAAAAAAAAAAGTCGGCTTCGGCCATGCATAGCTCACTCCGACCAACTGCGTGTTGCCTCCAATTGAAAGGCTGACATACTTACAGTCTTGCAACGAAACATTACCTGGAGGAGACAAAATGAAGAGAGCCAAAGGCGTCAGGAGGGTACGTTACGTCGTCTATCATCTACAGTGTACCTTTATATAACTTTCGTAGCCTTTTACCATAAAAGGCTCAATCGTCATCATCGCATTCTCCAGCATTACATTCGATTTAAAAGACCATACACACCCGGCCCTGAAGCTGCTTACTCTTGTAATGCTCCAGCATGTCGTTAGTCTGCTCGACGCTATAGTTCTTCTCGATCCACACCTCGCAGCCGTTGTCGGCGTGCAGCTTCACCATATCCTGGCACTGCTTCGGCGTGCAGATTAGCTGGCCGCAGATCTTCTGCTCCTTGAAGTTGAGGGAGAAAGGGTCGACTTCGAAGTTGGAGGTCGAGGGGAGTCCCACGTCGCTGAGCTGCCCGCCTTTCCGGAGGAACTTCTGGCTGAATTTGATTAGGTGGGGGGCTTCCGCGTTGATGACGATGCGGTCTACGCCTGGATTGGTGTCGTAGAAGGAGCCCATGAGTTCTTCGGCGACCTTCTGTTCCGCTTCGGGGCTGTCGATCAGGTAGGTCCGGTCGGGCTTCAGGTGTGAAGGGACCTTGTTGGCCAGGTCGATGCCTTCCTTGCGGTTGTCGATGGCGATGACTTTCATTCCCATCGCCTTCGCGTACTGAACGCCGAGATGGCCTAAGCCGCCAATGCCGATTTGAGCGCACCACTGGCCGGGCTTCGGGTCGACGGCGAGAAGGGCACCGTATACGGTGGCGCCGGCGCAGAAGAGTGGTGCGGCTTGGTCCCATGGGATCTTTTCCGGGATCTTCGAGACGACGCGGGAGTCCGCCTTCATGTACTGAGAGAAGCCTCCGTTGATGGTCAGGCCGAGCATACCGGGGAGCTTCTCGCAGAGCTGTTGACCTTGCTTGCAAGCATCGCACTTGTTGCAGAAGCCATACGTGTTGATGCTACCGACACGGTCACCGAGCTTGATGTCGGCCTCGCCTGCTTTGGGACCAGCCTTGACTACCAGACCAGCGGGTTCGTGTGAGCCGATAAGACCTGGCTTTGCGCCTGCAGATGCGTAGACACCCTCAAGGACCTGGAGGTCCGTGTGGCAATAGCCTGCCGCCTTGATCTGGACCAGGATGTCATAGTCGCCCATGTCGGCGGGTACATCGACATCAGCAACTTCATAAGGCTTGTTGAAGTCCTTGACGCGCGCTGCGCGCATCTTCTGGGGGATTGAGTCGGCCATGATGGATTCGTTAATATTACAGAAGCAGATAGTCTGAGGAAATGGCTGCTAGGTAAAGTGGTAAGAGGAGTTGCAGAGGAGTCAAGAAACAGGAGCAATATAAGACTTTACCTCCCTCCGCCGCTCTCTGACGACGTTATAAATGCATCCGAACATCCCTAGACTCCGTGGAGAGCCCTTGCAAGTGACGCTACTAATACTTCATGACGATGTAGATTCCTCCCACAGCGCTCAGGGTCACTGCAATTGCCACCCCTCCTCACCTGGAGCTCAGTGGCAGCATCGTGAGATGTCGGCTATGTCTCCAGGTCCGGCGGCCCACATTTATGATGGTTCATGATGTGAGGTGAACTTGGAAACGGCAATCCGAAGTGACCGGAAGGCCAAGCCGTTTGATCGTTCACCTTTCCCCGTCCTGGGGTCTGGAGGTGGAACTGTTGTTTTATTTTGTTGCTATCTTTCTTATTCTCTTGTTGGCTGGGATGTGACCCATTCTCTTGGCACGAATCGAGGTCATCGGCGTTGCGTGTGCCCGGTGCGCCGACGTGTGATGCTTTGTTGTTGGTGAAGGCTAATCAGAGCAGAAGGCGTTCGAATTAAGCTGCTCGAATATGGCTCACTGTTGCAGACATGGTCACAAAAACCCTTTAAGAATTGCTTTGAAATGTGAAGTATTGTCTCACGCTGAGGCCAGCAACATCAAGGTGGCGGATGACGGGACGCTTTCTCGGATCGGATCAATCTTTGACCGCGGACATCGAACGACATCCTGCATACAAAACAAGGCAAAGTTGATGTATGCCTCTCTTGTTTGGAAGGAATTTCTTGTTAATGTGTCACAGTATCTGGATAGACATACGGCACTTATGATATTTATTAAATAAATCTTTCTCCCGCTTCCTCCTTGTATCAGCACCTCTTGTCCATACGCCCCCGAAAAGAACATATTGCTCCAGATCGCCTTCGATACCGCTACCGCCATCGTAGTTGCTGCTCGAGACTTCATCCAGCTACAGATTACTGTGTGAAACTCCCACAATTTGAACAAAATCCTGCCATGACCTGAAGCCTATGAGCTACAGCCATCTAAACTTCCTCGGTAGCTGCAATCTGCGGCAAGCACGCCTCAAGCTGGCTTGTTATGTTTTCGAACTCTGCTTGGCACATTTCACGATCGTCCGGGTAATGTCTGCCTTCAAGCTCTTCCTCATGCCATCTTTCTAATTGCTCAAGTGCGAGTTCGATGCTGGGCGCAAAATTCCGCATGTCGATGTACACATGAAATTTCTCTCCAGGATAGATCCCATAAAAACAACATATAGCCTTCACTTTGAGTGGTAGGCCTGGATGTTTCTTCAGAAACTCCTGGTTGAGTCCTGTGACCATGTCAAGTAATGGGGTGGAATCCTCCGGCCACTTCCACACAAAACCAAGATCCAACGTGATGCTGTTGACCGCAGATATCGCGCTCTGAGTCGAGAGATGCTTCAAAAATGCCTCGACCGGGGCACTTGCTGTACCCCTGGAGAACCTCGGGAACTCACCGTCCAATACGGTCACCTCGATCCTGAAGGAGTTGATGGCGAAGAATAGATCGCGCGTTTCCTGCCGAAGCGGCCTACACGTGGCTGTAAGGACCATGGTATCGCGCATGCATTCGAATTCTTTCAACGAATCTCGAGATTGGTCCTCCCAGTCGTGGACGTCGACCCAGTCGTCGATGTCGGAGAACAAGGAGTAAAAGGAGCGTGTGATTGTTGGTCGTTTCAATCTAACTTCAGGTATCTCCTCCCGTTCGTCCCATCGGTTGAAGAGAAGGATGATGGGATCTTCCTGACGTAGCACTTCATGGTACACCATGTTGCGCAACTCGGGTGGCAGCTTGGCTAGCGGCGAGGCGTCCATAGCCATTGCGCTGGGTGTGTATGGGGAAACGTGGTTTGCGCCAGGGGTTAGGTCGAAGTTGTGCGGAAGCCTATGGGGCTTGTCGATCGAGCAAGGAGGACGTAACAGTGACAAACGGCTCTCTATGCCAAGTTGTCGGAGCCTTGAGACTCGGAAGACCGAGGCCAGGTGTTGAGAGGAGGTTAGAGGTTGAAAGGAGGTCGGTGCTTGACAGGAGGTCAGTGATTTATAGTTTCCAAGTGAAAGGCTTTGGATGTTGACAATTTCGCTTGCTTCAATGTCAGAAATAGTTGATTTGTGAATGTGCACTCGTCGCCTTGCCAACTCACATGACAATCATTGCATGTCATGTGAACTGGAGACCGGCGAACCTGCAGGCCTGCTTGGAAAATGAAAATGCCGCTATCTATACTGCGCGGTAGAAAATGAAGAAACATCAAAGGCAACATCGGCATGAATTTCTGGGGAAGTTATGATACCCGAACCCCGCTAATCAGAGAAAGACGGAGGTGCAATCTACGGAACCTTTTCCCTCCCAACCAGCTTCAATGATCCAGGCTTCTCAATCTAGCGCTTAGAGTGGTTATGCTGTCCAGAAAGTGATGGACTGGAATGCTTGCTTCGCAGCTTCGAGAGCTGAAAATAAAGATAGGGGCGTAGATTTCGAAGCAATTGATAGCGAAGAAAAGGTCATACGTCTCGCGCTGTAGCGGCTTGCATGTGGATGCTAGAGCCAGCAGATGGCGCGGACGTACCGAATCATGTAGAAGGAGCCGAGACTCGACGGCTTTTTTGGCAGGCTTGAAGGTAAGCTTGATGGTGTCCTGCTGAAGCAACACTTCGTGATAGATGTTGTTGCGCAGCTCAGCTGGCAGCTTGGCAAGGGGCGAAGCATCCATAGCCATGGTGTCGCCAGTGGAGGGGCAGGAGATCCCTCAAAGTTGCTCAACAGCGCTGGATGTGATCGAAGGGAGAAGACGCCTCCGCGACCTTCAGATTGCCAGCAGATCGGCGAGTGAAGAGGACAAGATATGTCTGAGGACTGCTCAGATGGGAGCAAGATGTAATCGAAGAGATAAGACGCCTTCGCGAGCTTTAGAGTGTTGCAAGAATGGACGAAGGATGATGAAGGCGGATGAGGTAGAGAGAAAGAGCATAGAAGAAGAAAATGAATCACGACCTTCGCTACTGTCAGTCTCGGCAGCTCACATGGAAAACCCAAAGAATTGCAAACGGCCAACAGTCATATGATGACGAGTAAGAACCTCACTTGTTCTTCCTTCACGTGAAGAACACGGCACCTGAAGACCGTCGATTTGCGGCTCATCCAACAGCAAGACTGGCTGCGTAGCATCTTCCCGTGTGAGCAGCCCGTCAAGTCCATGAACCCCGCTGCGAACATTGTGGATCACAGGAGAGACCAAGACGACTGGAAAGCTTGAGGTGGTCCGTGTGCGGCATCAACGAGCCTGCAGCATCAGCATTAGCATCAGGACAGGGTATCGACGGAAATTAAAAGGCAAAGACAACATGGGGTTGGAACATGCATAGTAGAAGGAATCAAATGTCGCCTTTTGATGCTAGTCTTTCTCAAGTCCCCATACCGACGTCTCAACGCCTACTAAACTCCTCGCAAAAACAATCAAAATGGGCCGCACACGAGGAGCAAGAAGCCGGGCAGGAGGCAATTGCAATACGCGGTGCATACTCCCTCCAACCCAACCAACAAATCGGTCCCCCAGCCTAATCAAAGCCCCGTCGCGGCCACTAGAAAAAGGCAGGAAAGCCTCGCCCACCACTCCTCGCTCTAAAATTAATTCGAATGCATCTTCCTCACCCGCTGATGGCCCTCATACAGCGCGCGATCGACAGCGGCGGCGACGGTCAAGGTGCCGCCGATCACGGCACAGACGCCGACGAGGAAGCCGGAGAAGGACTTGGCGCGGGTTTCGCGGTTGATCACTTTCATGGGGGAGATGTCCTGTATATTCACAAACATGGTCAGCCTGTGTCTCTCCCCACTTCTTGACGAAAATCCAAAAGAAAAAGAAAGGGCGGGAATGAGAAGAAGAATGAAAGGAAACTCACGTAAGAGAAGAAAACCCCCGGAATCCCTCCCCGAGCATGTAACCGCTCCTTATGCCCTTCCTGCCCGCCATCACCCCCGGTCAGACTCCGCTTATGCGACGTGACGGAATACTGATGCGTCTCGATACTCCCCGGATTCCCATTCTCCTCGCTGCCCTTGCCGTACCCGCCGAGCTCGACGAGCTCGTGCGGGATATCCAGGATCGAGCCCGTGCGTTCCCAGCCCAGGGGCAGGTAGGCCGTCGAGACGACCTTGACAAAGTACATGAAGTTGAACGCTTTCTCGGCCGTTTGCTGCGAGGTGGCGTCGAGCGGGTTGAGGTGGTGATTGGACCAGGCGGAGCTGAGGATCTGTTGCGAAGGGGAGGCGTCCGGGAGTTGGGGTCCGAAGCGGAGGTGGTGGATCTGGTGCGTGAAGGTGTGCTCGACCCCTTCGCCGCCCGCGAAGTAGTTCTCCAGGTCGTGCACGTGCATGTTGCCGTTGCTGAAGGACTTGCCCGGCGCGAAGTGGAAGTTGCCGACTACCTTGTTGACGCGGATCCCGCCTTCGATGCGGCAGCCTTCGCGCCGCTGCGCGTCCAGGTGTTCGCTGTAGTGTTCGCGTTCGCACTGTTCCACGTTCTCGCCCCGGCCGAAGGACCAGCTCACGCCGGCGTAGGCGTCGCGCACTTCGGCACAGGTGTTGCAGCAGCCGGGTTTCATGGCATTGGATGGGGCTGGGGCGCCGTAGCACTCGCCGCAGTATTCCGGGTCTAGGTGCTTGCCGCCTTCATCTGCGCCTAGCTCGAGGGCTTTGGTTTCGATCTCCCCGCCGCCTTCGCTTTCGCTCCGCAGCCGGACCTTGTTCACGCCGTGCATGACGCCGGTCTGGACTTCCCCGCTCACGTCCATGACGTCGAGGGTGAGCAGTTCACAGGGGACACGCGGGAAGGAGATGTTCATGTGGATCTCCATCTTCTCGCCTCGGCCCTTGTCGACGATGAGTTCGGGGTGAACGGTGATTCGGCGGTAGTCGGACCATTCGCCCCAGACGAGGTAGAGGATGAGGAGGAGGGAGGTGAGGGTGACGATGCCGCCGGAGGTGGTGCGGACGCGGGCATCTTCGACCGTCTTGGTGAAGGCGTCGAGGCGGGTGAAGCGGGATTTGGCGGGCATTTTAGGATTATAGATGTCGGGTGAGAAGGATCAGCGAATGGTGTCTCGATCACGGGTCGTATTTCAAGCCCAAAGGTTCGAGGCAAGGCCGATGTCGATAGCTTTATTGGAGATGGATTGATGAAAGAAGGGCGAACGGCTTCACAGAAGCGTAGGAAATGGAATCAATGCCAATCGCTCATTTCCAGATGAACGATATCCTCCACTTCCTAATGTATCAGACAGTACCTCTTCAATCAAATGCAATGGGGTGGTGGTCGCTCTGGAATCAAAGACCTTGGGTGGAGGTGGACAGCTTGCACTTCTTTAGCCGCACTCGCATCCCCGCCCAGGTCGCGGAGCCGCATTGGATTGTGCCTGAGCTGTGGCGCTGACTCGGGAGCCAGGGTCTTGGTTCTGTTGCACTAGCCGCACGTGGCGAACGGCACAGTACGGTTGGTACATACTATTAGATCAATCGAACACTGGGTATTGCAACTGGTGCATAAGTATAGACTATAGATCGATTGTAGACCCGAGCGTACATATTGATGCTTGAAAGAGAATCATACTATACCTAGGTACTGTCGAGTGTCTGCTTGCAACCCCCAGATACAACTTGAAGTTCTCGGAAGCGATCCCAGACGGTCCGCAATCCACTAACCTCAATCAAGAAGCCACGTTCGTTCGCCGGCCAAGCATGTGACGAGCTATTGATGATTGACAGCTGCTGCAGCTCAGCTTCCATCACTTACTCTCCCTCGACCTACCATGTCCGCTTCTACCCTTCAGCTCGCCCACCAATTGACTACCCTCACCGACGCTCTCAAAACCACCAACACCCTCATCGCTCGCCTGGCCCGACTGTCCTTCCAACCCGGCTCCGAACCTTTGGACACGGAGAACAGCGTTCGGGTGGAGCTCGCCCAGGATATCCACGACAGTCTCAAGCAGCTGGAGGAGGATCTCGAATTACTGCAGCAAGAGATCGACGACGACGGCCCCAGTGCGACGGCGAGCAAAGCGCGGAGAGAGACAAGCGACCGCGAGCGAGAACGAGGTCGGATCGCTGCCAACGCTACGCGACTCGGTGAAGATCTCCGACACGCCCGTAGCTCCTTCCGCCAAGCGCAGCTGAGTGCCAAACGGGCCAGCGAGGCCGCCAAAAGGAAGGAACGCGAGCTCTTCTTCCAGTCGCTCCAATCAGCTCCCTCATCAGGTGGAGACCCCGCCGAAAGTGTTCCAGACGGGTCTGGCAGCAAGAACGACCTCTTCGCCGGCCGACGTCTACAACAGCAGAAGCCCACCCAACACCTCTCTCCTACTGACCTCGAATCCCAAGCCTCATCCGATATCACTGCCGCCCTCCGCCGTACACACAACCTTCTCTCTACCGAACTCAGCCGCTCCCGCTTTGCCCAGGAAACCTTCAACACCTCCACCCTCGCCCTGCAGGAATTAGGCGAGCACTACACCAACCTCGACACCATCCTCACCAACTCCCGGAACCTCCTAGGCACGTTACTCCGCAGCCAGAAGAGCGATACCTGGTACCTCGAGACCGCCTTTTACATCCTCCTCTCCACCCTCGCCTGGCTCATCTTCCGTCGCCTCCTTTTTGGCCCCTTCATCAAACTCCCACTCTTCGTCTGGAATTGCCTCTGGTTCGTGCTCAAGTGGCTCCTCCTCAAACCGCTGTGGTGGCTGTTACTCGTGACGGGAATCGTAACGACGGAACCTGTTACTGTCGCTGCCTCACGAACGGGAGCCAGAAAAGCAACCCCGAGTACTACCCGTGCCCCTCTGATCGTGAAACCCTCCGCGCAAGGCCGACCGTGGAAAATGCCATCTGAGCAGGATCGTCAGGCGCCGAATGGCGGGATGGGGATCCCAGCCGGTGCAGGCGGAGGTGGCGCGAAAGTAGGCCCGGATGGGGCCATTTTAGAAGGGAAGAGTAGCGAGGAGATTGCGCAGATGCATCGGCAGAGCGAGGCGCAGGCTGCCGCTGGTGGCAAGGAGCCTCAGAGACGAGGTGATGGCACCATCTTACAGGAGAGAGGGGATATCCCGAAGAATCCTAAGAAGAAGACGTTTGATGCTGAGGCTGATGGTGGGGAGGAGTCGAAACCGAGGGCTAAGAGGGATGAATTGTAGTAGTGTGTCTTTAGTTCCATGATTATATGCGAATTACGAGCCAAGGATTTCATACAAGCCCAGGAACCTTTCATTCAGTCTTGTGAAGATGGGGAAGATGGGAAAGGGTTATTGAGAGCCTCTAAATACCACGAGGACCTCCGCCACATCATAGACGTGCTTTTATAGGGACATCCTCCTCGCTAACACACACGCCCTTCACCCTCTTCTCATCTCTATCCCGAGCCTTCAACATCCTCCGTAACAACTTCCCCGTCGACGACTTGGGAATATCATCGCAGAACTCAATCTCCACCAACCACTTATACCTCACCTTCCTCTCCCTCACAAAAGCCAACAACTCCCTCCCCACCCTCCTCTTCTCCTCATCCCCACCAGTCCCCTTCCCCTTCAGCACCACAAACCCCTTCGCCCTCTCCCCCGCATACCCCTCCTCAACTCCGACCACCGCACAATCCTCCACGCGCTCATGCCCCAACAGACAATCCTCCAGCTCCGCCGGCGCCACCTGCTGCCCCTTCACTTTAATCATCTCCTTGATCCGATCCTCGATATGAATCAGTCCCAACCCATCCACAAACCCAACATCCCCCGTCCGCAGGAACCCATCCGCCTCTCCGAACGTCTCCCGCGTCGCCGCCGCGTTGTCCAAGTACCCCATCGTGATCTGCGGCCCGCGGGCGAGGATCTCGCCGAGTTGGTTGGGTCCTAGTTCCCTCCTTCCCCTTGGTCCTCGTCCTCCCTTCCCATCTCCCTCTTCCTCCTCGTCCTCAAGACTTAGAACCTTCACCTCCGTATTCGCCACCGGCAACCCCCCCGTCGTCGCATACTCATACCCCATGAATTCTTCCGAATGGCACGAAATACACGCCGTCGACTCCGTAGCGCCGTATCCCTGTCGGAACCCCGTGTGCGGGAACATTTGCCGTAGTTCCTGGATGATTTCCGGCGAGATGGGCGCGGAGCCCGAGGACCAGCGTTTCACGGTGCGGCGGAGGGCGGGCAGGTATTTGGGGGTGATGGTCGCGTCGCGGACGAGGCGGTGGAGGATTGGTGGGACGAGGATCAGTTCTTCGATTTGGTGGGTTAGGATCGTTTGGAGGGTTCGTTCGAGGTTGAAGGGGTGGCTGGTCAGCATGATGCTGTCCCCGTTTAGGAGGACCGGGTAGTGGCAGAAGCGCACGAGGCCCGTGATGTGGAAAAGGGGCATGATGGCCAGGATCTTGTAGCGGGTCCCTGGTGTCAGGAGTTGGAGTTGGCGGAGTTGGTGGCATTGTGCGATGAGGTTGTGGTGCGAGATCATGACGGCTTTGGGGAGTCCGGTTGTGCCGGAGGAGAAGTTCAGGTAGCCGCAGATTTCTTGGTTGGTTTGGTCCCGGGGGATGCTCCAGGCGGGCTCCGGGTTGGGGTCTTGGGCGCCGAGGGCGATGAGGTCTTGGATGTTTCGAAAGCCGGCTTTGTTGCCTTCTAAGAGTATTATGTGGTCGTGGGGTAGGTTGGCCTGGGACGCTGCTTTGATCGCGACGTCTAACGAGTGTGGGAGCGTGAAGAGGATCCTCGTGCTGGCTGTTTTCAGCGCGAAAGCCATCTCGTCGGCATTGTATGCTGGGCTGGCACCATTGACGCGACCTCCAGCCCGCACCGTCGCCCACATCGCTACCGGGTACCAGATTGAATTCGTCGAGAACAAGGAGACCGTCTCGCCGGGTTGGAGTCCATAGTGACGTCTCAGAGCGGTGCAGAGATGGGTCGCCTTTTCTTTGACCTCGAAGAAATCCAGCCGCTCCCTAGTCTCGGCGTTGACGTAGCTGCCGATATCATTGCGAGTGGAATATTGTACTGGTGAAGTTGAGGCGTTCTCGAATGCCCATTGCCATGTTGTGAGGTTTTTGGGGACTACCAGAGATTTCCTTATTAGAGATGTGCTTAGAGATAGTGGTAGGTAGATTTGAGAAATGTAGGCTTACTGTCCAGGTCTGGATGCGGCGATCTCCAGACTACCATAGTTGCTAATGACGATCACTCGAGAAGATGGAGCACGAGGGGCGTGATGGTTCAAAATGGAGTAGCAAGAGGTAAAGAAAAGGCTTTACTTCATCGTTTTTCTGTGAGTCACTCAAACACAAATCGACCTACCTGCATTTCAACTTCCTAAAGCACTTGGTGTATTGAGCTCCTCCAACATGATTAGCCGAGGTCACTGTACTTCTTTTCGAATACAGAGAGAGGAGTTAAAAAGATAGCTCTTACAAAGCCAGAAGGATGCCGATTTTGCCGTCTCGGGCCGGGTTGTCATTTTACCGACGTCCCGCTGCTCTCTACTGTAACTCCATCGACGTCTCCTCTTCTCTAAAGACTGTTCTAAGCATTCATACTTGAAAAATCGAATCTACGCTACTCCGTCGTCATCAATTCTCCTATTATAGTGATCTGACTGCCTGGGCATACTTGCTTCATCACAAAATTGCAAGGCAAAGACGCGGGCTCCTCCATGGATGCCGAAGTGCTTGACAAGGCAGCCCAGATCATACGGAGGTGCCACTTTGTTGATATCAACGTGATTCTGCCTATTTCTGAGCCCAGGAGAATCAATATCAGAATACACTCCAGTGTGAACTCATGTCCTTGGCCTACAAGGCGAACACTGGATGCCAGAAAGAACCTTCCTTTTGCATTACGAAAGACAAGGCTCTGCTTGTCGCTTGGCCTCGTCTGGCTCTCTAGCTCCAAGCCTTGATGTCAAAGTGTACAAGTGCAGCAAGGATCTAAATGTACCATAACTCTCATTACTCGTCAAATATCGTAACCGTCAAACCCTCCACCTGGAATCTTCTTCCTCTGCAGCTCATGACGCATAATTCACCACCCCTTTCAGCATCCACACCTCCCCGTTCGCCACCCGACTCACCACCCTCTCCACCTCGACCTCACCCGGCTGCACGACCGCCTTTCCCTCCCCATTGACCTCCCACCACATCTCCCTGCCCCCCAGATTCTTCACCTTCTCGCCTGCCTTCCACGGCGAAGCAGGGATCACATGTGCCTCGGTAAACCTCTTCAGGTTCTGACTCGCGCGATCCGAGCCCGCCTCGCCTTCGTACGCCGCCGCGCCTAAACGTTGGTAGTCCTCCGGATCCTCCCAGGGTTTGCGCGGTAAGGAGGAGATGGCAGAGTTGACGGGGGCCAGGACGGTGGTGTTGAGTCCCGTGGTGTCCAGGCGAGTGGAGACGCTGGAGATGTCGCGGGTGAAGCCGGCGAAGATGTTGATGGCTTTCTGGGTGCCGATGACGTCGGAGAGGATGACGTCGTTGTTGAGCGGGGCTGCGGGTGGTGGCGGCGGTGAGGATGGGTTGTTGGAGGATTGTTTGGGTGGGAGCTGGATGCCTGGAGCGTTCGCCATGGGCTGCTGGTTGCTTGGTGGGGTTGCCTGAGAGGAGGGTTTGTGGAAGAAGGGGATCAGTTGAGCTTGAGAGGTTGCGATGAGGAAAGTTGAGGAGAGGAGGGATGCTGCGAGAGTATATGGTTTCATTATCATGACCGTGTTGTGAGTCTAAACGGATCAATAGGTTGGAGTCTAGAAAGGGTCAACGACATTGTCTGGGGACTTGGTTGATGGAACTCGAGCGCGGGTGCAGAAGGGTGCATCATAGCGGGTACTTCCGCCGCATCAGGTCACGAGGTTTCGCGTCACGCGGTTCACGCTAGACGCTGCACGCGCGCGATAAGCCCCAGACTTCGAGTCTCCAGCGTGGGAATGGAGTTCAGGATACAGGACGAAGGTGCCTGACTCGACTGTCTAGACATCCTATCGCAACCAATGCCTTTTCTGTCGCGGCATAGCTCGAGGCTTCTTCGCCAAGTCGACCACAAGCAGCACGCAACGCAAGAGGATCATCAAGACCCCTTGAAACAATACCTGACGCCGCCTTCTTCCAACAACGCTAGCAACGAGGGCCCGAAAAGGAAGCAGGAAGAGACGGAAGAAGAGATATATGCCGATCCGGAGTCCAGCGACGACGAAAGCATTACCGTGTTGAAACCTCATCAATCTGTGTTGCCACCGAATCCTCCCGAGGATCGAGCTGGTTTCCAGCATAAACCACCCGTACCGGACGTCGATGGACCTGCCGATGTGAAGAGCAAGGCAGCAGCGGCTTTCCAGCAGCCCAAGGCAAGCTCTGTTGAGCCCGCAGCGAAGAGAACTGCAGAAGATGAGGCAGCACAGCTAAGTAGCGACGAGGGCGGCATATTCTCAGGTTCCAAGCGACGCAAGACGGGTCCGAAAGTGCCTGGGAAGCCGTATGAGAAGCAACCATCGACGGTCCGTAACATACATGCTCAACCTAGGAACAATAAGCCTCTGTGTAGCAAGAAAGTGTCGTATGGAAGAAAAGAGGTACAGCGTCAACAAATACGAGAGAAAGAGCAAAAGGCCAAAGAGGAGCAAAGACAGAAGGAGGAAGAGCAGGCTCAAGCAGAAGCAGCTGCAAAGAGACCAACATTCAAGCAGCCAGTTCACAAACCAATTCACGGCAACAATATTGGCCACGAAACGCGAGCGACCTTCAACTCCGCACCAGGAAACCCCGATCCCAAAAACCAGGCATCCAACCAAGCACCATCCTCACCCTCTCTCTCCCCCCTCAGCTCAGCGCCCAACAGCCCCGAGCTTACCGCGACCCACTCTCCAAACCACCCCACATCCCCCTCAACCCTCACCCGCCCATGCCCCATCTGCAACGAACCCATCCCTTTCCTTCAGCACGAAAGCTTCGCAGACCAGTACTCCCAGCCTCGCACGCTGACCTACCAATGGCAACAACGCTTCTGCCGGTATCACCGCCAACAGACAGCGCGGGAAACCTGGCATGCACGCGGCTACCCTGCCCGGATCTCCTGGGAAGATCTTCCGAGAAGGATGTCAGAACCGAGACATATCCGGCACATGAAGCAGGTGATGAAGGGGCAGAGGGAGAGTGTGTTTAGAAAGAGGTTAGAGGAGAGGGTTTTAAGGAAAGGGGGTGCGGAGACGGCTTTGCAGGCTTTGGCTGCTGAAGAAGAGGCGGAGGAGAAGGGTGGTGTAGAGGGGAAGGAGATGACGGTGAGGAAAGGGTGTAAAGTGGGGTATTACGGTCCTCGGGGGGAGAAGATGATGTATGTTGATCTCTCTTTTGTTTTCTCTCATGTCCTTCCTTCATTCCTTCATCCCTCCCTTTCTCCAGTCGTCCTCGCCATTCTGTACAAGTCTCGCCAAGCATGAAAAAATTAACACAGCCAACTCAAAAAGGACAACGCACATCCTCCACACTTTCACGTCGGACCTCCGTTCCCTCGCCGCCACCGATAAAGTTCTCGCCTCGGCCGGCATCGCAGGAGGCGTGTCCGGTTTCGTCCAGGCCGTCCTTGTCCCGGAATTGGCCCTTTCGCTCGTGAGCGAGGATTTGGAGACGGCTTCTTCTAATGCTCACAGGAAGAAGGGGAGTTCTCCCGTTAGTGTTGCTACCGAAGGTACCGTTCAAGTGCTAGAGGAGAGTGCAGAGTTAGGCGAGCTATTGAACCCGGAGGTTTCCGTTTCGGGAGAGAGGAGTGCAGGTTTGAGACGGAGGCGAGGGAGTGAAGATCAAGATGAGCAGGAAGACGAGGGCGGTGGGGGGTTAGGAAGTTGTGAACCCCGCTGGTTTGAGAAAAGGTGTCGCATAAAGGAATTGCGATCTTCTAATCACTCTGGGTAAGGCTACGGGCGCTTCTTTTACCGGTCTTGTTGCGCGCTTGCTTTGTACGGTGCGTGCCTGCCGCGCACCTTCTCTTTCAGCAAGGGAGAATCTGGGGCTTGCTCGGTTTTGCTATGTGCCTCTTGCGCGACATCGTGTAAACCTCCGCACTTGTTTTGCTGCAGCCGGCTATAACCCTCCCAAACCCCCATGCAGGCCTACAGCCCTTTACGATCACCCTCATGCGCACTGCTCCGCTGGCTGCCACTCCAACCAAATGTCAACGGCGCCGGGAATCCTGGCATCGCTGCCTCAGACATATCATCGCGCAGGGCCGTCGCTTGTCTTGCCGCGAAACGCGATACGTTCACTCACGATAGAGTTCCTTTCTCTTCAAACGCAACCTCCCCTTCCTTCCGCTCCATACCTAGACAGCCTTGCCCTCCTCTGAGCAATCGGATCTTCGCATTGGGTGAACCGTGCCAATGCATGTTTAAAGAAGAAGACATCCTTCGTCGATGTGTTTGCTCGTGTCTTAATTTCTTTTAAGCATCAAGCTCCTCCTTCCGTCTCAACGCGCGCGAGTGCCGATCCACTTCGGTCTGGATGTCGCGGAACTTCATCTTCTCCACGTCGAGGCTCATTTCTTTCCCATCCTCTGTTTTGAAGTGACTGGGTCAGCTGGGTCTGTTGTGTGCTCACATTTTGTTTGTGGCAGCATCCTGAGACGAACAGAGAGAAAAACAGTGTGGGGGGCTCGGAAGGAGAGACATACTGAAGGTCAGATCTAGCAATGCAGGTTTCGCCGCGTCCTTTTGGCCTAGCATCTTCACGCCGATGCGCATCGTGCTGCGGGCATTGGGAGGTAGTGAGGCTAGGAAGTTCCGGATGGTTTTGCCGGAGCGCGGGTTAAAAGGGGAGAAGGTCGTAGTGATTCCCGTGATGTATTTGGTGATCATTTTGGAGAGATTCTCTTCGCTATATTCGGTTTCCTTTTCCCTTTGATATGCTACTGGGCCTTTGGATGGTGGTACAGATTGGCGGGCGTCGGGGGTTTGAATGCCTGAGGATGAGACGAGACGGGCTGGAAGGAAGCGAGCCGACGGGACGGGTCAGGATTGGGGGTATCCCGCGGCGCGCCAAGGGCTATTCCTGGCAGCTGGCTGGATGGGATTCAAGAATTACCTTACCTGCCTAGGTTGGGTAGTACCTTTTGTGAACTAGACTGCCGCCAGATGAAACCAGTCTCATCTCGTTTGCCATTATTATTACTATTGCAGCCTGCCGCTTGAATCAGTCGGTCCGTGTGACTACTGGGTGGCGGTGATCTGCACTGGTGGGTATAAGATCCATACCTGTGGTAACCTCGCCGACTCCTCTCCTTCTCCATCTTCCCCAGTCCATCTCCACTTCTATATCAGACGTACCTCTCCGATCCCCCTTTGGCCTCGACAGTCTTTACCAGAGACGCCTCAGCTATTCATCCTTCCATCCGTCTGTCTCCCATACCACAGGAATACCTCGCTCAGGAAGCCGCGACCCACAATGCCGGCCATGAAAACTACCATCCTCCTCCCCGCCACTTTCGCCACTCTGGCACTGGCCCGTACTGATCTCGTCGGCTGCACCTCCACTGACGTCTCATCACCCGCCGGCGCATCTTACGCCTGGTACGTCCCGGGAACAGGCGAGCTCTGCGACCCGCTCGACTGCGGCGGCGGCCGCGCTCCACCTAAGTACGACGTCCCAGGCTGTCCACAGTACACCGGCACCGAATCCTACAGTCCTAGCTATCTACCCGGCTACGGCAGCGCAACTGCCGCCCCAGCCAGCACTACCGCAGCACCAAGTGGCGCCAGCAGCTCCTCCTCCTCCTCCTTCGACTGGGATAGCCTCATCTCCGAAGCCGATACCGCCACTTCCTCCTGGGACCTCTACACATCCTGGGACTCCTCTTCCGCACCAGCCACTTCAATCTCCTACAGTTCCGTCACGGGGCTCGCCTCCCCCGTCGACCTCCCCTCCACAGGCGTCTCAATCTTCACCCACCCGCTCGAGACCCCGTCATCTTCTCTCCCTGCATCAACAGACGACGTCTCCGTCTTCACGTATCCGCTGCTCTCCTCTTCCGCCACGAGTGCCGCGACTGCTGCGTCGACTCTTCCCGCCGGCATGAATGGTACGGCGGGTGTAGCAGGCTCGACTGGCGGGAGCACCGCAAGCAGGAACGGGACCATGCCGAGTGGTACCGCTAGTCCGTCTTCTCCCGCCACCCAGGTCAACGGCGGCGAGAGCGCTAAGGGGACGATGATGGCGATGAGCGGTGCAGGACTGATTGTCGCTCTCGGGGCGCTTGTGGCTTTGTTGTAGGGAGTTTAGGAGGTAACTGGGCTGATGCCTTGTCGAAAGTCAGGCTTTTCTGGAGGGCTTTACTACGAAACTGTTTCTGGCAAATTCTAGACGGATGATAAGCAGGCTCGTGTATAACATGGGATGAGAGCATGCCATGAATCCCCAATTTCAGATGTACGAAGGCCAATTTCACATGACACCGCAGGAAGGTGACGCAGACCAGCCTGGCTTTGGCCTCTCTACTTAAACCTTCCAAACTATACATCCTCCCTCTCTCTCTAACACCAATCCATCACCTAGTTCAAGCAAGACGTAGCAGGCTTGGAACCGAGACGGTCCTTCCTGTCGACTTCAGCAACTTCAAGCATTAAGCTCAAACACACACGCCATCACACGGTGTAGATCAGCCCCTCAGGCTTCACTTAAACGAATCACTTCAGAACCATCTATCTCCTCCCTCTCGACGATCGATCCATCACCTTTTCCAAGCAAGGCCGCGCGCGGCTCGGAAAGGAAACTGTCTTTCCTGTCGATCACAGCAACTTCCGACCTCACCCTCAAAGACATACACCATCTCATGGTGTGATTCAGCTTCTCAAACCTCCAGAACGACAATTCCAATTCGATCGTCAGCGTGTCCTGTTTGACCGCTTCCGACACTGAAAGGAAGATTGAAACAATGTCAAACAGCAACGGCATCAAGGACAAGAATCTGTCCACCCATCCACTACTCGAAGATTATCATCCCGAGCCAATCATCGTGCCGAGAGCTGAAGTCTTGAGAAAAGAGCCAGACGAGGATCAGCAAATGGCAGCACCGCTCGTTCGGTGTGGCGTGTTGAAGGATAATCCCTCCGTCGTCGTGTACATGAGAGTTCAGGAGGGCTCAACTGCTGGAGTCAACGACACTGTTCAATTCGTCCTGGCGGAGCCCACCAAAGAGGAGATCAAGTTCGACGAGCATCTCGCTTTCGACGAGAAGTGGACCGGCGAAGTCGGGCAATGGAGGGGCTGCGCCGATACCATTGATCAACAGCTGGATGCCTGGAAGCAGTATCTCGTCAAGGTGATTAAGAAGAACTCCCCTGAGTCAGGTGAGATCGTCGGGACGCGTCAGAACCCCAGGGAAGAGAGTTCGCCTGCTGAGGGTGAGGAACCAACTTCGGAAGACATCGAAAGCGAAGAAGGAGGAGGAACAGAAGGTGAAGAAGATGATGACATTGAAGAATCTGAAAATCGTTTCTATGATTTCAACAACAATGACGGAGACGATGGAGACAATGGCGACGATGGCGACGATGGCGACGATGGCGACGATGACGACGATGGCGACGATGACGACGATGGCGACGATGGAGAAGACGAAGAGGAAGATGAGGAGTCGGCAGAAGAGAAAAAGAATGCCGCTCGGGTTCGAGCACACTTCGCTCACATCTACCCGGACTTGAAGACCAAAAGAGATGCATGGAATGCCTTTGATATGGACACAGCCGACCCGCCCTTTGACACAGAAGACGACGACATCCTCACCAGGATCTCCCAATGCTACGTCGCTGTCGTTCCTGTGGTCCGTGACTTACCGGAGCCTCCAATTTCAATGCTACGCCAAGCTCTCCAGGAAGTTCGTGCTCGTGCTGCGCCGCAAGTGACCCAGACCAAGACATATATGACATGGGAAGGCAGCCAAGTGCTCGGCTCGGCTCCAGAAAACGTATATCACTGGGGCTCGTACGAAGAGACGATTGGGAAAGTGGAAAGAATGACGCCCTTGAAGCGCTGTCTCGGATTCGACATCCCCGACATCCCCGACATCGAAGAGACCCCAGGGTACGAAGAGTACAAAGAAGTCATTCGACGCGTCATGAGGCAGATCAACGGACCGAAACCCAGCAAGGGCTACACCTAGTGCATGACAGTCGACAGGATCAAACCGGAAAAAGGCGAGTCAGGTATATCTAGGTTGGACATCATATTACATGGCGGACTTCGGGTGAGGTTTATGAGCTTTCTTTCGGCATACTCTTCCCCCATTTCTACTTTATTCAAATATAGTGTACGACTATCAGTAGAATCATGCGAAGTCATGCTGTCCAAACAACGCACAAGTTCTTTTTTTTTTTTTAAAAAAAAAAAAGGATCCTCAACACACATAGGATGTAAGTCTTTTTCCCCGAGTCGTCTGCCCTCCTAGTTCTTCAAATCTTATCATTCATCGCCATGTTAGTCAAGGCGAACTCCAGTCCAATCGAAAAGACGTTACATGAGAGGTTGGCAAGTGATCCTTGACCTTTCGATGCTTATCTATACAGCACAAAACGGATACCGAGTAGAATGCTCGAGACAAGTGCAGTCAGCAAGCCGACATTGCCGCTTGGCTGAGAATCGCCTCTTCGGCGGATGGTGGTGCATTCTCGTCGCAAGACTGCTGAGTATATAGTTCGTGGTTCACATGCTGATCACATGCTCACAGACCTTGCAGCGACCATCCTACAATTTCTGCATAGATAACGGCTCACTTCATCGCGCACATGTGTGTGCAAGACTAGCTAACTCACTCTACTTACGCCTATTCCTTATGCCTACGTAGCGCTCTATATACCTACGATTGCCTTTCTACTATTAAGAGAGGGGTTTCCTGTCTGCTCTCTCTACTTACATCTGCTCTTTAAGCCTATATAGCGTTCCCTATACCTACGGTTGCCTTTCTACTATTGAGAGAGGGGTTTCCTGTTTACTCTCTCTACTTATATCTGCTCTTTATGCCTACGTAGCGCTCTTTATACCTACAATTGCCTTTCTACTATTAAGGGAGGGGTTTCCTGTTTGCTCTCTCTCTCTCTCTCTACTTATATTTACTATTTATGCCTACGTAGCGCTCTCTATAGTTACGATTTCCTTTCTACTATTAAGGGAAAATTTTTCTATTTGCTCTCTCTACTTACATCTACTCTTTAAGCCTACGTAGCGCTCTCTATACCTACAGATCCCTTTCTACTATTAGGAGAGTTTGTTATCCCTTAGTAAGTCTATTATTTAATTAGTTCTTGTTATAGAAAAGTAATATATATAGATAATATAGAATACCTAAAGCTAGATATCTTATAGTATAAAGAGGCGTCTTAAGTAAATAGTTAGTCTAAGATAGCGCTACTTACTACTTTAATTATACTACTTATAGGCAAGTAGTAAAGTCTTTATAGTATAGGCGCTATAGCCTAAGTATATAATTTCTAGCCCCTTTTCCTAGGGCTATTATAAGGCGTATTAATAGAAGTATCTCGTATATATCTAATAAGTTTAATAAGGAGGCAAGAAGTAGAGTTGCTAGTCTCCTAGAGAAAAGTCTTAGTATTTACTAAGGATCTTAAGTAAAGCTATATCTATATCCTATATTAGGCCTTACCTATTATAGTATATTTTAACTAGATAGAAGCTATATTACTCCTAATAAAAAGGATTAGAGAACACGTCTAAATTGTTAAAGGATAGCTCTATAAATTATATTAAATCTAGGAAGGATATTATAAAGCTAGCCTATAGATAGGATAACTAGTTAGAGCGTTATTAGAGTGCTAGCGGAACGATAGAATAGTAATCTAGCAATTAATATAGTAACTACCTACTTAAATAGTAACTTTTCTATACCTTTTAGGTCTCTATATATACTCTCCTTAAAATACTACTATTAAGGCTTAGTCGAACCCGCTAACTTGGCCCTCTCTTGCCCTAGGTACCGCTAACTCTCTACTAGATTTCCGCTATATCTCTAATAACTTAGGGGTAGCCTTATAATTACCCCTCTCTTAGGGGCGCTAGCCTCTAGCGCTTAAGTTATAGTAGTATTTATATCTTTACTTATTTTAGAGGTAGCGATTATCCTTAGTATACTTTATTTAGGTACGCTATAGCTATTACTCTTATTTTTAGATATAGCTGAAGGGGTTAGTTAGTTGCTCCTTCTAATCTTATAATTATTTATAATATGTACGCTACTATTAGAGCGACAATATACTATAGCTAGCGCGTTTATTAATAAATACCTCTTCTCTCGCGTTCCTCTCTTCTTTATTATATATCTTACCCTTTAGCTTCGCCCCTTAATCTAGCTTCTAGCTAGTCTTCCTCTACTTCCGCTTTTGCCTCGCTACCTTTATTAGTATTATTAGTAGTTATAGCTAAAGAGCGTAAGATAGCTAAGCCTCGCTACCCTTATAGCGCTTTAGTATTAGTACGTAGTCGCTCTACTAGTAGCGAGGCCTTTACTAACTTTATTTATAGGCGACTTAGGTTTAGACTCGCGGTACTACTACTACTACTACTACTGCTACTATCGCTTTATAGCTAGCTAAGGGTAAAGACGCCTCTTATAAGAAGTCCCCTTCGTTATCTTCTCTTAGTCTAGTCCCCTCTAACCTTAAGAACCTATTCGCGCCTACTACTAGTCTAACGAACCCTCTATCTACTAGCCTCTCTACTATACTATCCTCTCTCCTCTTATATACTTACGCTAAGGAGGCCCTTATTAACTATAATAACGAGTTTAAGACCTCTCTACTAGCGATCTTAAACTATAAAGAGACTAAGTAGCTAAGTACCCCTACGCGTATTAGAGTAAGTAAGCCCTTTATTACTATTATTAGAAGATCTTACTAACTCTCTTATAGTATTTCTATACCTATCCTTCCCTTGCGCATTTAGCTAAGAAGAAGGAGATAGTAGAGTCCTTTAGCTAGATCGAACTCTCGAGGCCTTATCCTACTATTAGGAATAGTAGTAGAGTAAAAACTATTATATAGTATAGCCTAGAATACAACTACTCGAATTACTACTAAAGGAAGAAAGGGAAGGGTAAGGGAGTAATATATATATATGTTCTATATACGTTATAAGGCGCTAAGATGCGCTAAGATACGCTAAGATACGCTAGGCTAGCCTAGATTAGGGTAGGCTACGCGTAGGTCTAGGTGTTATATATATCCTTTAGGCAGGTTTATAATACCTACTTCGCCCTCTATCGAGCTACTAGTAGAGCGTTATCCTTCCTACTTACGCGATATTAAAGAGGCAGCTAACTTATTAGAAGCGTAGGCTATCTACTTTAAAGAATTCTCTAAGCCCCTACTAGTACTAGTAGGCGATAAGGTCTATATAGCTAACGCTCCTATTTGTATTAGAGTAAGTAACCCCTTCTATTAGTAGTACGCCTTTACTAACCTTATAATAGTACTTTTGTACCTACTCTAACTATACTATTTATACTAATAAACGTAGAATTATAGACTATTTTAGCCCTCTTCTTAAGTGTTTTCTACTAGAGTTCTAGCGCCCTCTCGCTACTAAAGAGACAAGCCTTTAGTACCTATAGTAAGACTACTAGCCCTTCGCCTCGAGTATAGAGTTAGCCCTAGCCTCTAATATCTAGCTTCCTTAGTATAGTAGTATTAGCCCTTATTCTAGCTTAGCCTTTACTATACCTTTAGTAAAGCGCCCTACTAGTCCTTTAGTCTAGTTTATAACTCCCTTAGATCTAGCTAACCCTTTCGGTTCTAGCGCCTTAGCTTTGCCTACCTTCTACGTTAAGGAGGGAATTTTAACTCTTCCTATAGACCGCTAGTCTCTTAAGCGTCGCTATAACTACTAGAGTTCTAGCGCTACTCTAACTACCCCCTAGTCCTTATCGAAGGAAGCTAAGAGGGCTAAGAAGGATCGTACGCCCTAGGATCCTACTACTATAACCCCTTAGAAAGAATAGGGGGTACTAACTCCTAAGTATAGTATTAGAAAGTAGTCTCGTCCTAGAAAGCCTTTAATACATCCTAAGTGTACCTCTCCTAAGTCTAAAGGGGCTTTAGATTTAGACTCTAATAGCTCTATTAGCGATCTAACTATACACTACGCCTATCTATAGTATATTAAGAAGTCGGGTAACAATACTAGTAAGGGTAATAAGTAGGGCGAGTTTACTACCTAAAACGTCCTTAATATACTACGCTCTAGCGAAGCTTATAAGCCCTATAAAAAGGAGTATAAGGGGTATATTAAGGTATATAGTCTCCTCCTTTTGCTTATTAATCTTTACTAACCCCCTTTATAGTTGCCTAAGACAAAAGGCGCTAATTAGAGGCTAAAGAGGGCGTAGGTAGCCTATAATTGTTACTATAGCTAGACCCTCGAGAATAGTAGCCTCTATAAGGATACCGCTAGAGAGTATGTTTTAGAGCATAAGGACTTATATAAGTTCTTTATAAAGACGTTAGAGGGCTAGACTCTAACCGCTAGTAAGCGGATTATTAGTAGTCCTAACACTCTAGTATATACCCCTTTAGCTAATAGCGAGTCGACTAGCTTAATACTTATAGTAGAGTCCCTCTTGCGCTCTATTAACTCTAACTATAATACGTTAATTAAGTTAATCTCTAACATTACTAGTACTACTAGGTTTACTATATAGGCTAAGGATAATTCCTCTAAGGAGAGTAAGGAGGATAGTAATATTAAGATAGATAGGTAGTTCTTTTTTAGGTCGGACCTCTATCGGTCCTTAGGTTTAGCGCTTTAGGAATATTGCTTAGAGTTAGGAGTTTTTTGCGTCCCCCTTAGGCCCTTTCTTATTTCTTTATAGGTAGAATCTAGTATTAAGGACTTCTTTTTAGCCGCCCTCTTCTTCTCTTTTATAGTACTAGGTTCTCTACTATCTAACTTCCTTAAGCCTTTTAGAACTCTAAAATTGCTCTGCTAACGTTCTAAAGGTAGTCCTTTAGTTCCTAAGTATTTTCTTTATAAGAGTACCCCTTCTATTTTACTAAGTAAGTAACTCTCTCCTAGCTATTACGTCCTTTTCCCTAGATAGATTCTACTTCCTATTCTAGCTCTCCCTCGATTTCTTCTACTAGTAGCTACGCGTCTATAGACTAATAATACTACTTTAGTAACGACACGTAGAATACTAGGTAGATATAACCTATTTTTTCTAGTAGCTTTAATCGGTACGCTTATATTCTAATAGCGCTAAGGACTTTAAATAGCCCTATATATCTAGAGGCGAATTTCTTTTTTAACTAGATAGTATAGAGGTTTTTAGTAAGTAGTATTACCTCGTCTCTAGGGCCGAAGGTTTAGGGCTTATGTTTTCTATTATAGTAATGCGCCTAGTATTTAATAGTAGTCCTTAAATACTCCAATATTTCTTCCTTTATAGCTCTAATCTTCTCTACCCTCTTATTAGCGACTAGTACTCTAGGAGTATTATCTCTCTCTCTAGGGATATTAACCTTAACGTCGCCTAGTTAGACTACTATTATTCTATATACAAACTTAAATAGGGAGTACTTTAAGGATACGTACTTAGAAGTATTATAGGCGAACTCCGCCTAAATTAACTAATATAGCTAATTATCTTAATAGAAGTTAATAAATATCTATAGGAACGTCTCTATAGTTTAGTTCTACTACTCTATTTAACTATCTATCTATAGGTAGAAAGTAGTACTTAACTGCCGTTAGACTACCTATTAGTATATTAATAATGCCTAAAAGTTACTCGTAAATAGCGAACCTTAGTTACTAATTATACTCTTAGAAACTTTAAACTTCGTAATAATATACTTTTTAAAGATATCCGCGAGGTCCTTAGTAGTTATAGATTTAGATACTACAATATATCTTGTTAGCTTAGATAATCTATCTATAATTACTAGAATTATATCTATAACATTGCCCTAAAGGCTAACTACTAGTAGTAAGCCTAGTATAAAATTAACTAAGAAATGTTTTAGGACCCCGTCTACTAGTAGTATATCTAGCGACTATAGTGTCTTAAACAGACGGTACTTCTTTACTTTATGTCTTTAGTATATATTATACTCTCTAATATACTTATCTATATCCTTTAGCCTCTTTAGCTAGTAAAACTTGTTAGAAATATAGGCTTACGTTTTCGCTCTACTATTATGCCCTATACTTAGATTATTATAGTACTACCTTATAACATCCCTTTTAAGCTCTAGTATATCTAGAATATAAATCTTGCTATTTTATAATAATAATCTAGTAGAGCTAACAGACTATAAGCTCTCCTAGTTACTATTACTACTTATCGAGCGTATCTTATACTCTATCTCTATAGTAAAGGTGTCCTAATACTATACCTTAGAGATTTTTATAGTAAGATTTATCCTAAGGATATCTAGTTATAGCTCCTTATACTTAATACTTAAAATCTCTACTACTAGGTAATATAGAATAATAGGAGGAGTCGCCCTATAGACTATAGCTAGTAGGTACTAACTATAGTTAGTAGGTGCTAACTATAATTGTATATAGTCTCTCTCGATAGCTATAGCAATAGGAGATTATCCTTATTCTACCTATAGTTCCTATTATTTTAGTAGCTAGCCTTAAGGTTTACTAGCCCTAACCGACTTAATCTGTCGAGGGCAACTAGCTAATCTAATACAACTAGCATTAGGCGACTACTAGATACTAGACGCTACTATAAGTAACCTCTACCGACTCTTACGCTTAACTATGTACCGAATTTACCTCTATATAACTAGCTAGCTCCTCTATCTATTTACCTCTCTAATTACTACTAGTAGCTACGACTACTAGCTAAGAGCGACTACTACTAGTAGTAACTAATAGGGTAGTTGCCTACTATACGCTAACTATAGGCGCCCTATTATAAAGCTTACCTACCTAGATTAGCGGAATTTAACCCTTTACCTTCTATAAACTAAAGACTCTACCTACTCCTACTAGTAAAATTTAACCCTTCCTTCTTCTATAGACCTTCGAAGCTATAAACTATACTCTATTGCCTTACGCTATAACTTACTATATATACTACTTATTCCTAACGCTCTATTTCCTATACTTGTCTACTCCTAACTACTAGATAACTTTTATTCTCGACTACTATACGAAATCTCTATTAAAATGTCGTCCCTAGCTAGAGACCTCTTAGGCTAACCCGGATTAGCTAATAAGACTATACCGAAGTTCTTAGTATAGCTAGCTTATATGTCTATAGCGAAAGATAACTTAAAACGTATAAGACCTAACCTACTAGATTAGAACGTACTAGGCGAACTATAGGACGCGAAGGCTGCTAGTAATCTAGACAATAAGCTACTACCGCTTATAATAAATATAGTAAAGGTAGCCTACAAACTAGCGACCTATTATAATAACGACTCCTTGCCTCGTAGAATTAATATAAGTAATACAAACCGCCTAGCTCTAGTACTAGCCTACTTTATTACTAACTACTAGGACGCTCCCCTAACGTACTAGCCCCTATAAGCGTTAGACTCTGCTAGTATCTATACGCGAACTAGCCTCTCTATAGATACTAGTAAAGGATATCTAATAGAGTAGGATATAGAAGGGAAGTTAGCTATTAACATAGTAGTTAAAACTATCTTAAACACTACTAGTTAGCTACGTTCGACTATAGATTTCGCCGACTAGTATAAAATATATACTAATACGCGTAACGAACCTAAACTACTAAATAAGGGTAAGGGTAAGTAGTATACCGACTCTAACTCTGCCCCTTCTATAGCGTTAGCCGCTATAGAGTAAGTCTACTCTAGCCTACCCTTTGTCTAACTAGAGCTAGAACTAGTAACGCGTAGGCAACAATCTACTATAAAGAACTCTAGGTCTACTAGAAAGGTCTACCTACCTAGGATAGATAAAGAGTCGGATAACTATAACAACTTCGTTAAGCGCTACCCTTCTCTATATAGTCGCTCGAAACCTCGCTAGTTATCTAACGACTTTATACTAGCTTAGTACGCCTAATTAAGGGCTAAGTTTAGTACTATCGCTTCCTCTATAGCGATAGAGGCTACCTATAAAGTAGTAGAGAGAGTCTACTAATAGTAAATCGCCGCGGATATAGACCTTAAAAGATAGGAACGTCTCTACTAGGCTAACCTCCTAGAGCCTAACGACCTAGATAGCTATCGACTACTACTAACTAGTCGTTACCGTAGCCTAACTAACGACGACGACAAAGACGGCTATATTCCTCTAGCCTTTTAGCCTAGTAGGAGGCGGCTTTCCTCTCCTCTAAGGGGTTATTACTATTATAGTACGGACTGCCTAGCAAGCTTAGATAACGAAGACAAGGGCTACTGCGCTCGCTAACTAAATACGAGATTTAGGCTAGAAGATGTCGGGTTCTTTAATAAACTCCTACTATACGACGAATACCCTATAGGCGACATTATCGAAAAGAACTAGAAGACCTATTATAGGCATCCCCTTATATTTATTCGAGCCTTTAAAAATAAGCTTAATTCTATAAATGCTATAGTAGTCTATAGTAACCTTTAGAAGTGTTTAAAAGGGTACGTAGCTACCTAGTACCTCGAATAGCTTACTAAGAGGGACTAAAGCTAGCTAATAGGTAGGCGTAGAGTTAACTACTAGGAAATAGCTATTTGCTAGAAGTTTAAGACTAATAATAACGACGCCTAGTAGAATATCGAAAGGGAAACCTTTATAGTCGACGATCTCTAGAATAGCAAATACCCCTTCTAATATATATTAAGTATAGTCTACTATACTACCGAAGCTAGTATCGAAAATACCGCGACTTAGCTTATAATAGCCTATAGTTAGATAGACCCGCGCTTCTAAAACGTTATCTATAAACTAGACTAGTATACAATAGTCGAAGAGTTTATTACTAACTTAGAAGCTTACTATACTAACTAGCTTAGCCTATACGCTAACTATAGGTACTAACCCCGCGGGTTAGATAGTAATAATACTAATTGTTATAGCTACTATCTCGAGCCTAGCTGCCCTAATACTAGGGGTAGTAGACGTAATACTACTAACTATCGCTAATAGCCTACCTATTAAGACCGAGATTAACCTCGTACCTATTAAGATAACTATATAAAAGAGCTAGGGAAACCGACTACTCTAATAGTAGTTCTATAATAGTAGTTAGCGATTACCTAAGGTAACTTAAAAGGGTCTACTTCTAATAAGGATAGGGAGGATAGAAATAGATAGTAGCGACTAAAACGCGACGACAATTATTAGGGGGCTAACTATATAGCCCTAACAGAAGACATTAAATACTATAGTCTAGATAACTACTTGCCCTTAGGCTTATAGGATAACCTATCGTCCTTATCTAATAATAAAGATAATATAGACGCTAGCTACCTCGAGGTCTAGAGCTAGTTTAAGAGAGTAGCGCTACCTAAACTATTTATGCCTAATATAGTAGTATAGAAATCCCCTAAGCCTACGCTAGTCGCTAGTATCTAACTAGTAACTAGAGATAACCTTCCCTTCTATTATAGAGTCTACTCCGAGCGCTTTAGTAGTAGTAATACCCTCTATAAGTATCTTCTAGCTTACTATAACGGCCTAGGGTAGGTAACTAAGAGTTAGAAATAGGTCTAGTAAACTACGCTAACCTCTACTATTATAGTTCTACTAGTTATATAATCCTTCGTTATACTAGCTGCGAAGCTAGGTTATAGGTTCCGCGGTTAGTAGTTTATAGAAATAGAGGTTAGATTAGTACTAGGCAGCGATTCCTACTAGATATATATCGATATAGGCTACTTAATATTAATTGTTAACTATAGTTAGCTCCTATCCCGCGCCCTAGGAACTAAAATAGAGACGCTTCCGCGTCCTATAATAGTTTATAGACTAGGGACTAATGCCTATAATAGTAGCTAGTACGTAGTCCTTCTACTATAGATTCCTATAGAGGTCTATAGCAAGTAGACTATAATACTTATATACCGCGAACTCTACCTAGTCGATAGTTTAAAGCCGCTAATCTTACTAGGAATAGACGTCTTAAGAACCGAGGGAGTGTTTGTCGACATCTCTAACTAATTAGTAGCGTTTACTAGTTATATTTTTAAAGGGTAGGCCCTAAGAGCTCTAGTCTATATCTACTACTAACCGACTATAACCTATATAGTCTACGCGGTAGCAAAGGTCGTTATCCCTACTTATATAGTTTGCCTAGTACCTATTAACATCCGTAATGCGTCTACTTTTCCTAAGGGTAGGGACTATAAATTTATTCCCTAGGCCCTCTAGCCGCGCGGCTAGCTAGGTATTATAATAGCGGACCTAAGCGCTTACGCCTATATAGTTAACGCTACGACTAGCTATATCTATGTCTAGAATAATAGCAACTCCCTATATACTATCTATATAAGAACTAAGCTAGGCAAGCTAACTAGTAACTATAATAAGGGCTACTATCTACTAGAAGCGGACAACTATAGGCTTACTACGCTTACTTAAGACGAGGCGGATAAGTTTATACCGAAACTATAGTCTACTTTAGAAACCGTGCTCCCTAATAGTATTATAATCTATAGAGATAATACTATTGTACCGCTCTACGTAGAGCTATTAGATTAGTTTAGAAACCTATTTATAGATAAGGGCTAACTAGTCGACATCCTAGAATCGGAATATATATATTTGCCTCTCTAAGATAACTAGGAAGATAATACTAAATTATTAACCCGCCTATTCTATACTAGCGATAAGGAGAAGGCACTTATTAATAACGTCCTCGATAACCTCTATACTAAAGGTAAAGCGGACTAGTCCTATAAGTATACTAGGTTTAGTGCCTCTACCTTTATTGTCTACCGCTAATTAAGGGATAAGAAGGGCGAATAGTATAAAAAGGCCTAAGTAGTAGTTAACCTCCGTAGTCTTAACCGCATCTTACTTAAGGATTCGTACCCTATCCCTAACTAGGGCGATATCCTAATATAGTTACGTAGGGCTATAGAGATAACTATAGTCGACGCTATTAGTTTCTTCTACTAATAGGGAGTTTACCTAGACAACCGCGAGAAGTTTACTATTAACTTATACTATAGCTAAGAGTACCTAAACGTTACAATTATAGGCTACTATAACTCTGTCTAGTACATTTAACGCTAGCTCGATAGGCTCTTACGTAATTACTATAAGTATTGCCGCTACTATATTAACGACATTATTATATAGTCGAAAGGTTAACTATAATACCTTAACTACCTAGAAGTAGTTTTTATATGCCTAGACAACTATAACATTAGTCTATCCCTAAAGAAATCCTACGTAGGATTCCTAATAGTTACTCTCCTTAGTTAAAGGGTTAATAGTTTTAGACTAGCAACTTACGATAATAAGATTAAGGTAATACTCGACCTACGGTTCCTTGCTAACCTCTAGGAACTAGAATACTATGTCGGTTTAATAGGCTACCTACGCTATATAATCCTCTACTATGCTTAGATTGCGGGCCTATTCGAGGACAAGAAAACGGAGCTACTTAAGGACGCCCTAAAGGTAGTAGGAAACTAAAGGACTAGGTACGCCCTACGTACTAGCGTCCTAGATAACCCCTTAAGCCGCGCGGTATATAATAACCTCTAAGTAGCTTTTGCTAAACTAACCTTCTTAGTCTACTATAATCTTAAGCGACGGCTATACCTCGACGCTAACGCCTCTAAGGAGTAGAGATACGGAGTTGTTCTCTACTACGTAGCGGGTAACCCCGACCCTATCCTAGTTAATAATAAGGCTTAGCTATTTCTATATACTAAAATATAGCCGATTCTCTTTTTAAGCAAGCGTTTGTCGCAAGCTAAAAGGAACTACTAGTCTATAGAGCTTAAGATAGCTTATATTGTATAGTCTTTATAGAAAGTCTACTACTTAGTAATAGCAAACTCTAAGTAGCTATATCTTTTTACCGACTATGTCGCCCTCCTCGCTATAACGACCTAGGTTAAGCTAATAACTTCGTCTATAGATAAAGCTAACCTTCGGCTTATATAGGGCGGGCTATACGTATCCTAATTTAATATAAAATAGTTTTACTATAGCGGTTAATATTATCTCGTCCCTAACTAGATTAGCCGCTACCTTACGACAACTATAAGCCCTACGCTAACTAAGAATGCCCTCGACGACCTCCTAAGAGACTTTTAGGAAGTTAACGCCCTTTATACTTTCGCCTTCTTAGTAACGCTAGTCTAGCTCGACAATAACTTTAAAGCGTAGCTAAAAACTAAATATTAACGAGATAGCTACTAGTCGACTATATAGTAGGCAATAGCCCGCGAAACTAAGTACTATACTATAGAAAACGGACTATTAGAACTACTACTAGCGTTGTAGTCCTTTATCGATAGACAACTAGTCTTTAGTCTACCTCTAGCCCTCTAGCTTTGTACTCCTCTAGTACTAGATACTAACTCCGAATAGAATAACCCCCTTAGTCTTCGCTTCTTTTAGTATAATAGTCTACTCTTCTATATAGACAAGAGGGATAGCTACTACCGACTCTATATACTAGATACTATAGCCTGCGAGGTTTTTTACCTCGCGTACGACTACTAATTTTATTAGGGCTACTATCGTACCGCTACCCGCCTAGCTACCTTAATCTATATCTATAATATAGTAAAGAAATTCTATAGTTATATCGCGTACTATCTAGATTATATAGTAAACTAAACAAAGCGCTATACTCTATATAGTAAACTCTACTCTATATTAGCTATATAGGTTCCCTTCGCGATAGTTACTATAGATTTTATCGTTAAGCTCCCTATTACTAACGGTTACGACGCTCTAGTATTGCTTACCTATAAATTCTCTAAGGCAGTTATCCTAATACTAGGGTTAGAAGCTTAGATAGCGGACTAATAGGCGATTATAGTCCTCTAATACCTACGTCTTTATAACTAGAGGCTACTAATAGTTATAATAACTAATTGCAGACTAGTTTTTATGTCTAATTTTTAGAAAACTATCTTTACGACCCTAGGTACAAAGTTGCTAGCTTCTATAGCTTACTACCCCTAAACTAATAGCTAATCTAAATAGACTAACTAAACTATCGAGATCGGGCTACGTTGTTTCGTTACCGCTAACCCTAGTACTAAGTAGACTAAGGCCTTACCTTACCTCTAGAATACCCTTAATAACTTAACTAACTAAGTAACAAAGTTGTCTCTAAACAACCTACTTTATAGTTTCTATATAAACTTAGACGTAGTAGACTATCTCGTAGAGTAGGCGCCCTTAGAGTTCGTTATACTCCGCGAATATAACCGACTTTATGTCTAGGAGGCTATAGCGTTTATAGAGTTAGTAATAAAACTCCGCTACGACTCTAAATATAAACTAATAACCTTCTAAGAGGGCTAGCGAGTATTCCTTTAGCTCTAGTATAGATATAAGGTATACTCTTACCTACTCCCTAAACTCTTAAACTAGAGAACTAGCCCTTATATAGTTAAGAAACGAGTCGGCTGTTTAGCAATTAAGCTAGATAGCCTACTAGCTAATTCCTATATCTATCTAGTAGTTAGTATTAGCTAACTAGAACTATACCCCGATAGCAAGAATCCCTATAACTATTTAGATAATAGAGAACCTAGTCTAGTTACTACGTACAACGACGACTCTAGAGAGTATAAAGTAGAGACCTTACTCTCTAGGTATATAGTCGCTTGCTATAGCCGCTAGGTTACCTAGTACCTAGTTAAGTAGAAAGGCTATAGCGCCGACTCCTCTAGGTAGTATAACAAAGACAACCTTACTAACGTATTAGAATTAATAGTAGACTACAACGTACGCTACCTAAAAGACAACTACCTATAGAACGCGACCGACCCTATAGTAGCGACGTCGACTAGTTAAGCGACCCGCCGCCTACGTTACTACTAGCCCTAGCCTATTACGTAAATGCTACGTAGTAGATAACGAGGACTATATATACCGCGCTATATATTATACTATAACAATAGTATATAAACCTCGCTAAGTACTAGCTATATCTTTTACTACTATAGCCTAAAGATTACTTTTATATAATACTCTTCTTATATAACTCTACGACGTAAACCCGTAGCGACTATCTATAAACTAAAGAAAGTACTTACCTATAATCCTCTAGTTAGTAGTACCTAGCTACAAACTTCTTCCTCTTCTAGGTACGTATATAAACTACCTTTATAGCTAGCCGCTAAGTAGACTTTAGTAATTAACTCGTATCTTTCGAAATCTACTTATATCTCTATAACCTCCTAATTAAGTACCTTTACGATCTACGTAAACCTCCGAGTTAGTATAGAAATAAAGAAGTAGACGTTGTCTTTAAGATTGCTAAAAATTATAACAATACCTCGTAGCTACTTAAGCTAAAGATACTAGTCGATAGCGAGATCTATATTAGCGACCTCGCGATATTAGAAGACTAACTATTTACGTCTAACGTATACTATAAGCGCTATCTTCTAGCCGCTACCTTAACCTTTACGCGACCTATACCTACCTAGCTAAACTATAATAAAGATTTCGTCCTATTACTTAACTATTAGAGACTTATCGAGTAGTCTATTATAGGATATAAATCCTTAGACGCTACTAACTTCGCGTATACTAACTCCTACTATAGACTAGTATCTAAACCGCTAGCCTCCCTATTAACTATAGTAAAGAAGCGAGGTAAGGGGCGTAGTAGGGGAATAGATAACCCTCTACGCTAAACTAGGTAAAAGAAAAAGGCGGCTAAGAAGGAAGAGAACGACGCGCCGTTTATATTAAACGACAAACGCCGCTAGTTCGCCTATTTTAGAATTATAATATCGATAATAGCTTACTAACCTATAGTTACTACTAACCTCGACTATAACCCTAAACGCTTCGTCTAGTAACTTAGCTATTACGAGGCGTATATCTTCTTCTAAAACTAGTACTAAGTTTCTTCTAATAGGAAAGATTTCGACTACTAGATAATAGATACTAGCGTCTAACTTAAGGCTAAAAGCCTACTATATCTAACTAAGGTCTACAAGTAGGTATACTTAATCTCTAAAAAGAATATAAACGCTAACTATATTAGTAAGTCTACTAACCCCTTAGTTAAGAAGAAATAGGCCTGCCGACTACTAGTTAAGCGGAAGTATAAAAACTAGAAGGCGTCTTGCCCCTAGCTAGACTACGCCTATAAACTAGACCTTAGCTAGGTTAATACCCTACCTAATATCGGCGCTCTCCTCTATATTGTCTTTAACAACCTTACCTAAGCTAAGTATATATACTAGGCTAGGTTATATAACCTCTTCGACGACTATAGACTAGACGCGCCTTGTTTTTAGGGAGTCTCGAGGGAAGATTAGGTTACTATAATTACTAAGCTCGCGGACTCTACTAGTAGACGCGTAGATTACTCTACCTTTATTATAGCGGACGACTAGGAGGATAATATAGCTAGCCTTAAGAAGGTACTAGAAGACTACTAATCTAGCGGCACTACTTAGGCATTTAAACTTCCTTTCCTAGATAACCTACTACTTACCTATTAAATAGCGAGTATACTAGTACCCTAGTAGACTTCTAAGACGTCTATACTCCCTCCCCTAGACAAACTACCGCCTACTAGTAGACGCTATAACTACTAACTAGCGAACCTAATAATACTACTAGTAACCTATATTTAAACTCCTACCCCTTAGGGCTATACTAACCCTAGCGCCTAGCTACTTACTCCTAGTTTTATATAACCCTCCCCTCTTAGCTATAGGTTTAGAAGCTAGTAACGATCCGCGCTACCCTCTAGTCTTAGCTACCTCGCTATATAGAGTTAGCCCCTATTTATAGCTACTACCTCGAATACTACCTATATAAAGAGGCTTAGGAGGTTTACGAGTAGACTCTCTACTACGCTAGCTAATAATAGACTAGACCTATTTACTAGCAAACTCTATAAACTAGTAACTAGTTAGAGCTATAGAGAGGCAAGGCTCGACGTAACCTAAGAACTAGACGAACTTAAGACCCTAGTTAGCTACCCTATAGATACCTCTATTAGCGCTACTAATAACCTAGCCGACTATAGAATTATAGCAATATCGTAATAGGTAGTTAATATAATCTAGTAAGCCCTAATACTCTACTACTAGGTACTATACCTCCCTCTAGTTAAAGGTAAGAGGAAGTGTTCTATATATAATATATCTTATAACATACTAGCTCTATATAGTTACCTATAGTTAGTACTAAACCTAATAGGCAGCCGCATTAAATGTAGTATATACCTAATAACGTAGTTACTAGAGATTATAGGCCTACTAGAAGACTAGGCTAGCTACTAAGCCGAGCTAAAGAGGCTAATCTTAATAGTTCCCCTAGACATGTAGCTACTACTAGCAACTACTAGAAAGGCTAACTAGATATATGCCTAGGTACTAAAGTCTATACTAAAACCCGCAACTATTATTACCCTATATAGTAGGCTCTCTATAGAAGAGGCGTAGTAGCTATAGGATATCTAGTACTATAACCTATATCTATTAACTAACGTCGCTACCCTAGTCGCCCTCTTTTAGAGCAATAATAAGAGTACTATATAGATTACGTTAAACGACTAGTAAAAGGTACTCGTCGACTACTTCCTATCTAACTACCTCCTAAAATTAGAGTTCGACTACTACGACCTTATAGTCGTACCCTAGCTATCTCTAGCTAGAGGCTTTACGCTAACTAACTATAGTCTAACCTATATAGTCGACGGCCTCTCTATAGTTAAGACGGTCCTTATAGTATACGCTATAGCCTAGTTCTACCTTATGCCTTAAGGGGGACTAGCGACTAGATATAAGGCTACCTACTAAGCAAAGTTAATAGCTAATCGACTAGATAGTAAGGACGTAAAGCGTTACCTTTTCTATTATACTAACTTACGCGCTATAGCTAACTTTCTTACTATAGTAGACATTATAGCATTGCTAGCCCTTATTAATCTATATAGTAAAGTTCTCCTATAGTTACTTGCTTTATAGCGCGAGATAGAAACTACGCTCGTTACTCTTAGGTTCTATAGTAGTTCCGTCTATATAGTATATAACTACTTAGTTAGTAATACTCCTAGCCTAATAGATAAAACTATAATAGAGGTTACTACAATCCTTAATAAGTAAATCGCGGACACTATTAACTATAGCGACTATAATAAGATAACTACGTTTACCTATAATAATACGTACGCCTAAATAGTCCTATTAACCTAGGCCTACGTCGCTATAGTCTATAGTATAGAGACAACTACTAGTATAATAAGGAATATAGAGGGCCTCCTACGCGCTATAGAAACTACAATTCCCTACGAGTAACGTAAAATAGTAACTTTTAAGTTTAACTAGTAAACTTTTATCCTCTATAAGGTCGCCTTACTATTTTATAGTTATTCCCTTACTATCTCGTAGTTCGCTAGGGCTATATACCTTATAGGTATACTATAGGACGCGGCTAACTACGTTTTCTAATAGGTAGCTAGCGTAATACTAACTCTCTCTACTAATAAGTTTAAAGGTATCTATATATCGCGAGCTATAGTAACTAGCGTACCCGCGCTTAACCTCGCGCGAGGATATAGTAACTAGCCTACGTACTAACCCCTTATAATAGTAGAGGTTAGCTGTCTACTAGACCTAGACCTAGTTAAGCTACTCGCGGACGTTAATATCCCTAAGACTACCCTAATAGCGCGGCTAACTAAACTAACAACCCTTATCCCTAGATCCTTCTATTTAGCTAACTACCTACTAAATATAATTAAGTCGGCGACGGCTATTTGTAATAAGTAGTTCGCTATTATAGTATTCTAGATAATAGGTCTCCCTACCGACTTCTTAGTACTTACGACATCCTACCTATTATAGGTACGCTATAACTTCCTAAGTAGTAACTACAACTTTATTATAGATAGATTCCCTACTAACTATAACGAAGGGGTCCTATATACCTTACGTATAGTCGGCGCCTACTTCGCTATTAACCTAGAAACTATAAAACTACTTAATAGGTTTCTAAACAAAATAGGCGCTTAGGAAGTACTAGTAATATATCCCTTAATAGTACGCTAGTTCTCCGAAGTAGACTATTTAGTAATCGCGTATAAAGGTAACCTTCGCGAATTCTAGTCCGCCTTTAATACGCTAGATAACGCCGCTAGAGACAATAAGGCGATGCTTATTACTATACTTAGTAGTCGCCTTAATAACCTAATAGCTATTTATTACGACATTTCTAAGGCCGCTAGCCTACCCCTAACTACTAAACGCTAATCTATACCTCTACTACCTAGCCTAGCTAAGAGGCGCGGTTTCCTACGCGACCTGTCCTTGCTTACTTAGTAAACTATAACTACTAAGCAAGAGGTAACTACTAAGCTAGAGGCAACTACTAAGCTAGTCGCTAAAGTGTTAACTAGGCTATTTAAGGAGGCTAATACCGAATCTAAGGAATAATCTAAAGTAGCGAGAGTAAGGCTAAATAGCTAACTATAGACAGCTAGTCTTTTTAAAAATTAGGGGGAGAGGTTAATATAGAATAATAGGAGGAGTCGCCCTATAGACTATAGCTAGTAGGTACTAACTATAGTTAGTAGGTGCTAACTATAGTTATATATAGTCTCTCTCGATAGCTATAGCAATAGGAGATTATCCTTATTCTACCTATAGTTCCTATTACTAGGGTTTTATCCCCTATAGTAGATACTACTAGTCCTCTATTAGACCTACTATAATTGTACCCTTCTCTAATAATACTTAGGGTCTAGACACCTAGGTACCCTTTAGATAGCCTCCTAACTTTATATAGAGGCAATATTAGTCTAATAGCGAGCCTTCTATTAGCCCTAATAGCACATAGGACTCTAACCTACTACTATAGCGAATTACTACTAGTTAGGACTCGAACCCTATACTTTTTATTACCCCTACCCTCTTAGCTCCTAGCTTTAAGCGGGTTACTTCCTAGCCTAATTCTAGTAGGGTCTATTTAGCTCTATACTATTCCTATCTTTAATTGTAGAGCCTAGCTAGTATTAGAGTTTCTCTAGAACTCCTCCCTGCGAGTATTATTAGTCTACTATTATAGTACCTTATCTCTAATAAGTAGCTTATTATTAGGACACTTACTCCTTTTCTAAAGGGATTCTTTTCCTTTTAGCTTAGTAGACTTTAATTACCCTTTTACTATCTTGTTTAATTTAGCTTAGGCGTATTTCTATACTATTCTTCGAATCTATACTCCTTAGACGTAAGGCTCCTCTTCTCTAGTTATCTTACTAGTAGTCTATATTCTATCTAAAGGAGAAATTAATTTTCTTAGGACTAGGAGTATTTCTATATCTACTTCGCTTCTCGATAGTAGTCTATAGTTAGGCCTCTAGAAGAGCTTATCTATAGGGTTCTTTCTCCTAGGCCTAAATGTAATTTCTATATCGAATTAAGATAGGAACTTTACTACTTAGGCTTGTCTTCTATTTAGTTTCTTTGTTATTAGAAAATACTTTAGAGTATTATAGTCTATAATAACCTCGACTATACTTTTACTAGAGAGAAGGTAGTACTACTATTAGTATACTAACTCTACGATAGTAAGTAGTTCTTAGTTATAGGTAAGGTATCTTAGCTTAGGTCCCTTTAACTTCTAAGAGTAATATACTACTAGATGCTACTACCTATTATTATCTAGCTAGAGTAGGATCCTAGAGATTATAAATCTAGAGGCATTAGTCTCTAAGCGGACTAACTACGCTTTATCGAAGTACTAAAATAGTAGCGCTCTAGTAAACGCTTCTTTTAGCTATACTAGCGACTACGTCCCTTCTTCTATTATCCTAAATAGGGGTAGTTAGGTAAGTAGCGATGTTAGGCTAAGCACCTTCCGCGAATAGCCCTTAATAAAACGCTAGTAAAAATTAGTAAAGCCTAAGAAGATCTAGACCTCCTTAACCGACGTAGGCTTAGGCTACTTACTAATAGTATCTACTCTCTAGCCTTCTATCGCTATACCGTTAGACTATAAGACAAACCCTAGGAAGTCTACTTTAGTTATAGTAAACTTATACTTTTCTAACTTAATATATAAGTTAAATTTCTATAGGCGCTTTAGTATTACGCAAATATACTACTAGTAGTCTAATACCTTTTTAGAAAAGATAAGAACATCGTTTATAAAGACTATACAAATAGTGTCTACTAATCCTTTAAGGTACTAATTAATATATAACTAGAATATAGCTAGAGTATTAGCTAATCTAAAAGGCATAACCTTATACTTAAAGTGCCTATACTAATAGTAGAACGCTATCTTCTATTTATCTCCTTTCTAGATCTAAATATAATAGTAGGCCTCTACTAAGTCTAGCTAGGTAAATAGTATAGCTCCGTTTAGACAGTCTAGGAGCTCTAAAATAAGTAGTAGTAGGTAGCGATTCTTAATAGTTACGCTATTTAAGCCCTAGTAGTCTATATATAACCTAGAGTCTCTATCCTTCTTAGGTATAAATAGGATTAGAGCCCCTACTAAGCTAACGGACTAACGGAGGCGTCCTAGTAGAAGATTAGTCTCTAGGTACTCTTAGAGGATAGTTAGCTCCCTCTTACTTAAGGGGTATACTAGTCTATAGGGGACGGTTTTCCCCTTTATAATCTCGATAGTATAGTTACTAGGGCTATATAGAGGTAATAATTTAGTATTATCCTTAGAAAATACTCTAGCGAAGTCCTTAAGCTACTCTAGTAGTTAGACTATAGCTAGTTTACTATTAGAGAGCTTAGTAAATAATACTACGTAGGACGTCTTATCTATAGAGAGCCCTTCTTTAAATTCTTTAGGGTTAACTTCTTAGACCTAATATACTTAGGGAACGAACTACTATTAGGGCGTTAGTATAGTCTAGTTAATATCTAGCCCTATCCGCCTAATCTAGGCGTAGTCTAGGAGTAAATTGTAGTTCTTATTATCTATAACCTATACTTTAGTATCTGTTTCCTAGGCCTTATACTAGTTTATAAGTTGTACTATAAGCTATAATAATCCTATAGTTAGAAATTCTCTTCCTTCTATAGGAGTAACCTTTTAAAAGTTACGAGTATTAGTCTATAGTCGGTGCGCTACTATAGCTTAGGCGGAGAGTATTAAGGTTGTCGCGCTAGAGTCTACTAGTATAGTTAACTAGAATTCTTCTTTATTCTTATAGGTATCTACTATAACCTATATATTAATAAAAAGTCTCCTCTACTCCTCCTTTAGCCCCCCTTTAGTCCCTAGCTAAGGTACTATTATAGCTAGGACTTTAGGTTTTTTAGGTACTATTAGGAGTAGTGTCTAGACTAGCTATAGGTAAAGTAGTTCCCTTAGGGTATATTATTTAGTCTAATAGTAGGAGCGAGGTTCCTTCCTAGTAGTATATTATTAGGCTATAATCCTAGTATAGTCCCTAGTAGATTTAGGTAGCCGCCCCTTTTAGAATAGGGGTTATTTCTATAATACGAGGGGTTATTCTTCTCTTCTCTCCTATCGTAGTTAGGTTAGTAGCAACTATATTTTACCTTAGAGGTTCCCTTAAGTTAGGCTAGAAGTAGAGCGAGGTTAGTCTAATAAAGGGGAATAGTCTATTATTCTAGAAGGTAGTTATAGAGGCTCTTAGTAATACTAGCGATAATTAAATAGCATTTCTACTCCTTAGTTATCTTGTTTATATTAATTTCTGCCTCGCTATTTTCGAGGAAGGTAATATAATTCTCTACCCTTTAATTTTTTACTATCTTATTATTAAATAGTTAGACTATATATGTAACGCTATAGTTATAAGGGTCTTACTCCTAGTCTACTATCTAAGCCTAGAGGACTACCTAAGTTATTTAGTACTCGCTAAGTTACTTCTCCTTTATAGGCTAGTTTTTTAATATAGCTCCTATAAAGCGTAAGATAGCGTATATATACTTATTAATCTAGTAGTAGTAGATATATAGTTATATATAGAACACTATTTTCTAGCTCTAAATAAACGCCTATACTCTACTAATAGACCTACCTCTATACTCCTTAAGGTACTATAGGGAGAAGTTCCTCTCCTACCTACTTTTAGTATTATAGATACTTTCGCTAATAGGAGGAGCCTTAGTTAGGATATAGTTACAAGCATTAATTAGTCCTATAATAGGGGTAGCCTCCTAACGCTCTTCTTTGTTATCCTTATTATAGCGACTATTCTAAGGTTAGGGCGATAATAGAATGTCGTTAGCTTACCTCTTCTATCCTTATTTTTAAAGAGTAGCTTCGACTTGTTCTTCTACTATCTAGCGGATTCGATCCTTTAATATAGCGACTATATTCTCCTATATATTATCCGCTATTAGAATATATATAGTCTAGCGGGAGCCTAGTATAGCGCCCCGCTATCTATTAGTTAATAGAGTTTAGTAGTCTACTTAGGTTCTACTCCTTATAGTAAGGTTTTCCTTAGGTATTAGACTACTATTACGTCGTTCTATTATTATAATACTTAACTACTAGCCTATCTAACCTTAATAGTATAGATAGAAAAGAAGTATAAAGCTAGCCTATAGACAGGGTAACTAGTTAGAGTATTATTAGAGCGCTAGTAGAACGATAGAATAGTAATCTAGCAATTAATATAGTAACTACCTACTTAAATAGTAACTTTTCTATACCTTTTAGGTCTCTATATACGCTCTCCTTAAAATACTACTACTAAGGCTTAGTCGAACCCGCTAACTTAGCCCTCTCTTACCCTAGGTACTACCGACTCTCCGCTAGATTTCTACTATACCTCTAACAACTTAGGGGCGGCCTTATAGATATTAGGAAGACTTTATAATAGACTAATACAAGATAAGACCTATAAGGTAATTAGTATAACTACTTATATAAACAAATATAATACTAGGGTAAATTAAAGCTTCTATTAAGAGATAGTTTAGGGTATTAATAATATTGTTATAAAGAACCTAGTCTCTACTTATAGATAGAAGATATAAGAAAGGATTAGGACATAGATATAAGAGATAAATATATAGACTCTTACTAGAATGCCTTTTTACTAGGTTAATACTATTGTTTATTATTATATAGACTATAATTAACTTAGATACTTTAGAATAACTAGTATGTCTTAGCTATAAGTAATAGGAACTATAGGATAGAACAAGGATAGTCTCCTATTACTATAGCTATTAAGAGACTATATATAACTATAGTTAGTACCTACTAGCTATAGTCTATAGGGCGACTCCTCCTATTATTCTGTATTAATAAGCCTCTAGCTAAATCTACTAACTAAGTAGATAGGGGGCTAGAGTTATAGATATAGGCTATAGCAACTAAACTATAAAGACTTTACTACTTATCTATAAGTAGTATAATTAAAGTAGTAACTACTACTATCTTAGACTAATTAGTTAATTAAGACAACTCTTTATACTATAAGATATCTAGCTTTAGATATTCTATATTAATAATGCTTAAAACCCTACTTACTTTTACTCTCTCTCTATTGCCTAAATAAGTCTTTCCTAGGATACTTAAGAGGTCTAACGCTCCTATAATATAAGGAAAGGTTATCTTAGGCCTATAATATATACTCTTTAATTAAAAAGTCTATCTTAAAGAACACTAATTTACTAAGATACTATTAAAAAACAAAGGATCCCTACTAGTAGTTCTTTTATCTACTTTAGAAGATAGATATATAAAATATAGAGTTTATAACTTTAATAATTTAATATAAACTCTACTTCCTAGTAAGCTACCTTTAGCCTATTGTAGACTACCTACCTTATTAATACGGGCCTCGGATGCCATGTAGCTCGATTTATGTTAGTTATAGTCTAGCAGGTAGACCTACAGGTGTCCTTGCCGCCATTCTCGGTATCTTGTTAGCATTCTCTTGCCATTGTCTACGGGCAAAACCCAGCTTTCCGGGTCATGAAGAGCTGCGCCTTCCCGAAATTGGCTCGCTAGCGGTCGAATTTGCAGACTTAGCTTGCCCTGGTCGTCTTTGTCAATCCCCAGACAGACATTGCTTGTATTGCTGCATGTCTGACAAGCTGCTGATTGCTGTGCAGTGGGATGCCACTTCGAGCGTCGACCCAGACAAGCTGATCGTACACACGTGGATCGGGCTGAGAACCAAGAGAAGTCGTTGCTTTTCGCCGCCGCATTCACGACAACTTGGAGCGCGAGACGGCGCACGACCTCTGGGACTTGATCGAGGTCCAGCGTGACTTCAACGTTGTCTTTCAAATCCACCCCTTTTATGCTCGTGATTCCGACTTCACTGGTGAAAGTGATGAGTTCAGAGATCGTATCCTCCATGTCGGAATGATCGTACTCTGAGCCGAGTGTACTCCCCTCTGAGCTGGAATCAAGAACAATGATGGGCATAGTTGCAGCTCCAGCGGCATTTTGCGAAGTCAGGCCTGCCTTGCTCTGGCCCATCTCCAACATCTCATTAGGGTGGCTGGAAGCAGGAGGTGGAATACAGCTGCTTGTCATGGCATGGCTATTGTTCATATGAATACTCTGTTTGCCGGCTCCTGGTTAGATAAGACCGGAGGTCGTTCATCTTTTGGCCGCTCCGCCTGCCAATGTGAGTTTAGTATTGGCGAGTCAAGTTGAGGCCGGAACGATTTATTACCTTTGTTCTATTCCAGCTTTTCACGGGTGCATGTGCTTCGGAGAGGTTCACCTTACTGTCTTTGAATCTCGTAACAGCTTAAACGGTCTTCTCGATTTCAACTTCTCTGGGAGCTGCATCGCTTGCCATGTTGTGCAGCGGCAGTCCGCAACGGTCTTCTCGAGAAGCTCATGGAGCCGGGTTTCGCCCTCTTTGGGAGTTGCATCGCGTGCCATGTCGTGCAACGGCAGCCTGCAATAGCAAAGTGATCTTGTCCATCGGTGATGCTCACAAAATAGAGCGCCTGTGTCCTCGTTGCGTCGCTCTCGATAATTGGTGAATGTTAAGGAGGTGAAGTTGAAAGGCAACGCACACGGGTTGCAGTTGCCAAAACATTACCGACTATTAAAGTAACAAGCTCCCCGGCGTGTCGTCGCGGATAAAAGTACAGTCAAACCCTTCTATAAGAATGTCAAAAATTAGGCGCACATTATTATAACAGAGCGATATTTGTATATTAAAACGCTAAGAGAGGTAAGCACGGACAGGATTAGGGGCCCTTAGAGGTAAATAGGGCCTTAGGCAGGTATTTTCGGCGTACTTACAGGGCTTAGACCTTTATTTTAGACCTTAATTAGTAATATTAATTAGAGAGTAACCCTAAAATCTATTATTATAGTATTTAACAAGCTTTAAACAATATTATAGTATAAAATAGAGAAATCTACAAAAACATATTATTATAGGGCGATATTACTAGTTAGAAGATCCCTATAGCTAGTTTTAACTATACAATTATATTGCTAAAATTATATACTCCTATTATAATTTAGTAAGGGCATAGTTACTACCTATAATATAGTTCTTAAACTATACTTAAAGCTTTAAATTTTGCTATATAGTTATTTATATAATACTACTAACTCTATTAACTTATAGGCTTTAAAAATGTTTTAGAAGTATTAATAGTACTTTAGGTAGATAATTATATAAGTAAGCTAGTCGAGTAGTAATAGGGGACTAGTAGTACCTAAGGCAAAAGAGGTTAGTCTTTTAGGCCTAACTAAGTCTTAGTACTAGTATTTAAAGAAATTTATATATAAAGAGCTAAGAGTTTAATAGAGAAATTTATATTGTCCTTCTAAAGTAGTTATTTTAGTAGATATTCTATAGCTTACCTAGTTATAAAGCTAGCTACTAGATAGAGTAATAAGTTAGAGCGCTATTAGAGTACTAGTAAAGTAAAGGCTTAATAAATAATAAGTAATATAGTAACTATCTACTTAAATAGCAATTTTTCTATACTTATAAATCTCTATATATAATCCTCCTAAAACTTTATTACTAAGGCTTAGTTAGGCCTAAGTAACCTAGTCTTCTTGCCTTAGGTACTACTAACCTTCTCCTAGCTCTCTACTACTCTACTACTTTTTAAAGTAGCCTTATAGAAAAGTTTATAATACTAAAGAAGTAGTAGAGCTCTACTAGTTATTAGGAATAGTAGTAGAGTAAAAACTATTGTATAGTATAGCCTAGAATACGACTACTCGAATTACTACTAAAGGAAGGGAGGGAGAGGTATAGGAGTAATATATATACGTGTTCCGTATACGCCGCGAGGCGCTAATATACGCTAAGGTGCGCTAGGCTAGCCTAGATTAGGGCAGGCTACGTATAGGTCTAGGTATTACATATATCCTTTAGGCGGGTTTATAATATTGCGCCCCCCCCCCCCCCCCCCCCCTTTAGAATCTGTCTACGGATTCCTAAGGTAGTATAGGTAAACTCTAGGTACTAGTAGCACTTTAGCTACTACGAGATTAAAACTATCTACTATTCTAATTCTAACTCTACTATCTATATTAGTATCTAGAAAAGGTAAGAAATCTAGCCTTTTAAAATAGGCTAGATTAGACTAGAACTAGACTAGAATAGGCTAGGTTTAGGGAATTATAGTATATTATAAGGCAGACCTAGGGTAGATTGCGCTAACATAGCCTAGAATTCCCTAGATAGTAATTTAAATTACTAGTTTATCTAATATATCTACTGCTATAGCTAAGTATAAGTAGGCATACGCTAACAAGGTCTAGAATAGCCCGAAGAATACTAATCTATACTTCTACTACCTCTATAATGTCTTAAATATTATAGATACTATCGATATCTACTAGATAATAGGAACCCTAGCCTTAGAAAACCTAGTCTATAAGTACAAAAAGTATTAGCTTTATAAAAATTAGGATTATATATAAGTAAGTAGTCTAGCCTAGACTAGATTAGACTAGAAATGCTAATTGTTATAGATTCCGGTAAAATATAAGGATAATATATTAAAGCTTATTAAGACCTTAGAGTAGTTTATAACTAATAATAGCGGTCTATATAGTATTTAGGCGTACCGTAAGCGTATCTACTAGTTATTAGGCAAGATTAAGGTATATATACTATCCTATACTAGATTAGCCTAGAATGTCTGCTAACTTAACTTAGGGAGGTAGGGTAATTAAAGGGTCTAAATAGTCTAAGCGGGTATAAGGGTACGGAGATATAAGATAAGTCTAGACCTAAGTTCCTCGCTAGGCTCCCTTATAGTATACTAAAGGGACTAGAAGTAAGTACTAGTCTATTCCGGCCCTATTTATACTATTCTAGTATATACTAACTAATTAGACCTCTAGTAAGCGTAAGCGTATTATATATAATACCTAGTCTAATATAAGTAGGGCCGAGAAGGTAGAAGCTTACGTAGAAAAGTTATCGTTACGCTTAGCCTATATATCGAGTACTCTAAATATAATTAAGAAGGATATAGATAAGGCTAGTAAGAAGAAGACTATAGAAGTCGCTACTATTCGCGGCTATCTAGTACTAATTAGGAGTAGGGACCTACTAGGTAAAGTGTCTAATAATAAAGATAACGATATTAAGTTACTATAATAGACTAGGGTAGTATAGATTATAGTAGAATAGCTCTTGCTAGGGCAGATTTTAGCTAGAGAACTAAATATATAATAGGATAGGAAATTTAAGACTAGGATAGGCTATCTTAGGCTAGAATAGATAGGGTCTTAATTATATAGGCTCTAAATAAAACTAAGCAATAAAAATTTGCCTTATTAATTTTTTTGCCTCCTTTTAGTTTTTTTATACGCTAAGAGTTATATTATAGGTTTTCTAGCTAGATTTACGCTATTCTAGCCTATAGACCTCTAATATATCTTTATTACTATACTATTAATATTTAACGCGGGTTCCTAGCTATCTTCTTTATCGCTATAACCTTTTTATAATACTAGGTACAACTAATTTCTTAGATTGTCTACTTTCTAGCCCTTAATAGCCTTAACCTTATATTCTTCTCTATATCTTACTTCGTACCTCTATATACTTTCCTATTCGCGACCTAGAAAGGTACCTTTAGGAGCCTTTTTTAGTAGGGAAATATAGAAGTTAGGATATATTACTAGCTCTTTAGGGAGTTCTAGCTAATAATTAACCTTTCCTAGCACCTTTTTAATAAAATATAGTTTAAGATATTTATAATCTAGTTTTTTACTCGGTCTTATACTCTAAATGTTCTTAGCTAATAAGTATACTTAGTCGCTAATATAGAAGCTAGTATATTTATAGTTCTTGTCGTAGTATTTAGCTTAATAACTACGAATCTTAGACAATCTTTTTCTTAATCCCCTTTAGGTAGCTAGTATCTCCCTAGCGAGCTACTTAGCCTTTTCTAAATATACTCTAGTCTAGGGCTTTCTAGGCTAGTTTAGCCTCCTTAGGTCTTAGATTTAGTTAGTTTAGAAAGGCGTTATACTAGTAGATATATTCTAGCTATTATTATATACAAACTTAACTATAGGTAGTAGCCTATACTAGTTGTCTTATTTATAGTTAGTATAGTATAGAAGTACTATTTAAGGGTCTAATTCTGCCTCTCTATTTAGCTATCTATCTAGGGGTAGAAAGTAGTACTAAGCTTTCTACGTACGCCGAGGTAGTAATAAAATATACTCTAGAACTTTAAGGTTAGGATTAGCCTATAGTTAGACGTAATAGTCTTTAGGTTTTTATATAGCTACTAGATCTCCCTTATAAACGTATCTATAAGCTATTCTATAGTAATATCCTTACGATATAGTATATAATAGGCTATTTTAGTATATCTATCTACTACTACGAGTATTAAATTATAGACTCTATCTAGGTATTTACTAGGAGGTAGATCTATAATAAAATCTAATATAAGATCTTCCTATAGGCCCTTAGAGGCGGATTCTAATACTAATAGTCTATAGGGTAGATATCTTCTTCGCTTAGCTCTACTATATACCTAATAGGAACGGACGTAGTCCTTTACGTACTAGCGTATTTTTAACTAATAGAAGCTCCTAAATACTAGCTCGAAGGTCTATCCTATACTAAAATAGCCGCTTATAGAGTTATTATAGTAGTTCTAGAGTACTTTAAGCCTCCCTAGCCTAGGCGGTATATATAGGCAATCTTCGTACTAGGCTAGGCTTCTTTTAAAGCTCTAATAGCGGGCCTAGTCGGGTGTCGGCTTATTATAGTATATAGCTTCGATCTCGAAGATATAGCCGTTAGCTTTATAGGTACTCCTAATATAGGCTTCGAGATTAGTACCTTGTCTAATAGTAGATATATAGTACGTGCCGCCTTTTAGCCTATCCTAAGGCATCTTAGTAGAGTAACCTCTAAAATAGCCTTATATAATACGTAGCAAGGCTTCTACTTTATTATTAGTAGCCCTTATACCTAAATAATCCTTTTTTTAATAATTAGGGTGTCTACTTAGGGCGTTAGCTACTCCGTTTATATGTCCTACCCGATATATTACCTTAAAGTCTATAGCTACGAGCTATTCTACCTACTATACCTACCTATAAAATAGGGTCTTAGTTATTATAAAATATTGTAGATTAGTATAGTTGCTAAATAGCTCTATTTAGTATAATATACCTTTAAGGTAATACTAGAAGTACTTAAACGACGCGACAATAGCTAGTAACTCCCTATTATATATTTTGTAGTTATACTCTATACTAGTTATCTTTTTAGAGAAGAAGGCTATAGGATACTACTATATCTTACCCTCGAATTCTCTAGGTTAGTATAGGATACTAGAGATTATATAGCTAGACATATTAATCTCTATATAGATACGCTTTTTAGAGTTAAAATAGCGTAGTATTAGTATATTTGTAAACGCCTCCTTAAGGTTACAGAAGGTATTTTAAGCGGCTTAGTCTAGGGCTAGTTTAGACCTCTCCTCCTTACGCCTATTTAGACCGCTCCCCTTTATATATCTATTTAAGAGGGTAGTAAGGCGGGAGAATCGCTTAATAAAGCGCCTATAATAGTTTGCGAAGCTAATAAAGACCTTAATATTGTATATACTTTCTAGTATAGGCTATTCTACTACTACCTAGGCCTTATCTAGGTCTATCTAGACCCTATCCTTCCCTATAATATAGCCTAGGTATTATATACTATCCTTATAAAACTTATATTTAAATAGCTTAGCGTATATTTAGTACTTTCTAAAGCGTCCTAGTACCTCCTTAATATATCTAATATAATTATCCTCGTTCTCTAAGAAAATAAGGATGTTGTCGAGGTAGACTATATAGGTAAGGTCTAGTAGACCCGAGAGTACTATATTTATAAACACTTAGAATAAGGTAGGTATATTAGCTATACTAATAGGTATAATAGTATACTTAAAATAGCCGTATCTAGTACGAAATACTATTTTCTACTTGTCTCCTTCTTTAATACGGATCTAGTTAAAGCTATCTTATATATCTAGCTTAGTAAATATACGTCCTTTAGAAAGTTAGTCTAAAGACTCTTAGATAAGGAGTAGTAGGTAACAATTCTTTACTATTATAGTATTAAAGCCGCAATAGTCTATATATAACTATAGTATACTATCCTTCTTTCGTACGAAGAGGATAGGTACGCTAATAGGGGATATAGAGGGGCGAATTATACCCCTTACTAGTTACTTATCGAGGTACTCCTATAAAATAGCAAGTTTAGCCTAAGATAAGGGATATAAAAGACCGAAAGGGGGCGATTTACCCTCTTCTAGGTCGATTAATATATCTTATATACTATATTCTAGTAGTTAGGCTACACCCTCCTCTAAAAACATATTATAGTTACTAGCGTAGGCGGGATATAGCCCTGTCTAGGCTATCCTAGCTACCTCTTATCCTTCTTAGTATAGACTAGCTATAATATAGCCTAGAATACTATAGGCGCTGTCTATAGTACTATAGGCAGCTAAACTAAATTTTTTAGGGTCTATAAGCTCTATAGTACGCTAGGGCTTATTCTTACTAGACCTCTATTAGAGAGACTTCGCCTAGAAGTTAATAGCTAGGTTCTACTATTCTAGCTAGTCTATACTAAGGACAACGTTATATCTATATACGTCTCCTATCTTAAGCCCGACTATACCCTTATAGGGTTAGCCTACTCTATTATATATCCTTACTAGTATATAGTATCCTCCTATTACTAGAAGGGACTAGCTATTTAGGGTAGTATATTATACCTTCGGAGGCTCTATAGGTTCTAAGCCTACCTCCTTAGCTAACATCTACCTAATAAAGCTACTATCTACGCCTAAATTAATTAGTACTTAGACTATTCTAGTCCCTTCTAGACCTTATAGCTCTAACCTAACTGTTATTAGTCTTAATATACCTAGCCTATTACGAGTACCTAGCTCTATAAGGTAGCATTATTTATTAGTATAGTAGATATAGCTACCTATCCTAATAACTAGTATAGGTAGCCCTTATCTTTTCCCGAATCCTCTAGCTATAAGTAAGGGTTAGGGTAGTCTCGCTTTAGATGCTCTACCTATTAGTAGCCCTAGTACGCGGCGAGATCTTTAGGTACTCTAGGGGCCTTACTTAGTCCTCTATTAGCTACGCTAGACTATTAGGTAGTATTATTCTCTTAGGGTAGGGAAGGAGGGCCTATTATATTAGGCCTCTTATAATTCTAGCCCCGTTCTAGCTCCCTCTAGTCTGTTTTAAACTTATTGGCTAAATAGTACGCTAGGTTAGCTTAGTCTTCTACCTCTTTTAGGGTAGTAGCGGGTATCTAGTTAGCAAGTACGCTATATTAGAAGCTAGTATTAAGTGCTTCGATAAAGGTAGGGATTATCTACTCTTCTCTATCCTCTCCTATCTTAGCCTACTATTCTTTTATAAGTTTAAGTAGCTTAGTTAGGCTACGGCCTCCTTATTTAATATTCTTAAGGTTATAAGTCGCTTTCTATCGACGTTCCTATTCTATACTTATAGAATCTAGTATAACCTACTTTATTATAACCTAGGTTAGAGTAGTATACTCTAGCTAGGCTACGTAATAGTCCTAGTAGTTATTCTAGAGCTTGCCTATAAACATCTCTATATAATTAATTATTAGGTCCTCTCGCTTATAGAAACCTTTATACTTCCTAAACTAGCGTTCTAGGGCTTAGACCTAGTCGTCGTAGTTGTTCCTAGTCTTGCCTTCGAAAACTAGAGGGTTCTTATCCTTCGGTAAGCTACTATATCTTAGGGAATTAGTAGAAGAGTCCGAATTAGACCTTAGACAAATAGGCTAGGCTATAGCAAGATGCTATAGTTCTTCTTTAGCGTAGGTAGACTAAACCTATAGTTCGAGGATACGAGCTCTCTATTCCTCTTTAGCTAATTCTAAGGCTAGCGGGTCTAGTTCTAGCGTATTCTAGGCTAAGGCCGAAGAGGATAGTTTAGGTACCTCTATTAAGGGTACTATCGGGCCTAGTATAGGGTCTATTAGGCTAGGTAGTAGGTTAGCTATATAGCTCCCTAATCGAGTAGAGACTATAGTATATAATAGTAATTGTTATACTAAAGAGGAGCAATTTGCGTATTAGAAATAGTAGTAGAGTAAAAACTATTATATAGTATAGCCTAAAATATAACTACTCGAATTACTACTAAAGGAAGGGAGGGAGAGGTACGGGAATAATATATATACGTATTCTATATACGCCGCGAGGCGCTAATATACGTTAAGGCGCGCTAGGCTAGCCTAGATTAGGGTAGGCTATGCGTAGGTCTAGGTATTACATATATTCTTTAGGCGGGTTCGTAACACTAGTACTAATTTATTAATTAACTATCTAAAGGCAAGGTTCTATCTAGCTTATAGTTACTACTACTAACTACTATACTAAAGTCTAATATATTTAATAATAATAGTAAAGAAAATAACAAAGATTATCTTAAGTTATTTAGTATATACTCTATATTAAAAACCCGCCTAGAGGATATATATATTACCTAGATTTATATATAGCCTACCCTATTCTAGGCTAGTCTAGTACGCTTTAGCGCCTTATAGGATATATATATATATATATAGTCCCTCTAACTCCCCCTCTCTTCCTTTATATAAAGCTAGCCTATAGATAGGGTAACTAGTTAGAGCGTCGTTAGAGCGTAGGCGGAACGACAATAGAGTAATATAGCGATAATATAGTAACTACCTATTATAGGAATGTAATATATATATAGAAGTATCTTGTATATATTTTATAAGTTTAATAGAGAGGCAAGGAATAGACTCGCTAGTCTTCTAAAGAAAAGTCTCGGTACGCGCTAAGTATCTTAGGTACGATAATGTCTATACTCTACTTTAGGCCTTACCTATTATACTACCTACTTAAATAGTAACTTTTCTATGCCTCTTAAATTTCTATATACTCTCTCCTTAAAATATTACTACTAAGGCTTAGTTAAGCCCGCTAACTCGGCCCTCTCTCGCCTTAGGTACTACTAACTCTCTACTAGTTCTTTACTATACCTCTGACAATTTAGGGGCAGCCTTATACTTTAGTAGCAATTTAAGTAGTTATATTCTAGACTATACTACGCGATAGTTTTTACTCTACTACTATTTCTAATACTCTATAAGTATAGTATAAAGCTAGTCTATAGATAGAGTAACTAGTTAGAGTATTATTAGAGCGCTAGTAGTATAATAAGTAAATTAAATAATAATAATATAGTAACTATCTACTTAAATAGTAGCTTTTCTATACCTTATAAATCTTAATATAAAAGCCCCTTAAAATACTATTACTAAGGCTTAGTTTAGCCTAGCTAACCTAGCCCTTATGTCTTAGGTACTACTTTTTCTCTACTAGCTCTCTACTATAGCTTAGCTACTTAAGTAGCCGCCTTAAAAAGTAGCTACTAGAATTAATACTAGCTAATTATTTAGTACTAGTAGCTTTTAAGATAAATAAAAGGTTAATAAAGGTTACTATCTACTACGCTCTATTACTATATAAATAAGACCTATTAGACTTATAAGACAAGAGTATAGAGTATCTTATTTTACAATCTGTAGCTTTATTTTGTCTTGTTTGTCTCGTTTAAATAAGACAAAACAAGACTAATAAATTATCTTGTTTGTAGACAACTCTATTTATAAGATCAAAATCTAGTTCTTACTGCTTTGAACATTATGTCGCTCTTTGGGGCACTTGTGGCTTTGTTTTAGGTCTTTTCTTGAACAGTGAGCCGGTCATTGAGATGGTGGATGTAAATCAAAAGTGGATTGCAATTTCAGCTAGCTACTTGTGTTTGGAAAAAAAAAAGAGAAGAAAAAAAAAAAATTGCAGCATAGCAGTTCCACTCCGCGTCATCTCGCGGCCTGTGATCCCCCATGCCAAATCCGATCTTGTGCCCCCCCTTTCCTTCAGCATCGAGCAATTTGAGGTCTTAAGAATCGCTGGCTACCGCGTAGAGCGGAGATGAGCTTTAGAATTGAAGTAACAACTTGACTTCGTGTCGCTCATGCCTTCTACCTCTCCAGCCTGCCTGTCGTGCTCACCCTTTCTTCTCCCATAGACCAATCTCCTGCAATTTGTCGCGAACTCCATATGCAAACCGGTATGCTTTCTCTGCTCCTTCGTATGCTTTTGTGACGACCTCGTATGTGAGAACGATCTTGTAGGCCATCATGGCTTCCGCAAAAGAAGCCTCGTCAAGCAAGTGTAGGTCAACCTGACTCAAGGCCTGATCCAACATCCGTTGTGCCGTTGACACGAGGTCCGATCTCGACATGTCATCAATACCCTTGAACTTCTCTTGTGCCAAAGCCATAGGCTTCTCCAGCCCTTCAATGGCATCTTCACGGGTGTGAAAGTGCAGATCACAGAAGCTCTCTTCCGCCATGCGTGATAGCATGCGTAGGTGATCCTCCTGATCTTTGAGCGAGTTCAGCTTCGTAATTGCCTCGGTCAGTACCGTAAGACAGGAAAAGGACGCCAAAACGGCTTCACGGTCGGCATTGGAGATGAGCAGAAGCTCTGGTATGTTTGTTGCGAAGCGAGTGACGGAACACAGCCGGCGTGCAAAGCCATTGTATCGTGACCGCAGGGGAACTATCGATCGTGTGGCGTCTAGCATTGCGCGAGCTTGCATTTGCCTTAGCAGCTCTTCCGCGGTGGCCTTGGGTTGATCTGGCGTCATTGACTTGACGATGTCCAGCCACTCTGGAGTAACAGCGTTGGCTTCATCCCAGGTCAAGAACCGATGAGGGCTCTCAAGGATAACCGTGAGGGTCTCTGACAATCCCGAATTCAGATCGTCGAGGACTTGGCAGGCTGCTGTCAAGTTCTGGGTGACGGCACTTATCTCCATCTTCAAGGTAGCGATGTGACAGAGCATGAGCCAGTACAGCTCTGCAAGAGCATTCAGACTATGAATAAGTTAGCAAGTGCAGGTCGGGTCGTCCCTCGTTTGTAAACGGATTGGTCATACTTCTTTGCCGAAGCCTCGTCGCTGCGTTCCAAGATCAGCGGCGTCCCTGAACGCCATGACTCGCGGAGTCGTTGAACAAGTGGGTTGTCGCCAGTCAAAAGTTGGGCGGACATTTCGCTGTGATCGGCTTGGGAAGTGCTGTCGATGATTTGAATTAGAAGCGCGACACGTTGAGGGACCAGCTCTCCTTGGTGGCTGTATTCGCAGATGCTGGAAGTGATGACTAGGCTGAAGATGGCGTTTGGCTTTCGCGATGCTCAGTCTGGGTGTACTGGATTGTCGATGAAGTTTGTGTCGTGATGTCGGAAAGAGTGAGTCGGTCGGAACGGAAAATATGACGAGGTAGGTATCAGGAGCACATGCGGTCATCAGGAGCACGTGCCAGCTTCAAACGCCACCATGCCACATCTTGGCCACTTGAGACTCCTCAGCGAGGTCGGGTGGCTTTGGCAGTGATGTTATGGATAAATAACGTAGATCCTGTGAAAAAGGATTCGCGAGCTCTCATACAGCTATCGACAAATGACAACTAGAAATCAGCAAATCGAAAGTCTTTGCACGCAGCACCCCGATTCAGATATCAATATTACCAACCCTGAACTCACAAAAGCTATTTAGAGTTCGCCTGCGCTTGCTCACCTAGCTACCACTCGCTTGTCAAGACTCTGCCGCCAATGTTTTCCGAAGTCAAGAACGCCAAGCTCCTTGATGTCCATTCTTTAGTTCGCGTTGTGCGAACCAGCTAGGACCGCCATTCTTTGTAAGGTGTCAACTTCGGTTCGCCCTGCTTTGGAGGTTGGCGGATCCATGCCTCCATTAAATCGAAAGTCGCGTTACCGCGGAACGGGGCGGCAAGAGGTCGAATTCGCAGTGAGAACTTTCCGTTATCATCTTTGTCGATTCCGACACACAGGCGGCCAGTATTGGTGCAAGTCTGACAAGCTGCCGAGCTCTGGTAAGTGTGATGATACTTAGAGCGTCGTCCTGCGTCATATTGTCCAAGGCACGTATCCCGGCTCCTGGCTATCGAGAAGTTCGGACGATCTATGCTCTGAAGAAGTTGCGAGGCGAGACCGCACACAGCCTCTGGCATCTCAGCGACATCAAGCACCAGACCTCCATCTCGGTTATCTTCCCAGTGAAGGGCGGGTACGACTCCCTTGACGCCAGCAAGCCCCCAACGGCCTGCAAGAGCGATGAGCTCGGAACGGCTCCCTATGTCGAAGTCTCCTTCAGCTTCTGGGAGTGTCTCTTCTGCATCGACATCGGCTGAATGGGAGTTCCGGACGATATCTGATGATACTTCTGCCGTATACTGTGAAGTCGAGGTCGTGTTCACTCTTTGCTCCTGTCTTGGAGGCGGGGGCCGACGTTGAGATTGGATGTTCGAGTCATGCTGGGTGATCGAGCAATCATCTCGTATCTCGGAAGATGCCATTCCTTCGTCGGCCACCTGAGAGGATGTCACTCTTTCGATGGTCGTTTCGCCGGCTGGGGACACACTGCGTGCGCGCTTTTCACCACGTTCATCATCCTACAATATTGTCAGCGATGAAAAGAAACGCCTGCAAGGAACTTACCAAGGCGATTTCCGGCCGGTCCATCTCGGCGATCTCGTCATTGATAGCCTTGGTCATCCGCTCTCCAAACGCCTCTATCTCTTCAACAGCCCTTTCGACTTGTGCCTTGACGCGTTCGAGGATTTGGAGCGACATCTCTGGCGTTTTGCGAAGGCGTTGGCGATAGTACGGTCGTTTTCCGAATGGTGTGAGTGGTTGCCGAAGAGGTGAGGTCGGAAGACGCGTCGACGAATCGCGAACGCGCTCACTCGTCCAGGAAGGAGCGATACAGAATCCCGACCGCATCTCTTTTCTGCAAGCTCCTGGATCTTGGCGTTTCGACATTTGCCGCACGCTCTCGGATCTCACTATTCAAGAATACGCCCTCCTTCTTCGAAGGATCCTTCATGAAGACATAGCGGCCTGTAAAGAGCCTTGGCGAGCGCATTTCAGCCTGGCAGTTGGCAGACATCCCCGTTCTTCGAAATATCTTCACGAAGACATAGCGATCTGTACGGTGCCTTGTCGAGAGCTTCCCGGCCTTGAGGCTGCCAGACATCCCCGTTCTTCGAGATTATCTTGATAAAGACACGGCGGCCTGTACAGAGCCTTGTCGAGAGCTTTTCGGCCTGGCGGCTGGCGGATGAGACCCTTCATCATGAAGACCAAGCCTCAGAAGGTTGTCGTCTTGAACATCAAGCCTCAAAAGGATGAAATGGCGGATGAGATCGAAAGTAGTAACGAGATGAGGTTGTCCGCAAGCCGGAAAAGCGTATGTCCGTGCAAACGGCCCTGCAAGTGCGTTGGGCTAACACGAGTCAGTCGTCCCGGGATGCCACACGACCCCGCCAACAAGTCCGCTTTGAAGACCAAGTCTTACTCATCAATGAGGACTGTTACGTGGACAGGAAACTCGAAGCAGAGGACGTCTCACCGAGAGACGATCAGGACGATGTGGCCGACACTGCAGATGCATCTGTCTTCGAACAATCCGCATTGTCAGGTTTAGATCGTACAGCCTTTGCCGCGAAAGCCGCCAACATCCCGATTGAGTTTGCCGCTGATGCTGAGGTTGATGATGACACGGATGCTGAGGAGCTGCTCAGCCAAAGCCAAAAGGTAGAAGACTTCGAGGAAGACGGATCATCTAGCGACGATGAGCACTACGAGAGGTCTGAGGCATCCGAAGCATCCGAGGATGCAGACAACGAAGAGCGACCAGAGGATTGCGCCAACCCGTCTCGCCCTGAAGACTTCCAGAATCGATATCGGCATACACTGAAAACAAAAGGGATATCTGCGACCGTCGAGTTGGCTCTACATGAGGAGCTTCAAGGCTACGCCACTCTGCACGGCGAAGAGGTCAAGATACTTAAGAGTGTCGCCTATACGATCGGCATCGCAACACACCCGAAGGTGCTTGGCTCTATCCTGAAGTCGTCTCTAAGGAAGGACTATAAGTCCGATCAAGAGCTCAGGTCGACCCTAGATGCCCTGCGGCACCACCAACGAGATCAAACACGCCCGGCCATTTACTGCCAGCAGCTCGCAGACGGTAATGGCGACTTGCCTTCGGCGAGTCGACTGCACAAGTTGGTGACTCTAGCCCGCACTTATGTTGATGGCAGCGACGTCAAGTACATTGCTCGCATCGATCGAATGGGCCAGACCAGTCGAACCAAGCAACGGAGGATCCCTCCCCACTATCCCAAGTACATGCTCTCTGCAGACGAGTCCGAGGGCCTGCGTCTTTCTCAAACTCGCATAAAGAGCACGTCAGCATTTCTGGATGCTCTCGAGGAACGTTGCCTCAATGTTCCGCCAGACCAGTACAATAAACCACTCCCTGGATGGCTCTCTGAGTTCGGATACACCCACACGACTGAGAAGCGCTTCAATAATCACATGAACCACCGCTCTTCGAACTATATTATGAACTTGTTCTCACGAATCCTCGATCTTGAGTGGCCTCAGCAGTACTCTCTTCATCAATTCGTCGTGTTTGTCTGTACCAATGCCAACCAAGCTTCGGTGGCGGAGATACTCTTTACGCGACTTGGCGTCGCTTTCACTGGGAATGGCGGCGGCTTCACGCATTACCCTCCCGGCCTAAGTAATGATTCCGCTCAATGGTACAACACGACCTTGTGGGAGGGGTGGTGGGAGTGGACATTCAAGAAGATGAAGGTCCAAGAGAATCATGAGAGGCAGAAGATGATGTGGGAGCAGCAGCAACATATGAAAGCTCAGAACAAGGAGCGATGCAAGGACGCTTTGGAGAGGACAGGCAAATTCAAGGCCAGTATCGCGAAGCGTGAAGCCACTTTCAGCCCCGAAGTCGCAAAGTATATGCGGCAGCTGACTGAGAATAAGTCTATTGACGAGCTGAAAGAAATTCGCGACCAGATCAAGACCAAAGCTCAGCGCATGTACGGAGGTCTTGGAGGGTCTGATCAAGCCGATGGCGATCTCATGCAGCGTGCTGCCAAGGCAATTCGCGTCATGCGATCTGCAAAAGAGGTCTGGGCTCAGGATGAGGCCTTGCAAGGACATGAGGAGAGGCAGATCCAAAAGGAATCATGACACTGTCCAGTAGCCGTGATCGCCTCGCATCTTAGTTCACGGTAGCTTCTCTGACCTCGCGCCGGAGGAGGGAATCGGCAGACGGGGAATGGCTATCTAGTAGCTCGTTCGTTGACCTTGGGTGCATGTGGAATGGGATAAAGAGTTCTCGGAGTCATCATCGGCCGCGTAAGTAGACAGAGTTCTCGTTCATGTATGCTAAATTAGCATGTAGTTACCTAGCTTCGTCGATGCCATGCGACTCCCTCTAGCCGCAGAACCTAAACTCAAGTCTCGTCCTCGAACAGCTGACAGCACCTGCTGCTGTTCCTGAGCTCAGATCTCCAATCTATTCATAGCAAGATCGATGTGTTGCTGCTCTGGAGTTCAAGTCTCTACCCTGGGTAATTTAGTCGAAGCTACTGCCAATCATGAGGAGTCACGACCTCTAGACCTCACCTGCTTCTCCTCCAATTCTTGAGTTCAGGTCTCGACACTCCCATAGCCAGTTGCATTCGCTGCCGCCACCGAAGCTGAGTTCCCTTCAAAGTCGGTGTGCGAAGAATGCTGACAGTGACCTCGGGTAACGAAAATGATTGCGACCTTTCGTCCTCTCTTCTCCTAAGCTCGGTCCCCGAGCTCCTGAGTTATAGGCAGTGCTAATTGCCGCTTCCGTCTTGGTATCTGGCCTTTGTCTTCGGGTGGCGAGCTCCGAGTGTAAGTAGTTCATCCTTCGTTTGACATTGCGTCACTTGCATCTGCCGTCGTGTGAGTTTCACACGTGAATGTGCGCTGGTGCAAGCTGTTGTAAAAGCCTCATCAGTTTTACACCTGGGCAAAATGATTTCTCTTCGATCGCCGACTCTGCCTTGAGTAACAGGATGACCACGTGCTCATAAGGAAGGAGGCGACGGAAGGCACCTTCCTAAAATCTTCTTTCCACCACATGTCATGTCAAAAAGATTCTCAGCCTTCTCTCAATCACCAACACTTTCCTTTCCACTCCACTGCACAGACCATTCATTCGTGAACAGTGGAATACAACATGCCACCCGCTGGACGCAATCCCCGTGGCCGTCATGGCGCTCCTCCGCTCAACAACCAGCTGCAGCTTGTGCCCACAGGCGGTCCCAGGGCCTACGCGCGGAGGCACGCGTGTTCCCTCAGACACATTGAATACGTAACAGATCAGGCAAAGTATGAGTTTGCTATAGATTTAGGTAAGAGTTGAACGTGCGCAGTCTGTCGTTCTCCGCTGACCTACCTACGCCTTAGCTACCTCCCAGAGTGATGACATTGAATTCCTGCGAGGACTTGAACGTGAAACGGAATCCAAAGCCCTTGTGGACGAGATTTACGAGTTTGAGCAGACCATACTTAACAAGAGAGATGCTCCTGAAGCGACGCTCGCTTGTTTGGCCATTGAAGAGATGCGTGCCTTGGTTTTCCGAGTAGGGGATACTTCCCGCGAACGATTCCAACACATCATCGGCGACATGCGTGTCCAGACAGAACGCACCTGCAACGAGAACGACCGTTTGCGCATCAGCCGCGCGTGCTGCAACTGGCTCAGAATTGGCCAAAAAGTACTGCGCAAAGTTCAAGCATGGCGCAATTGGAAAACCACCATCGACTCTCTAATTCGTCATAACGTTGCACGCACGGCCGCTGCAAAGATGGCTAGGGAGCGCGCTCGTACAAGATGGCGGATGGTTATTCAGACCGTTCGGCTGAGGATCAAGTCCCAAAAGTGTGCCTCGCAAGCTCAGGAGATTCTCTGCCTCAAATCGACGCACGCCCGAGAGAGGTGGAAAGTGGCCATCAGCTCAATTCGACTTCGGGTTCGCCGACATATTCAGGCCTCAAAGGTCACTCAAGAAGTAGCACAAAGAGCTTCTCTGTCTCGGACACTTAACATTGAGAGGTGGCAGAGAGCCATTCGAACGGTTCAGCTCCGCCTGCGGGCCCGACAACAAACCTCTCACAGTGCGGGTCATTTCGCTATCTTGAAGCAGCTCCACGATTCCGAACGCCGCGTTGAACGTTTCCGCAATCGCAATAGCACTCTTGAAGCCCGGGTCAGGGAGCTTGAAGATCGTAACGACAAAGACCGCGCTGATCAACGGCGTAGACTCGTGGAGAAACAGCGATACGTTGAGGATAGAGTCACATGGTTCAAAGACCGATTTCGAGATTGCGAGCAAGAGGTCATGGAACTTATAAAGGTAAAAAGGATGCGGGCCGCCGCGGCAGCACACTCGAAGTCGCCCAAGTTGGCGCTGAAGCACCTTGCCATGCAATTTTCCGCGGATTTGCACAAGGCCCATCTCACCGCACAACAAGATCAGCAAGTCATAGAAAACTTGGCCGAACTCTTAGAGATGCTATGTCGTGCGTTCGCAGTAGCCACCGAGAAAGTCGAAGCTGCGATGAAACGAAAGGCCATGCGAAAGAAGAAGAGACCATTCGGCGTCGCATTTGGCAAGAAAGCAAGCCTGGCCACAAGGTTAGGACGTTGACTTTGCCCTTTATGACTACCGCTCCGATCAGAGGCTCTCGATAAGTGAGGCATTGCTAAGCTTGCTGTTGACCCCTGCTTTCCGTCGAGGACGATCAAGAGATGGCTAAATTTGCGAATGCTGAGGCTGCTATGAAGTTTGGAGGAAGACATGCTGTTAATGATGTACTTTGCTCGATATCAAATCAAATCGATTCTTCGGAATCTTAGCGATCTCAGAATTCACATTTTCCCCTCGGGCCAGAGAGCCAAGATTTCGGCGGTGACCTCATGGTATGAGGATCACTCCTGGTTCAAGTCGACCCCGATTTCCGTGTTATGTGTCCCCTCCCCCTTCACCATGGAAGGAAAGCTGCGATCTCGTGAGCCCCTAGACAGAGGTAAGCTCAACTTCGAAGCACTGACACTCTCGTAATTCGTACAGGCTCAACGGCGCCCCCGACATCTCCCGATCTCAAGCAACACCCGAAGACACTAGACGGTACCAGAAGTGTTCACGCGAGGTCTTCATCGTGGCATGCCATTCCGGTCAACACAATCTCAATCTGTGTCCACATAGCACCGTAAACCATGTAAAACGACCCGAGCTCGCCCGCGCACTTTTAATGGTCGGAGCAGAAGGCGATGTCCGGGTCGCTGTCAGATTGATGATCTTTGGTTCGATCGTCAGCTCCTGCAGTGTTGAATATCCAATATTTCGAGATCTCACTTCTGGAATATCTCACTTTTGGAAAATCTCACCTTCGATCATTTCCGCGCTTCTCGTCTCTCAAAACCCTGACCTCGACATTCTTGAATCAATCTTCGTGCGGCGCAGTTTGTCTAGGTCATGCGAACGTCGCTGAAGTGGGTATTCTCAATTCGATTCTTTGCAGGACTTGCGTTTGAGATTGCGGAAGTTGAGATTGCGGAAGTCGACAACTTTACGCACATGAAGTCTTCGCAGATGTCGCAAGGGCAGGACTCCAAGTAATTCATATTTGCGACATCGCTATCGAAATCTCTACTATGTAGGCAATGTGAATGCGATTGAGTTCCGCTCCACATCTTGCCCAGATGTGTACATAGTTACATATCTTCTAAAAAGGTACATTGCGCATTGCTCGGATCAGATAGGTAGAGCAGCAACTTTATAAGAAATCTGTAGAGAATTCAAACTCTCAAATTTTTGTAAGAGGCGTAAGACAAATATGAACCTACCCGATCAACTATAGAGTTTCTTACGCATTATAAACATGCATCATAAATGTATCATCGAGCGCAAAGATTCAAGCTTCGAGCAATGGCTTTGCGACTTCGCAGTGACTCTATAAGCAGCCGACATTGAAGAACGTCAACATCAACTATTAAATCAACTTCAGCCTCGCATTTCGGTCTATGTACATCCTGCAAATGGTCACTGTAGCCTTGCAGAGTTCCTCACGAATCTACCTACTAAGCTGTGCGCGGCCTCGGTTGCAAAGCACCATGGATTGCTAGTCGCGAGAGAGGAGACACATGGTGCAGAATGAACCGCTTTCATGGAGAATCCAAAAATACGACTCAATCATGATGAGATCTCACGATATCATGTAATAATAGCCTTATCACGTCTAGCATTGCGATCCAGGCAATTCACTTTCCACTAATTGATTTCCAACACTGCCTGCCTTATGATTTAGATTTAGTATTTGTAAAGTATGAGTTTCCAAAACCCCTCGCGTTACAGTGCGGGGCAACAGCCGACAGGCGACTCCATTCGTCTCAACTCGAAAGTCGACATCAAGGCCTTCTCCGGATCACTCAGCCCGCCAAGGAAAAATGAACACGTCTGAAAACCTTTTGATCTGCGTTGCGTGCGGTACGCAATTCGATCTACCAGCAGACGAGCCTCCGAAAGGGTGCCGTATTTGCGACGTGAGATGCCTTCGATTTCCACACTCATATTACCGTGCTAAGAAGTCGGCCAGGATCCACGTCAGTATGTGCCGCCAAGCGGTCAGCAGTGGACTTCGCTTGCGAAGATGCGAGGCAGCTATCGCAACAAGTTCTCTCCAGTCGGCGAGAACAATGGAGAAGAGCGTATGACATCGATTTGGACGGAGCCGAAGGTGGCGATAGGCCAGCGATGCATCTTGATTCAGACTGACCAAGGAAACGTACTCTGGGACTGTATCACGTATCTCGACGAAGAGACTACAGATTTCATCAAAGGCAAGGGTGGGTTGAAAGCGATTGTTATCAGCCATCCGCACTACTACACGACACATCTTGATTGGGCCAAGACCTTTGACTGCCCGGTGTACATTGCGCAAGACGATGCTGAATGGTTCAACCGAGTGGACCGTGAAGGGCGGAGACAACTGTTCAGTGGCGACTCGCAAGATATCCTCGACCAGATAACCGCCATCAAAACCGGTGGGCACTTCCCAGGTAGCCTTGTGTTGAAGTGGCAGGACAAGCTTATGATTGCCGACTCGTTCGTGACTGTACCGGTGAGTCAAATCCTCCTTCAACATCTCTCCTATCTCTGACCTCATATGCAGTCTGCGCTCTATCACATTGATCGCTTGCCTGGGACGACTTCGTACTCTTTCATGTGGGCTGTACCCAATATGATTCCACTGCCACCTTCAGAACTACACAAGATGTGGCAATCGATTAAGCCTTACAACTTCAACAGCACACACGGAGCATTTGTAGGCCACGAAGTCCGAGATCCAAACGTCAAGAAGCGGGTACTGGAGAGTATGAAGATTCAGACTCGAGCAATGGGTTGGCAGGATCATCCACTGCTGCAAGAGGAATGAGCATGGAGCGTCTGATATCCATTTCGGCGTGAAAATTTCAGCTGGTATAAGTATGCACTGCTCTTATGCACCATGATCTGAAAGACCACTAGCGGGTCTTAAGACGATTTCGTAGATTTCAAAGCACTTTCGAAGAATAATATTGCATCCTACTGAGGCGCTGCAGCAGCTTGAGATGCGCCAGAGGTTGCGCTGTCGATACCAGGTAAGGTGCCGCCAAAGCCACCCGTGGAACCGAAACCTCCAGCACCGCGGACAGTCTGCTCCAGTTCCGGCACAACCACAACGTCTGGTGTGTAGATCTGTATACGGGTCAGCTACAGGATCTCTCAGATCTCGAACACAATCTCTCACCCGTTCTACGATAAGCTGAGCTACTCTCTCGCCTATCGCGACCTTGAAATCGCTATCGCTGAAGTTGAAAAGTAAGACCTTAAGCGGTCCACGGTAGTCTGCATCGATGACACCAGCCCCGACGTCGATGCTGTGCTTGCTTGCGAGCCCACTTCGCGGGGCCACTCTGCCGTAAGTGCCGGCTGGAACAGCAATACTGATGTCCGTGTCTGCTAATACTTTCCCTCGTGCTGGCACCGTTGTCTCCTTGGATGCGTAAAGGTCATATCCAGCAGCAAAGGCCGAGCCCTTTGTTGGCGCCTTAGCAGTGTCGGAAAGGAGCTTGACCTGCAATGCTGGTGGAGGCGGCTCGAATGCCATCGGAGGCATTGAGGGGAGAGATTGAGCTGCGGCCAGAATGTTGGAGGCAGCGTTCGGTGCTGAAGCCATGCTGGCGATGGGATCCGGCTGGGATGCTGTCTCGGGGGTAGGGGTAGGCTGAGCGTCGTTCAGGATTGCCGCTACTGAGAGGTTGGCAGCGGGTTCGGTGTATTTGGTACGCTTCGGATCAGGGGACGACGGCAGACTGGGAGCGTCGTGTGTGATTTCGGGTTGTGGGGTTTCTTCTTCAGCCATCCTGTGTGCACATGGTCTGAGCAAACCCAAGGAGTATGAATGGTGTGAAGCGAAGTGGCATGTTTGCGGGGCATCTTGACCGCTTCAAGTTCGCGACTGGCGACGCGTCGGCGGCAATTCGGAATTGTTGCCGCGCGCGAGCTGCGACTTCCAGGCGGTCAACTCCAGGAGTCGTCTGAGACGTGTAACAGCCGGCTCTATCATGGCCGACCAAGCCCAGTTGCAGTCTGTTGAGGAGGGATTAAGACAAGTCCCTCGGACAATTCACGTTCTGGTCCCACCATCGCGTCTTTTCGCCGCTCACTGGTCTCTGTTCCTCCCGGATCTTAACAACGGCGACCCGAAACAGGAGTCAATCACTGGAACGCGCATTCATGTTGTTGGTGATAGGCTTGGCGGATTTCAGCTGGAGATCGTCCGTGGCTACGATGCTCAGAAGGACCGAAGTCTGCAAGGTAGAATCTTTGCACTAGCCAGAGTACCACATCAACATTTGCAGCCTTGCCAGGCATCATTGGAGAGTCCACAGGACTGTCAATCAAAAGATGACGATGAAGGCGGCGGGGTCATAAGTAAAGAGATTCGCACTCCTTTCGAAATCGCATGCTCGAATGTGGAAGCTCCTGGACCAAGTTTGAATCGTGTCTCTCAGCAGCAAACGGCAGATGAGAGACTCGGCCGAAGACCAAAGTCCGAGGTGAAAGACTGTCAGTGGTGGGTAAGGCAAGTTATCCATTCCTTGGTAGAACAAGAGATGCTGTTGCCAATAGTAGTTGGAGATGAGGGATCTGGAGAGGACCCTCGCCATAGGATACAGTCTATACCCATTCATTGAGTGGAGATTTCACGTTTCCGCATTATTCAACGTATTCGTCTGCTACGCCACCGTAAAAGTCTCGATCTCGGCATATTACGATATCAGCTCACTTCCTGCAGGTCGTGGTTTCGTGCCTCCAAGGTGCATGTTCACAAGAAGCGCGCGCTTATTCTCTTAACTTTCTACGCTCGGCCGTTCATGCTTAAGTCGGCGCCTAGAGCTCTATTGCTCCTAGAATACTTAAGTGCTGCTCAGCGACTGCCACAACTGTATTCAATGTTCTGTGAACTTTTCGCACGAGACCGAAAGCGAAATGGCACGCACCATGGTCAATGCCGGCGAGCTACCGCAGCGATCAACCGAAGACTTTCGGAGCTCGAACACTGATGAAAACAACCTGAAGAGGCTACCAACGCCATGCGAGGTGCGTAACCAGGCGGTGCACCAACAGGCGGTGCGCATCGGCCAAAATCCTACGCACGCATTTCGTCCACCGCCAGTCTATTTCCCTCAAGATGGCCTCCTGGTCAAGTGGGGAGCTGATGTGACCATAGCGGAAGGACAGTGTCTCTGGTTCTTCAATCAATACCTGCAAGACAGGGTACCAGTACCTCGCATCTATGGTTGGACGCAAGATCAAGGCCAGACCTTTTTGTACATGCAACTAATCTCTGGTGACCCATTATCAAAGCGTTGGGATAATCTCTCATCGGACGAGAAGCTGTCTATCTCTGAACAGCTCAAGCCTATGGTGGCTACGTGGCAGGGTCTCAAGCCCCGTGACTGCCCCGCGCCAAACCAACTTCTACTGTCGCAACTAGGTGGCCAGGCTCTTCGGGATATCATGTTCCATGATGGAGAAAACTATCCTGCTGGGCCGTTTGGATCCGTTCGAGATTTCAACGATGCTTTCGCAAGGCTTGCCCATCCAACGGCAGCGGTCGACAACATCGATCCCCGAAAGGCATTCGTAGAATTGCGTGGCTTGACGGACGACATGCCCGCTGTATTCGCGCATGCCGACCTGGATCTCAGCAACATCTTAATTACGAAATCTGGCGAAGGCCCAGCACAAGTGAAGGCTATCATTGATTGGCATCAGGCGGGCTGGTATCCACAATACTGGGAATGGCTGAAGGCACAAAGCGTCGGACAATTTGGCTCTGAGTGGGTCGAATATTACCTCCCAAAGTTCCTACAGCTGCCACCCGACGACTACCATGAGGCGTTTGAATATGTCAGCATGGCACTGATTTAATTCTCTCTATCCCCTGCCATGCTGTAGCACGATAATGTCGGAAGCTCCAGGCCTGACTCCACTTGCTTCCCTCAATCGCAGCTTAATGCCGCTGATCTATGGCAAAAAAGGATGTGTCAATTGTTATGAGAAATTCTTACTGGGCTGCATGCTGCAGACATATGGATCACGAAGCTTAGCTACCTCAAGACATCAGCTCTTTCTCCGGACCGGCCCACTTGATTTTATAAATTTGCACGCCTTCATGCGTGCCCTGCCACTCATGACGGTGCAGGCCAAAGCCTTCCATTTCAGGCTGTGGAATCCGAGGCATCATGCCCATCTTGACGACAACCTTGCCTGGATAGGCCGCCGTCTCAGACTTCACAGGACTAGATGATCATCAGAATACATCACAATGAGAGTAGTCTAGCACCTCGATCTCTAAACAAAGTACTTACTTGCCATCTGTGCTGCAGAAGAAGCGATACACTGGGTTCCCACTCAAGGTAGCCTTGTCTTCGTAGCATTTTAAAGTTCCATTCTTGTCATCGATTGTGACTTTCTCGGCTTCAATAAGGAGGTTTGAGGCAACGTAAGAGCCGGCGACCTTTCGACAATTCGAGCAATGACAAAGGTGCCCTCGAGGTCTGGTAAAGAGTTCCTTGTCATGGATAGTTACTGTGATACTGCCGCATAAGCAAGAACCCGAAAGGGATTCAGAGAATGTGGAAGGATCATGCTGCTTCGGGTCTCCCGTTGGTTGGTTGGGCATCTTTGCGAATAGGACTGTTTTTCCTAGTCAAGAAGGCAAGACTGTGGTCTTGAAAGGGTTCAGAGACTTTTTGTTGTTGAAAAGGAAAGCAAGACGAGCAAAAGAATAGAATGCTGGGTATAGAAAGCTTCTTGTACATCCCCTCACTTGTGACAAATACAACCGCATGAATCCGAGGCAGTCATCGCAGATCTTCAATTAGCTGACAGACTTTTTCGATTCTACGCATCGCAAGACGAGAAGACACGGTGTATCATTATCTCGAGAGGACAAGCAAATTCTTGTTCGAATACAGAAGGAAATTGGAACTACCTTGCTGTCTAGGTAAGGAGTTACCCTAGGTACCTTAGGTAGGTAGGAATTCAAGCTGTCACGGGACTAGGAAGTGAAGCATCTCAATGTGGTTGGTTCGCTTGTACCCGGCGCTAGCGGGAGTTGAGCTTTTGACTGTCTGGAGGGCGACGCAGACTTTCTTGGGATACTTGGACAGCGGAGATGGTGGGCATTGGGAGCGGCCCCGCACACGTGAGGGCGTGCGAGCGGAAGGATCCGCGTCGCGTCGACTTCGCGTCATCCGTCAGCCTGCACTTCCAGCCGGCTTCATGGCATTGGCGACGTCAAGAATACACACGTAGCGACGATGCGATGACGCCGAGCGACGACTACGGCTTTGATGACGACGATACCGAATTCATAGCAGCGGCTACCCAAGTTGAAGCTTCTCAGCATGCGAGTGGCTTCGAAACATCGCCACGACCAACGAAGAAACGAAGGGTGCAGCAGCCGAGTGCCGGACAGCTTGATGGTGAAAGCGCCAGTGAGCTGGCATCATCCGGCTCAGATGGAGTGCAACGGAGTCCGATTGATGGAACGCAAGATGTCGCCCCGTCTATGAATCTCCCGACTGTTGGCCCTGAAGATCCTCCAAGTGACAATGAGCCTGACGTCGATGAAGAGTACTATTTTCCTGGCGAGCTTGACAATCATACGGGCAACGCAAGTGCGAAGAATTCCAAGTACAAGATCCATGTACCGAAAGATGGCGGACAATTCGAGAATATGATCTTTACCCAGACCCAGGTCGGGTTGGACTCGAGCCCCGGCAGATTCAGAGGACCAGTATGGAAAAGGCCAAAGCCTCCTCCGCCACCGTTGTTCGATGCGCAACAGCCGAGCCGGCAAGAGCGACGCCCAACTTTGGATGGACAAACGGCAGGACTTGCGACGGATCGAACGAAGCAAAGCAATCCTGGCCGGCCTGGGCATCTTGTTCAGCGAGAGCAGTCCGAAGAAAGCGACGCAGCTATGGCAGCACGTCTTCAAGCACAAGAAGATGCCCTTGGAAATAGGCGATCAGAAGCCTTACAGTCCGGCGCAATCTTCTCTCGTGTGCCCACGATAGAGACCCACGAAGAGCTCGCTGATCTACCCTCAGATGCCTTCTCATCATCTTCGCCGGAGAAGTCACCTCAACGAGAAACGATGCGAGTCTCTTCACAGCGACCACTTTCGCAGACAGTGCCACCGCGATTACGTGGGCCTCAGGTGGGACTAAAGCAGATGACCATCTTTGGTCAAGCTGCGACCCAGGAAGTTCCGGCTTCTCAAACCGGCAAAAAGAAACATGCCTGGCCATTGAAGGATCGCGAAGAGCCACCAACCCATCATCAATTAGATCAGGCTGCCATGAAGACATGGATATATCCGACCAATCTCGGCACTGTCCGTGACTATCAATACAACATTGTGTCTCGCAGCCTCTTCCACAACACACTTGTGGCTCTTCCGACTGGTCTAGGCAAGACATTTATCGCTGCAACTATCATGCTAAACTACTATCGCTGGACAGCAGACGCTCAGATCATCTTCATGGCACCTACTAAGCCATTGATTGCTCAGCAAATGGAGGCTTGCTATGGCATAGTCGGTATTCGCCGGCAAGACACAGTACTTATGACAGGAGAAACGACACCAGCTGTACGCGCTGAGGAGTGGCTTGAAAAGCGCGTCTTCTTCATGACGCCGCAAACTGTCATCAATGACCTCAAGACAGGAATATGTGATCCCAAGAAAGTGGTACTTGTGGTTGTCGACGAAGCACACAAAGCAACAGGGAGCTACGCATATACTGAAGTCGTGGCCTTCCTGAGACGTTTCAATTCTTCGTTTCGCGTGCTCGCGCTTACAGCTACCCCGGGCTCGACCGTCGAGGCTGTTCAAGCGGTTATTGACCACTTGGGCATCGCCCGTGTTGAGCTGCGCACCGAACAGTCACTTGACATACGACCCTATACCCACGAAAAGCAGACCGAACTTGAACTCTTCGAATACAGCGATGAACAGCAGTTGGTCATGGAACATTTGTCTCGCGCACTCAAGCCATTACTTGACAAACTCAACTCATTGAACGCTTACTTTTCTCGCGACCCTATGGCTTTGAGTGCGTACGGTCTTACACAAGCACGACAGAAATGGATGGCTTCCGATGCCGGAAAGAAGGCACCAATGGCAATGAAGGGGATGGCCAACGCTGCTTTCACAGTTCTGTCGCAGTTTGGTCACAGCATCGGTCTGTTGAAGTTTCATGGCATTGGACCTTTCTACTCTGGTGCCTTAGAATTCCAGCGAAGCGTCGATAGCGGCAAGACCAAGGGGAAAAATGCCAAGGCCGTGGTCGAACATGAAGATTTCGTCAAGATGATGAACCGCATCCGAAGCTGGACGAACAACCCAGACTTCATCGGGCACCCGAAACTTCAATACTTGCGCGAGGTTGTGCTGAACCACTTTCTCGATGCTGGAGAAGGCACGCTTGGACGTGACGCACCACCGAGTGCAACAAGGGTCATGGTGTTCGCAAGCTACCGTGACAGTACGGAGGAAATATGCAGGGTTCTCAAACGTAATGAACCAATGATACGACCGCATGTCTTTGTTGGTCAGGCAGCGAGCAACAACAGCGAGGGCATGAATCAGAAGAGGCAAAACGCCGTCATTCAAGATTTCAAGGCCGGCAAATTCAACACCCTGGTCGCTACCTCTATCGGCGAGGAAGGTTTAGACATCGGTGACGTTGATCTCATTGTCTGCTACGATGCCTCGTCGTCGCCTATCCGAATGCTACAGCGTATCGGTCGTACTGGCCGTAAGCGAGTCGGCAAGGTCACCTTACTTTTAATGCGAGACAAGGAAGAGCGCGATTACGCCAAGGCTCAAGACAACTATGCTTGGATACAGAAATCCATCGCCGATTCGAACAAGTACGATTATAGAGATGATCAAAGTCCTCGCATTTTACCCAAGGAGGTGCAGCCCGTCGTCGACAAGTGTATCATTGAAATTCCGCTCGAGAATACCCAGCAGCCTATTGACCTCAACGAGAAAGGCCGACGGGCTCGGGGCAAGGGCAAAACAAAGCGCCCACCAAAGAAATTTCATATGCCTGATGGCGTCCGCACCGGGTTCACAACAGCCTCGAAGCTCGACGCTGACACTGACTCCGAGGAGAATAGCAACGCGCCGATAGCCAAGAAGTCAAAGGCTGGACCTGCAAAGAGAAACACAGCAGCTGCTGCTAAGAAGTCAGCGGCTCGAGCGGAGCCTGAGCCTGAAGTGGTGCAGCTGCCCTTTTTGCAAGACGTTTTATTAAGCAACTCCCAGCAGAAAGAGCTTGAAAGGAAGTATGCTTACACCGCAAGCGGCGAAGACCAACTCGTACAGCCGCCTGACTTCGGTCGCTTCCCTGAGGCTTTCCGGACTCCTGGATCAACCAAGTATATGCGTCACGGTCGAGCATCACACGCCGTCAGCAAAGCATTTAAAGCATTGCAAGATGTCAATGATGGAAGCTTGTCTCGCACAAGCTCCCTTGCAGACAACAGCAGGGAGCAAAATCAGTCTCTTGGCATGGCCCAAGGCCGGGTCGCTGATCCCACCGCCTCTGAGTCCGAGCACGAGCTTCCAGTGCGTCCTCCACCAGCTACGAAACCAAAGAAAGCTCGCGGTCGGCCCAAGAAGAACAATGACCGCCAACATCTGCAGCGCGTGGCATCTTACGGTTCGGCGGCGATGGAAGGTGAGGAGTCGGAGCCTGAGCCCACCCAGGCGGACATGCAGCTTGGCACGCAAGTCAGACTTGGTGAAGACCTTGGGTCTCGAGATACCAGTGGAGAGGACGAGGACGAAGAGGAGCCAGACAGCGAGCTTGCTGCCTTCATTGCTAAGAGCGATGAAGCAATCGAGCCCATTTCGTCTTCCACAGTTGCAAGCGATGATCGTGTTGAGCGCGTGAAGCGACACGCCCCAACATCTAGAGGCTTGCGTAGGAAACAGCCCACCGTTGCCGAATCCCTCAGCTCAGATGAAGAGAAAGTCTCCGAGAGTGAGTCCGACAGTGATAGGACAATGACTTCAGCAGCCCCTTCGGCGAGTAAAAGAAAAAAGGCACAGAGAGTTGTTGAGAGTGATAGTGAGTAGCTCAAAGATTCGCGCTTTCAATTGCCAGACACTGTCCATCATAATAAACAAAGCTCAGTGTACAACTTCACAGCTTCAGCGTGGTCCTCCACGTAGAGGAGCGGGTGCAGTGTCTTCCTCAAACTTTAAGAGCGAATTCTCTCCTTTCCATCGCAGCTCCATTTTGTCGACTGACAGCTGTCCCATGGATGCGTCAAATTGCCGCATCCTGATGTCTTCCATCATCCTTGCTCGCGATGTTTCTACCCATTGCGCATGCAGATTGGCAGTTCGCCATCTGAAAATCCATTTTTCGTCATTCGCTTGCTCCCGGGCCTTCCGCTTGCGGGTCATAGGACCGGATCTTGTTTTGAAACCGTATTGCCTACTGCATGTTGAAGGCTGGCAGAAAGGTCCGGGTACTGCTGGTGCCATCTCGGGAATATCTTGAGATGCACTGTAAGGCATGTCGATCCTGGGATTGAGCCGGAGCCTGGGGATGAAACCGCTTGGGAATTCGGGAAACAAAAGTCTCCATGTCAGTGTCACGACATGATATTTTAGGACATTCTTGCCTTCGTACGGTCCAAACTTTTGACCATTGATGTTTGCTGGGCCCTCCCATGAGTAGACTTCTGGGTCGCGGCACAAGACAAATTTGCTCTTCGCAGGCTTGCCGTCGATGAGATGAGTCTTCACCTCCAAGCTTTGGAGCTCCGTGATCTGCTCTAAGATTGGTTGCAGCTGGTCCACTTTGTAGTCCAAGGTCTCGAGCTCCAGTTTGATCACTTCGGTGTTCCTGAGATCCGGACTATTAAGAAGAGCCTGCACCCATTTTAATGAGAGGCGCAACGGCTCTTCATTCTCCCAGAACCACCAATCCGTGTGGCGGATTGTGACATGCATCATACGAGGCTGGAAATCGTTCGGCTTGGGTGCTCCAGAGAGAAAGAACCGACGTACTTCCCCCTTGGTATCAGTCATTCTTTCAATGGCAAACATCTGTGCAAACATGTGCAAGTGGCCAAAGTCCCGGCGATTTTTGTCAGTAAGGCGAGACATCCATGCTGGGTTTCGAGCGTCAGGCGCGGCCCGGTGAAAGTAGAAAGAATGCTCAGCTTGCAGCATCGGCATCGCATTCGCTTCTAGCCAAATTCTTCGGCAAGTAAGCAGCAGCGCTGTATCTGACTTTAGACGCGCAGTGTGGCCAGGACGATAGTAGTAGGCCGTCTCATTGAACTTGCCATCTGCGTCCTCATACGGCGCAGTTGCATAAGCCCATATTAAATCTCTCAGCTCCCGTGGCAATTTTGAGAAGAGAGGGGATGCAAGCTGCTCGTTGAATTTTCCGTAAGCCTCTGTCTCGTCGGTGGTCATGGCAACCTTTTTCATCGTACCGAGTTTGATCATTCGGAGCATTCTAGCAGTTGAACCGGTCTCCTTCATGTCGTTTACCTCGATCTTTTGGGCCATGTTAGCAATTCGGGTCTTGGCCTCACAACTTGTCGAAACCCTTCAATGTGTAGCTTTACAGTGAGGCAAGCAAAGAAAAGATCTATGCAACATGCCCAAGATAGCAGCAGAAAGGAGTCATCTTTATATTTCAAGGCTGAAGACAAGGCTTGCGCTCTGGCGGAGAAGGCAGCCATCGCTGCCTGTGCCACCATCCATGCACCGAGCATGGACGGCGCCCTGCTCCGCTAATGCACCACAGCCACTACATTTCGGTGATTCACCCACCTAACGAGGGCTGACTGTACTGCATATGCCTACATGCGACGGGTCTTCACGCTGTCCCACTGTTCGATACTGTGAACATGATATCCACGCCTCCGGACATAAGTTCAGAATCTCCAAGGCGTGAAGAGCAATCATCCAAGCCATTCACAAGCCAGCGTGGAGCTATGAACGCTAGCGAGACCATCGGCCCGAGCAGCCTATCGACAGACGTCAGAGCAGTCTCATCTGTGCGTTAACCGCGATCCTTCGTGACTCCTTCGCAATCAAGGCACAGTCATCAGTGGTACATCCATTGCTGCTTAACGCAAACAATCGTGTATAGAGACTCCACTGCCAACATTCTGGTACAAGTCGTGCGCATCGCCAGAGATCAACATTATTGAAGCTGTCCTCACAACAGGCACGCCTGACATTGACTTTACACTATGGATAGTCCCGAGATAAGCTAACCACTGTATCAGCAAAGAGCAACGGCAACCATGCAACCCATGTCTTCTCTCTTTCCTTCGGCCAGCACTTTAAGTGCTACTTTCGGTCATGCTGCACCGTACCCATCGCAGCAGAACGAGCAGCAATCTGCGTCTGCGAAGCGCTCACCTTATCTTGCTCGTACGGAGCTATATGGCAGTTGGAGTGTCTCAGAAGACGCTCAAAAGAAGACGCAGGAGCTCGGCGATGCAGCAGCGAAAGAATTCAGCAAGGCACCCGAAGCTGCGCAAGCAAATGTTGGCAAGATTGAGCTGTACAGCGCCAAATACTATGCGACATGCACCTTCGGTGGGCTCATGGCATGCGGCGCAACTCACTGGGGCGTGACGCCGCTTGATCTTGTGAAATGCCGCCGTCAGGTTGACAGTAAGCTATACACGTCAAACATGCAAGGTTGGCGCACGATCATGGCCCAAGACGGCTTCAGAGGTATTTACACCGGCGGAGCGCCAACATTCTTCGGCTACAGTGTCCAGGGTGCGTTGAAGTACGGATGCTATGAGTTCTTCAAGAAGTTCTACTCTGACCTTGCCGGTCCCGAGAACGCCGTTGCGTACAAGACCTGGATCTATCTGGCTGGCTCCGCTTCCGCTGAGTTCTTCGCTGACATTGGCCTCTGTCCCTTTGAGGCTGTCAAGGTCCGCATGCAGACGACGATGCCGCCCTTTGCAAAAGGCACATGGGATGGCATGAGCAAGATCATTAGCTCTGAGGGTGTTGGCGGGTAAGCTGCTCGATAGAGATGAGGATGCTGACCACTTCTAACATCGCACCAGGCTCTACAAAGGTCTGTACCCGTTGTGGGGAAGACAGATTCCCTATACAATGATGAAGTTTGCCTCGTTCGAAACGATCGTGGAGATGATGTATGCTCGACTGCCTGGTGAGAAGTCCGACTATTCCAAGGGCGCTCAAACCGGCGTTGCTTTCACTAGCGGATATCTTGCCGGTATTCTCTGCGCTATCGTCTCTCACCCAGCCGATGTTATGGTCAGTAAGCTCAACACCAATCGCAAAGCTGGCGAGGGGTTTGGAGCTGCGATGGGTCGGATCTATAAGGACATCGGCTTCTCCGGGCTCTGGTCTGGTCTTCCCGTCCGTATCGTCATGATCGGGACCCTTACAGGGCTTCAATGGATGGTGTATGACTCGTTCAAGATCTTCATGGGTTTGCCTACGACTGGCGGGCAGACACCGCCTCCGGAAAAGAAGTAAAGTTCACGTAGGCTTGAGCGAAGTCGACAGATAGCAGATCTACCACTGCAATGCACCCTCTTTGAGATCCGTCGAAGAAATTGTACGTACAGATTGTAATTTGAAATCACACGTTTCTAGTCTGTAATCACGTGGTGTATGGGACAAAATTCACACCCTTCCATTCTCGATACAGCATTCATCGACAAATACGCTACGCGAGCCAATTGACGTTATCGGCTGGAGGCGTCCCTTATCAACGCTAGCGCAAAGCGTATCCTTGGCCGACATCAGCTGGGATCCGGGGAATGTGACTGTTGGAACAAGCAAACCACATCACAATATGATACGCGCTCCAATGAGGTGCTACCGATGCTCTTCCGCCGTCGGCCTCTGTCATGTGCAAAGCTGAGATGATGTCGGAACAAGGTTGGCGAGGCTTGCGTCACCGTGCGCGACCTCACTTTCATGTTATACCGTCGAAGTCCCCTTTTGTTATTCTGTCTCGTGCCATATCTTGCTCTGGACTATAGCACCGTGATCAAAGGATCCCGAATAGTAGCCACTACACACTTCTCGACCCGACTAAGCTTAAATACAACCAACATGAGCGGCGGCCAACCTCCAATTCACTCCACTGGCCGTGGAGGTGCGCCTTCCCGAACGAGCGGTATGCGACAAGTTTGACCCAGCTGACATCACAAACAGGTGCTGGAAACATCGGACCAGATGACCGTGAGTACATCGATGCCAACATTGTGCGCGAAGGCACTGCAGGCCAGTCGGACAACAGCGAGTTCACGACTGGTAGAGGCGGCGCTGGGAATGTCGTCTCCTCACCACGCACCGGGACTCCGGTCCAGCGCTCTGAAGATGTGATACCCGAGACAGCACTACGGGAGAAGACGCCCGAGTACGCCAACTTCCATACCGGCCGCGGGGGCGAAGGCAACATCCACAGGGAGAAGTACGGCGGTCACAGCAAGCCGCAGGATGGGGAACAGAAGGAAAGCTTGCTTGACAAGGCCAAGCACGCCATAGGCTTGGACAAGAATGGCCACGAGAAGAATAAGGATCAGAGTCCTTTGAGGCAGGAGACGGGTAGCTCGTAAGGGAGTCTACGACGGCATATGAGCATACATGGATGTGGGACAGTGTGACGAGCTTATGATACCACCATTTCGTACGAACACGAAATTCAATCAGATTTACTTGATCTCTTCTCCCACTAGACGATACTGCGGCCTCTGTTTGACGGACAGCTTATTTTTCTACTGATTGTCCATCGTCTTCGGATTTCTTATTTGCGATTTGCATTGCACCCAGGAAGTGTTCCGTGTCAGAAAGCGACACGCCCGCCTGACGCAGATATGTCTCAATGCCACCATACTGCTCATCTATGTGCTGATGAATGCCCTGCACAAAGGTATGTCTCGACTCGATCAAGTCCCTTAGGACACTCATGTTCTCCGTGTCCGCCGATATTTCGTCCTTCAGAGAGTCCAGGCACGAGAAAACCAGCGTCTGTACTTCGTCTACTGGGGTCTTAGCTGCCAGGAGGATCAGCACCGATATTAGGCACTGATACTTCATAGAAAAGGTGCCGGTAACCAACACTGGGTACGATTGAGGATTGCCCAGGATCGAAGTGAATAGACGCCCAATTTCCTCTTGCGCGGTGTCCACAATGTCGTTGCAGTCGTCCGTAGGCTTGCGGTCTGAAATGGCTTTTAGTACAGGATTCCTGAATGTCGGACTATCAACATTGAGCGTCATCAAGCTGAACACCATTTTGACTGGAAATACAGTTAGCATTGAGACGAACGTGAAGGAAGATTCATTTTGGGAACAACGGACCACTGTCCCACAGTGGGATCCGACTCCGTACTCGCGCTGCATATGATGAAGTGCGCAGTCCAATCCAGCAATATCGCATTCCGGCATGTCTCTCGACGACGAAGCTTTTGTGCCTGTCAGGATTGAGCACGTCGCTCTGCATCCGACGGCCAATAAAGTGCTTGGAAGGGTCGGCGGTAGTATCAACGACGCTTCGTACACTCGTTTCCCCGATGAGGAAGCCGTCATCTTCGTCGCTTCGCCCACCAAGGTACAGCAAGCCGTCTTTTAGAGTCCTCTGTGGATAGTGCTCGCTTGACATTCCGCAGAGCGTTGATTTCTGATATTGTTCAAGAAGAGCAGTGTAACGTGCGACTTTTCTAAACGCGCACGCGGTAGAGAGACATGTATCACAGGGGAATGGACACTGATGGTTGTTGCAGAAATGGCCACTTAACAGGTATGTACCTACATATTGGAACTCAAAACGGGACAACGTTGGTACACCTGGACATCTAGCGTCACACTTATGCCGGTCGAGCTCTCCCATCGTGATCAAAGTGACTCGGCCGGTGAAGCGCTAGGAGGTAGAACGGCTATGACCCCGCGCTCTCAAGCACAAAGCATACGCACAACTGCGTATTTAAAACAAGACTTTCACAGCTTCACGAGAAAAACAAATGCTAATTGCCACATGAATTTGCTGAAGCATTGTCGCCCGTTCAGCCCAGACCTGTCAACGCCGAGCTCCATAGCTATGCTTTATAAAATAAAATATAACGCTGCCCTCCAGCCACCCATGGAGCTTTACCGACCCTCCTCAAGTTCGCTCAAATGTCTTTTAAATCTCTCTGCTTTCGCCTTCAATAATCTCACCGAGTCCAAGAATAGCTCATCGCTCTCGCCTTGCCCAGTGCCTTCTATCGAGAAGATGAAGTGATCCCGTATCCTTCCCAGCTTGACCTTGTCCTTGAACTCGTCGTGCCTTAAGCACTCCCTACTGACGGTGTCCTTCATTGGGTCGGCAACGACAGCCTGCTTCTCGCCCCCCTCACCGTCGACTAGGTCAATGACGCCCTTCGGGAAGCAGCGCTGGAATTTCTTCGCGTCGTTTCCGGTGATTGGCTGCTTGATATCGATGTGCGGTAGCAGACGATAGGATGCAGTGGCCACGGGAGAAAATTTGGCATGATCCATCCCGATTCCTTTGATGCAGTGGCAACGCAGACTGATTCTTTGACCGGGACGAAGTTTGGCGATGAGGATGTCAGGGTTCATGGGCCTGATGGCGTTTTCGCCGCTGAAGTGCTGGATCTGATCTCCTTGCGGCAGGAACACGAGCTGATGGGCGTAGACGTTCGAGTTGACGTAGCGCACATTCGGATCCGTCTCGCCCTCCTTAGCTAGCTTGCGGCCATCACGTCCATCGTCCTGTTCAGTCGCCCAGCGGCATTCGACATCGAGACTCATGACGATAGTGTTATGGTCATTTGGAGTGCTGCTTTGCGGGTCGTTCTCGTCTAGATCGTAGGGCCATGTTGCTTGCGCTGCGTAATCGTCCTTGGGCGGCGTCTTGCGATACCATCTCAGCTGCTTCAGTCCCTCACGACCACCAGTCAATGGAATCAAACCAAGCCTGTGCGCCAGCACTTCGTCCTGGATAATAGAGGTGTTGTCAAACATGAAGACATCCTCAATCGCAACAGTCGGGACTTCAGAAATCAAGATTCGCCTGAAGGCGTTGGCAATCGAGGCATCAACGCCAACCAATGAGAAAGCCGCGTCGTATGGTTTGTTCTGATGAAACTGAATCTTCAGGTTCTGTTTGAAGCGGTCCACGTTCCAGCTATCGTCCTGGCCTGGTCCCCAATGGCCGGGGATGTCGGTGCCAGAGACGTCGGTGACCGTCTCGGCATTTACGTTGACGATTCTTCGTTTCTGTAGCTGCTCCTCGCTCAGTCCTTGTTGCCGCTGAGCGAGCTCCTCCGCTGTTAATGGCGCCCAGCTTGGCATGGTGAAAGGCGTGCGGGATGGTGATTATCGCAACCCGCCGTTGACTTTCGCAGTTGATATTTCATACTAGCGCAAAAGCTTTCGCCAAAGCACGGATGATCAATGTGCGCGCTCCGATTGGCTCGCTAGCCGAATCTGGCGCTAGCGGAGCAGGGCATCATTGACCTCAGTGCGAGCGGCGAAACAGTAGTTGTACCACGCCGTAGCGACACCACCTCTCCACTCCCTCTCATTTCCTTACATACTCCTAGGCCTGGCGCGAGGACTGTAATGATGGCAGCGCCCTTCACCCGTCTTGCCAGCAATGGCGCGAAGCGCTTGTGTCTGCGCCAGCGACCGACCGCCACGCCCTCCTTCCGCCCCCAGCAGCTGCGATGCCTCTCCTCCACCCCCGCGAGACGCATGGCACAGCCCGTCGAGGACGCCAACAGAACACGTCTGGTGCCGGTGGACCCGAATTTTGGCGTGCCGGTAGACAGCAACCCCCAGAACATCAACAAGGTCAGCGATGCCGGCGAGAACCCCGAGGAGCGCAAAATCCGCCACTACACAGTCAACTTCGGTCCTCAGCACCCGGCCGCCCACGGTGTCTTGCGTCTGATCCTGGAGCTGAACGGTGAAGAGATTGTGCGAGCCGACCCTCATGTGGGCCTGTTGCACAGAGGTACCGAAAAGTTGATCGAGTACAAGACCTACCTGCAGGCGCTGCCATACTTCGACCGGTTGGACTACGTGTCTATGATGACCAACGAGCAGTGTTTCTCGCTGGCCGTGGAGAAGTTGCTGAACATTGAGCTGCCGGAGAGAGCGAAGTGGATCCGGACCCTGTTTGGTGAGATTACGAGAATCTTGAACCACCTCATGTCCGTCCTGTCACACGCTATGGATGTTGGTGCCCTTACACCTTTCCTGTGGGGTTTCGAAGAGCGTGAGAAGCTCATGGTAAGTCCAGACATACGACTGGTGGCAAAGAGTGTGATATTGACAGAGCGGGCAGGAATTCTACGAACGTGTATCTGGTGCCCGTTTCCACGCTGCCTACGTCCGTCCAGGTGGTGTCTCACAGGACTTGCCAGTTGGTCTCCTGGATGACATCTATCAGTGGGCTACTCAGTTCGGCGACCGCATCGACGAGACCGAGGAGCTTCTTACTGACAACCGTATTTGGATCGGCCGTACCAAGGGCGTCGGTGTTGTTAGCGCGGCTGACGCGATCAACTACTCCTTCAGTGGTGTCATGCTGCGTGGATCTGGTGTGCCGTGGGATGTCCGCAAGTCTCAGCCTTACGACGCTTACGACCAGGTTGAGTTCGATGTCCCAGTTGGTGTCAATGGCGACTGCTACGACCGCTACCTCTGCCGTATGGAGGAGTTCAGACAGTCTCTCCGTATCATTCACCAGTGCTTGAACAAGATGCCGGCTGGCCCAGTCAAGGTAGAGGACTACAAGATCGCTCCGCCACCACGTGCTGCCATGAAGGAGAACATGGAGGCACTGATCCACCACTTCTTGCTTTTCAGCAAGGGCTACACTGTGCCACCTGGTGAAACTTACTCGGCAATTGAGGCGCCGAAGGGCGAGATGGCTGTTTACGTTGTCTCGGACGGTAGCGAGAGGCCTTACAGATGCAAGATCAGAGCACCGGGTTTTGCTCACTTGGGTTGCTTTGACCAGGTCTCTAGAGGACATCTGTTGGCTGACGCCGTGGCTATCATTGGCACTATGGACTTGGTGTTCGGTGAAGTTGACAGGTAGACGGAATAGAGAGGGTAGAGGCGACGTCGCTGTACATATGCAGAATGGCGTTTAAGGCGCATTACGAAGACTTTTCTAGCATGTGTATCGAATATTGTACAGTCCATTCTAAGTCAGATTCCTATTAGTAACCATCCACGTGGTATGATGTTGGCTGAGGTGCACGACTGCAGGTGTTCGGTGTCTGCTCGCCCGGTCTTCAAGGCAACAGACCGCCCGCCGGTGCATTGAAGACGGGAGTACTAAAGGGTTTGCCCTTAGGCTACAAAGCGACAGGGTTTGCGTTGCGCCAACGCCTAAAGATAAGAATGATACTACTCTACAACAATTAGTCTGCGTGTGCAGTAACGTCTAATTCCGTCTTTCCCATCCACTTTGCACTTGAAAGCGTTTTCGACGTCTGATCCATCCATCTGACAGTCTACACCCCTTTTCCGATTCTGAAAACCCCCCTTTTGTGTAATAAACCATAGAACACCGAAAGCAAGATATTGGGTATACCATAAACTTTGCAGTTACTGTTTGAGCGTGACCTGCTCCATAGATATGCCCAGAGATATGCGTGATGCCATCGAACAAAGTTTTGCAGAGTCCAGAGATTTCAAGAATTGCTGGTGCTTCTCGGAAACATGAACAGCGACGCCGTCGGTAGCGCACGGCATTACGGCTCTCTTCTCGCGCTCGGCATACCCCTGAGCAAAAGCCGACAGAGCTGCTAGCATGAGTACGATCGGAGATTGTTGCGATCGAGAAAGCAGCGCAGATGTGAATGGCCTAGTATTCGCCTGGCGCAACATGGCTGCCAGGCGGGTAGCCGAATTCAGCCGCCGCCTCTCCAGAAGGATCCAGGGGGGCGCTCAAAACATTGTGGTTGGCGGTTTCATAACCCTCGGGCCCTGCCGAGCTGCCTGCGATGGGCTTTTGCTCCCCTCGAGCGACGAGATTCTGCGAAAGATTAGCATGTCATTTGCGCAAGAAAAGACAAGCAGACGTGACAATAAAACTTACCTCGCGATACCTGGCTAAATAGATCTTCAAAGCCTCGCCGTAGTTCTCAAAGCCGAGTGAAGTCATGGCGAAAAGGATGTCCTCGCCATTAACCGTCTTGCGTTTCTCTTGCTGACACTTTTCTGATGCTGTGGCAGACGTTAGCGCACGCGCTCAAGCGAACAGCCGCCACATTTACACGGCGGCATAACGAAGACATACCCTCGCTGGTGATGAACGAGATGAACTCGCTGACGCACTCCTGCATGCACTCCTTGGCCTCCTTAGCAATTTTGGCATTCTCGGGCAATGCTGTCTTCATGATCCGAGCGACTGGAGCAAAGTTGTGTATGTTAGCGTCATTATCGGAAGTCTTTGGACTCTTCTTAGAACGCGAGGATGGCTGTGACGGGGAAGACTGTGGGGATTGCGAAGGCATTGCGATTCGTCCGAACAACAGGCTGCAGATAGCAGGCTGGCGGATGAGCCTCTGATTCGACAGCCTGTAGACGAGACGCGCAACGCGGCGGTATATGTGGAAGACGAGGCATGCTAGGTACAGCATCACGCCGGTCCCAGAGATGTCAAGGGAACCCACTCGTAACATTGCACAAGGACGGGAGTGCAGGGAAAGCGCGTATGAAGTGATCCGTTTGGGAACTGTGCGAGACGCAAGGTGCGGTTACTCACCATTAGCTATGGGTAACCACCTGTCTTGTTCTTTGACCTCGAAGTCGTAGCCGAGCCCATGGTCACCTGGGTCGTCGTGCCTATTCATGTCGTCTTCTTGCTGTTGCGGTTCATTTTCGTTAGGGGATGGAGGCGCGGGTTCCACGTCTTCCGGCTCTCGAGGACTGGCGCTTTGTGACATCTTTAATTGTCTGGCCAGCTGCAGGTCGCGGATCGAGCAGGCCGCCGTTCCGTCAGTGCTTTGCTGTCAATCGATTCGCTGGCAGACACGTCAAAAAGCGGTCTCTACCGCCCTGGCCCAGTGTTCTACCCCTGCTGCAGGTTGATGGAGCGTTGTGCGACGCAGCGGGAATTCCTGCAGGTGGAGGCGATTGCCGGCGTCCGAGGCAGCTTCCAACCTAGGCACCAGCAGCGTGGTGCTTGTCGCAGGCGGTGTGTCAACTGTCGTGCGAGCCCTCAGATCCGAGACCAGATACACTTCCCACAAGGACTACGTCAAGAATCGACAGCGGTGAGGAGATGCGACTCACGCACTGGGTGTGGCGATCCGCGATGGGAGCGCTAAGACGCGTCGTGGTCACGATAGCGCGCCCTGCAGCAGAGTTGTAGTAGTGCGTGCCAGTCCAATGCTAGTGAGGGTTGGTGTAGCTCTCGGTCGAAGCGATAGCTGCGAACTACAGTCTAGCTGCCGTATCAACACACCACACGCATCAAAGCCCAATAATGACAACGCGCTCGTTCCCCGTCAGCGCAGCACAGCCGTCTTGTTGACCCGCAACGGTCGCGACAGTGGCTCTGGGCGGACGTGTCCCGCGTCTGTAAGGCTGGCCTGACGCAATGTCGCTGCGCAGACAACTGAGGTGATTCAAACGGCAGGGCTGGCAAATTGGTTAAAAACGCGCGAAGATAACTGGCTATCTTGACGACAAATGAGTGATGCGATGGCAGACGCAAGCTGTGCCAATTTGCCGCGGTAGGCGAATCAGAAAGTCACAACCAGAAAGAAGCAAGCAAGCGAGAGATGGTGACACATATTTTGACAGCGAAGCTAACCACACAGACACTTCCATTCACTTCAATTGGGTGGTTGACGATTAAAACATCACAGCTAATCACCTTCGTTGGTTCTGTTACCGTGTCTACGTAAACGGCATAGGTAGACAATTTCCAATGCTCGCTTTTCTTCCATCTGCACGTATCTAGGCTCAAGAAAAGCAAAGACAGCACCACGGCGACCTTACCTAGCTGGCTTTGGAAGCATATCGTGCCGGATTCACCCGTCATCGTATGCATCTCGCTGTTGTTAACGACAAGGAGTTGCAAGTACATGTCCGGGATATTTAAATTTTTTTTTCCGTGTTGAGCCTGCGCTTACAGAAATCCTCTAGCGAATACGACTCTGCCCCTCATGTTGGATCATTGCGCAGATGGCGGGCTTAAGTGAGGAATCAACGTGTCATGATCTCTTGTAATGCATCGGGCGTACAATCTGCAGGCACAGATAACCTACCTTTGGGTGTTTTATACGCGCACAGGTGTGTGTGTATGTGTGCCTGTGCCTCACGAATCTAGCCATGACTTTTGTTCGTACTGCCTGCAGCTCACGCGCTGGCTACAAAGGGGTCACTGGGCCACATCTCCACGATCAATGTCTTGAGTAACCCCCTTTTCAAAGCTGTGTGTTATCTGGAGACTTTAGGCGGCCTCGCATCTCAAAAGAAGTGAAGTCTCAGACAGCCAATCCACGGTCGTGCGGACCTGGCTTGGCCCTGCCCTGTTGGTATCCAATTGCAGGGCTGTGCGCCTGATGCGACCCAATCTTCAGGGCGCGAGCTACTGCAAAGCCAACGAGGCCGCATGACCGTGAACTACGTATATGTGAACATGGATCTTACGTGCCTCGAGTCTGGAGATGGCGCGATCCCTTGTTGGCGTGTTTGGGTTCAGACGCACAGCTATATGCATCCACAGCGCATCACTCTGTCATCAGCTGATGTTTTTCCCAAGAGAACAAAGAAACGGGAAAGATCCTCTGCGTTTGATCTTTTATTGTGTGGGAGTGTACAGCGCTATTTCGACGACAGAAGTTGGTTCGTACGCAGGAATGATGGTTCTCCAACATTGCATCTTCTGCAGCTGGCAGCGCGCACCTTCAAGCTGCCCCCACTATGCCAGACATCATGCATGTCGACGATAGTTTATGTGTCGAATCCTGTCGTCCAAAGGTAAATATGGGATCTCTCCACAGACCTGAAGTTTTCCGTAGCCATTCAGTACCGTCCGAACGAGGAGAACGTTCGATCTTGCAAACAAAGTCCCAAGCTCAGCCGAGTGCCCGTAGGTAAGACCTTTGGGTCAAGTTGCACAGAAAGCTCCCCCAAATTTAGCTGCCGGTAGCCTTTAGTGACACCCGTGCGAAGCTCTCATCGGGCACTGAAAGCAATTGCCACTTAGGGGCGGCCTTGGCTGAGACTGGTTAAAACTTCGTAGCTTATTTTACTGTTGGACGACCTGTATATTGTTCTTTTTCTACGAGGCTGTTAGAATCCACTGCGGTTATACAAAGAGACGAGGGGCATTCTTACCTTCCACTTGTCCATGTCCTCCTGCTTTGTTCGGTACTGTTTGACTAGGTCCTCAAGGACCTTTTTCAGGCCTTCGGCATTCGTTTGGAGTGCAGGAAGCACTTCGCTTACAGTGCGCTCGACGAGCACTCCATTGATCATGCGGAAGCATTTCCGATCTCCTGGCAAGGGCGTTAAGGTCTCAAGCACAAGCCTGACAGAAGTGTTAGCAGGCGAGACCTTGTCCTCTCTAACAGATATCGACTGAGAGTAGATGCGTCATGGAATACACCTCATGAGCGGCAGACTTCATGGAGAATTTTGCTTGCGGAGCCATGTGACGGCCATCATGCAGAACCAGTCGTGGCGGTGAGTGAAGGTTCTGCACTCGTATATTGCGTGACCGGAAGCTTCTGGGACAAGGCAAGACGGTGGGAGAAGCGGTCAACCGTCAGGAGTCTGACGGAAAGCCCTGAGGTGGCGTCTATGAGAATACCTACTTGTGCTCTTCTCCTTCCTGCTCAACATCACCAATCTTCTGGGCAATGGCTTGCAGAGTGTCCTTGTAGTTGGAATATTGGACTTGCAGCTCTGGGGATACCGGTTAGTATTACACTAAAAGACTTTAGTTTTTCTTTCTACCTTGCTGCTTCTTTGCAGAAAGCGTCTTTTCTGCCATGATGAATGTTCTACCTAAAGGTTCGCGCGCAGGATACGCACGGTTGGCGAGATGCAAAGAAGCAAGTTCCCATGACTAAGCAGAACGGCGGGTCCCGAATCGATGACCTTACCAACCTTACCTTACTTTCCTTTTCAATTCTGATTATCGTGAAAGGGCTTGCTTGGTTCGTATCTTCGTAAGAAGGAAAGGTGGTTTCCTAATAGCTTCAGCAATGCATCCTCATCTGCACACCAAAGACAATAAGGGTATGCAAAACCCACCTGAATCCGAGCTGAATCTAATCCATGGCAGGGTGCGAAGAGATCATGACGGCTCTTGACGAATGCCATGCTCAAGGCTTCTTGTGGAAGGCTATGGGCATGTGCAGTAACATCAAACGCGACGTGAACAAGTGCCTGCGAGCCGAGCGACTCGAGCGAACAGCGAGCAACAGAGAGCAAGCCAAGGAGAAGAGACAGAAGGTTCAGGCTGTCTGGGCAGAAATCGACGCGAACTCGTGAGCCAAGGTCGCCTCAGAAAGATGTACCACACAAAAACTGCTTGCGCATGTCTGCCAAAGTATGAGCCGCGTTATTCGCAGGAAAGCAGCAGCTTTTCCCAGATGAGAGCCTAGCCCGCACACCTCATCCGCAGAGCGCAGCAGAGACGACCACACCGATTTGCAGCTTTCGAGAGCCGAGCGCGAGGGATGGAACTGTCAATGAGAAGGGATATCGGGCGCAAGTATTGCAACCAGGGACCGAGCCTAGTGGTTCACAACCGCTATGTGCTATCAAGACTTGCGAAAGGGTGGATTGAACAGCACCATGTATGGAAGTGGGCTGAGATCAGGGTTTCGATATTGTCTCATGTTAGAGAGATATCGCCCGTGGTTTTAAGATGACATTTTGGGTCATTAAACTCAACTCTTTGGGATCAAAGCGGATGACAACAACTTGTATGAGTATTGTGATACAGTGCCAGTAGGTTGAGACCATCAATCGTATGTCTCAATTCCAATTCCGCGAGATTCACTCAGCTGGAGCGTTTGAAAGAATTTCTAGGTGTACATAAAGGAAGGCGTTCAGCCCGCGGTGGCCCCTTCCCTTTCCAATCCTGACGATCAGCCACACCAAGGAACTTTCACTTCCTGAATAGCCCCCCGCCCCCCTCCTCCTTGGATTACTCTATTTTCATCTCCAAGTCCATTGCAAGCATGAATCCGGAGCATCTCCTTTCAAACGATCGCTCGTTGTTTGAAGCAGAGTTGGAAGGCATGATCGCCGACGCGGCAGCCCCCATCCGCACTACATCTCCCGAAGCATCCAGCATCCCCGATGTCATTAATCGCAAACGCTCGATAGCTTGGGAGTCGGAGGTTCCGTCACTGGCTTTAAAGCGGCGTAGGACTAACGGTCAAGACCAAGAGCTCCCCTTTCGCATCACCGAATCCGCGAGGAGTGAACACGGGAACTTCATGCACCATTCAAAAGCGTCGTTCTTCAATCTATCAAACGACTCTCCTATGCAAGACACTCGTCGTGGGCGGTCCTCTGTCCGCGGGCGGCCATCGATTCTCCCTCATTTCGAGGATCATGGGTCGTCCGAGCCTACTGAAGCCACCTCTCGGCAAGCCGTACACGGTCAGTGGGATGTTAGAAAGGATGATCCGAAACTTGAAGAGCTCACGGAGCTACATCGTATGGAAGACATGAAGTACTCCAACCGCTATGTGCTTAGTGCTGGTTTCTCTTCGCATCACGATCACGCATCCTCACCGAGCAGACTCCACTCTCTTTCACAGGACCGTAAATCTTCGAGGCTGCGTCGATTTTCATTCTACGAGCTACCCCCAAAGATCCGCGACCGAATTTACAGGCTACTCTTCACCAAAGACGGGCCCATTCCAATTGACTTCACCTGGCTTAGGCCCTTCATCAATGGCCATGCCCGCATACCTGCTCCTGCGATCACCGTTCGCCACGAGAAGTCCGAGTATTACATACCTGTTCCCTTTGATCGCCTCGTGCAGGATGTCACCTTGATGCATGGCGACATGAAACCTTATGCAGCTGCGCTTGAAAACAAGATCATCAAAACTCATGCATTTCGGGCTCCAGTTCGAGGCTTTGCCATCTCTCTCCTACGGGTATCAAAGAGGCTTCATGAGGAGGCAGCGAGGATCCTGTACACGCATAACACGTTCTCATTCCCACAGTCGACGTCCGCTTGGATGGCGCTTGAATCGTTCCTTGCCGTCATCGGAAAGACGAATATTGCATACCTGCACAACATCAATATCCACGTTCCCATGTGGCACCTTGGGGTTCAAGCTGACTTCGTCGAAGGTGCTGTTCTCAACCTAGTCTTACCTGCTGTCAAAATGACTGTCAGGACACCCCCTGCCCATGATCGCTTACTGTCGGCTATTAAATATGTTACAGAGACATTGAGCCACGCACATAACCTTCGACACCTTGTGCTGGGCGTGGAGTATGGAAGAGAGACGGATATCTGGACCGAACGGTATCACAATACGCGCTCTCTTATAAGCGTCTCGGACGCAGTGGAATTTGCCACGAGAAGGAAAGAGGGGACAGAACTGCTGCATCAGCTGAGTGAGACCATCCCCGCGAGACCGAAGCTGCGAGTCTTCGCTACCTCTGCGAACACGACGCGCCAGGCTAAAGAAGGCTTTAAGGAAGAGTTACCGCGGATCCAGAGGGAGGCGGCCAAGTATGGATGGGTGGTAGAAGAGAATCTACAGGTCTAAAGTCCAGCCTATGGATCTGCCCTACCTGGGTGACAGTATGGGCGTAGCATTTGGGTATCTAATTGTAGAATCACGCGAATGTAAAGGAGATGCTCACCAATCGTCCTCAGCAGCAGGCGGTCTACCCATGCCGCTCATTGACATGCCCAAACCGCCACCTGCTCCTACCCAGCCGTCTGCTTCTCTGGTACCTGCAAAGCCCAGACCAGCCGGTGCAGGGTCGGCGGCGTCGGCGCCATCTAGCTCGGCATCCTCTCCTACGCCCACCTCGTCTGCCTCCTTGACTTGCTCATCCGATGTCTTAGCGCTCTCATCCATTACATGATTCACCGGTGACATTTCCGCACCCGAGGCCGTGATCTGCTTAAGCTCAGCGGGTGCTGCCACGGCTGGCGCAGTCTGCTGGTTGATGCCCTTCTCAGCTCTGAGCTGTTGGAATTTCTCTGCCGTTTCCCTCAGAGCGCCTTGAATCCGGACCTCCTCCTCAGCAAGTCGGACCTTCTCTCGCTGCAGCGCATCCATCTCCGCCATCTTCTGCGCACGCGAAACCCGCATGTCAGTGACCTGTTTCCGCAACCGGTCAATCACTCCATCGAGCGTGGGCACAGGTGAGATCTTTGGAGGCGTCTTGGGCCTAAGGTCTGCATATGGGTCTGAAGGGGTGGCATTATGCGTCGCAGCGTACGTGCCGTGCCTTGTCTGCGCCGCCTCGAAAGCTGCGTTGCGTTCTTGCTCGCTTGTGTTTGACTCCGCATCTGAGCCCTCAGCATCACCTTCTGCGGCAGCGATCTGGGCTCTCATCTCTTCCTTCCTTCGCCTCTCCGCTTCTCTCTCGGCTTTGCGACCTAAGTGCACCTTGCCATCTTCCGTGAAATCTTCAAAGTTCTCCATGATATCTTCATCGTCGTTCACCAGTCTGCTCTCGCCAATGTTGTATTTATCCTTGGGCTTCAGTATCAAGCGTCCCTGCTCATCTCGTGTGACGTTCGGATCCCCATGCACACCATCTTCGTCGTCCATGTTGTCCAAGCCAGGGTCGTCAGGGTCCAAGGATATGTACTCGTCAGCGGCATGTTCCTTAGCCAGTCTTGCCCTTCTCGCCTTCTTCTCCGCAATCTCGGATGCCGATGGGATTGCAGATGAGCCATATCGACCCAGCGAAGAGCCGAATTTGGAGGAGAGGTCTAACTCTTTCGTGCGGTTCTGAACGTCTGCAACTGCTTTCTCGTCGCCGCTCCCAAATGAAGCTGGTGTCGATGGTGTGCTTGCTTTCAACTCGCGTAAAGAAGAGGCGCTGTAGCTCGGCTTGGTATTCTCATCTTCGTCATCGTCCTGGCGTCGCGGCAACTGGGATGCGAGGAGCGAAGAACGCTTAGAGGCATTTCGCTGCGTTGCGACTTTGGAGAGATTGGATCGCTTTGGGGTGACGATACTCGTACTATCACCATCGTCATCGTCTTGGGCCGCTGAAGGGCCAAATGAGGTTCGCGGTGTTATCGGTTTGCGCGGTCTCGCCGTGGGTCGCTTCAGAACTGGCTCTGTGGCATATGGAGTCAGCACGGTTTGAAGGCTGTCAACGTGAATTAGATGCGGAGAAAAAGCATGACGGGCGGAACTGGGCGTACCTGACTCTGATGCATGTTCCTCCGCTCTGGATTCCTCTTCCTCGCCTCCAATCTTGCGCGGTACTCTCCGCCCTCCCAATTTCTTCATTGTTTGCGAAAGTACTTTACTCTCGATCGTGCTCGAATGAGACGCCTTTAGTCGTCTGCAAGCGGAGCAGCGCTGCGCTGAGCAAGTGTGCCTCTGAAGTATACTAGAGGTATGGATTGGATGCGTCGGTACCTACATAGTAGTGGAGTGGGCAGTCGCAAAGAAAGTTGGAGTCGCCTGATTAAGTCCGATTATAGCCGTGACATACAGACTACATGACTCGTAAAATGACCTCTAGCCACACTGCCATGGGTTTTACCCAAGTCCCACCGGGATGATGATACGGGAGGACCATTTGCAATTGAGGTGGAGAAAATGCGCACGGTAATGGCACTCTTGATACATTTTGGTAGGTCATCAGCATCGGTGACTTGGCTTGACCATTAGAGTACCTCCCACGTATGACAGCGCCCCCACAATCAGACGATGCGGCGGGACCGAAGCACCATCACTCATGAGCCTCAACATGACCCTATTACGCATTGTGCGTGACGCATGCACTCTTCGTCCCCATACTTGTAAAGTGCACGCAGTCGAAGATCAACTGTTCAACCCGTTCATCTTCGCGTGTCTTGCCCCTCTCTGCCAGCCTCCGCGTCAGCTCGACGACCCGCGGGGCGGTGAAGTCACTGGGACGGAGGGCCGCGGAGGTTTGCTGGGATTCGGGCACTGCAGCTGTCTGTACCTGTCAGCAGGAGACAGCGGGAGGATGAACTTGCCACACATCTATCTGTGAAAGACACTGTTCTCTCCATACCCTCACATGGTTGCCTGTGGGACCTGAGCTATTTCGATATACATACCTAGACGGCCCCAGCTTGTGTGCTGAGGAGACGCGCGAGTTCCCGCCTGTCTTGAAGTCATTCGTCTAGAACACGCGTCACACCCGCCAAGCGCTTCCACCAATCTGGGGATCTCGCGCATCTTCCTGGCCGTCGATCGCCTACATTGGGCTACCAGGCGAGCCAGGCTGGAACAGCGCACCTACGTTCAGCTCACCACCACACCACAATTCCGCTGCCCTCCCACTCTCCTCTCCCCTTCTGCTTGTACATATTAGCCCCTCGTTAATTCATCTCCGCCCACGCAAGAACAGCGACAGTCCCATTCCCCACTCGATCCCATCGCACCGACCAAGCCCGTCGATGACACTCGGTGCATAGAGCCCAGGTGGACATTCGTGGACTTTGCCGCAGCTGCAGCATACAGAACGCTTCTGCAGGACTCCAGACGTCGCACAGGATGCCTCGCTCGCGCGGTAAGTTTCCGAAGCCCAGTTCCGTGGAATGGTGGAGCATGTTGCGACGTCTTCTACGTGAAGCCCCTTGCAGCTGTAGTAGATGTCTGACCTAGAGCGTGCGTTGCAGTCTTGTCGTTCATGAGCCAATGGGGCAGTGCACCAAAGTCACCCACCAAAGAGAATGCACCGCCCTCGCCTACCGTCGCTAAGCCGCCGATGAACGAGAATGCACCTCCATCAGCAGCGGCGAGAAGAAAGTTGGACATCGATGTAATTACGCCGCAGTCGAACGCTCAGAACCTGGATTCGTATGGTCAAAACTCTCCGAAAGAGCCCGGCACGCCTACCAGAACTCAATCAAGAGCGCGAGGTGATAGTCGAGCGCAGAGACCTGATACTATGGTGCAGACGTATAAGCCACCGCAGGTGGAGGTCGCAAACGACACACCGCCAGAGCTGCAGCCCATCTTCAGCTATCTGAATAGTCACAGTAATAAGCTATACCAAGAGGGCTACTTCCTGAAGCTGCACGACCTGGACTCCAGAGGCCGACCGAGCTCAGATAGAGTCTGGACTGAGTGCTTTGCCCAGCTTGTCGGCACAGTCCTATCTTTATGGGATGCCGCAGCGCTCGATGTAGCTGGCGAAGATGGTGAAGTCGTGCCTACTTTTATCAACCTCAGTGATGCCTCCCTCAAAATGGTATGGAGTAAGCTGCCCGCCTTCTTTTCCTGTGATGCTAACTCTGTTCCGATAGATCGAATCATTGCCGATGAACGGTGCAGCAGGCGGCAGTCTCCAAAACGTCCTTAGCATATCGACTGCAGCGAACAACCGCTACTTGCTTCATTTCAATTCGCTGAACTCCCTGACGCAATGGACGGCTGGCATCAGGCTAGCCATGTTCGAACACTCGACATTACAGGAAGCGTATACAGGATCGTTGATTGCAGGCAAGGGCAAACTTTTGAACAATATCAAGGCGATTATGGAACGCTCAAAGTTCGTACACGAGGACTGGGCACGTGTACGTTTTGGTGCGGGCACTCCCTGGAAGCGTTGCTGGTGTGTCGTCTCTCCGCCGGATGAGAAGGAATTCGGCAAAGCACAGAAAAGCCTCAAGAAAGCATCTGCCTACGAGCGAGTTAAAATGCCAAAGGGTAGCATCAAATTCTACGACACGAGGAAGGTCACGAAAAAGACACGGCCAATTGCGACAGTATCCGATGCTTACGCAGCGTATGCTATCTATCCACAATCGAAACCGTTGATCGACCAGTCCACGTTGGTGAAGCTGGAAGGCCTAGTCACCGTCCACGGCTCGCCCGAGACAACCACTGAGGGTTTCATCTTTGTTATGCCCGAAGTGCACCCAGCAGTCAGCGGCTTCGAAATGATGCTACAGTTCCTTTTCCCGGTCTTCGACACTTTCAACCTTTACGGCAGGCCAAACAAGCTCATTGCCGATTCACTCGATCAGAGAGGTTTGATGTTTGCAATGCCCAGAGATCGGAGATGGGGCTATCTGGACATTCTCGACGTTTCTGCACTCATTCATACTGAAGGCAGCCAAGCATGGAGCGAGCGACAGTGGCGCCGGGAAATGAAGAAGCTCACTTCTACCCGCATGCAAAACCAGTTTGACGACTCTTCAGCGAATGTGAGACAGTTTGGACAGCGTCGTAACACGACTACTGCCCGACCTTTCTCGCCAGCCCCAGAACGCGTCAGCGCTATTCGATTTAGCGAAGATGCTTCAAGCTCTTCACCTGGGTCACGCTCAGGCTCGCCGGCGCAGCAGAATGATCTTCAATTCGGTCCACCTAGAAGAACCGACTCTGCACCGCCAGGAGCACAGGGCAGCCCTCATAAGCGCTCAGCTTCTGACGCCCAAGCTTACAGGAAGTTTATGACTGAGACACCATCACGGCTGTCTTATGAGGCAACTGAGCCTGACAATGAAGAGATGGCGCCTCCTCCGCCGAGACATGGTGGTGCTCTCGGCCGACCGAACGGCCCTGGTGCGCTTCCACGCATTCAGTCAGGAGCAGAGACACCAACTCTGGGCTCACTTGACCAAGACTTACGATCTCAAGAAGTCTCAAGCCCGAACTTGATGCCACCAGAACCAGTGCAAACACCGCCAGCTTTCTCTCACAATCCTGGCAGCGCTCCTCCAAAGCGGCCTTTCGCCGCTCCTGAGCTCCGACGCGCTCACTCGAACGTCGACGCCGCTACACTCTATCAGATGCAGGATGCGATGCGACCACGAGATGATGCGTCGGACGAAGAAGTCAACGCTGGCGGATGGAATGCTGATGTACAGCAGCGTCAGCAATACAATGTAAACCCCACCAATACTCTGCCAAATAATAAACTCGGAGCGCCAGCTGATAGATCGCAAGGCGCATTGAACGACCTCATGAATGAAAAGCTACGAAGTTCGAGACAAATCACGGGTATGATACGTGGATCGCGAGATGACGGAGACTTTCAGAGGGCCCAGAAGCCTGCGGATCATGATTACTCATCGGCTGATTTCGGAACGAAAGCGTCTATCCGACCCGAAGAGACGCTAGAACGGCTTCAGAGCGACAGAAGTACATCAGTAACACCTTTGCATTCTAGCCGCAGCATTGTGCGAAAACCATTACCTCAGAAGATAGACATGTCACATATACCGACAAGATCGGATTCTCTACCGCATGAGCCGGCCACTCAGGGATCTGAGGAAGAAAGGCCTCCAGAATCTCCTGTCAGCAATCATAGCTGGGCTGATGACTTTGTCGATACTGACGCCCTTGACCGCATGCTGCTAAGCTCACCAGACCGCAATAATACCATGCAGAGTCAACAAAGCTTTGCTAGTTCGGCAACACCAGATTATGCAAGCACTGTCCCGTCAGAGCCTGAACATAGGCAACCGGTCGAAAGACCGAGAGCAGGCAAGTTGAAGACTGTTGGAGACCCAGACTACCAGGGCACCGGCACCCGACCTGCAAGCGCCCTGCGATTGGACACGTGGGACAAAGAGCAGGCTGAGCAGTCATCTGAGGTACCACACGTTGACTTTGGCCCAACGTTTGCATACAAGCCTACAAGTAGACCAGGAACCAGTGGCACCATCACTGCTTTAGATGACGGCAAGGCTCGATCGAGGTCTGCTGACAGGCTTAGGCAGCTGTCGCGAGAACAGCTGAGCCGGATTAGCCCAGCCGAAGGAAATCGTCAGTCGTATTTCGGCGGCCGAAACACACCCAGTCCAGGTGCCCTTACGCCAAATGAGACTGGTACCTCACCAGGCAACCGCAACAGCGTAGCGTGGCAGCCTGCATCTAGGCCGTCACCTGAGACCACTCCAGGCACTCGTCAAAGCTTGACACCTGAGCAGTGGGTGCAGTACAGAGCCAACCTCGCATCGCAACCACAACAGGCCCCTCCACGCAAGCCAATTCCACTTTATGCTCACCAACGTACGGCGTCTGGCAGTAGCGTTCATCAGCTTCGGAAATCATCGGCGAAAACGCCACCGCCTCTGTCACGGACGCCATCGGGAGACTGGACACAGCATGCCCAGCGAACGCCGCCTAGCAGACCCCAATCTCGTGGGGCGGGCACCGTTCTGAACCAGTCTGCTCCTGTGAGCAGGCCACAGTCCCGGGGAGCGGGTGCTTACCTCAACCAACAAAGCCAAAATGGCACGCTGTATTCACAACATCAATCTAATTTGACTGCGCAAGAACAGATGAAAGTCGCACGAGCGACCGGTACGCCTCTGATCAGCTACACCTCTAATCAGGATAAAAAGTCCCAAGAGCAGTATCAGACCGGCCTTTTCGGCGCGCTTGCCGCACGTGAGCACGAGAAAGCTGAAATGAAGAAGACAGGCGGTAATCGCAACAGCATGCATGTTCAACACGCAATAGCGCAGCGGCAACATCAGCAACAGGCTGCGGCAGCCCAAGCGCATGCTCAAGCTCAAGCTCAGTATGAGATACAGATGCAGCAGCAACAAGCAGCTTACCACGCCCAGGCTCAGCAGATGCAAGCGATGCAGTACAATCAGATGTTGCTTGCCCAGAAGCAGGGCCAAAATCCGTATGGCCACCAGTACCAGAACTCGCCTATGCAGGCTCAAAGTTCATGGCAGCAACAGCCGCAGTACAGCAACCAACATCAGCAAGGCTGGGCTGGGCAGGGCCATCAGTACGGCCAAGGAGGACATCCGCCACAGCAGGCGGCACAGTATGGTGGGCCAGGAGGGCAGTGGCAGCAGCAGCAGTCACGGCGAGGTTGAGAGATGATGGATGATTCTGATAACATGCCAGGCGTTTCCTTTTCTGAAAGTAGATCGGCAATTGTTTTTGGCTCTGACCCGTCAAATTCCCAATACGACGTATAGCTAGGCTGGTAGAATAGGATGCGAGTCTAATGCGAATTCAACTGATTGGTCTCTTGAAATCTTGTATCAAACATCTCGTCTCGTCTGAGTGCCTCATCTATATCAGATCTTTCAAACTCCTGCCACACCTCAACAGCTCGCAAGCGGAGCAGCGCGGGGCAAACGAATTCCTGTACCTCTCGCCGCGTCCGTGAACTTTCTACTTCCCAGTGAGTTTGACAAATACTTAGTCTGAACCGCCATAAGATAAGATCCACAACATGGTCGACGCATCCCTCAAGGCATTTGGGGGCGCAGCCTTAGCCATCTTGGGCTCGCTTCTGATTGGATTCGTGTTCCGGAGCGACGACTCGGCTCAGCTTCTACGGCCCGGTGGCTCATACCTCGGCGATGATCTCTTACCCTCAGCACCGATGGTCTACGACCAGACACGTATCGTCAAAGCCTCCCCATTGGACATCTGGCCCTGGATTGTGCAGCTCGGCAAGCGCAGGGGAGGGTGGTATTGTCCGCAGTGGCTTGAGAAGCTGCTGCCCGCATCCTGGCGTGCTACATGGACAATTCACCCGCAGTGGCAGTCGTTAGCTGTCGGTGATCGGGTGGATGACTATGGTTTCAATGGGAAGGAAGACTTCTTTATCGTCGCTGGCGTCTATCCGCAAAAAGGTCTCATCTACCGAAGCGATCGCTACGGAGCGGCGTTCTCTTGGGCTTTGCTGCTCCATGAGCTTGAGACGACTTCTAGAGGCACGCCGCAGACGCTGGTCCATTTAAGATTCCGCGGTCAGATTACTGCTACCGGGTTGAAGAGGCTTTTGATCGTCAAGGGAGGAAGGATTCTTGATCACTTGACTACAGCGCCGATGTTGGCAGGGTTGGCGGAGAGGGTGGAGATATCTAACTCATGATCACGAAAGGCGACACGAAACTACTTGTGCAACCATGCAGCTGCAATCGTAAACAGGGCCGTACAAGACCCTGCTCTGTTGCTCCATCATCAATGAGCTACGAGGGTCTCGAGTGCTTTGTCGTTCACGCCCTATGCTTCTAGCCTATCTCTCACATAGCCACGTAGTCTCAACAATGTGGTCTTCCAGGCAATGGTTCGATCGGATGCTCTTTCAGGCATGCATATATAGATCTCGAGTCATGGGTGAAGCTGGAGACAGTATACCTACATCTACTCAGTAGTATCCATATGGATGTCCAAGGAAACCAAGGTGTCTCAGGCATCACCTCGAGCTCGGACCCCGCCTCGGAATGCGACCCGACAACACTTCACCCTCCGCCTTTCATTCAACTGCCGTTTCCATGAAAGCCTCGCCAGATGACTGCGCCGTACTATGTATGCATCAAAGAGGGTCGCAATGCACACGCGTCAACAAGGCTCAGCTGAGATGCCTTTGAGGATGTGTTGGACGCCCTCTTCCGTGCTCCACTTCGCACAGCCCCAGCCAACCTCTTAGCGATTGGACGCCCTCCCTCCTTCAGCTCCAACGCGCAGCACTAAGGCAACCGCAAGGCGCTCGCTCACGGAATAGCATCTGACACACAGTGCTTCATGCAGCGGGCCGTTGCAAGTGAATCCTGAGAGGGAGTACTGCCTGAAGAAGGAAACAGATCGGCTAACATGTCCTCCAATCAGAGTCTTATTGCTTGCAGAGCCGCATTCCTACTTTCGTGGTGCCTATCAGTCACTGCCCTTCTTATAGTCCTCTGAGGCCGCCCTGGACCGGTGAAGCTCATTTTCGGCCCCCAAACATCGCACGTGGCTTTCGTACATTTACATATCGACTCCTCTTACGATCGCATTGATTCCACTTCTTGACGACAGATTAAACCGTTAGCTGTTTCCTGGATGGATTTTCCACAGCTGCTTTCGCCGTGAACCAGAGCTCTTTCGTGGACAATATATCCAGATATACCTACACGACTCAGGCTTTCCAAACAAATTCATACTTCGAGGCTCATGGACCGCATCACCGTCCGTCTTGCAGGTCATGGTTTTACTCGCAAACTCAGCGGATCATGCGGATCATACCAAGAGACAAGCTGTTCGAACAGAATGGCCCTCGATGCGAAACATGAGAATTTTTCCTGACTATTAGGAGCGATCGAACGAGCTGAGAATCGACCTGCAAGCCCGAAATTGTGCACCGAATCATGGGGAGAAAAAAAAAATTGCTCGATTTCTGCATGTCAGTCGCGTTCCAGAGCCACCGAGGCGTTATTCCACATGGACTGCTCTTTCTACGGCATTAATTGCTGTGAACAATCAAAGATCCCTAAAACTCAACAGAAATTACGACGAAGAGACAGACGACACACATGCCAAGCCGGCGACATAGCGACTAAGGCAGCTGTGCAGGTGTCTGCATGTGCTCCGCCACCAGCCGTAGCAGTGGTTGTTCTGAGCCGGGGATAGGCGGGCGCTCCCGGTTGGACGCCCTTCGCTGAAGGCAACGCCCTCACCACCAAGCTGAATGTCTCGACAGCTTCTCGTCAAGGGTCTGTCTGGTGTACTTTGCGGTCGCCGTCGTCACTGCCTCTGCCCAGGTCACCTGACTGGCAAACCTCGCCACCCAGAAGGGCGAGCCATTCGTGATGGGAGCGTCCGAGAGCTGTGGCCCGTGCCTTCTAGTCACTACCTCGATGTGCCCACTGTCGACCGCAGCTAGGTGACCTCGCTCTTTCCTTCACTTGCCTACCCATTCGTCTTTTCTTCGCTCTACCTCGTGTATCTGTCCCAATCTCTTTGTTCGAAGCTACCGTCTCATGGCCGTTGAACATAATCGAAAGCACTGATAGTTTCTGGTAAGTATGTAGCATTGTATCGGCCACGCTCTATCGCTATCTATGGATCACGCTCCCGGAAGTCTACTTTGGCCCGGCTGCGAACTTCTGCTGAATAGCTCTAGAGACATATCATGTCGGGGAGCTACCTCAACAGCAGCTACGGCCCTGGTAGCCCACGCCCCCTCTGGGGTCTTGACTTCCAACTGTTCCCAGATGATGCCGTTGAAGACACGAACGCATTCGATGCCTTCTCACCGACCGCCGACAATCAGCTTTCAAACACCCTGTGGCCAGGCGGTAGTGGCACTCTCGGGTCCAGTAGCTTTTCGTCCTTGAATACCTCGGATATCTCTCCTGCTACTAGTAAGTGCCACCGCGCGTGATCACTTGCTCAACTGACAAAAACGCTTAGATTTGTCGAGTCATATATCTTCGACTTCGTCTCCATACATCTATTCGCCTTTCAGCAGGTCTCAGTCTTCGCCTGACATTCTTGCCTCTGTCGGACATGGGGCCTACGACAACTCCCTCCACCAAGATCACGTCGATGTTGACAATCTCCGTATGCCTTGCAGCCATCAGCTTTTCGCTCCAACTGCACCAAAGCCAAAGATACGCCTCGACCGCTTGCCTACTTCCGCACCTACCTCTGTATCACGTCGCAAGGGCTCAACCCGTCACTCTTGCGACCTAGTAGATTGCGGTAAATCTTTCAGCCGCTTATCTGACCTTACGCGTCATATCAAGACCATACATGATACTGCTAGCGAGCACTATCACTGCAAAGCTATGGGGTGTCATCATCAGAATCGACGTCTAGACAAGATCAGAGAGCATTGCTTTAAGAAGCACGGACAGAGATACGACTACTTCACCCAAGACGACGAGGTCGCGGAGCTGTCAGGCTGCCACTTTGCAAACTGCCGTGACTTTGGCACTCAGTCGCGTCCGGACCGTTCGCAACGTAGAGGAGCGCGTCGTTGAACGCGATCGGAACGCTGAAGTTTTAGCGTGATGCCTACGCTACCGACACGGTCGATGACACCCAACCCTACTTGCCCTCCCTCGTGGTTCATTGAGCAGTGGCTCTCGCAGAAAGCGACTCTGCCTAGAAGCCGCATTGGCAGACACGAATCACTCCATCGTTGTCACGGCACCACATACCCTACGAGTATCGCCCTCCACCGTTGAAGCCTACACGAACTACCGATGATATCCGACCCTTTGCGACAGGACCATCAAAATATTGATCAACTGTACTCGAAATTCCCACGCACATTTTGGAGGAGGGAAGTGCCCATCAGTGGCGCCGGCGTTTGTGTGAATGTTACAATGTTTGCCTAAATACCACTTGAGCTTATGAATGTACGACTACGCCCATTGCGCCTATATAGCACATGAACGATTTCAGAACTTCCTCACAGAAGGACCAAGATGATCACATCAAAGTTACCACGCAGGATGGTCATTTGCTATCTACTTCAACGTGCAGGCCTTCAAGACTCACTCACACCTATCAACGTCAGCGAACGCTTACTTATTAAGAGGCAAATACGTGAAAGCGGTTCACTGTAAAACGTAGGGTGTACTGGGACAACCACAAGATTGTGAGCTGGCGCTTCGCATGGGAGGCGCGCTTGAGCTTTGGTATCATCTATCTAGTCCTGCGTTACCCTATGAACCGACTCCTGGCGCGATGCATATGACGGTGGCAATGGTCTCCTTGAAGCCGTGTGCCTGAGCTGATCGTGGCTTATATCCTCATCGGCTCGTTACTGCATACCCTTCTCCACACTGTGTCCAGCGCTTCCTTTTCAATCTCCAGCTAGTTCAGCCGGGCGGGATTACTGAGACGCTCATAGCCTCTCAATGACGATGGCGCTTGCGCCACCGCCACCGTTGCAAATACCAGCGCAGCCGACCTTGCCGTTCTTCTCTCGAAGCACACCCAGGAGAGTGGTGACTATCCGTGCACCCGAAGCGCCGAGTGGGTGGCCCAGAGCCACAGCACCACCGTGCAGGTTGACCTTCTCTTCTGCCAGACCCAGCAGCTTCATGTTGGCAAGCGCGACGACGGAGAATGCCTCGTTGATCTCAAAGGCATCAACGTCTTCCTGCTTGATACCCGAGTGCGTGAGCGCCTTCGGGATAGCCAGAGCAGGGGCAGTAGTGAACTTGGACGGCTTCTGGGCCGCATCGCCCCAGCCCAGAATCTTAGCAATCGGTTTCAAACCGTTCTTCTGAACATATTCCTCGCTCGCAAGGACAAGGGCAGCGGCACCGTCTGACAGCGGCGAGGCGTTCGCAGCCGTCACGGTTCCGCCGTTCGGGTTGAAAGCCGGCTTCAGCGTCCTCGTCTTGCCCTCGTTGAAGTTCTTCGGCTCGTCGTCCTTGTCCACCACCGTGTCCGGCTTGCCCCGCGTACCCTTGATCGTCACAGGCGAGATCTCCTCTCCAAACCACCCAGACTCCTGCGCGGCCTGGGCCTTCTTGTAGCTCCGAATACAGTAGTCGTCCTGCTGCTCGCGGTTGAAGCCGTGGTCGGAAGCACACTCCTCTCCAGCGAGACCCATGTGCTGCTCTGCGTATGCGTCCGTGAGACCGTCCTTGAGCACGCCGTCAACCATGCTCACGTTGCCGAATTTGGCACCCGTGCGCATGTTGGGGAGGTAGTGCGGGGTGTTGCTCATGCTCTCCGCGCCGCCGACGACGACGCAGTCAGCACCACCACACATGATCGTCTGAGCGCCCAGGCTCATAGCCTTGACCGAGCTGGCGCAGACCTTGTTCACAGTCGTGGCTACAACGCTGTCAGGCAGGCCGGCGTGGATGGCGCATTGTCGGGCAGGGTTCTGGCCCAGGTTGGCTTGGAGGACATTGCCGAAGTAGACTTCTTCGATCTGGTCGGGCTTGACGCCAGCGCGTTCCACAGAGGACTTGATTGCGTGGGCGCCGAGCTGGACGGCGGTGAGGGAGGAGAGAGAGCCCAGGAACTGGCCGACGGGGGTGCGGGTGGCCGAGAGGATGTAGACGGGCTGTTGCTGAGGAGCCATGGTGGGTTGACTGTGGTGATGTGAAAGTGGTAATGTGGTACACAGGTGGGCAGAAAGAGAGATAGAGACGGGCGTGGGCGGGAAGCAGAATAAACAGAAAAGTGGTGAGCTGAACTTCTGCCCCGCGATCGGCAGCTGCGAACAATCACAATGGTTCGAGAAGTCGAACGAGGGGCCAGGGTCCCTGCAACGTCCCGTCCCGGCCGGCGCGCCACGCGAGGGCGCTGCACGGGATAGGGAGGGCGGTGTATGACTAGTCCTGGCAGAATAGTGCTTGAGAATTGAATCGCGCCCGAAACTTTGCGAACGCGGTTGGGCGATAGATCTGGCGTCGCGTGAGACAGATTCCGCGACCCGGCGAAAAGAGGCGGCACACGAGGTGGCGACCATGGACGACCTTTACGACGAATTCGGTAACTACATCGGGGAGGAGCGCGAGAGCGACGAGGAGGAAGAGCAGGCGGCCGGGGTCTCAGGCGCGCAATATCTCGATGATGACGATGTGGTCGAGGATGCCGCAACCACCCAAGAGGTCATGGACCTTGACGATGAGGGGCCATCCAATGCGGTGGTATTGCACGAGGACAAGCAGTATTACCCATCCGCCTCGCAAGTCTACGGGCCGGATGTCGAGACACTGGTTCAGGAAGAGGATACGCAGACTTTGCAGCAGCCCATAGTCCAGCCGGTGGAGACGAAGAAGTTCACGATCCAGGAGGAGGACCTACCGCCTGTTCATTTCGAGAGGAGCTTCATGACGGATCTGATGCAGTTTCCCGAACAAGTCCGGAACATCGCATTAGTTGGGCACCTTCACCACGGCAAGACGAGCTTCCTCGATACGCTAGTCGCGCAAACCCACGACTTGAGCAAGCAGGAGGAGCTGAAGAAGCAGACTGGAGGCAAGAGAGGGGACGAGCAGATGCGGTACTCAGATACCCACATACTCGAGCGGGAACGTGGACTTTCGGTCAAATCCTCGCCAATGTCTCTACTACTGCAGGGAACGAGAGGCAAGAGTCATTTGATCAACATAATTGACACCCCGGGCCATGTCAATTTCGCGGACGAGGTCGCGGCCTCAATGCGCCTAGCAGACGGCGTGGTCCTGGTCGTTGACGTAGTTGAAGGTGTGCAGACGCAGACCGAGCTCGCTATCAAACATGCGGCTTTGGCAAATCTGCCCATGGTACTTTTGATCAACAAAATGGATCGCTTGATTCTGGAACTCAAGCTCCCTCCGGCGGACGCATATTTCAAGCTTAAGCATGTCGTTGAAGAAGTCAACACTTGTATCGAGAACAGCATACCCGGTCGCGGCGAGCAGTTCCGTGTCTCCCCAGAAAAGGGCAACGTTGCCTTCAGCTGCTCTTCTATGGACTGGGTCTTCACTTTGCCATCTTTTGCCACCCTGTACGCGTCCTCATACCCCAACGCCGAGTTCGATGCGCAAGAGTTCGGAAAGAGGTTATGGGGCGATATCTTTTTCAACTCGCGCAGCAGAAAATTCACCCGGAAACCGCAAGAGGAAGGCGCGCGGAGGGGCTTCGTGCATTTCGTCATGGAGCCGATTTACAAGCTCTACAGTCACACCATCTCTGAGAGCCCGGATGATTTGAAGCGCACACTTGCGGAGCTAGGTATTCAACTCAAGCCGAGTCAGCTCAAGAGCAATGCGAAGGAGCTATTGCGCTTGGTCTGCGCCCAGTTTTTTGGCCCTTGCTCTGGGTTTGTTGATATGGTCGTCTCTCATGTACCCTCTCCAAAGGATGGCGCAAAGAGAATGTTAGACAACTTCTACACTGGCCCCCAAGATACGCAAACCGCAACTTCGATGCTGGAATGTAATGCCGAAGGGCCCCTCGTCGTGCACGTTACCAAGCTTTTCAACACCTCGGATGCCAAGAGCTTTAATGCATTCGGTCGCGTCTTATCTGGATCTGCTCGTGCTGGTGATAAAGTGCGCGTGCTAGGTGAAGGTTACAGTGTCGAAGATGAAGAAGACATGGTAAACGGGACGATTTCGGATGTTTGGATTGCCGAGAGCAGATACAATGTGCCGGTCTCCGGAGTGCCAGCGGGAAACTATGTCTTGCTGGGTGGGGTGGACAACTCGATTGTGAAGAGTGCGACAATCGTGGCCCCAAAGCTCCCCGAAGACGAGGAGGCCTACATCTTCAAGCCTGTCACACATTTCTTCGAGAGCGTCTTCAAAATCGCGGTAGAGCCGATCAACCCAAGTGAACTACCAAAGATGTTGGCAGGTCTGCGACAGCTCAACAAGTCTTATCCCTTACTCGTGACGAAGGTGGAGGAGAGCGGAGAACATGTGGTCCTTGGGACTGGAGAGCTATATATGGATTGCGTACTCCACGACCTCCGAAAGCTGTACGCGCAGATGGATGTCAAGGTCTCGGATCCAGTGACACGATTTTGCGAAACATGCGTAGACCAATCAGCCATCAAATGCTACGCCCTTACCCCCAACAAGAAGAATAAGATCACCATGGTCGCCGAACCGCTGGACGACGGTATCGCCGAGGACATCGAAACCGGCAAAGTCTCCATCAAGGACCCCGTAAGAAAAGTCGGCGCCTTCTTCGCCGAGAACTACGGCTACGACCTCCTCGCCTCCCGTAACATCTGGGCTTTCGGACCTGAAGACATGGGTCCCAACATCCTGCAAAACGACACTTTACCTTCGGACGTCGACCAGAAGACTCTCCGTTCTGTCCGGGACGGTATCCGACAGGGTTTCAGCTGGGGCACGCGGGAAGGACCTTTATGCGAGGAGCCTATCCGTAACGCCAAGTTCAAGATCACCAATGTCGAGCTGGCTAATGAGGCTATCTTCCGCGGCGGCGGGCAGATTATCCCTACGGCTAGAAGGAGTGTGTACTCGAGTTTCCTCATGGCCAGTCCGAGGTTGATGGAGCCGGTATACTCTTGTACGATGCTGGGCCCGGCCAATGCCGTCAGTGCTTTGTATACCGTGCTGGCGAGGCGGAGAGGGCACGTGCTGAGTGACAGTCCCGTGCCGGGAACGCCTTTGTATAGTGTGAGAGGGCTGATCCCCGTGATTGATTCTTTTGGGTAGGTCATCATTCATTTGGGGAATGGGCAAAACGGAAGACGCTAACTGTCGTCGTAGATTCGAAACCGACCTCCGCATCCACACACAAGGGCAGGCTACGCTTTCACTCGTCTTCGACCGCTGGAGCACAGTCCCAGGCGAACCGCTCGACAAGTCGATCAAGTTGCGGCCATTAGAGCCTGCGAGCGCACAGGCGACGGCCAGGGATTTCGTTCTGAAGACAAGAAGAAGAAAGGGTCTGAGTGAGGATCTGAACGTGACCAAGTACTTGGAGCCGGAGCTGGTGCGGCAACTGAGGGAAAGTGGCGTGCTAGATGCGTGAGAAAACTCCTGGGAATGTTGAAAGAGGATGTCATTGATGGGAGGAAAGAGGAAGTTTAAGGCAAATGGTTAACATGCCTGCAGTCCTGGACCAGCCGTCCTGGCCATGTTGGCCTGGAGGAGAATGGCGAAGAAAGGGCGTTTTCACTGGGAATCGGTGGTATTTATCATAGTTTTCTCCGGGCAGCCAAAAGAGCGCGCTTGCCTTTAAGCGCTGGCTAGATATGTGTATGATGCTAAGATACAAGTTCTGGATTATGGGCTCCAAGACCAAGTCAGCGGCCTCTGGGGCTTGTCAAGTTTCATCAGGGCCGCCTTTGCTACAAATTTTGGATCTCTTGCTAGAAGGCTTTCTCCGTCTTGTCGAACGCTTCTCATCCAAAAGGTTGCATGCCACCTCATTGGGAACTCGAGCGGAAGTGCGGGAGAGACGTATGTAGTCAGCCGGTTCATTGACGTTCGGACAACGAAATGATCACATCAGAAAACGGATCTGCAAGGCCCCCAACAAGCTCGTGTGAGACAGTTTGTGACTAGACATGATGCTGAGCCAAACCACCTGACGACGCTCTAGGCCAAAGATGGCTGTTTGACGGGCAAGGTGAGGATAGTGCTGTAGATCGGGCGATTCTTCAGGCTGAGGACGGCGTGCCCAAGAGTGGAAGCTTGGGTCTTTGGAGCGATGGATTTTCAAGTGCGAACTACCTAGCCTCTTCTTTTATATTGGTTGTAAGAGTTCGGGTCCATACCATCATCCCGATATCGCTTGTTACCGTGTCCAGATACATAAGCTGTCGTGAAAGCATCCTGCCACATCAGTGGCGTCACCGTGGGTATTGGAGGCGTGGTCTCTGGAATGGCTGCCGCCCCACTATTAGGCACCTGCTGTGAACCATACATGGTCTGTTGGCTGGTGGGAGAATATTGGGAGTGCATGCCAGAGGCCGAGGCATGCGGCATCCTTGGACCACCAACTTGTGGTTGCGGCACCGGTTGAGGTGCGGGCGCACCTCCAAAGGCGGTGCTCCACTGCTGGAAGATCCCGGACGGATCCCATACCGGTGCTGGTGGCTGCTCGCTGTTGACAACAGGCTCCAATGGAAACGCCGATTGCGGTGCAGCGGTGACATGCGGCATGCTTCCGGTGTTGAATGAATTTGGTGCCATCTGGTATGTTGTTGTCGGGTAAGCCATGGTAGATGGAGTTTGCATACTCTGGGTTACGACCTGATCGATTTGTGGAGGATATTCAGAGGAGGGACTGATGGCCTTCGAAGAAGTAGTGCCAGGCAACTGAGCCCAGCTTGCAGCCCTTTGACTCTGAACGCTGGCGGAGTTATTTCTCAAGCCCGGTGGAGTGGCTTGATTCTCCATTGAGGGACTGCGGAGGCCCATGGATGGCTTCAATTCAAACGGCTTGCTTGTATCGTTGCTAAAGGCTTCCCGAAGTGCGTTGATTTGGGCTTGCATCTCGACAGCTGCGGAAGAAGTGCAATGTTCAAGCACGCGCATGTGTCTTGTGAAGAATGTGCGAGCTCGCGAGTTCAGATCAGGATCTGGGGAAGTGATTGCGGCCTGGAGTCGGTCAGTATCTGGAAGATGGCTCTCGTCCGCCTATACGCATCTCACTCACCAAATGTAACATTGCACAGGAAAGAACGCAGTAAATAGTGAAGTTAATTCCTCTTTGCATGAAATGCAGCCCATGAAGTCCGAAATCACGTAAGAGAGCTTCGTGTAGCTTGCAGATCATTGCAGCCGCATGTACGCACATGTCCAGATGGCGAACAAAGCCTTGATCACGCCGCTCAAGAAGTGCTTGCAGTTGCGGACGATGATGCATGACAAGAACAAGATGTTGATAGACATGAACATTGGCGAGGAAGTGGTCGTTTCCAAGCCAGGGTGGACTGTCGTCCGCAGGATAGTTTATACGCAAGTCGGATGGCATCGAGTTCAGCCAGTGGTCGATGTCTTCGTTGTGTTGAATGAAGGACGGGTCAAGAGCCCAATCCCTTTTGTAACGTCTCATGGAAAGCCACAGACGTGTGGTCATCATAATATTACGCCACCCTTGTGCCAAGTACGTGAACCGCCTCGAGGTCTGCTGCTCGAAAGAATCGACATCCGGTGAAGGCGGAGGGAGACTGAGATCCACACTCTCAATATCCACGGAGAAGTCGGTTCTACCTTGAGGCGAGCCAATCATGATCTCCAAGCCAAACAGTGTCTGCCAAATCCTTGTGCGTACGAGGCACTCTGATCTTGAAAAAGTGCACCCTCCGCTGAGACGATGCTGGTCCAGGTGTTCATTGAGACCAAGATCGCAACCCATGGTCACGACGTACTTTAGTGTCATCCATGACCGATAGAAGTAGCCTCTTCTCGGTACAAACTCCCGGGCCTTAGTCAAGAGTATCATGCCCTGGACAGTGCTCAGCCTTGGCACATCTTTGAAGCTCTCTTCATGCTTCGCGGCTAAAGCCAACCATCTTCGCGCTTCAATGGGTTGGTCCAGATACCGGGCTACGCAAGCAAAAATGCTCTCCAAGAGAAGGGGGGAGATGGACTGCCGTGCGGATCGCCACTGCTCATAGAACGCAGCTCTATTGAGCACCGGTGCATACGGATGTATATAGTTGAAAAAGTAGCCGAAATAGTCCATTGCTCGGGCTTCGGATGGCATCATCTCCGGTGGAATGCGTACGGTGGTATCGGTGCCTACCGATGGTGGTAAGAGCACCTCCTCTTCGCCAATAGCAGGTGTTTCGGCCAGATTTTTTCTTTCGTTAGCGATATAAGGCGCAATGCTCGTGGGATCTATTGACAGATCTCCCATCTGCCCCGACAACTCTTTCACGGACGCGTCGACTTCTTCCGCATCTCCACCGGAGCTATTCGAAAGTTCGGTCTGGGTCCGCAGCAAGTGAGGCGCACCTCCATCCTGATATACTGATGTTTCGGTGCTCGGTGTGAAATAGCCAGAATCCTGGTAAGCACGGTCTTGGCGGGCGTATGTTGGCTGCTGATGGAAGAACTGGGAAGAGTAGAGCTGAGCATTGATGTCCCTTTCTACAGGTGCGGAGGGAGGTGGCGCATGCATTGAAGAGCCAGAATCTCCCGCGGGCCATGAGTCCATTCTCTGGGGCGTATTTGAAGCTGCCTCGGTACTCGCATACTTGGCTGGGGTTGTGGTCTGGAAGGTGTACTGTCCCTGTGCTGGGGCGGAGTTGGAAGCCTGCTGTTCATCATCCGGATCTAGGGTAGGTGGAATGCATTTCAACTTCATGCGGACGCAAGCTCCACAAGGCCAGGGTCCATTTTGGAGGGCGCCGTCACAGCGTATCTTGCGCTTGCGGCATCCATCGCAGGCTCGCATGACTTTGAGGCGCTTGTGACGGTTGTACTCGTCCACGAAGACATACTGCTTAGTATGCCCCGTAGCGGCGGGCGCTTGTAGGGTGTCCATATGTGAGCGAACAGTGCACTCGAGGACGATCTCGAGTGCGTTGCCTTGGAATGGCGTATCCCAGGATCTTAAGCCAATTCCGCACGGCGAGGCAAATTGGAGGCCCGGCAGCACCGAAGGCGAAGGATCAGTAGGTCAAGTCGAGTGGTTCTGAATGTACAGCTGGCGCGTGGTCCATCCTGGTTTTGCTCACCTGTCGTGCATGGGAGGTGTGTGTGCGCGCGCATCCCTTGACGTCCAACCCCACAGCGTCGATCATCCGAGAGCAACAGTTTGAGCCGAAAGGGCCGTGGCGGATGGTGAGCGAGGTGAGCTACTGGGTTAGCGGGCTCAAGCTTGCCGAACAAGATTTCTGTGCCCTGCGTTCTGACCGATCACATGCGAGTGGCGGTCCACGGCGAGTGGCGCCACACGGAACCGCAGTTATAGGCTCCAAAAAAATAATTCGGCATGTGCCGGATCGTGAGGGCAGCGCACCGGCAGCCTCGTCCACACGCAAGAGTCAAGAGGCAAGATCTCGTATTTGCCTATTAAAAATCCATGGCCTCTCCGCCAGTCAGCTGTCCAAGGCCTGCCTCCTACGCCGCCATGGCTCCTCAAATTGTGGCGTACCCTGCAAGCTACTGCGGAGCGACGTGGGGGGTTCAAAAAATCCGTCTATCAAGCGCACGAATGAGAAAAAGTCTGACAGCGGCCGGAAACTGCCACGGCTACGCCTCCGGCTCCACATAAGGTTCTGACTAGGTGACCCAACACCGGTTGACGAAACGTTCGAGAAAGCAAGACAGCCCTCTGACCCGGCTTTCGAAACACGACGCTCCATCTCCACACGCTCTAGAGGTTGCCTCGTTGCCTGTCCAAGCTCAAGCCTTCATTTCACGGGTCGAGAAAAACAGGATAGACGTGCACGCACCACCATCCGCATCTCGCGTGGTCTAGCCTGCGTCTCTCTTGACAGGCTCGACAGGCCCTTTATCTTCGCGAAGAGTGGCAAGTCGCTAGTTGCATCTCACCTTCACCAAGATGGAAGCCGACAAGGATAACGCAAACCCCACCATTATCAATCCATCCGATCTTCCTTCGCGGCGCAGGTCTGCCCCGACAGAGAAGCGTCCTGGAGTATTCGATGCACTTGCGCCCGCATATCCTAGTCTTGCCGAGCCATTATCCTCGCCTGAGGCTTCATCAGACTCAGACGCCTCAGATGAGGAAGACCGCGAAGAGATTGACGAGCAGGAGGTGTACGATCTCATCTCGACCATCTCAGACCCAGAGCATCCACTGTCTCTGGGTTCCCTGGGAGTTGTGAAGTTGGACGACATTGCAATCTTCCCGCCAACTTCTCCGCGCTCCCGCATCAGCACGGTCAGAGTCTTAATTACGCCCACCACAACAGCCTGTTCTCTGACTACTGTGATTGGATTGGGCGTTAAGGTGCGACTCGTCAACGCTCTCCCGCCAAGATTTCGGATCGACGTGCGGATCAAGGAAGGTACCTCCAAGACTGCAGACGAAGTCAACAAGCAGCTTGGCGACAAGGAGCGCGTGGCCGCAGCAATGGAGAATCGATCACTTGTAAGCGTCGTCAACACGATGCTGGCCACGTGCGAGTGAAGCGTTGCTCTAGAGCACAATGTATCGCAGCGCCACATATTGATTGCACGGAGTGCGCTATGGATAGCTTGCAGGTGTAACAGCCGTGTATCAAGAATTCGACGAGACACTCGAATCTCGCCGGTGGGGCTCGCTTGAGCGACTTGACATGGCATGGAATTATGACACAACTAAACGTCGTAGCTAGACAGCAGTTGAAGCAGCTGAGACGAAATACATGGTTCGGAGTTTCGAAACGCAGGGTGCTCAGGGACACACTGTTGGATATCATATGGGATGACTTGCAAGATCCTAGGCAACTGCGGCGCCGAATCGCCACTTCATGGAATCTACATGGTATCTTAAACGCTTGAACGCTTCATGCCGTGCTTCAAGGCGACGTCAAAGCCGAATATGCAATCTCTCATGGTCTCGACGCCGGCGCTACAGTCGCACCAGGAGCTGTTGGCCCATTCTCATCCGCACTGCCTGCAGGTCGGACGTGAGTGTAAGTCTGGTTGGCAGCCACCTTCGTCGCACCTTCCGGTGGCTGGTAGACAGGCGGGGGTTCTGTCGTGGCGGTGTATGCTGGAGGCGGATGCTCGTATTGGTCCATGCGATAGGTTGTGCCAGGTTGCTGATAGTAGACTGTCTCGGCCGGGTACGATCGATATGCTCTGCCGACCATCCAACGGTGGTATGAGAGAGGCGGGAGGCCCTTTTGTAGTCGTCTCCGTGCATGGAAATAGCCGCCGACAAAGAAGAAGAGAAGCGCAGCGAAGAGAAGGCCTACGATGGTATATCGGACAGCCATTCCAGCCTGAGCAATGATCAGCAGGGGTCACAACAGAGCAAAACAGCTGTCGCTTCTTGAATACGTACTGGTGTCCACCAGAAGCCGACATTGTCTCCGTACGTGCCATAACCATAGTCGCCGTATGAACCGGAACCGTAATCGTAACCAGAAGATCCGTCCTCTCCACCGTCCCCAGTAAATGTATCTCCTCCTTGTCTCTTCCACAGACCTTCAGCACGTGAGCCCATGCCGCCTAAGATGAGTGTCGCAGGATTCGCAGTCGCACGGTGGATAGCCCGAGTCGATGTCGGATGCCCACTAGATTCTAATGCAGGTCACTTCCTGCTGCTTACGCTCGGTAGACACAGCTCTCTCGGAACGGCAGTAGGTACCCGGAAGCTAGATCTTTCGCGCACGGGAATCGGAAGCCGTTGCAAAGTGGATAATACAAGTGACTATAGATTCGAAAGGAGGTGCTGAAAGAAAGTAATATGATTCCACAATGCAAGGTCCTAAGGTGGTTGGTGTATGCGTGGTTAGGGACTCGCCGCAAGGGTCAAGCTTGGGTTGCTGCCAACCGCTGCGATGAAACGGGGCTGGCGCGCGTCCGCGTCCGCACTCGCGCTAAGAAGTCGCATATTACCTCATGTGCCAGAGCGGCTGGCGCACGGATCAGCTACACTCGAAATGCATTCACTACAAGAACGTATGCATTGGCATTCAAACACCGATGTGGCAGAAACGTAGTGGTATCAATTATGATATGCTATGTTGCATAATCCACTGCTATAAGTAGCTGCCACCAGCAAATCTGGAGGAGAAGCCGCCGGCTTTCTTCAACATCTCCGCCTTTTGGGCGCCGCTTATGCCACCGCCGCTCGCCATGTCTTTCTCGCGGTCAAATGCTCGTTTGCTGGGATCGTCTTCCTCTGCTGAAGCACCTTTGCTCTTCTTGTGCTGCTCGACTAATGACGGGCCTCGAGATTTCTCCTGTGAGATAGATTAGCAGCCAACCACCCATTCCCTAATGTTCAAGGCTTACAATCTGTTGCCTTCGCTTCTGCTCTTCAGCTTCTTCCTTCGCAGATTTCTTCGGCTTTGCTGCTTCTGGTGCAGCCATCGTGGCAGGCTTTGCAGTACCCATCATCTCCTCTTGTAAACGTCGTTGCTTCTGCTCTGGTGTTTCATACCAGGCCGAGTTATCCTCTTCTTTGCTATTCGGCCCTTTAGCACCTTTGCCTGTATTGAATCCTCTTGCTCTTTGCTTTGAAGGGTCCATTCGCGCTGCCAGATCGTCTTGCTTGGGTGGCAGCATCATCCATTCGTCACGCTGAGGTCTCGCAGGCGCGGCAGGCGAGGTCTTGCTACGGAATTCACCAACGTCGTCGTTGTCAATATCTTGTGCTTTCTAGGTCAGTCAGCTTCGCCAAGCAGGATCAGTTGGTCCAGTACCGAACCTACCTGATCTGTCTCAGTTGGCGGTAGAGCTGGTCCGAAGTCGTCATCGTCGTCGCTGCTGTCAGAAGCCTCCGATCTCTTAGGATCTGCTGTTGCTGCATCCTCAAGCGAAGTCGGTGGCATGGCTGGGCCAGCTACTCGTCTACGCTTGTCGCCATCGCCTGGACTTTCTGAGCGTTTTGCGCCGGAAGTCGTCGTGTCTTCGTCTTTTGCCTGTTCTTCCTGCTTTCTCTTTCTCTTTGCCACTAAGTGCGGAGGCAGCGCTGGACCGATTCCCGACATGTCTCCAATGCGTCTGAAGGTGTTGACGTTGCGATGTGGTGTATTTCTTAGGGCCTGAGCGCGAAGGAACGCCGCGGACGCGGATACACAGTTAAGCCTCAGGCAGACGCGATCCGTCTGGATCTACATGTCGGGCCCATTCAACGTCTAGCTTCCTGCAGACACCTTGCAACCTCAGTGGCAGCATTAGCAGTCCGAAAGACCTCCATTGGACGACTTCGTACATAACACGTTGTGGCATTGTGGGCGAGACGTCCGCTTGAACGCCGAGTACGAACGGCCACGCATTCCCAACCCGGTTAGAGGAGGAGATCGGTCAGGATTGAAGTTACGCACACGCAAACGCGATCGAAAGGCGACAAGCAGACAATTGAATATCGAGGGAGCAATGGTGGCTTCCATTGGGGACCGATGAGCTCCATCTCTGGGGGCCAGGATGAAGGCGGCAACAATGAGGACGTCGATGCCGATGAGACAATTAGGACAGCGGAAGCAAGAGCGATAGATCAGGGCGGCTCTAGCAACGAAGACTCCGACGAAGATGAAGAGCACTATGAAAGCTTGCCGGAGGATTCAATTGTGGGAGACTCAGAAGCTTTCTTGGACGAAACAACCGTGAACGGAGAGAGCGAGGACCGCAACATAGAGCTTGACAAGCAGGATGACAGCGAAAGACTGGATGCCACAGATGACCCAATCGACGAAAGGGGATTGGATGTTGAAGCGGATGGTGAACCGATAGGATCCCAGGGACAAAGCCCATTTCTGAGCGCTGCGGACTCTGGCTCAATACCAGATGACCTGCCATCTGTTCAAGGCTCTCGGGTCTCTTCTCCTGGTCCACTTTCGTTGAGAGGTCCACGCAGAACGCCTCAAAGAACGACCTCTGGGGCTCTGCAGCCATTTGAGAAGCGCTTTGAATCACGATTCTCGACTTCACCTTCACCGTCCTCGCGTGCAGGCTCTCCAGCGTTTCTGACACCCCATTCACGTCAGATTTCGATCTCCTCTCAGTTCTCTCAGTTGTCATCGCAAGCCTCATCGCAAGGTGAAGGTGGCAATGAAGCCCCAATCGCACCCTGGGAAGTAATACGATGGACGAAATTACGCAAATTGTCGGGGCAAGCTTTCTCTGAATCAGGCAAGCGCAACTTTGGCCGTCCTACTACGCTTGCAGTATCAGCGCTCATCGCTGTTGGGACGTCGAAAGGCTTGGTATTAGGTTTCGATTATCACCAGACGTTGAAGGTCATCATAGGCCAAGGTACTAAAGCTACGGAATGCGGCAGTGTGACCGCTTTGGCGATTGCTGCCGACTACTCCACCATCGCTGCTGGTCACGCCAACGGGCAAATCTTCACTTGGGATATCAGTAAACCGGCAAGGCCCTTTTTGCAGATACCGCCATTGGAGAAGAGCGTTGTACAGCAATCGCAGCATCCTGACGGTCACGTCTCAGGACAGGCAATTCTCCATATTGGCTTTCTTGGTACGAGGCATACTGCGCTCGTCTCTGCTGATGCTGCTGGTATGGCGTTCTCGCATCTTGCGACTCGTGGCTTAGGTCCCGTGACCCGTACAGTGAAGACGACGCGCCTTCTTGGTCGCTATCCCACATTTGACGCCAGAGTAGAGCGCGGTCGTAAATCAAGCTCAGTGCTTGCTTTCTCGCCACTGCCTCTAGGTAATGTTGAGCAAGCCACTGACGGTATGGGGCTTACGGCTCTGCTCACGCCGTACTTGCTCGTAATCGTCTCTACGACGCCGATAGCGCAAACGCAACATAAATCTCCCCGTCCCAAGGAGGTGGTGCCACACAGTACACTCAGTGGCTGCTTGGCATGGTTTCCTGCCGTCAAGCTTAAGAGTTCCAATGCCACAGCTGAAAAGGGCAATGCAGACACAAAGCTTGTGTACTGCTGGTCCAATGTCCTGACTGTCCTCGACGTCAAGGTTGTCGAAAACGATGACTCAAATAAGCCGCCTAGCCTTGAATTCCATGCCCGAAGTCGATGGCGAGCAGACGAAGCAATTGTAGCTGTGCAATGGCTAGGGCGTTCTGTCCTCGGTGTGATCACTGTCAGTCAGCGCTTGCTAATACTGGAAGATCCTTCGCTCCAAGTGACCGACTCACTTGACTTGATACAGCGACATGTGTATCACCAAGATCTTTTTTCGCATCAGTTGCAATCCGTAGTCGATCGCTTGGACAGCGACGATCCCTCATTGCATGGCGTCGTCGCTGATGCTTTCTACATGAGCTTCAAAGCATACAAAGGACGAACATTTTTGCTTGGCTTTAACGATCTAATCGTCGGCGTTCTCTCCAACTGGGCCGATCGGCTGATGGCACTGATGGAGAATGGCGATCACATTGGCGCAATCCGTTTGGGATCCGAATACTATGCTAGAGGAGGCAACAAAGTGACTGTGGGCCTGCCGGAAAATGACGACTCCAGGCACGGAGTCGTGCGTGAGCGCTTGCTCGAGATGATCACGGCATCCTTGAATTACTCATTTTCTCAGCAAGACGATGAGCGAGATACAAGAATACGGGAGCTCGCAGATGTCTGCTTCGATGCCTGCATCAGCATGCACCAGACAGATTACCTTTTTGGTCGCGTATTCGAGATTTTCGAAGAAGCTGAAGAAGAAGCCGTATTCGTGCTCACTTTGGAGCCGTATGTACTCGATGGCGACGTGTCGCGACTGCCGCCTGAAGTCGTGAAGAGTGTTGTTGCTCACTTCATCTCGGAGAACCAAGCACCAAGGTTGGAAGACTTGCTCTGTCGCCTTGATCCCCTTTCGTTCGATTTGGACGAGATAACGATGCTCTGTCGCCAACATAGCTTGTATGATGCTCTCATCTATGTTTGGGGCCAGGGCATCGGAGACTTTGTTATACCTCTTATCGACATGATGTCCTTGATCAAGATATTACAGGCCGGAGACGACGATGGTGACCTGTCCGATAACCCCTTTTTCGAGTCGGCCATCAAAGTGTATCCTTACTTGGCTTATGCGCTCACCGGAAGACTGTACCCACGAGGCGACTTGCTCGCTGATGATGATGCGTCCAAAGCAAAGGCGGACCTCTACGGTTACGTCTTCGCTGGTACGCCAACGGCATGGCCACCTGGAAGCCAACGTTACCTCTATACGGTAGGGAATCCGGCCGAGGAGCCGGCTTTCCCATACCTGGTCATGCTACTGGAATTCGATGCAGCCAAGTTCATGACAATGCTTAATGAAGCTTTTGAGGACCCTTTCCTCAATGAGGCAGATGAAGACACAGTTCCCAGCAACGCATCTGAAGTCAACGGTGTAGCTGGCAAGATGGGATACAAAATGACTCGACAGCACATTATCAGCATCATGCTCGACGTCATGAGACAGCATGAGTTTGACCCTGACCAAGTCATATACCTCGATATGTTTATCGCTCGGTCGCTGCCAAAATATCCGGGCCAAATCGTACTATCTGGCGCCTTGCTAGATCAGGTGCTTCAACATCTTTGCCATCCTCCTGTCGAAGAGGTGCGAGAAGACTGTCAACTGAGTGTGGAGTACCTGCTTTCAGCTTACCGACCTTCTGATGTCTCCTGGTTAGTGAATGCATTGAGACAAGCGCGCTTCTTCCACATGTTGAAGTATATCTACCGCACTGAACGGCTCTTTGTTGAACTGCTGGAGGTATATTTTGAGGATGAGGACGATCAGGAAGGCGTCTTTGACGCCATAGGGTACTGTCTTCGGCCGAGTGCTGGTGCTACCCCGAAACAACTGGAGGGTGTAAAACGAACGATGACGCAGCACATCCAAGAGCTTGCCAACATCAGCATTGCAAGCACGGCTCGTACTCTTGTCAGCTTTACGGCCGATCTGTTGCCAAGCTGCATTCAAGCACTTCGGGACTCTTACCAGCAGTTCATGCTGCTACGGTGCTTGCTCGAGCCTCAGTTGATCAGAGACGGAAATCCGCCTCGGTCGTCGGGGCCTTCAACAATCGATCTCCAGACTTCGTATGGGGAGCTGTACGTTCAGCTTCTGTGTCAACATGATCCGACTCATGTCGCCGAGTACATCAATGTGCTCCCCACAAGCGACCTCACTCTGAATCATGTCTTGCCCGCAATGGAAGAAGCTGGGGTTGTCGATGCAGCGGTGGTGCTACTTGCGCGCGACGGCATGGTAAGGGATGCAATGGAACGTCTTGTGGTCCATTTGCAAACCCTACAGCAAGCGTTGATCAGTATGGTTGAAGCTTCTGCACAGGCGCCAGATGCAAGCTCTGCGGAAACTGCGGCCCTTGAGCTTGTTGGGGACATCGAGAAATACACCAAAGTGGGAATTTGGCTCTGCCAAGGACAGAGCGCGACTGCTCAGCGAAGGCCACGGCCGCGGATGAACGTGGCTTGGGACGTGAAAGAGGACGACCTCGATTTAGACGAGTACTTATGGCTGAACCTAGTGGATGCCGCAGTCCAGGTCACGAAGAACACGACTGGGGCAGTTGAGCATCACGAAGAACACCCGGAGGACATAGGCAGCCAAACAGAGGCCCGCGATGTGGCGAAGATCATTACAGCTCTGCGGAGCAATACCCAGCAGACTTTCACGGCACTTCTTGCCGCAACAGCTACTCCAAGCAGACCTCCGTCGAACGACCCGCGTCAGCCGCCACCCAAACAGGACAACTTGAGCTTCCTCCGCGTCCTCCGGGCCTTCTTAACTAGAGCAGCCACGTCCGCACCATCTCTAGCTGACCTTCGCGCTGTCTTGTCAGACATCTTCTCGGCCTACACCTTCGAACAAGATGTTCTGTCGCTTGCGAATGAGCTGCTGGGCTCCAATGTCTTTGCAGACATCGAGGAAGCCACCTCTCTTCGACAGCGAGGCTGGCGGCCGCGGACACAGGTGTGCGAAAGCTGCAAGCGACGGGCGTGGGGCCAGGGCATTGGGGAGACGGTCTGGGACGAATGGGTCTTACGCGAGCAGAAGAGAGAGTCCGAGAAGGCCCGCAAGCTGGTTGAGCGTGGCGGGGGCGAGGAAGCTAGGAGACTCGAAAGAGGCAAAGCAAAAGCAAATGTCGATGCGGTGGCGGAAAGAGATGACACTCAGAGCGAAGAGTCCACACGTATGGCGCTGGTGGTCTTTGCATGCCGTCATGTCTTCCACAGAGCGTGCCTAGATCAGGCGTTCAGGGGTGGAAGTGATGGCACTGCGAGAGTGTATAGATGTCCCTTGTGTAAATACTAGTCTAGCGTTTTGAATGCTTCAATTCCATGCTTGCTACAAAGCAATGCAGTCTACTTTCGCTTACAGTTGATCATCTTCACATTAAATGGGGAATATTCTGGTGAGCGGTTTGAGATCCGCTGGGTAAGTACACGAGAGTGTCCAACCCACCCAGCCGACCGCAGCGGTCCGTCGATGTCAGCGCCAAGCCAATACATTGCGGAGAAGGTGGAGGTGGTGGAGGGCGAAAGTTCACAGAGCGGAGTCCTGATTCTCGATGCTGTCTTCGTCTGCCTATCGCATCATCTCCATCTCATTTCCCTTGGAAGGAAACGTCACCGTGGTTCACCGCACGGCCTCATTGTCGGTGCTGCACCCAAACCACCGCAAACCTTCAGCTCGCCAAGAGATTCGCTTGTATGCTTCCCAATGCTGACCACATACGCAAGAGGCTCCATGCACCCCTCAATGTGGCTTCCCAACTCCCACGCCGTTGCCCCGCGGGTCGTGGGATTCTACCGCTTTTCTGCGCCGGCCCGATGCATCGATCGTTCACGATGGGGCGATGTTGTAAGAAATACGGCGGACATGACGTTCGGTAGGTCATCCAAGCTGCTTCGGTTTGCTTGGCTCGCGTGGTCATGCGCGTGTAGATTCACAGCCCATGCAACCGCATGGATTAAAGGGCTGCGACCAGCCATGTGGTACCACGAGGCCTTTCCCGTGACGCATTGCTCTTTCGACGTTTGGCGTGACTTCTGGCTTCGCCTGTATAGGGACGTCAAGATATCTCACTCCCGCGATGCATTCATATCATAGCTTGCCATTGGCGTTGGCAGTCCTGTCTTTCAAGAGCGCATCCGCCCTCTACACCAACGGATCCGTCATCGCACCATGCTCTTCTCCTCTGTACTGCCAGGGAGAGATCCTTCGGCAAATAGAGCTTGCTCAACCTTATGAAGACTCGAAGACATTTGTAGATCTGTAAGCCGACGACCGAGCTATCACAGTGCGAGAGGAATCTCGATTAACGCGATTTCAGGCCTACCACTCGGCCGCTTGAAGAGGTCATAGCAGCTTTCAACAACCTGACGAAGCCAATTCAGAACAATACTGAACTTCAGACTTTCCTTGAAGACTACTTTGGCGAAGCCGGCTCTGAATTGGAGCCAGTACCGAATGATTCCCTCTCCACGAATCCGACATTCTTGAACAACGTCTCCAGCCAGGCTCTCAGGAACTTCACTGACCAAGTCATCAACATCTGGCCGGACCTCACGCGAAGCTATGTTGGACCCCCACGCTGCGAGAGCGCATCTGGCGGCAATGCCTCGGGCTGCGTATCCTCCTTCATCCCGCTCAACAGGACTTTCGTGGTAGCCGGCGGTAGGTTCCGAGAGCCTTACTACTGGGACTCTTACTGGATCATTGAAGGACTGCTTCGAACGGAGGGAAGCTTTACCGAAATCGCTTTGAACATCATCGAGAACTTCCTAGACTTGGTTGACCGGTTTGGCTTTGTGCCTAATGGAGCGAGACAATACTACCTGAACCGAAGCCAGCCACCGCTGCTCTCGCAGATGGTTCGGGCATACGTAGAATATACCAACGATACTTCTATCCTAGAGCGTGCGCTGCCGACGCTTGAGAAGGAGTACATGTTCTGGATGGAGAATCGTACAGTCAGCGTCCGTGACGGAATGAATCAGACCTACACACTCAACCACTACGCTGTTCTCAACAACCAACCGCGCCCGGAGAGTTTCCGTGAGGATTATGTCACTGCGACGAATGAGTCTTACTACGCTCCAACGTCCGGAATCATCTATCCTGGTCAAGACCTGAATGAAACGGAGCAGGCAGAGCTTTATGCCAACCTAGCCAGTGGCGCTGAGAGCGGTTGGGACTACAGCAGCCGCTGGCTGAAGAACCCGAGCGATGCAGCCAACGATAATTACTTCCCGCTGCGCAGCCTAAACACCAAGAACATCGTACCAGTAGATTTGAACTCGATCCTCTACGCCAACGAAATCACACTGGCCAATTTCTACGAGACGGTTGGCGGCGATGACAGCGAATCGATGGTTGAAGAATACCAACAACGGGCTGCTAACCGCAGCGAAGCCATGGCAGCCCTGATGTGGGATGAAGAACAATTCGCCTACTTCGACTGGAACCTAACCTCCAACTCCCGCCACATTTACGAGCCGCTCGACTCGGACGCCACCAGTTCCCAAATCGATGATGCTCCCGCAGGCCAACAAGTCCTCTTCTCACCAGCGCAATACTACCCCTTCTGGACCGGCGCGGCGCCGACCTGGCTGAAGAACAACCCCTATGCCGTCTCGCGTGCCTATGACCGCGTTGCAGCCCAACTTGAAGTCGCTCCGGGAGCGATCCCTGCTACTAACCTCGTCACCGGCGAACAGTGGGATGAGCCGAACGTCTGGCCGCCCTTGCAATACATCCTCATCCAGGGCCTCCTCAACACGCCCGCCACCTTCGGGACGGACGACCCGTCGTACCAATCGATCCAAAACCTCGCCGTAGAACTAGCCCAGCGCTACGTCACCTCTGCCTTCTGCACGTGGCGGAGCACGGGAGGATCGACTCCTCAACTGCCCCAGCTCCAGGGGGCTGATCCGGAGGATGTCGGCACGATCTTCGAAAAGTACAACCAGACTTCGATCAACGCGGCCGGTGGCGGCGGCGAGTACGAGGTGGTAGAGGGGTTCGGATGGTCCAATGGTGTGTTGATCTGGGCGGCGGATAAGTTTGGAAGGCAGTTGAAGACGCCAATGTGTGGGAATATCACTGCGGCGGATATTGCGGATGAATAAATGGCGGCTGGCTTAATCGTGGTTTGAGAGGAAAGGAGTCTTTCTTAGTACGAAAGGAAGGTGCATTGAAAGGAAAGGCCGAGCATGAGCGACATGAATTAGAGTGTTGTCTTAGGTAGTCCCCAGACAGACAGCACAAGAACCATCCGCACTTTATTATAAGCTGGCCAGCGATTTCTCAGACAGAACATCGCTCGAGGCTTGAGACTGAATAGCTTAGAATCGAGCATCCAGCCGAATTCACAGTTCGTGGTGAAAAAAGGTCTAATGCCAGGTAATATTCTCGAACACAGGTATAAGTGGCTACAGTACTTCTACGGTCCGTCGAGGCGTTCGGGTACTGTACTGTACCAGGTGTTCCCCACAAGAGCACAGACCATCGACGCGTGAACGCGGTTTTGACTTGCAATGCATCCGCTTCGCACTCCTACCTCCGCTGGTGCGGAGGTCTAGATTCAGCTCCGCTTTTTGTAAACAAACAACACGCTTTCAGCTTTACGCCTCTCTATAGCACTACTATATTATGGAATATCCTTCGGAGGTTCGCTATAGCATTCTTCGTAATTATTTCTATTATAAGCTTTTATATAAAGAGATTTCGAGGTCTATAGCAGGCGTAACGCGCTCCGGCGCTTAGTATATAGTTAAACGCGCTATTAAAGCTGTAGGAGGTCGAGAGAACCTCTTACTTAGTTAATTATAATACTACTACTACACTAAACTACGTATAGGCCGGCCGAATCGAGTAAAACCTAGATTACGAAGCTCTATAGCAATCCGACAAAAGGTACGCTACGCGTAGCCCTCTAAACAGGCCGTAGAGTCGGCTAACTATACCCTCTACTACATACGCGACCCTGCTATAGGCCGGCAACCCCTTTAAGAGTTAGATAAAAAGCAGGTTTATAATATTCTACGCTTTAAAGATTACTATAAAGCAGATCTAGTAGATAAGAAGCTAATTATAGTCTATAGAGGCCTCCTAAAGCTAGAGCTTAACAAGCTAGACCTTTATTACCGAGAGCGCTATATTAAACACCTTCTAACCTTCTATAAGGACCGTATGTTGCTAATAGGCTATAATAAGACCCCTATTACCTTCGGAGGCTCTAAGAACTACTACTTTCTAGCACTACGAGGTGCTATAGTATATTCTAGTTTAGTTTAACTAGCCTTTACTATCTAGCAACTAGCCGCTTTATATAAGGATACCCGTGTAACTCGACTATATATAGCTTAGAGTAGTAAGTCGACTAAAAAAGTTAAAGACCTCGCTTGTCGACTATAGGCTTAGAAAGAGGTCCTACGGACTGCTATAGAGTAGAGGCGCTAGAGGGCTAAAAATAATCTATCTAGTAAAGAATATTACGACTATTAATATTATATTGCCTCTATAGAGGCTAATCGAGTAGCTCGACCTTATAGGCAAAGAAATCGAGGGCCTCGTCGAAAGTAGCTAAAGCACTTCTTTAACGAAGACCGCACGCTATATTGCAATAATAATAAGGGTAGTATAGATTTCGTGTAGTACGCCTTTAAATAGTATAAAAAAAGGCTCTTTCTATACTACTACAAGATTAGAGAGCTTAATCTATCTATAAGAGTCTTTATAGTTAAAGATAACGTCGGTACTTACTACAAAGCTCGTCGATTGCTAGAGGATTAAATAGAGCGCCTTAGCATCTACTTTCTTAATATACTAGCCTATTTACTAGACCTCTACTCTTATAAACACCTTTATAAGCTTTAGAAAAAGGCTCTCTATAAGTATCGGCTTAGTGTAAGGAGTACTTCGAAAGCAACAAAGGGTAAAGCAATTACTAAAGCTTAGCGCGTGTAGTACTTCGATATGGATTTCGACTACTACGTCGAACAATACATAAAGATTAGCTATTTTCGAGGTCTATCTAAAAGAGCGAAGGCTGCAGATCTACCTTATAGCAATAGATATAAAGATAGTATATAGATAAAGCAACAACACCTTTATAAAGTTGATCTACCTCAGCTTAGAGGCTTGGCACTACATCCAGACTTTCGCACCAGCGGAGGTACCACTCCCACTGCTCGGAAGTCAACCACATCATATCTGCGCCGCCGAGGTCTGTGAAGTCATTGAAATCACGTAAATTAGGCCGCCTATCACGTGCTGTCCCGAGTTTAGCACGTGAGCTATTCACGTGCAACCCGCCTTCTGCCTCGATCGCAATCCACTTGCATACCGCGACTCGATGCGCACCAAGCAGACCACCGGCAAAAAGAAGGCGACGAACGGCCTCAACACTCCTTCGGCAACACCGGATATGGTGCGATCACCCGCGGCTCCCCAGGAACTCAGCGAGGCCGATCGCGCACGACTTCGAGCCTTTCTTAACAAAAGCGACAAGCCATTTTCGATCGAGACGATCCCGGCCACCCGCAAGCGAAAGCGTGGGTCTGCGGATCCGCACACCGAGCCCAACCTTGACGACGAGCGACTCACGGTGCAATATGAGGTGAAGCCGGCAAGCAATTGGGAGAGCCTGCGGAAGTACAAGAAGTTCACCGGTATGGACACCCTGAGAACAGCGAACAGAGCGGATTTGCTAATGACTGGCAGTGGGCGACGAGAGTATTGGAGCCGGAGAGCATGTTCTGGTCAAGCACGACGATACAGACGACGGCAAGGTGGATTACGCGGCTCAGTGGAAGGCCAAGGTCCTCGAGGTCCGCGCATTGGACAGCGAGCATGTATATGTTCGCGTGGCATGGCTCAATCGACCTGAAGATCTTGACACTGGGCGGAAATCATACCACGGGAAGAACGAGCTCATACCTACCAATCAGCTGGATATCATAGATGCTATGACTGTAAACGGCAAGCTCGATGTCTACAAATGGGAGGAGGAGAACGACGACAGCACTATGCCTGATCCAGAGGAGTAAGTTAAGCTGCTGTAAGATGACAGCGCAGCAACTAACCGAATCGCAGATACTTTTGGCGACAATCATATGACTTTGCGAACACCAGAACCTTTTCGAAGCTGCGTCCGATATGTCGAGACGAAACCCCGCAGAACCCCGACGAGACGATTGTGCAGTGTGGGAGCAGCAAGTGCAGAAGGTGGATGCATGCGAAGTGCTTGGCAGAGGATGCCTTGGAGCGTGCAAGCCAAGCTCAGGAGCCATCAGGGAAGAAGCGGAAGTCGGTGGGGTACGGGAAGAGGAAAAGCAATACGCAAGATCGCGCAATGTCAGAAACGGCGACATCAATGGCCATCACCCCCGATGGGTCGCTGACTGCGGAAGTGTTCGTTGCGGAACTTCCGGTGGAGAACCCAGCTGAGAAGACGGAGATTGTGATCACCGAAGCTGATGGCAAGAAGAGATTGGAAGAGTTGCGATGTCTGTTGTGCGGAGAGGTGGTCGAGTGATTTTCGAAGAGGTTCGAGCGTAAGACAGTGACTCCTGGGTTTTCCTGATCGTTTGTTTGATGCTTCGACGGCTCTGCTCTAGCCGGTGATCATTTCATCATCAGATCAGGCACCGAAATGTGAATTCGAACCCTGACTGCTTGATGAAGGGGCTCAGTTATAAGTATGTATGCCCGATTGACGTCGTATCGGATTCGCTCGTCTCCGTGATGCCCGGTCACGCACATGATTCCGCTTAAGCGTTTATTGACCCGAAGTGATTGCCGTGGTCACTCAATCTTAGTGACATTGGACCGTGAACCACAAGCGGAAGGTGCACCAAACGGTTTCTGAACCGATCCGAATGTTGAATCTGACGGACCGACTGACAGATCTTGGGTGGGAGAAATGCCGATTCCACGCCTCTGGAAAGCTTAAGGTATCATCAGCCGTATACTACTATGTATGTAATAAAATGGGAAAAAGGAAGACCCCAACCGCCGTCCCGTTGGCGCCAAAATAATGCAGCATGCAGGAGAAGCTTTCGCGTAGAAGACGGCGAACATCACGAATCGCCCCGAACCGAGTTTCTGCCACAGCTTTGCCTAATGAGGGCGCGAACCCCAGGCAGAACGACAGACAACACAGGGCGCTATCCAGCACCTGCGTCGCGCTGGCCGCCCACGCCCTCGTCCGTCTGACCTCATCTGTGTCATTTCCGTCCACGCACTTGGTCATGTACCGGCGCATGTCAAGTCATGTCTCTGCAGCCGGAGCGCGTCTTCTCCCTCTGTTAGCCTTCGTCCCTGCTGCTGTCCGTAAACCTTGCTCTGTAGTCTGTCGTTACCGCTGGATATCGCCCTCATTATTACCCTTGGAAGCCCCCCTTCGACCGTAGCCGCCGTCTTGTCTTGTGCTTACTCTAGGCGTTGCTGCCACTTATCAGCCCAGCCATGAGCGAAAGCGCCCCGCCCGCAGACCCCGCGGCGACCGCTCCGGCCGCAGGCACTGACGGCAAGCCGAGCGTCCTGATCATTGGAGGTCTAGGTGAGATATCCCCAAGGCGAGGAGGCACCAGGGCGTGACCAATGCCTTCGCGCCGCCCTGCATTGCATGGCAGACTGCAGAAGAGCTGTACCGGCCTGGAACCATGTCCCGTACTGATCATAAGCCGAATCAGGTTACGTCGGCCGCTTCCTTGCCAACTACATCCATTCCAATCAATTGGCTTCGACCCTTCGATTGGTCGATAAGCAGTTACCACAGCTGGCATCGCTAGCACCCGAGCATCAAGATGCATGTTCTATGGAGAATTTTATGCAGGCCGATGCATCCCGTGAGCAGTCGCAATCCCGCATCTTCGACCTGCCGCCCGGTCCAGACGGTGCCAAACGTGAATTTGATTATGTCTTCAATTGCGGCGGTGAGACGCGATACTCACAGGAGGACGAAGTCTACAAGGTACGAAGCTATCAGTTGAGCATTGCGGTGGGCAAAGAGGCGGCGAAAAGAGGGGTCAAGGCATTCATCGAGGTCAGCACGGGAAGTGTGTACAACCCAAATCGCAACCCGCAAAAGGAAGGAGACAAGACGAGCAAGCCGCACACGAAGCAGGCCAAGTGGAAGCTCGCGGCGGGCGAAGAGCTTTGCAAGATGTCAGGGCTGAGGCTATGCGTGCTCCGATTCCCACATATCTACGGTCCGTACGCGGGAGGGTGGATAGGTACTCAGCTTGCTCTCGCGCGTGTATACCAAAGTCGAGAGCCGAAAGAGACCTTGAAGTGGTTGTGGGGTGCAGACCTGAGGACGAACACAGTACACGTGGAAGATGCGACCAGGGCACTATGGATGGCGGCAGAATGGAGATCACAGCACGACCAGATACCTAACGCACCGAACGACAAGATCATTTTCAATGTAGTCGATAAAGGCCAGACAACCCAGGGCACGATGGCGAATATCATCAAGCAGATATTTGGTATCGAGACGGGCTTCCAGAACACGCTGGTCAATACTTTTGCGCGACTGAATTTAGAGCATGTGGTTGACGATTTGAACGACGATACACTTGACGATTGGGCCGATCTCCAGGAGGCGTCTGGCATCAAGGACAATGGCGGGCCGCTGAGTCCGTTCATGGAGAAGGAACTGTTGAGGGATGCGGACTTGAGTTTGGACGGGAGCAGATTCGAAACCGTGCTTGGCTTTAGGTAAGCATTTGTCGAAGGAGTCCCCTGGCGTTCTAGATTATGCATAGTTCACTGACTATTTCTTCGCCCCAGGCCTCAGCATGAATGCATAACCAAGGAGGAGGTGGAAGGTGTAATAGCAAGCTACAAGCGGATGAATTGGTGGCCTTGAAGAATTGGTCACAGCGATGACTGTTTGCCCTTCTGGTGTTTTTTGAGCGTCATATGGTGGATTCTATTAGCTGCGAATCTCAAAAAAATGCGATACCCCAAGTATTTACACACCTGTTCTTTGAGCACGTCTCGCCGAGCGATCTCTTTTTGAAATGCGCGTGCGCCCCCACCACGAAACTGTAGGGGTTTCTAGCGGGATCTTGTGGTTCGTGCTTGTGGACGGGGTCAATGTTGGACAGCCTCGCCTCATGGGTGGCAGGTAAAGGCAGAACGAATGCCTTTAGCGATCGCAAGGTCTTCTTCAAGAATCGGGATTGAGTATCCCATCATGTTTGCCTTTGGACGTGCTTCAAGGTTCGTCTGCTGCATTCGCGGCGGAAATATGCAACACAGCCGTTGGTGGATGCTGCCCCGCTACCTTAAGATCCAACTCCATTAAAACCCACCTTGCGATATACAATAGCGGGAATATCGCCAGCCTCTTTGTGCGATTCTTCCGCCCCATCGCTCTCTGTGACGCTTAGCGTAAGGTGATGCTCATGTCCACGGCCACCCGACACACGAAGGACCAGAATAATATCGCTTCGCTCGAAAAGATGGAGCATAACAGTTACACTGAGCATAGAAGGAATTAGTAGAAGTCTCATCAGACGAAACCACTACGGTCTCGCCGAACATGTAGTAGTCAGTCATGCAGGGTTGTACTATGTAGACTTCAAGTTCCCAGCACCGGCTGCAACAACTCCATATGGCCCAGAGGATAGGGTAGAAGTTCGTGATTGGCCCAGATCCAGATGAGCGGCTAACAACCGCGTCACTAGCGCAGCTGACGGCCGTCAAATCATACGCCCAAGTGCTTCCTTCTCGTCTGTATAATACATGCACTGTACACTTGTGTCCGCCATTGTGAAACAACCATTTATTCGGTGTCTGGCGCCATCCCGCAAACGTGCATGCTTCCTGTGCTTGGCCGGCGCATCTGTCAAAACGGCTTGACGGCTCCTGCAGACTACGGAGTAAACGGCCCAGCCCACCAAGCCGGATCCGAAACCTACGACCATTCTCCATGACCGGTGGTCGCGAGGTTGCAGCCCATGAGCCACTGTGAGTGGTTCCCGTGCTGATATGGTCCATCTGGGCTGCTCTCCCCCAAGACTAAGGTCGCCTGGTATCCCTTGCCCGGACCTTATGCCCCTTGCCGTGCCTACCGACGCACCCATGATATAGACGGCTAGACAAAGGGACAAGCTTTGAGCTGCGGATGGCTGATACGCCTGCATCTAACCTTGTAACGCCTCTGGTCTGCCAAATGAGAGGCGAGGACGACTTTCTTCCGACCACGTCTATGCCGCCGGCGATGGCTGCCCTTGCACGCTCCCCTCCAGCGTGAGAGGGAAAATATAAGGTCAAGTGCATCTTCACTGCAGTACCTCTCTTCTTTTCGTCTGTTCAAGTTGCCTTACAAAAAGCTCTGTTTTCCTTGTCCTTCATTGCACTACAGCCGTGTGTCTCTTACGCACTGCCACTCATTTCCAACCATGTATTTTTCTACGCTCCTTACCCAACTTGCCTTGATGAGCACCACTGGCTGGGCTCAATACACTCTGCAGGACGACTACTTTGCCAACGGAGACTTCTTCAGCAAGTTCGAATTTTTCACCGGCGAAGACCCTACGCACGGTTTCGTGGCGTATCAGGACAAGTCTTCGTCCGAACAGAGTAACCTCATCTCGTCTTCGTCGAACGAAGCCCAGATGAAAGTAGATACCGAAAATCAGACTCCGAATGGTCGTCCTAGTGTTCGGATCACGAGCAACAACAAATACAACTCTGGTCTGATCATCATGGACGCTAGCCACATGCCGACTGGTTGCGGCACCTGGCCAGCTTTCTGGATGGTTGGACCTGACTGGCCAGCTGGAGGTGAAATCGGTATGTATAAATACTGCCTGGATGATATCCTTGTACTGATGTTGGTCAGACATCATCGAAGGTGTGCATGAGCAAAGCGCCAACGACATGACCCTCCACACGAGTGACGGCTGCACCGTCGGTAGCACAGGTTTCACAGGCAACCAGTTAACCGACAACTGCTACGTCAATGCTGCAGACCAGGGCAACAATGTCGGTTGCCAGATTGCAGCCTCCGACTCCAACACCTACGGCGCCGGATTTAACAGCAACGGCGGTGGCGTCTACGCAACAGAATGGACGGACTCCGCCATCGACATCTGGTTCTTCCCCCACGGATCCGTCCCTTCCGATATCCAGGACAACGCGCCCAAACCTTCCAGCTGGGGCAAGCCACTGGCTCACTTCCAGGGCGACTGTGATATCCCCGGCCATTTCCACGATCTGCAGATCGTCTTCGATACGACCTTCTGTGGAGATTGGGCGGGTAACACGTGGGGTAGCAGCTCTTGCTCTTCGAAAGCCAACACTTGCAACGACTTCGTTCAGAACAACCCTCAGGCTTTTGAAGAGGCGTACTGGTCGATCAACGCGCTGAAAGTGTATCAGGCCAATGGTACGTATTTCAATATCTCGACGCGACACACAACTCTTGAAGCAGCTCTCTCTCTCTCATCCCCTTCGTGAGATAATTGTAGTGTATTTGCTAACATGGTTCTTCTCCAGGCTACGGTGCTGAGACAGCAGCGCCGACCGCGACCCCAACTAGCACATGGGCCTCGGAATCCATCCCTACCCCATCCGCCACCAGCTTCACCTACGCCGTATCCTCCGCAGCACCTAGCAGTCCGCCAGAAGTCACCACGAGCTCCGCACCATCGGAGGAAACGAGCAGTGCCGCGGCCGAGCCTACTGAGTCATGGGGCGACAACGGGTGGGGCGACAAGGGTTGGGGCGACAAAGGTTGGGGCGACCGCTCTTCGCGCGGCTGGGACAGGCATTCCCACTGGATCCGCGAACCCTCTGCTGCTGAGGCAGTCAAGAGGCATATGAGGCATCATCACAAGAGGCACGGCGCTGGACGTCTTTGAGGCCTTTTGCTTTTCTCTTTGGAGGTTTTGGAAGGGGATTTGGAGATGGATTCTCTTTCTCTCCGTTATGATGAGCATATGATGGGCAATTCATGTATCTTGCATTTGCTTGGATTGGTAACTGAATACTTCATGTATCGAGTTGCATGTGATGGCATTGCATAGCGCGTTTTTCCGCTTTGCCGGGTAGCAGCATCTCTCTCTACACTACAGACGTTTGCTCATTTGACGTTTGCTCGTCATTCTACCAGCCGTTGCTTTGACCTTAACACTTTGCATAGTGCGAGATTTGTTCGTAGAAATGATTTGCCACTCGGCTAGTCAGTATGCCGATCAAGACCCGGCTGCATTCTGTACCTTTTCGCATGGCACCCTCTCGTTCTGGGCCATCGTAAGTGCTTTTCTCTCCGGCCCCTCACTTGAACTTGTTGCGGTGGCAGTTCGCTGCACCAGGGGCGTGCTCATGGAAAGCGCATCTAGCGACTGCATCTTCCAAGTCATCTCTTTTCTTCTTAGACAACTCCTGCACAAGGCCTACCAGGAAAGCCGGGTGGAATTTTTCGCTGACGAATTTTTTGTTCAGGAGTGCTGCGATGGAATGCTCCACTAAGCGCCGCGCTGTACAGCCAGGGGTGGTTGTGGCGTAGAGCATGTTGATAGAGGAGTCGCAGGGTAAGGGATACACGTACCCTTCGCCGTCTTTCTCCATGATCATGTAGTAAGCGATCGCGTCCGTCACCGCGTCTTTGAAATCCGGGTCCAGGAGCCGATGGCCGAGAGCGTATGCTTTGAAAGCGAGGAAATACTGGCCTGTCATGACTTTGCCCTCAGTGATTTTGCAGTCAATGTAGATCTTGCGTCTCATCAGCCAGTTGGCGTAGATGTTGAAAATCCGCGGGTCGACGTCCTGGAGCTCGACTAAGCCAATCTTACGCTCCCGGAATCTCTCTTGCAGCGCGGTCATGAAGTATTCGGACGAGGCGCAGAGGACTCTCGGGATGCGCAGAAACTTTGCGGGCTGACCAACCCTCACGAGAATTGGAGTTGAGAAGCTGAGTGGAAAGGTCAGCGCTTGTAAGGGATGCAGAGCTTGTCAGACTTACTCAACCGCCCCGGCCTTGGGCTTTGTACACTCAAACTTCCGCATAATCGCCTTGCTCGCACTTTGAGCTTAGCGCTCGCAACTTGGAAGTCGTGGGTGAGAAACGTTGAGCGAATGTGCGAGATTGTTGACCGAGAAGAAGTAGCAGTCGAGAAGAAAGGAGAGTTATTTGAAACTTATTCTTCACCCCATCTTGTATTCACCTCGTTTGACGCAAGCCAGTGACTGCTGTTGATGCGGGCTGTGCTTAGCTTGCTTGAATGCTCGTCGCGACAATAGCCTGGTAGACCAAAAGAGTAGGACTTCTCCACAGCGGGTCTTTCATCCAATTTCCATTGCATCAGGGTCATCTTCTACCTCTGCTACATACCCGCCACTATAGCCATGCGCCGGCTCAACATCCTCATCGCAAGCTCCTGTCTGGTATCGCCTCATCATGTCCTCCTGCCTCGCCTCTTCAGCTGCCTTGTCTCTCGCTCGTTGCCGCGCTTCAAGAATAGTTTTCCTTGTGATGTCGCTTTCCTGAGAGGGCGTGAGACTTTGTGGCACGCTGTACAGTACAAGCTCCTGGTTCTTGTCATGTTTTTGGCCGGTTAGAACATGGCTCGGCAAACGGCTGAGCTTCTTTTCAATGTCGGGCAGGAAGATGAGCCTTTCCTCGTCGAATGATTCGATCTCAGCAAGCTCGTCATCCAGATTGTGTATGTAGACGCGATCGCGCGTATCGTCTACGGCCATCAACTCCTCTCCTTTAGTGCTCGCTTGTCTGGCATCATCCCGCCCATCTGATGCGCTTGCATTCGGCTTTAAACTTGGCGATACGGGGATGTAGTAATTGCTGCTCGCATGTGCGTTTGCTCCATCACCTTGGTCCTGACGGTTGCCTGCGGCCTGATCAGCGGCTGCATTGAGCAACACATATCGCGTCGGTTTACCGAGACTGAGCAGATTGAAGCGCTTGGTGAAGCGCTGATCGTCGTTCAGGTTTGACTCATCCGCTGGCCGCTTGCCGAGCACTGAACCTCCGTCCGCAACGCTACTACTGCTGCAGGGCTGCTGCATCATCTTCCATCACCGGACAGGAGCGCGAAGACGAGTCACGGGAGACGATCGAAGGTCATCTTCTGGATAGCCCGTCTGTGTGTATATCTTATTTGCATGCTGATCCTGAAGTGTAACACCTGATCCCATTCCATCACCTGAAAGGCCTCGAAGCTTCTAGCCTGAGGTTGCAACAAGCTCTCCCGTCCAGCGCTGCCCGCTTGCGCTGCATGCGACGAGTGTGGAGCTTCCCGCAAACGCTTTCTTTTGCCCTCTGGAAACGACAACCGCCTCGCAGCATTCGCCCCCACGACATCCGCTGCTGCTGGTATTCTTTACAGACTCGCAGCTACGTCAAAATGGGCTCCACGCCGGGTGAGACGCCCCAGTGGCCGGTATGTCTCGTCTGCCAGCGTGGGTGGATGGCGCAATCGCTGATCTGTGCGTTTCTCAATAGGCCCCCAAAGTGAGGAGTGCCTTCATCGAGTAAGTCACGGGACCGCAGTGGATTTTCGCCACTCGCAATTGATCGCATGCGATTGCATTCGCTATGTGCTCGCATCTGCATGGCGACTGTCACCCCAAATGAGTCATCATATGGCTGACTTTGACATTGCAGTTACTTCAAAGAGAAAGGCCACACCTTCGTGCCTTCCTCATCCGTCGTGCCACTCGATGACCCCACGCTTCTCTTCACCAATGCTGGCATGAACCAGTACAAGTCAATCTTCCTCGGAACAGTAGACCCCAACTCCGACTTCTCCAAGCTCAAGCGTGCTGTCAACTCACAGAAGTGTATCCGTGCTGGTGGCAAGCACAATGACCTCGATGATGTCGGCAAAGACTCCTATCATCACACCTTCTTCGAGATGTTGGGTAACTGGTCTTTTGGTGATTACTTCAAGAAAGACGCCATTGCCTACTCCTGGGAACTCCTGACGAAAGTCTTCGGCTTGCAGCCTGACCGTTTGTATGTTACTTACTTCGAAGGTAAAGCCGATGCAGGTCTGGAGCCCGATCTCGAGGCCAAGGAGTTCTGGAAGAGTGTTGGCGTTGCCGAAGACCACATCCTGCCCGGTAACATGAAGGACAACTTCTGGGAAATGGGCGATCAAGGTCCCTGTGGTCCGTGCTCTGAAGTTCATTACGACCGCATCGGCAATCGCAATGCTGCATATCTCGTCAACCAGGATGACCCGAATGTGCTCGAGATCTGGAACAACGTCTTCATCCAATACAACCGTGAGCCTGACCGCACTCTGAAGCCTCTGCCTAACAAGCACGTCGATACCGGTCTAGGTTACGAGCGTCTTGTTTCTGTGCTGCAGAACGTCTACTCCAACTACGACACGGACGTATTCACACCTCTGTTTAAGAGGATCCAAGAGATTACCGGTGCGCGGGAGTATCGGGGCAAGTTCGCTGAAGAGGACCCTGATGGCATCGACACCGCCTATCGTGTCGTCGCCGATCACATTCGAACCCTTACATTCGCTATATCAGATGGCGGTGTACCAAACAACGTTGGTCGAGGGTACGTGGTGCGACGCATTCTGCGGAGAGGTGCACGATATGCCAGGAAGTACTTCAATGTGGAGATTGGCAACTTCTTCGAGAAGCTGCTCCCTACACTAGTAGAGCAGATGGGCGATATGTTCCCGGAGATCAAGAAGAAGCAGTCAGATGTGGCAGAAATTCTGAACGAGGAGGAGCTTTCCTTCGCCAAGACCCTCGACAGAGGTGAGGCTATGTTTGAGAAGATCGCACAGAACTGCAAGGTGAAGGACATCAAGGAATTGGCTGGTACAGATGTGTGGCGTCTCTACGATACATACGGCTTTCCAGTCGATCTCACAAGTATTATGGCCGAGGAGAGAGGCCTGACGATTGACGAAAATGCGGTTGCCGAGGCGCAAGAGAAAGCCAGGGAAGCCAGCAAGGGTGAGAAGAAGGCTGGTGGTGACTTGGTCAAGCTCAATGTCCACGACATCAATGCGCTAGAGAAGATGGCGGACGTACCCAAAACAGACGACTCGGCGAAGTTCCAGCGTGATGACATTCACAGCGTCATCAAAGTCATCTACCACTCAGGCAACTTCGTTGACGCGACCTCTGCTGCTCCCGAAGGCGAGCAGATCGGCTTGATCCTCGATCGCACAAACTTTTATGCTGAACAGGGTGGCCAGGAGTACGACACCGGCCGCATCCTTATCGATGGCGAGGCGGAGCTGGACGTTCAGAACGTTCAAGGCTATGGCGGCTATGTCCTTCACACTGGTTACATGAAGTACGGTTCCCTGAAGAAAGGTGACGAGGTTCGATGCGAATACGAAGAATTACGAAGGGCCCCGATCCGCAACAACCACACCGGCACTCACATTCTAAACTTTGCACTGAGGGAAGTGCTGGGTGAGGAGGTGAACCAGCGAGGTAGCCTGGTGGCACCAGAGAAGTTGAGGTTCGACTTTAGTCACAAGACTGGGTGCTCAGAAGCTGAGCTCGAGAAGATCGAGGATCTGTGTACTGGCTACATCAGGCAGAACTCCGAGGTCTATGCCACAGACGTCCCACTTGCAACCGCCAAAAGCATCGAAGGTGTGCGTGCGGTGTTTGGCGAGACGTACCCTGACCCTGTGAGGGTGGTCAGTATCGGTGTTCCTGTCGAAGACCTGCTAGAGAACGTGAAGAGGGCGGAATGGAGGAACGTTTCGGTTGAGTTCTGCGGTGGCACACATGTCAAGAACACCACCGAGATCAAGGACCTGGTCATTCTGGAGGAATCTGGCATTGCAAAGGGCATTCGTCGTATCGTTGCTGTCACTGGCTCCACCGCGCACGAGGTCCAGAGGCAGGTCGCCGAGTGGGAGAAGCGTGTGCAGCAACTTGAGGGCATGCAGTACTCTGCTGAAAAGGAGTCTAAGACGAAGGAGTGGCAGCACGAGCTCGGCAAGGTTGAGATCTCCGCGGTGGGCAAGTCAAAGCTCAGAGAGCGCTTCGCCAAGGTTACCAAGGACAACCTGGACCACCAGAAGGCCGCGCAGAAGGTGGAGAACAAGAAGGTGCTCGATGCTGTCAATGAGTACTTTGAGAAGAACAAGGACGACAAGACTGCTGTGCTCACTTTGCCGCTCTCTGCGGGCAGCAAGGCCGTGCAAGAGGCTATTAAGACCATCAGCAGCAAGAACAAGGACAAGACGGTTTACATCCTCGGCGCTGCAGAGGACAAGGTCATGCACGGGTGCCATGTCTCGTCTGACGCCCAAGGGAAGGGTGCCGATGCTAGTAAGTGGGCCAACTCGGTCGCCAGCCTGGTCGGAGGCAAGGCAGGTGGCAAAGGTGCGACGAGTATAGGCCAGGGTACTGAGGTCAGCAAAGTCGACGAGGCTCTTGAGGCGGCCAGGAAGTACCTCCAGGACTTGTCGCTTTAAAGCATATACAGTAGATCTGCGGTCGAGAGGGACTGCGAAAGAGGATAGTTGGGCGATGAAACTTTGATTGACGTGCAGCTCAGCCGATCTGGTACGGTATATAAGTGCAATTGCGTGCCAGAGTGTCCAGATGCTTGGAGGCTCTCTCCATATTTTCTTCGCCTCGCCTCGTAGGAATGCTTGTCTGTTCCTTTGCTCTCGCGTTCCTCTGCTCTCCGAGAGCAATCGAACGGATCGTGACTCCCACCCCTAACTCCCCTGTTCGGCCTTCCAAAGTCATCATAATAGCCCCACGTAAATCAAGCTTGGCTTTCATGCATCCGACAACGTCTTCTCAAATTGTAGAGATGACAGTACCGTTGGCATCTGGCTCCACGGAATACACTCAAATTCAGTGGACGTCGTAGTAGACAACGTGTGGCGATTCCAAGTGCCATTTTATTTTATTTCATCAGAAAATGGATTCTTTGGATAAGTGCCAGCGAGGCAATTAAAATAATATCTCCGAACATCAGGTTGGTCGAGTGATTGCTTTGAGCGCACTTTACAAACGGCCTTGCAATGAACCAGGAATGCGAGTCCAATTGAATCACCGTGCACTGGAGGTAGAATTAGACTATTACGTCCGCATGTTCTACGCTGCTCTAGCAGACTACAGCCGACCACACGTGTGCTATCAATGCATATCATCGGAAGGCTGATGATGATCGCGCATGGCAAAATGATGGTGTACAGGAGGAGATTCACGGCAGATCCATGATTCTGCTCTCCTCCTCACGGCTAGCAGGGGCGGCAAATCTCGTGAGACATCTGTCGCAGCACACGACATCAAGCTCTGATGTGCGACCTGGATGATCAGGGGACATGCCCAGGTTCGCTGAGCATGCGCCGAGCAGCGCTATTTCAGCGCATAATGTTCAAGATGAGGTACACCCGGCGAGACTTTGTCTTATGGATTTCGGCATTGGTTATAGCAAAATACGCAAATCTGCATTGTCGTCGCCCAGAGAGTCTACGCCAGAATGAGAATAGTCGATTCCGAGCGGTCTGCAGCTTTGATCGAATGGAGCATTGACGGAATGGCGGTCTCCCAGCTGGATATATCTTGCATGCAACACCTATTTTGAAGCCACGATGAAGGCGGGGACTATGTAGTAAACGGCCCTCGTGAAACATTGCCGATGGATGTCTCGCGTATTAGGAGGTAGGACTTGGTCTTGTTCCCTGTTACATGTGGTTGACACTGTAGGAGGTCAGGACGGAACAGAGTCATGGGTAAGGTCTTGGCGAACTCTGCACAAATTATATGACGCTGATCGTTCTTTCCGTTTGAGTGAGACCCCACACTCCGGAGCCTTTTCGAGGCTCGGCCCCAGCCGACCTCTCCCGCATTCCTATCAAAACACACATGCAGACACAACACCCACAATGTCGAAGACCCATCTCGGCCTGGACAACATAAGATTCTGTTGGTGTCCCAAGTTTTAGTACGACGATAGACAAAAATCTCACAGACAGCGGGACCCCGAAATTGCGACTGTCTTGGCAGCTCAAACACCGTCGCATCCTCCCCAGGTCGTTTATAACCGTTGCGAGATTACTGCAGTGGCGCAAAGCCAATCGCGAACCCCTGTTGCAGCCCGCTAGGAACCTCTTTGCAGGGGACGCCACCTGCAACACATTTCACAATAATAGATTGGGTGCCGGTCTGTCGTTTCACATTCCTCGCTTCTTCCCCCGTGTGTTCTTTTTGCTTCGCATCCTCACATTTCGCTCGTTGCTGCAACTCACCCTCAGTCGCTCACTATCCAGCGTCGACGACGCAAACAGTCGTTCATTTCTTTTTTGGATGCGGATCGCAAACGATATCTAGCAGGAAACAGGATAGTGTGTACAGAAAGAAAACAAACGAGGCGGCGCATAGCAACAACCAGTCAATCATTGCAACGCACCATTTCAAGAGGGTAGAACGACAAGATGAAGTATTTGTTCACTGCTGCGACCCTGTTCGCAGCCAGCGTGGTTGCAGACAAGCGTGATTTGTGCTCTGACGGAAGCGTGGATGATGGCGGCAACTGGTACTGCCAGGCTGTCGAAGCCATCACTTACACTGGCGTCGGTGGCCAGGGCTCGTACAACAGGATCACGAACATGAACCCTGACGCGGACCCGGGTAGCCAGTGTTCCAGCGAGTCGCGTGGCTACTCTGGTAACCTGTCGCCACTTGACGAAGAGGTACGTTGTGCACGTCAGATGCTTTTTTTTTTTTTTTTTTTTTTGGCGACAAGTCCCAGTAACTCATTGTCGGTGTGTAGGTTTCAATGCATTTCCGTGGACCCCTGCAGTTGAAGCAATTCGCTGTATACACCCCGACTTCTTCCACGAAGCGCAGCGAAAGACGAAGTGCGCACGTACGTCGTCACGCACACGGTCACGGCCATGGCCACCAGCACCACGGAAGGGAGGCTGAACCGGCGCTTGGCGATGTGGTCACTGCTACTATCGATGGTGTTGTCCAGACTTGGCTCAACAACTGGAGTGGCCAGGAGACCTCAGCCCCTGTCGCCTCTTCCAGCTCTGCGGAAGCTTCGCCTACATCGACCGTGGACACGCATGAGAATTGGCTTCCCCATTTGTTTGGTGGCGGACATGGCAGACACGGCGGACACGACTCTTCGGAAGAGACTTCCGCTTCTTCAAGTGCTGCCCCGTCATCCCCAAGCAAGACCAGCAGCTCATCCTCGTCCTCCGGAGGATGGGGCCGCCAGGCCTATTACCAAGCTTCCTCTAACACAAGCGAGGGCTTGGTCTTCTTAAACCATTTTGGTGGCTCGGGCTCAGGCACATTCGACTACACGTTCGGCAACTCGCTTTCTTTCTCCAGCCCTGACGGTCAGAGCGGTGCTTCCGACAGGCAGACCCTCGAAGACTGCACTCTGCCGTCCACTGCCGAAGTAATTATCATGTCCGACAGGGAGTGCTCCGGGGACGACTGCGGCTACAGCCGCCCGGATACTGTTGCTTTCCACGGCTTCGATGGTCCATCAAAGGCGTTCTTCTTCGAGTTCCAGATGCCAGACTCAGGCGAGACTGCTTCCAACCAGTGGGACCCCGCAAACATGCCTGCCATTTGGATGCTCAACGCGCAGATCCCAAGAACGCTTCAGTACGGCCAGGCCGAATGCTCCTGCTGGGAGTCGGGATGTGGCGAGTTCGACCTTTTCGAGGTCCTGGCCCCGGGTGACTCGCGCATGAAGAGCACTCTGCACGGTAACATTGCTGGCGGCGACAGTGACTACTTCAAGCGGCCCACCGACAGGACAATGAAAGCTGCCATGATTTTGGACAACAACAACATTCATCTCAAGAAACTTGAAGATGACTTTGACTTTGCCAGTGACATCGACGCCAGCACCATTAGCGAGATTTGCGGCAACACTTTGACGCAGAGTAAGCTCGTCTCGCTCTTCTCGCTCACCGGTTAATTCGAATACCCGCGACGCGTTGCATTAAAGGTGTTGAAGGAGTATGTGGGTTGAATAGTGAGCGGAGGGTGCATTCTTCATGGTCTGCCTGGAATGGTCGACTTGTGCGGTCCTTCAGCGACGCGATCGTCTTGCATCCTTTTCCTTGGCTTACTTTACTTTGCTGTATAGGCTCGATCGCATAGTCAGATCTCTTCGTAACGCTTAATCCATCATCTGCTCCCGGTCCCGTCATCATACAGAGCTGCTTTGCGCTATAGTGGTCATTGGAACGGCATGATATTTGTTCTTGGTAGAAGGGGATGTAGATCGCTTACCTCATGCTGTAGGAAGGATGTAGACAGGCGCGTTCGCCGGCTGTCCCGGGAATTGATGAGGCGCAACTGGATATTCCTTCCGACGATTTGCCGCCCACCGCGACTGACAGCGCAACCCTCGTCCTTTGTAGCATCCTGCTAACCTTGGAAGCAACCATGTGTAGAATGTGAATAAAAGGCATACATCATATCCAGCCGGAGACGCGGCTGATAGCTTCGGTAGGTGCCTATTGACGAGTCTGGCTTGCAGTCGCGACGGTAAAGAGGAACGAGGAGCTTCTGCTTTGCCGCCGACATGCAGCTGTAGCCGCCCAACTTTTGAGCTGAAGAATCCCATATTGTGGCGTGTTTCATGGCAGGGATGTTTGCAGTCGGCCTTCCTGCGGTCCACTACACAATAAATGTCAAAGCGTTTGGCATTGCGCTGTAATGGATTTCTTTTGTACGACGCCTGAGTCTTTCTAACACAGCAACCTCCCACAGCCAGCCGCTCATAATATCAAAAACGCAGAGCACCAATGGAAGTCCCAATCTGGATACTCACGTTCCTCGTGGTGCGAGCGACGGAGGCAACAGACGTTGCAGATTATGTGGCGGCGGGCGTTGGGTTACAAACAGGCGCCTCCCAACTTGAAAGCAGTGCAGCCGCAACAAGTGTGGACTTGGGATGGAACAGCAGCATTACCACAGCGAGCGTTCCTGCAAAGCACTCGCAAACAGCATTTACCGGATCTGGAGCGGGGAATACTGGTTCATATGAATGGTCAAATGTTTCTTTCACGGGGGATTGCTTTGCGCAATGGGATGCATATTGGACAGCAAGCTCAAGCGCAACAGAGCTATCAATGGTGATTGCCACCGCGACTCAAACTATCGTTAGGACCCCTACCTACTACTCTACCAGCTACGAAGAGCTCGGTCCTTCGAGTTGGACGAGGGTTGTCACGCAATATGCCGATGCAAATAACGTCTTCCCAATCGCTACTTATACAACGACAAGATCTGACGACGGAGGCACGAGACGAATCACGGAACCTACGTCTACTGGCGAACCAACAACGAGGGTGTCAACCGTGGAGTTCGAAAAGAACATTCCTGCGTACAGCGGCACCATCACATCGCCAGCTTGCGTCCTTCCCTCAGTGGTACCACAGTGCCAGTCGCGTTGGGATTCTTGGATTGCAGCAGGCGCTGCTCAGGAAAAGCCTCTTTGTCAAGCTGCAGAAGTGGACAGCGCACAATGCAGCACCATCATATCGGCACGGTATGATGGCTACCGGAATTTTGGGCCGACTGGTATTGATGGCTGGGTGACGAACGCGTCAAGTACTTGGTGGCCTGCTACACAGTCTTTCGCACCTGGCTGCTCACTGGGGTGCCAGACGTGTGCGATCACTGGTGATACTGTTCAAGTCTACTACTGGCCACCCACTACGGCCACAGCGTTTGAGAACGGCACATTGACGGCAAGCGCCTCGCATGCTTTGCATACCGGCGCAGCGAACGCCACCGGTCCAATAACTGCGATCGTTGGTGATGCCACTCTGACTTCACCAACGATCTACATTTCGTACAGATCTCTCTATGCCTCTAACAGCTGTCATCAGGTTGGGCAAAGGTATAGTAACACTATCATCCCTCTTGCGAAGAATGACGACTTGAAAAGTCTAGCATATCATCAGCTCGATGACATGCCGGCAAGACCCGGGCTGTCTGGCTCCCCATCGAGCTGGGAGTATGAAGAAATGCCCTTCAATCTGACAGATCTTACCGAGCCAGTGCCACAAAGCATTTACATGCAGCTTCCTCGATGCCAGTTATCTCTGAGTGCTTATACAAACGCCGGCTTCGAAGCGAGTGACTTCACTTGTTCCGAGTATGGTGCCTATAAGCCGCTAATTGCCATACCTACTGAGGTTCGTGACCTGGATCCTGCCTGGGCGTCGTGTACGGCTTGGTATGGTGGAGCGTACGATCCGCCGAAAGCGTTACAAGGAGCCACAGCTGTCGCAACCCCAGAGGTACCCACACCGGTCGAAGCCACTTCAGCTTCAGCACGGTCAAAAGCCACCGACAGCCTTCCAAGCCAAACCGCTACGGCCTTGTCTGCAGATCCTGCTAGTAGCAGTGGTGCCGAGGATCTTGAACCCACCGCTTCATCCGACAACAGCAGCGAGAACAGCAGCAAAGCTGCAACAGCAACTTCGAAAGCTCTAGGCAGTGGATCCAATGCTGGGGAGTCTCCGCCCAGTTCTGACCCCAAAACGACAGCGCAGGCTGATCCCCTAGTCGATGCAACGCAGACAGAAACACTTGCAGCAAGTCAAAACACAGCGGACACTCTCGCTCAAGCAACTTCCGGATCCCAGGATCCGGGCAAAAGTGGCTCCTACCAAGCGCAACCAACAAAGTCAGAGGCAAATGGTTTGACGAGTAAGGCAACTGGTGGCAGCTCGGACGAAGGTTCTCAGACAGAGGCTACCGTTACACCATCAACCACCAATGCCTTGAGCATATTGCAGTCTGCGTTGTCGTCTATAAACACTTTTGAGGATCCACAGACCGTTGCTTCGAGCGCTACGACCGACCTATCTGTTGCAGAATCGCGTTTGGGCGGCAATGAGGCAGTTGGAACAGCTTCCACCGTTAGCCATAACCAAGGCTCGTCTGTAATCCTACAGACTCCAGAAGCTCATGCTACGCCTTCCAACAACCCGGGAGCAGGCTCAGAAATTGGCGAAGGACCCCTTGCAGAATCTTCAGCCCCTGAAGTGTCGACGACGGCCGGGCATCAACAAGGAACCGTCGTGACCATTGGCAGCGTGAAGGTCACTGCCTCAGCAAACTCGGACGGAGTAGTGTTGCAAAATGAAGAGGCAACGACGACCTTGTTAGGTGGACAAGCGGAGGCGACATTCGCTGGCCAGGCTGTGAGTCTAGACTCTCAGAGCCAACTAGCTATTGGATCGAGCACGTACGCAGTATCTCCGCAGGAGCCTGCGAATACTGCGATAGCTGTCTCTGTTGGTGGACAAACGTATTATCCACACGCCGTGTCTGGCAAGACAAATGCTTTCGAGGTAGCCGGGAACACGCTAGCCGCCGGTGGTCCTGCCCAGACGCTGGAGAACGGGCACGTATTTTCTGCTGCAGATGGTGGGCTACTCATCGACAGTACTTCGAGCATACTCATTCCGCATGGTGCAACGGCAGCACCATCAGCGCCATCAGCGCAAAGCAGACCGACGCTAGTGACGATAGGTGGCTCTAGATTCACCGCGTCTGGTATCTCAGGCAGGCCATCTGAGATAGTCATAGGAAGCCACACACTTTCAGCCGGAGGTCTGGCAGCCACGATTAACGGTCAAACCATTAGCCAGGCCTCTGACGGTGTGATTGGTGCTGATGGCACGACGTTGAAGGTACCATCAAGGACACTGGATGGTGCGAGTACGAAAGGCACAGATGCTTCGACAATGCATGCTGCAACTGCATCACGGACAGCCGACAATTTGAGGAGCTCTATGGTAACTTCTGAGCCATTGCGTAGTCAAGGCGAGGGCGATAGCTCTTCGAAGACTGGCGACGGCCATATTCAAAGCAATGGTGCTAACAGTGTCTCGCGCGGAGGAAGCTCAGATCCTGCAGTCACAAGCAGTATGACTCGGTCTCCAAGTTCTGAGTCGACGAGTGGCTTTGATCCTGAGCAAACCACGTCGGCAACTGCTTCGACAGCAGTGAAGATGCAGTGTTGCGCACAAGGGTGGACAGCGGCACTCGTGATAGCCTTCCTAATAATGTGTATCGTTATGTAGCATAGAAACAGCAGATGTAATGTGAGATGAAGCAATGGATATGCATGATGATTACGGGAAATGGATTGCTTCTCTGGCCTAGGAAGTCTGTGATATACGAATATACGAGTAATTCGTTTCGAGTGAAGTCCAAGCTCGTAGAATCTCCGTACCAAGGCCTCGGGGACGCCGGGCATCCGACTGGCGACGTCATCCGTTAAGACCGCGAGCGCCAATCCAAGCGTCGTCAGGCACCCATCAATCCCATCCACTGCCTCCATCAATGCGCCGATAGCAATCCACGGACGCCTGGAGCGTCAAATCCGTCGCGAAGAGATAGCCATACACCTCCTCCATCGCCATCGTAGCATAAAGGTATCTGGCATCGCTGGAGAAGCCACATCCCCGCTGCAATGGCCGGCACCGACACCACCACCACCTACTCCGACACCGCCCGCGCTCTCGCCTCCCAGTACGACGACGACGATGACCAACCCATAATCCCGAACCGCCACAGCATCAGCCCCTCCTGGCAGCGCAGGTCATCCTCCCAGCGCCCAGACCAGCGACCGCGATGGATGCAGAGCGCCGAGAACCTCCAGAACAAGGGCCTGCGCCTCTGGTTCCACTTCACGCCTCTCCAGCGCGCCGGCATCGTCCTGCTGAACCTGATACTCTTCGTCCTGACAGTCCTCGCCCTGGTCTACAACGAGCGCATCCTGACGTACTTTGCGCCGGCGGCGGAACGATGGCGGGAGATGTCCGCGGGCTGGGTGATCCTATGGCTCATGACCTTTTTCGTCTCCTTCCCGCCTATGATCGGGTACTCGACGTGCGTGACGATTGGCGGGTTCGTGTTTGGGATGAAAGGGTGGTTTATCCTGGCTTCGGCGACAATTGTGGGCTCCACGTGCAGCTTTATCGTGAGCAAGACGCTGCTGAAGGGGTATGTTTCGCGGATAGCGGAGCAGAACAAACGGTTTGCGGCCTTGAGCTTGGTTCTGAAGCATGATGGGTTGAAGCTGCTGGTTATGATGCGGCTCTGTCCTTTGCCCTACAGCTTTTCGAACGGGGCCATCTCGACCATCCCGACAGTCACATGGCAGAACTTTGCCCTGGCTACTGCGATCGCGTCGCCGAAATTGCTTCTGCATATCTTTGTTGGGAGTCGGTTAGGTGATATTGCAGAGAATGGCGATAAGATGGACGGCAAGACCAAGGCCGTGAGCTATATCAGCATCCTAATCGGTATGATCGCTGGTGCACTTACGGGGTATTTCATCTACAGCCGGACAAAAGTACGGGCTCGCGAGTTGGAGGCTGAGGAAGCGGAGGCTGCCCAGCATGGTGGGAGGAGAAGCGAAAGCGGGAACGAATACAACGACGATCCGAATGAGCGGAGAGCGATCAATGCGCTGAGAAGGGATGACGATGTGAGCTTGCACACGACCTACGAAGACGATCTGGAAGGTGGCAGGCCGGGGTATAGCGACGACTTCACCGACGACGAGGACGCTCAAGAGCGTGATGTTTTCGATGAAGGGGATGGCGCTAGCGAGCCTCCGGACGAGGACGACAAGCAATAGTTTCTTTCTGATGAGTGGAAGCTTGGGTTTGTATTAGCCATGGCATAGAGCGCTAGCGCTTCTGGGTCTTTAGGCTCAGCGGCATCACCTTGTATAGACAGTGCTTGGAATAGAGAACGTTTGCATGAGCGCGCATTCAGCGATATGGTTCTGCCAAGACGTGTGACCGCTCGCTGCACAGCGTTACCGCTTAAAGTGTTTCGCAGAAGACACAATGCTGATGATGGCTGTCAGGCACATAGGACCAGGTCAACGCGAGAGGCAGTCAAGTCATCAGGAGCGGTATCGATTCCAAAAACTATAACGAGACAGGTCCCAAAACTATTTCTGACGCTATGCACTGAGCAAACAAGCAAAGATCATGCATGATAGAAGCCCCAGCCTGAACAAGCAAAACTTTCAAACGTGATCATGAAGGGAAAGGCCACATTACTTGTCATTACAATCTGCTTTCCGAACATCTTCAGTCGCCTCTCTTACTGCATTCTAGGCTACTCAACGACGCCTTC